>OZ012740.1:523169315-523769315 GCA_963859935.3 Lathyrus sativus | reverse complement strand
TCTAAAAGAAAATAGAAAAAATCTATACTAATATTTCTTTTTCATATTTCCATATTCTTTTCTTTTTCTTTCTCAATGTTATTTTCTCAATATTTTCCTTTTTTACTATTTTTCAAATATTCTTTTTTCACTGTTCTTTTTTTCAATATTTTTTCCAAATATCCTCTTTTCTCATATTTTCTTTTCATATATTCTTTCTTCTCTTTTTCTCATATTTTTTTATCTAAAAACTAAGAAAATATTACAAAAGAAAATAATAAAAAGAAATACAAAGGGAAGGGGGGTACAACTGAGTGCAGTGGAGTATACAAGCAGAAAAATAAAAGAGAGTTAAGGGCCCAGCCCACAAAAAGAGAGAACAAACAAAAAACTGGGGAAGGGGCCTATAAGTGAAACGGGGGTGTAGTGTCCAGCACGCACGTTGGGCTTGGCCCATGTTCAGCAAAGAAAAAAAACAGAAACGGAGGGTGTATGGCAAAAAAAACATTGGGCTTTGAGGCCCAATCCACCCGGTCCCTTCTCCCTCTTCTCCTTCCATCTTCTGAAACCCTAATTTCCTCTTCCCTTTCTCCCTTCCACTGTTCACAGAACGGCGCCCTCCATCTTCCTCTGAACTCTCTCTCTCACCTTCACCAATCTTTCGTTTCATCTTCCTTCTCAACGTTTTCCTCTCACGCTCAAACTCCAGTCCGTTTTACAAACCTCAAAGCAAAAGAAAAAAACAATAAACCAACCACATCGTGATTCTGGGAACAAATCAATCTGGGGATCGACGCTCTCGAAGACCTTCGAAGAAGTTCTTGAGGTTCGTTGGATGATTTCTGATGAAGAACAAACGATGAAGAGATCTTGGAGCTTGTGGTTTGTTCGAACAATCTGGAGAATTCGCTACGAGTGTCTTGCGATGACTCTGACGAAGATTCTTGAAGAAATTTTCTGGAGATTACATTCAAGGTACTCGAAGGTTCTTGGAGATGAGCCCTTGATGAAGACGAATATGCAAGGAAATCACCCGTAGATAAAACGTCAACGAAAATACCTAATAAACCCTGGAGATCTGAGTTTGATGAATGATGAACGTCTTAAATTCTGGAAAAAAGGACTGAAGAACACGTGAAGTTCTTGGAGGTTTCTGGAGATTTCTTGATGATTTGAGCCTGTTGCTAGTTCAGAGTCTCTAGAAACGAAAAGCGGATGGATCTTGGAGGAAACTTCCGGTGAATCACAAGATGAAGGTGATGACGAGGAAGATCGAGCGATTGTTGAGTATAATCAGAGCTTTTTCTGGAGATTCGTTGAAACTTGATCCGGAAATGTTTGAAGATTCTTGATGAAACGGTCATTTCTGGAGTAGTTGAAGAATACATGGATGAATGAATCTTGAAGGGTGATGAACTTCTGGAGAAAACAAGGAAGAACACGGTGAGGATCGATCGGAGTTGATGAGTTTGGATGAACATGTGGATGAAGGTCCTGGAGAGTTTGTTGAAGATTTCTGGAAATTGTTCTTGAATCTGGTGAATTTCTGGTGGATTGATGAATTTTCCGGCGGGCACATGAATTTTCCAGCGGATTTTGCAGCTACCGGTGAATGTCAGATGAAGGTGATGGATAAAGAAGATGAAGATGCGATGAATTCTGGAAAAAAACAATCTCCGGCGAAGGTGGTTACGGTGGAGGGAGTTGGTTAGGGGTGGCCGGAAGAGGTTGGGGGCGGTGGTTGCATGGCCGGCGGTAGGGTGTCCCGGCGAGAATGAGGTGAAGACAAGTGGCACCGGGTGCTATTGCATGCAACACACGTGTGCTGGAGAGAGAGCGAGTGGGGCAGGGTGAGGTGTCAGTGAATGAAATGTGGCGTTGGGAGGGCCTGCATGCGTGCCGCGTGGCTTTAGGGAGAGATAGTGGGATGCTATGTGGAAGACTCTGAGAGTGGCAAAATGTGAGGTGTCTAGCTTTGAAGCTGAACGCGTGGCATGCTTATATAAGGGACAAGTGGCGTTTTTGGACAAAAAATGGACTTGAAAGATTTGGGCCTCCAAATTCTGAACTGGGCCCACGAAAAATCATTGAACAAAAAGCTAATTAAATGAATGAAGGACTAAAACTGATTAAAGCTGCATTAAACTCAATTAAAGACTTAAACCTAATTAACTAATTAACTAAAAAACTATTAAAGTGCTGAAACGGTAATCTAATCCTAATTAAACCTACCAAACTCTAATTAAAAGATTAAAATCCTAATTAATCTCTATTAAACCTAAAAACTATTAACTAATAAAAATAAAAACTCTAATCATCTCTATTTAATGAAAACTCAATTAAAAGAAAATCATATTAAAAAAACTCTACTTAATATCTAAAAAAGAAAGTTTTATTCTAAAATCTATTTAACTATTAATATCCATTAAAAAATAAAATAAAAAACTCCATTAATTTCTATTTAAAAACCTATTAAAAAATGTTCTATTAAACTATTATTATTCTATATTGTCTATGCTATTAAAATCAACACTAAAACTATTAAAACTATACTAAACCTAAAAAGAAATTAATATCTATATTAAAACCTAATATTCTAAAATCTGTTAAAAACAATTTATAAATTCTAAAAAGATTTAAAACTATTAAAAATATTAAAAGAAAATCTATTTAAATTCTGAAAAATCTATAAAGCCTATTTAAAATCCACAAAAGGCTATTAAATTCTAAAAAATGCAAACAAAGGCAAATAACCAACATAAAAGAGAGCGCGAGACCAGATCGAAGCAAACAGTAAACCCGGACACCAAGAATCTCAAAAATCATTGCGTAAGCCGAAAACACCCAGGAAGCGCGTGACTTCTCAAAATAAACTCTGATTACCCGAACCGGTCTGAGATACCCGAAAAGCGACAACAGGGCTGTAATCCCGATGTAATCAACATGATTGAAGAAATGCGCTATATGCAGTATGCAAATGCGAATGCGAAAATGCGTCGAAGCATAAACCGAAAGTGGCACCGGTTGGTCAAATTTTAGGGTGCAACAGCTGCCCCTATTCAAGCGGCTTGGACCTGAAGGGTTGAAGAGCGCGCAACCTTCAAACATTCAGAGGTGCGAGACGGTTGAATACCAATAAACCCGAAAATTTGCCAACCGTGAGAATATACTGTAAAACTGCTTGGGGAATAAAATCCAGAAAACCGAGTCCAGTCGTCACGACAACAAACTGATCAATCATCTGATAGAGAAACTCTTGATTTTAATGCCCGTTACCCGCGTGATACCACAGATAACAAACTCGAGGGTTGCAACAAAACACCTGATCCTCTCACATCGTCTACTGATAGACAGGAAGAGAAATATACTCACATTGTCTAAAGATAGACGGAAAGACACCCGTCCCGAAGGAAAAATTCAATACTCACATCGTCTAAGGATAGACGGAAAGAAACACCCATCCCGAAGGAAAAATTCAATACTCATATCATCTAAGGATAGACGGAAAGACACCTAAAATCCATACTCACATCGTCTAAGGATAGACGGAAAGACACCCTAATCCAAGGAAAACTTCAATACTCACATCGTCCAAGGATAGACGGAAAGACACCCATAATCCATACTCACATCGTCTAAGGATAGACGGAAAGAAACACCCATAATCCATACTCACATCGTCTAAGGATAGACGGAAAGACACCCATAATCCATACTCACATCGTCTAAGGATAGACGGAAAGACACCCAAAATCCATACTCACATCGTCTAAGGATAGACGGAAAGACACCCATCCCGAAGGAAAAAATCAATACTCACATCGTCTAAGGATAGACGGAAAGACACCCAAAATCCATACTCACATCGTCTAAGGATAGACGGAAAGACACCCATAATCCATACTCACATCGTCTAAGGATAGACGGAAAGACACCCAAAATCCATACTCACATCGTCTAAGGATAGACGGAAAGACACCCATAATCCATACTCACATCGTCTAAGGATAGACGGAAAGACACCCAAAATCCATACTCACATCGTCTAAGGATAGACGGAAAGACACCCAAAATCCATACTCACATCGTCTAAGGATAGACGGAAAGACACCCATATCCACCTCAACACCACCCATCAAATTTCAAAATCCTTTCGTCTACGGGAACTGATGGAAAGAACAATATCCTTAAAGAGGCCACATCATCAGTAAGGATCGACGGGAAGAAAACCACCTTCAAAGAGCCATGTGTCGCTACTGCGAAAATCGGCGCCGGCTGACAGAAGAGTCGCCACCGTGCGTTATTTATCCCTCAGAGCGGGAAAGGAAACGCTCGAAGTAAACCTCGCAAAAACGGGGAAAAGGTATGGTCATCGCAACCATAGCCTGGGTTCGGGAGTCGGTTACGCAAGGGGAAGGTATTAGCACCCCTCACGTCCGTCGTACTCGACGGGATCCACTCTTGCTTGGGTTGTCTACTGGATGCAAAACAAACTTATCTACGGCTGCTAAATCTAGACGGAAGGGAATTGACTCGATAGAGCATCGCACTCTATGCCTACGTATTCTCAAGAGAGAAAGTCAGAGTCAACGTAGTTCGGGACTACAGGGAAAATTGGCTCGCCAAGACATCGCGTCTTGTGCCTACGTACTTCCACTGGATGGAAGATCAGAGCCTTGCGTAGTTCAGACTAACTACGGCTAAACAAACATTCTCACACAGCAGTGAGAAAAACAACTGGTTTCACAGGGTCGGGAACCTATGGTCAAAACTATGGCTGAGTCTCAAATGCACTTGGGCAAGAGAGAAAAATGGGTATTCAATTAGTCGTCAGCGGGAAAGTCTCGATCGCACAGTCGCGAGAGAACAACAGGTTAGTCGTTAGTGTGCTCGCTAGGATATCGCATCCTATGCCTACATATCTTCGTCTGGTACGAAGAATCAGAGCAGCTGTAGTTCGGCTACTATCGGACCACAGCTCAAATCTCGTTTTATTCATCTCTGAAAAATGATTACAATGGGTTGAATATCGAAATAAATCTCCTAGGACGCTATCCTATTCTATCTTGAAAAATCGAGTGAAAATGGCCCCCTAACAAATGGGCTTCTAATTCTATCCCTAAAAGTCGAGAAATAAAATCTATGAAAATATCCCTTAAAAGAAATGCTTGAAAAATATTAAATCGAGACTTTAATATTTTTTCTTTTTTCTCCTTTTCTTTTCTCATATTTTCTTTTCTCATGTTTTTTCTTTTCTCAAAAAATATTTTCTTTTATTTTTCACAATATTTTTCTCTACATTTTTCTCAATATTTTTCTATTTTTTCTCAACATTTTCTTTATTTCTTCTTTTTTCAAATCAATTCTTTTTTTTATTTTTCTTTTAATATTTTCTTTTTTCACAATATTCTTTTTTTTTATTTCTCTTTTTTCTTATTTCTCTTTTTTTTTTCTTCTTTCCTTTTTTTTAAACATGTTTTCCAAATCTTTAAAAAAAGAATAAAAAATACAAAAAATGGGGCTGGGGGTGTACTGCTTACAGGGGGAGTATAATAGAAAAATAAAATAAAAACTGAATTTGAAATGGGCCCAACCCAATCCTCTCCACAAACAGAGCGCAGGGGGGGGGTGTGTTGTGATTCTGGATGTGTATGGAGGAATAGGGCCCAAAGCCCAGACTGGCAAAAAACGTGAGGTGTGGTGTGGCTCAAAAAAATGAATGAATGGGCCTGAGGCCCAATCTTCTTCCCTCCTCTCAATCTCATGTTTCAGAAAAAACCTAACCCTAATCACCTTCCGCCGCCGCAGACCTCCATCTGACTCCCTATCTCTTCCCTCTCACTTTCCTCTATCAGAACCAACCTCCCTCTCCTCTCCTCGTCTCCCTTTCTCTTTCTCGCGATTCATCATTCAAGTTCTGACAATCTCCAGAGAATACTCTTTGATTGATGAAGATGTTCCTGAAGATTCATCAACGTCTTTGAAGCTTTCTGGATTCGTGTGGATCTTGGCCATTGTTGATAAACTTCCTGGATTTGAACGTTGGATGAAGATCTAGGATCTTGTTCGTGCTTGATTTCTTCTTCCTGAGTTTTTTCTGGCGTTTGTGGTGAGGACGATGAACAGATCGCTGATGATGAATATGGACGATGGAAAGTGGTTGGATCTTGGAGTGTTGATCGGTTGAATCTTGAAGAAATTTCTGAAATCTTGATGAATTCTGTTGATGATTGTTGAACGGAGCTTGCTGGTGGTTCTTGCGTTGCTGGAGATCTGGATGAGGTTGGTTGAACGGTGGTTCTGAGGTTGGACGGAGATGGATGAGGATTATTAGAGGTTTGAGGAGGACGATGGTGGCCGGAGTGGGAGGTTTAGGAAGACGAAGCTGGTTAGATGTTGGGAAGAAGATGAAGATAGGCAGTCATGGAGGTTTGATCGGAGGTTTCTGGAGTTTGTGGTGGATTTCCGGCGAGGGACGGCTGCCGGAGTACATGCACGGCGTTTGGTGGCGTATTCCCGGTGAAGGTTCTGGTGACGCCACGTGGTGAGGGACGGTGGAGGCTCTCTGCATGTCCTCCACGTGGCCTGAAAGGTGGCTGAGAGAGAGGAAGGGTGAAGGATACGTGGCAGTGCGTTGGAAGTGAAAAGTGGGGCCTCTCTCTGTAGACACGTGTTGCTCGCTGGACTTTATACTGAGTCTTCGCTGGAGCTTTCTGGAACCTTCCAGAAGAAGCTGGAAAATGGTGGACGAATTTGGACTTTTTCTGATATTCTGGACCAATTGCTGGATATTGGGCTGAAACTTGGACATAAGGCCCAACCGAAAATGAATGAAAAAAACTGATAAAACTGAAAAACAG
The DNA here is from genome assembly GCA_963859935.3 of Lathyrus sativus. Lineage (NCBI taxonomy): Eukaryota > Viridiplantae > Streptophyta > Magnoliopsida > Fabales > Fabaceae > Lathyrus > Lathyrus sativus. The sequence goes on along the minus strand of OZ012740.1, from coordinate 523,762,476 downwards.
AATTAAAAACTAATTCACTTAATCCTATTTAATTAAACCAATAAACCCTTAATCTGAAAATTAAACTAAATCCCTATTAACTCTAAAAATCAAATTAACTCCTAATTAAAACTCTAAAAAATCTCTAATAAATTCTAAAAATCTATTATTCTATAAAAGAAAATAAAACCTATTTATTTTTTAATAAGAAAAAATTTATTCATTTATTATTTTTATAAAAGAAATTCTAGAAAAACAATTAAATTCTAAAAAACTATTAAAGCTATTTAAAACTATTTAAAAATTATACTAATATTCTAGAAAATCCCATATCATCCTAAAATGCTATTAAAATATCTAAAATGATTTAAAAACTATCAAAAATTCTATTAAATCTTAAAAACGAATTTAAAATCTATTTAATTCTATAAAATGCTAAAAATTGATTTAAAAATATTAAAATCTATTTAAAAATCTATTAAATCCTAAAAATTGATTTAAAAGCTAATTAAACCCTAAAAAAATCCTATAAAAATCCAGAAAAATCAAGATAATTCCCAGAGGGACAAAATGAACACCGAACGACACAAAAATAATCGGTAAAAATAAACGGGCACCGAAATATCCCAAAAATCGATTCTACTGATTAAAAACACCTGAAACACGAGACGGGAGCTGTGATCCCTGATAAAATCAATACAAATGAACAATGCAATGTATGCGATATGCAGATGCGAATGCGGTTATGCGTCGAAACATCGAGCCAAATGCGAGACCCGGTTGGTCAAATTTTGGGGTGCAACACCATGCCGTCAATAAGAATCGACAATCAGGAAGACCGAACATTCTTCAAAGAGCCTTGACGTCAATAAGGATTGACGGCCAGAAAATCCCTCTTGAAATGTCATCTCATCCCATAAACAGAAAGAAAACCAATATCCGAAAGATTGCCTTGAAACCCCTCAACATCTAAAGATAGCCGGAGAAGACTTGCTGGGGAAACACACCATCCGTATGATCTAACGATAAGAAACCCGCTGAAAAAACCTGAAACTTCACATCGTCTACTGACAGACGGAAAGAACACCACTTGCTAGAGAAACCCCATCTTGAAACCCCACTGAAAAAAAATCACCCGAAACTTCACATCGTCTACTGATAGACGGAAAGAACACCACTTGCTAGAGAAACCCCATCTGGAAACCCCACTGAAAAAATCAACCGAAACTTCACATCGTCTACTGATAGACGGAAAGAAAACCACTTGCTAGAGAGAAACCCCATCTTGAAACCCCACTGAAAAAAAATCACCCAAAACTTCACATCGTCTACTGATAGACGGAAAGAAAACCACTTGATAGAGAAACCCCATCTTGAAACCCCACTGAAAAAATCACCCGAAACTTCACATCGTCTACTGATAGACGGAAAGAAAACCACTTTCGAACTCAAGACATCTAATGATAGACGGAGAAATCCACTTATTGGAGGAACACATCGTCAATATGAATTGACGGGAAGAAAAGTCTGTCGATACCAGATGACTGATTGATCAAAGCATAACTGTTGTATGATCTAAAATACGAATAAACTGCCGAATTGTCTGAACACTGCTGCTGGATGAATGCCCCTGAACTGATCACAGAGTAATTCAAGTGCCATATGAGGCTGATAGAAAACCTGGCTTATGCTTCGTATGCATATGCATATGTTTGAATCTTTCTAGGGCGTAATGCTCCATTTAGGATGGAAATGCTACGTATTTTGAAAATAAAATGCAAGTATGATGCAGATATGATGATATATGCAATATGCTAATGCAGGCTCAGGCTGCTGGAGAAAGTCGGGTACAGAAAACCACTTCAGCAAAATAAATGCTGAAGACGAAGCCAACTCCGCTGGGGATAAACCGGATATCACAGAATTATTCCAGCAAAATAAATGCTGGAAGAGTGAAATCAACTCCGCTGGGGAATGACATATGTGCCAAGTATGATTGGACTTCTCTAGGGATAGCTTACCCGTGCCAATGAAAAATTGGACTTTGCTGGAGAAAATAGACGGAGTCTTCCTGCGTACTGATGAAGATTGGATTTGGAAACTGATGCGCCAACACGGATGGGCCTCACAGTGACCGCCAACATGGATTTGGGATTTTAGGCTATCTGTGATGGGTCAGGTACAACTGACGCTGGAAAACATTCTGTCTGAATACACAGTTTTCTGGTTGAAGGGTCAAGGGATAGTACCACAACTTCCCGACATTCGTCTCGCACTCGAAAATTGGGCGAATCTGTTCGAATAGCTCTGAATAACTCTGATGATACGGAGAAGAACAATCCCTTCGCTTCTGATATGCCCCAGCCTGCGGGACCTCTGTGGTGATGCTCCTCAAAAGGAAATCTGAAAATCTGTACCCTGATGGTCTGATATGAAATGTCCCAGCATTCTGAACTTCGGAGAGATACTTCACATCAAAGGCTTCTCGAATAAAGAATAGCTTCTGCGCTCTTAAGATGTCCTGCCCCTGACTGCAATGACTTTTCCCCTGATCATCTGATTCGGAGTAGTGCCCCTGACTACGAGATATTTACTGAATCTTGTTGCACCCTAGAATTTGCCCAACCTTATTCACTTGGTTTATGTTTCAATATCATTAGCATTTGCATATAGAGTCAGGTACATAGACTAACCATCTGCATAGCATAGCATGGCAAGTCATTCAACAGGGGATCAAGCATTATTCTCATCTCTAGAGGCCTATCAAGAGGTTATTATCTTAATTCAATCTCATTCAAGTCATCAGAAGAGAATTTGAAAGCAAAGAGTTCAGCAGATCAAGCCTTGAGTCTATCTCCTATCTGAGGGTATCTGAGGGTCAACAAAGAAATGGTGAGCTGTGGGCTGATCATGGAGAGTATCTAGACATCTTGGAGGACTTAGAAAGTCATTTGTAGAAGGAGACAAGTTATTGGTGAAGTCACAAGAATTGCAGTTGAAGACAGTCAGTTAGGGTTTCATCTGGGCCAACCCTAGGTCAACCCTAGGTCAATTGACTGATTGAAAGGCATTAAGGGCTATTGGAGAGATGGGGGGTTCATCATTTGACATGAAGAATGAGGATATGTTGTCATGCTAAGAAGAAATCAAGAGAATTCAAGGAGAAGAGGAGTTTCTAAATTAGGGTTTCTATGTAAAATCCCCTAGTTTAGGTCAAATTTCCAAGCAAGATAAGTCAAAATGCAAGCTTCAAATGGCTTCTTGGCCAACATGGAACTTGTAGAGGATCTCAATACCTTTAATTTGAGTGGTGGAAGGCATCAAGGAGATTTATAGAACTCAAGTTATGGTCCTTGCAAGTTACAGGTCATCTGAGGTATCTGAAATTTTGTCTGTGAAAGTGACTTGACTTCCAAGCAATTTTTACCCCTCAAGGAAATTTCAAATGAATTTCTGGTCAACATAAGAATTGTTCCTCATTGTCTTAGCTTTCTAGAATGGTATAGTATGCCTTCATATGATGTGAGGAACTCAACTTATGGTCTTGGCAAGCAAAGGGTATTTTGGTCATTTGTGAATTACAGGTCATTTTAACCTATGTCCAAAACTCATACAAGGAGGCCTCAAATGGAAAAACTTACAACATCAAACTTGCTCCAAATGACATTTTGAGTCTAGAAAAGTGACCATGAGATATTGGAAATGTCCATAGCCCAAGGTTTCAAAATTGGTGAATTTAATGAAGAAAAATGGCTTAAAAAATGAGATTTTTCATATCTTGGCCAAATGATGCAAAATTATAGGTCATTTTGAATGGAAAAGGCATTTTAAAGACATTGGCTAAAGTGGAATTTTGAGTTTAGTTCATAATTTGAGAGTTATCCATGGTTGCTTGAATTGAAAGTAACATAATCCAAATTGAAAAGGAAAAATGCAAGGGAAATTTCTCCAATGTTCTAGGAGGTTCCAACATCATCTATATATTCATACAAGCTGATTCATGCAAGGGTTGGTGCTCCCAGTTGTTCAAAAACCCCAACTTTTCCATACTTTCTTCAACTTGCATAAGCTTTCCAAAATCTCCATAATCTCCATCAATCTTCAATATTCTTGATTCAATCTTCATCATCATCACACAAGGATCAGAATCCACACATTTATTTGGCAAATTGAGCAAGGAATCGTGCTATTCATCATCATCATTCAAAGTGCAAGAATCTTGGAATTAGGAGATTCAAAGCTTTGGAGCATCTTTGATTGCATACAGAACTCATCACCAAGTTCACTGATCAGTTTCCCCTCATTTCAAGCATTGGATCAAGAGGATTCCATAGCTGTTTTCATCATCACAACAGGTTGGTAACTTCATTCGAATTGTATGATTTAATGAGAATTATAGGGAATTGTTAGTATAGATTGGTTAGGATAAGTGAGATGATTGATTTTGGTGAGTTTGGACAAGTTTCATGGATATTGATCATGGTGCACCAATTCTGGTGAAGCTTAGAATGTCAAGAATCATGAGATATAATCTTAGATTAGGTGCTTAAAATGATCAGGGTGAGTTGTAGGTTAGTTTAGGATGAGTTCTAGAGAGAATTGAGAGGATCAATATCAGTTGGAAAATGATGGATCAGATCTGTTACACCTATCGAATTGTTTATTTGAGTGAGTTTTAGGATGAGCTATTAGCATGGATGTGTAGAGGGATTGATATAGAGCAAGTTTGCTGTTGGAAGTATCTGATTTCATGGAGCAGGGAGAGAGAACAGGGAGCTCGAAGGTGTGTGCATGGCTAGGGTTTTTCTGAGTTAGGGTTTGGGCTCAAGGTTGAAGATGACCCTGGCACCACACGATCCCGGCTTGACTTTTGACTTGATTCCCCATCCAACGATCCACATTTGAAGTTGAAAACGGAGGGAAGAATTGGACATGAAATGCGGCGTTTCATTTAAATACTCTGAGTGGGCTTTGGATCCAGCAGCTATTCACACCCCATTTTCACTAAGCCCAAGCGAATACACATGAATTGGATGCTATTTATACCGAATCTCTCCTCATTTTCTCTGGCATTTTTAATTCAATTTTTGAATATGCTGGGCCTATGGTTTTGTCCTATTTGCACCCCCGGTCCTCAGCCCACTTAATAAAACAACTGCAGCGTGTTTCTATTTGCACCCCTTTGGCTATTTCCTTATATTTTCTTTATTATTTTCTTTTCATTTTTCATTCATTTTTAAAAATTCATAATAAATAGAAGAATCATCATTTTTAATTCATTCTTTTTGCATATTTTTCTTTAGGATGTCTAAAAAATTATAAAAAATAAAAATTGCATTTTATTTTTTATTTGATATTTTTCTCATATTTTCTAAATAAATAACATTTTAATGGTTTCATTTCATACATAATTTTGTTATTTTTTGTTCTACTAATTGCTTCAATATTTTTCATCCATTCTTTTTAGGTTGTTTAGGTTAGACATTGAACTTGTAAATACAATTTAGTTCCCATTTTTTAGAATTAAATTTTAGGTGTTTAGTTTAGGTGAGAGTAACATGAATAAAACTAGGGTTTTAGGTGATGACTTAGGAGATTTGATTCTTTTCCCTTAGGACTTAGGGTTTGACTAGTTTAGTTATGGGACCATAGGGGCTATGGGTAGTTATTAGATCCCCTTAGAAAAAATCAGGATTCCCCTACTGCTATTAATGTACTGTATATCTGATTGACTGGTGTGGTGTGCCCTCTGGGGATTATTGCTTGTTTGTGTGGGTATTGGGATTGTCTGGGTATTGGGAGAGCTGATTTACTGTATTACTGTATATATCTGTTATTGTTTCTGTTTCCGTCTATTCCCTTAGGATCTCTGTTTCTCTCCATGCAAGAGAGGAGCATGATAGACACTAGGTCTTAACCCATGCATGATAACCTTAGGATAGTTTGATTCCCTTCGCAACCGTAGGTTAGAGTTCTGTCTCTTCTTTCTCAAAACAAACAGAAAAACACAATAAAGATTTCAAACACAATAAAAGACACTTCTTTCGTAAAAGAATGTGAACTCATCAAAACGTCATTTTTGTACGCTTGGACTGGTAATCAGAAAAACCTTTTTCAGAAGGAATAAAATCAATCAAGACAGACTTGTGTCGTACGTGGCCCGAACTACGTTTGCTCTGATCTTTCATGCCGTATGAAAGTACGTAGGCATAGGATGCGACATCCTAGCGAGCAACCTTCCCTTCCTTCCCCGTAGCTAGGCGAACTACGTTGACTCTGATTTCTCGTTCCAGTCGAGAATACGTAGGCATAAAGTGCGATACTTTGCCGAGTCACCTTTTTATTTTCTTTTTAACCCTTGACCTATAGTTTAGATAGAATAACAATCCATACCCGAAAACAAGCATGGATCCCGTCGAGTACGACGGACGTGAGGGGTGCTAATACCTTCCCCTTGTGTAACCGACTCCCGAACCCAGGTTTTGGTTGCGACGACCATACCTTTCCCGTGTTGTGCGAGGTTTACTCTGAGCGTTTCCTTTCCCTCCCGTGGGATAAATAACGCACGGTGGCGACTCTTCTGTCAGCCGGCGCCGATTTTCGCAGTAGCGACAGCTGGCGACTCTGCTGGGGATCCAACGTCCCCTGGCTGCTAAGGACTGCGATGGTTCTTATGCATTTGGGATCCAACGTCCCTTAAGAGAGTCAATCCTAACGCTTGTTTTCCCGTCGAGGATTTTGTATGGATTTATATTTCTGACCTTTATTTTCAGCAGTATATATATTGATTGTTATTGCTGTATTAGGGGTGATGGGTGGTTCTATGATTGAGAGATAAGCCGGACCTGGGCTTGAGTGCACCTAGAATTAGAGTAGAAAGTAGTGGGCGCGTGCCGGCTTTGCTTGCATTAGTGTCTCATGAAATCTACACTCGGACGAGGTTCTTCTGGTTGGCTTCTTTTTCTACCCTTTGGGTCGAAGGGGTTGTTGGTCAGCTGAATTGTCGACTCCGGGAACCGATCATTTGGAAGTTGGCTAAGTGAGGCCTCTTCAGGATTTGATGATGCCACTCCTTCTAGGAATCGTATCATCAACCCTGAAAGTCTGTGACGCCGACGACCGCATAGGATGCCATACCTTCGTCAGTTACTAGGACATCCACCTGTGAGAGGGTTTGGGGTTATGCAGGTAACTAGACCTTCAGACTACCGGTTATTTCTTGATCAGAGATCCTGGGTATTTATGGAGAGTTAGGAGGTCTGTCAGAGACCATTTGGAGATGTGTTCTGAGGTCTGTCAGAGACCAGTTGGAGTGTTCTGAGGTCTGTCAAAGACCAATTGGAGATGTGATTTGAGGTCTACCAGAGATCAGTGGGAGTTATGGTTTGAGGTCTGTCAGAGACCAGTATTGGAGCTTTGTTTTAGGTCTATCTGAGACCAGGGTTTGATGACTTCTGGATGGTCTATCCGAGACCTTTCTTGATTGGGTTCAGGCTATTCAGCTACAGATTTGGTCCCTGTTGCATGTTACTTGCATTGCATTGTCTGCATATCCATTACCACTTGCATTTCACTAACGTGTGTCTGTGTTGCAGGTGCATTTGCATATTCCCCGGTTCTAGTGCCCAGACCTCTGAGTATTGATTATGGCTGGTTTGAGGAAGACAGTTGCGTATAAGCTGCCTTCACCTGATGTTACTTCTTTGCTTGGTCTAATATCTCTCGCTGATAAGGAGGTTAGAAGAAGCTTCAGAATGAGTCACGGGAGGTTACTGAGATTAGTCTGGAAGCCCACTGCTGATGAGATGAACGGGCTGTACACCTTGATGCAGTTCTATGACCCCGCATTGAGATGTTTTACGTTTGCTGACTTCATTCTAGGGCCTACCATTGAGGAGTATGTGGAGTTTATTGAGTTACCCGTGCAGAACAAGGTTCCCTTTATTCACTCTGCTGCCGAGCCCAAATTGGAGGACTTAGCCAAAGCTTTGCATATGGACGCTGCTGAATTGTTACTGACTTCTTGGCTTGGGGTTTCAGGTTTCTCTCTTGATTTCTTGGTTGGCAAAGCTCAGGAGTATGCCAAGAGCGGATGTTGGGTGGTTTTCAATGCTATTTTGGCTCTATGCATTTACGGGATTGTGCTGTTTCCTAACCTGCCCAATTTCGTAGACTTGGACGCTTTCCATCTATTTGCTGTTGGCAATCCAGTGCCAACGTTGATCGGAGACTTCTACCACTCCTTGCACTACAAGAATGAAAACAGAAGGGGAAAGGTTGTTTACTGCTGTGCTCCTCTACTGAATATGTGGTTCAAAAGTCATCTTCCCATGAAGGGGTCTTTTGTGGAAAGTGCAACCACCGCTAGCTGGTCAGAGCGCCTGATGAGGCTATCTTCCGAAGACGTTGAGTGGTTTGATAGAGATTTGTTGGGATCTGAACTTATATTCAGTTGTTCTGGGTACCCTAATGTGCCTTTGATGGGAAGGAAAGGGTGTATCAACTACAATCCTTCTCTGTTCGTCCGTCAGTTCGGATAGGCGCTGAAGAACCCGCCAAAGGAGGAAGAAGTACGGGAATCTCTGTACTTCGCAGGTGACGTGAAGGGGGAGTTATTAGCCAAGTTGCAACATGCCTGGACACGTATTAACCGCAAAGGGAAGCCACTTTTAGGAAAGAATGACTGTCAGGCCTATGCACCTTATAGAGTTTGGATTCAGGAGAGAGCCAGTCAGTTGGGGATGCCATTTCCAGATGCACCAATTTCTGTTCCCGTCCCGGCAGAAGAGCCAACTACTGTTTCTAGGGAGGCCTACGAGCAAGTTGTGAAGGAAAAGGAAGCCTTGTTGAAGATCAACGAAGGGTTAGAGCAAGAGCTAGCTCAGGTACGCAGTGAGAAAAACAAGGCCGTATATGCTTTCCAACAACAAATTGAGCTGTTAAACAGGTTAGGGGCTGAGTTGACCGAAGAAAAGAAGAAGCGCGAACGTCTGGGGCAAGAGTTCAGAAGCTCCCATAACATGCTGGAAGCCAAAAAGAAGGCGCTTGACGCAGCACACCGAGAAATCTCCTCTTGCAATAAGACTTGGAATGCTACTCTCACCAACAATAAGATGAGAGAAGACAAGCTGAAGCAGCAAATCTCCGACCTCGAAGAAAAGTTGAAGTCTAGCATCAAGAAGTGTGAGGAAGAAGTGATGACCCGGTATAGTGTCCAGCATGCACTGAACAAGGCAATCAAATGCAGAGATGAAGCGGTGTCTCAGAAGCGAAAGCTAGAAGATTGCTTCGGAGAAGCAACATGGGAAGAAACTGCTGAAGACGTGCGCCGTGTTCTTAAGAAGAGAAACCAACTTGTTGAAGGGCTGCTTGATCGACCAAGCCATCCAGAGACCAAGAAGTTGATAGAAGAGTACCATACTTTTGGGAGGATTTGATCATTTCATATAGTAACTTGTATGCTTTATTTGCATAGTGCTGACCATCACCAGGATTGTTGGTCGAGGTCATGCCTTCTTTGTACTCTCAGTGATATTGTACTCTGGGCTTATTGATTTTCCCTGCAATATATGAGGCTTTCTATGATTCAGCTCCGGTATTCCTATTGTCAGCACTGTCACCGCACTGGCATCTTCACACTAGAACTGGGGGAATGAATTTCCCTAATGCACAGACACATTGCATTGCATTCATATTCATATTGCATTACAGGTAATATTTGAATAAGTGTCTTATGTCCTGTTCTGTACCAGGTACTTTTCAGGATTGCAGATCAGCACCCGCACCGCTATTCTACCCGCACCAACTGTCGAAGAATCATGGATCAAATGCAGAACGAGATGCAAGATGTGCGCGAGAAGCTCGCTCTCTTTATGCAGACCATGGAAGCTATTGCAAAAGGGCAGGAGAATTTGCAGGCCATGGTCCAGCCTCTGTTGGCTCGGAATGCTGGTCACGGTAACGAGGATCATCAGTCTGTACGGGTCGATACTGTTCATGGAGACGGCACTCCCACGCCAGTGGCTCCACCTGTAGTCAATATACCTGCTGCTAATGTCAACCACGCTACCGCTGCTGTGAATGGTAACGTCAGAGTTGGGACTGAGACTGCTGTCCATAACGTTGGGCTGGGTGATGTCAATTTGGGAGATAATATGGGAGGCAACGGCTTCGTCAATGCTGGATTCGGATTCAATGATCAGGGATTCGATAATGCTGGGAAATATGGTTTCAATGCTCAAGGCTTTGGGCAAGACGGTTATGGCGCGACCAACCAGGGTTACGGAGGCTTTGGAAACGGAAACGACGTGGGGTTTATGGCTTTTGGTCCTGCTGGAGGAGTTCAAGGGTACGGCAACAGAGGCCGAGGTTCGGGGATGAATCAGATCAGAGCTGGACGTAATAATGGATATGATGGGTATGGGGCTGGAAACGGTATGTGGCAAGAAGATCAGCAGGAGGACGCTTTCTCCGGAGGAGGTTTCGAAGGGCCGATGGATGACTCCCAGAAGATCAGAATGCTAGAAGAGCAGATGAGGGGAGTCCTGAACCAAAGTGCTGTGGGTTTGGACATGGCAACAATGGGTTTGGTACCTGGCTTGAGGGTGCCAATTAAATTCAAAGCTCCTGCGTTTGATAAGTATAAAGGGGACACATGTCCAAAAGTGCATGTACGAGCTTATTACAGAAAGATGTCTGCATACTCAACTGATGAAAGAATGCTAATGCATTTCTTTCAAGATAGTCTGTCGGGTCCTTCCCTAGAATGGTACATGGGGTTGGAGCCAACTGATATCAAGACATGGAAGCAATTGGCAGAGGCATTTGTAGCTCACTACAAGTATAATAACGATTTGGCGCCCAATCGGGTCCAATTGGCAGGGCTGTCGCAGAAGAAGGGGGAGAGATTTAAAGAGTACGCGCAAAGGTGGCGCGATATGGCTGCCCGGGTCCGTCCTCCTGTAGAAGATAAGGAAATGAATGACATGTTTGTCGGCACATTCACAGGTCTGTTTCATGATATGCTGTTTCATACGTCTCTGGCCAGTTTTTCAGACCTAATTCTGATGGGAGAAAAGATTGAACGAACATTAAGCAAGGAAAATTCCAGGTTGAGGAATCGACTGCAGCTGGCAGTAATAGGAAGGCTTTTGGTGGGCGCCGTCAGGGCGAGGCAAGCGCAGTATTTGGAGGCCGAGGCCGAGGCCGAGGCAGGGGACGAGGTCAATATCGTCAGCCGCAGCAGGTGGCGAGTGTTACTATCCCGTATCAACAACAACCACTTCAACAACAACAACCGTCTCAGCAGCAGCCAATGCAGCAGCAGCAGCCTCAGCAGGGGGCACAACAGGCTCAGCGAAGATTCCAGGGTGGCAAACCGAGAAGAGTGTTTGAGAAGCCTCCCACGACATATGCTGATTTATTGCAGACATTGTTGGGATTGAACCTGGTAGAGAAGAGAACTCTGGCACCGATAACGGGAGCTCCCCCGTTTGGTTACGATGCAAGCAGGCACTGTGAGTTTCATTCTGGGGCTCCGGGCCACGATATAGAGGGTTTCCATGCTTTTAAGCATGTTGTGCAGGATCTTTTGGACAATAAGACTATCAATTTCGGAACGGCAGGTCCGAATATAGTGCAGAAACCCATGCCTAATCACGGGGCTAATGCCATTCTGACTGAGGAAGGGTTGAATCTGATTATGAGTGTCGAAGACTTGAAGACGCCGCTGAGAGAGATAAAGGGCCGACTGTTGCAAGGGGGTGTTTACCCGGGATGTGACGAGTATTGCTTAGAATGTTGGACCCTAGCTGGGGGGTGTGATGAGTTGAGGAAAGCCATTCAGGCTTTAATTGATGGAGGCACATTACAGTTTGACCGAGCAGCAAACGAAGAGCCAGCAGGGGCAGTAACAGATAATCAGAGTAATGTGGCCACTGTAACGATTCCTCGGAAGACGATCACTATATCAGCACCGGTCCAGCGGCCACCGATCACCATAACTAAGGCCGGACCGATCCCGTACGAGAATACGAAAGCAGTCCCATGGTCATATGGGTTGGAGGTGTATTGTGACGGGATAAAGATTGATGTTAATAAACAGCCAGCCGAGACTGTGGATAATGTTGTTGGTTCGGGAGGTATGACAAGGAGTGGTAGGATCTTTATATCCCCTGAAGTGGAGGCCGAAAGATTAGCAAAGGGAAAAGGGAAAGTGGTTGAGAACGTTCCGGTGCAAGCAAGTGACAAAGAATCGACATCGAAAGACGTAGAAGAATTCATGCGTTTGATTCAAAAAAGTGATTATAAGATTGTGGAGCATCTACAGCAGACACCGTCCAAAATATCTATCCTGTCATTGTTGTTGTGTTCGGAAGCCCACAGAAATGCGTTGCTGAAAGTCCTGGATACTTCTTTTGTACCCCAAGACGTCTCCGTGAATCAGCTGGAAGGAGTGTTGGCACATGTGAATGCAGGCCACAGCCTGGGATTTACTGATTTTGACTTGACCCCGAAAGGAAGAGATCATAATATGGCGCTGCACGTATCTGTCGAGTGTAGAGGATCAGTAATGTCACACGTATTGGTTGACACCGGGTCATCTTTGAATGTGCTGCCCAAGAAGGCGATGATGAAGCTGGATGTCAGAGGAATCTTGTGTACGCCCAGTGATTTGGTAGTCAGAGCGTTTGATGGCACGCGGAGAACAGTCTTTGGATCGATTACATTGCCTCTACAGGTGGGGCCGGAAGTGTTTGCAACTGAGTTTTATATCATGGATATACAGCCTGCGTACAGCTGCTTGCTTGGAAGACCCTGGATTCATGGGGCAGGGGCAGTCACGTCCACCCTACATCAGAAGTTAAAATATATGGTCGGAGACAGCGTAGTCACCGTGTGCGGAGAGGAGGACATCCTGGTCAGCCATCTGTCGTCATTTAAATATGTGGAGGTCGACGGAGAAATCCACGAAACACCCTGCCAGGCATTTGAAGGTTTGCGCATCAAGGACAAAGGTCCTGGGCCGAGCAAAGCGTCGGAGATAGCCGTCTCATCGTATAAAGAAGCTCAAGCTCTAGTAGAAGCAGGAGAAGCAAAGGGCTGGGGCAAAGTGCTGGACATTCCTGTGAAGATGGACCAGTTCGGGTTGGGATACCAACCGTCGTCATCAACTCCTTCCGTGGGGGCACCCCGTTTCAGAGGGCCAATCACCATCTCTGCCAGTGGGGTGTGTCATGAAACCGTCAATGCTGCTTCGGAGTCTGATGAAGGAGACAGCGACTGTGATATGGATGCCTGGATTCAGCCAAGCACGCCAGGACAAGGACTGTGCAACTGGTCTATTCAGGAGCTTGTTCCTGTGACTTTTAAACAGTAATGCTTTGCTTTATTAATTGTTGAATAATCTGATGTCTTGCCCTGGGCATCAGGATTTGCTTAGGGTTGTGTTGTTATGAACATTGCGTGTCAATTATTAAATAAATGGCGTTTTTTCATGTGCAAATACTGTAATCCCTGTCTTTCTTGTTTTGTATTTTTCAATAAAATGGCAACGTGGTTGTTCGCTTTATACGCATTTTGAAGCACTTAACCATTCCTTTTGCAGGATAACATTTTCAGATGACACCCTTGAGCCACCTATGACTCGTCCCGACTTTGAGCACCCGGTATTTCAGGCCGAAGAAGAGGTTGTCGAAGATAGCGACGTTCCTGAAGAACTGTCTTGGTTGGTGAAGCAAGAGGAAAGAGCCATTCTGCCTCATGATGAGGTCATCGAAATTATCAACTTGGGGTCGGAAGGGGTTGAGAAGAATATTCGTATCGGAGCCGCACTGCAGAGTGATATCAAGCGAAGACTGGTTGAAATGCTCCGAGAGTATAATGATGTATTCGCTTGGTCATATGAAGATATGCCGGGGCTCGATACAGATATGGTTGTGCATCGCCTGCCACTGAAAGAAGATTGCCCGCCAGTCAAGCAAAAGCTTCGCAGAACTCGACCAGATATGGCAGTGAAGATCAAAGAGGAAGTCCAAAAACAGTGGGACGCTGGTTTCCTGGCTGTGACAAAGTATCCCTCATGGGTTGCCAACATCGTACCAGTGCCAAAGAAAGATGGCAAGGTTCGAATGTGCGTGGACTATAGAGATTTGAATAAAGCAAGCCCAAAAGACGATTTTCCACTTCCTCACATTGACGTGTTAGTTGATAATACTGCTCAATACTCCGTATTCTCCTTTATGGATGGCTTTTCAGGCTATAATCAGATTAAAATGGCGCCGGAGGATATGGAGAAGACCACTTTCATAACGCCTTGGGGAACATTTTGCTACAAAGTGATGCCCTTTGGTTTGAAAAATGCTGGGGCAACATATCAGCGTGCGATGACGACTCTTTTCCATGACATGATGCATAAAGAGATCGAAGTTTATGTTGACGATATGATTGCCAAATCCCAGACGGAGGAAGAGCATCTGGTGAATCTGTTGAAGTTATTTAAAAGGCTTAGGAAGTTCAGGCTAAGGCTGAACCCTAACAAATGCACCTTCGGGGTGAGATCGGGTAAGCTGCTGGGATTTATCGTAAGCGAAAGAGGAATAGAGGTCGATCCTGCTAAAATAAAAGCAATTCAAGAAATGCCGACGCCCAAAACAGAGAAAGAGGTGCGCGGGTTTTTAGGGAGGTTGAACTACATCGCCCGGTTCATATCTCACCTGACGGCCACGTGTGAACCATTATTCAAGCTGTTGAAGAAAGATCAAGCTGTAACGTGGAACGAAAATTGTCAAAAGGCGTTCGATAAAATCAAGCAGTATTTGCAGGAGCCTCCCATTCTGATACCCCCAGTGGCAGGTAGACCCTTGATAATGTATTTGACGGTTCTTGAGGGAAGCATGGGTTGTGTTCTCGGTCAACACGACGAGACAGGGAGAAAAGAGCATGCGATCTATTACTTGAGTAAGAAATTTACAGATTGTGAATCTCGGTATTCAATGCTGGAGAAAACTTGTTGCGCGCTAGCCTGGGCCGCCAAGCGTTTGAGGCAGTACATGCTGAATCACACAACCATGCTCATCTCGAAGATGGATCCTATCAAATACGTATTTGAAAAGCAGGCGTTGTCAGGTAGAATTGCCCGTTGGCAGATGGTCTTGACTGAATATGATATTCAATACGTCTCGCAAAAGGCTATAAAGGGGAGTGTGCTGTCTGAGTATCTGGCGGAGCAGCCTATTGAAGAGTATCAATCAATGAAATTTGATTTTCCTGACGAGGATATCATGTATCTAAAGATGAAAGATTGTGAAGAGCCGTTGCCAGACGAAGGACCGGAGTTGGGTTCCAAATGGAAGATGATATTTGACGGAGCTGTGAACGCTTACGGTAGCGGAATAGGGGCAATCATCACTACGCCACACGGGTCGCACATCCCGTTTACTGCCCGATTGACCTTTGCTGTTACCAATAATGAGGCCGAATACGAAGCTTGTATAATGGGGCTTGAAGAAGCCATTGATTTGCGAATCAAGAATTTAGACGTATACGGAGACTCAGCTCTGGTGGTGAATCAGATCAAAGGGGAATGGGAGACACGGCAGCCCAATTTGATACATTACATGAATTATGCAAGGAGATTGTTGCCTTTCTTCGACAAGGTTGAATTGCATCATGTGCTGCAGGCATAAAATCAAATGGCTGACGCCCTCGCCATTTTGTCTTCCATGTACAAGGTCAACTTCTGGAACGAAGCTCCCCGAATCATTATCTCTCGGCTTGACAGGCCAGCTTATGTATTTGCTATTGATGAAGCATCTGATGACAAACCATGGTATTTCGATATCCTTAATTTCCTGAAGAATAAAGAGTACCCGGCTGGGGCATCCAGTCAGGATCAGAAGACTCTCAGGAGATTAGCGGGTAATTTCTATTTGAACCCGGATGGCGTATTGTACAGAAGAAACCACGATCTAGTGCTGTTGCGTTGTGTGGACGAGAAAGAGGCAAAGCTGCTCATGGAGGAAATTCACGAAGGTACCTTTGGTACGCATGCTGGCGGGCATGCTATGACGAGAAAGCTGCTGCGGGCAGGGTACTTTTGGCTGACGATGGAAACTGATTGTTTCAAGTTTGCGAGGAAGTGTCACAAGTGCCAAATCTATGCTGACAAGATACATGTGCCTCCGAGTCCTCTAAATGTGATGTCATCTCCATGGACATTCTCGATGTGGGGAATCGATATGATTGGAAAGATCGAGCCGACGGCGTCTAACGGGCATCGGTTCATCCTAGTAGCAATCGATTATTTCACCAAGTGGGTGGAAGCGGCGTCATACGCAAATGTAACAAAGCAAGTGGTGGCCAGATTCATCAAGAGAGATATCATTTGCCGATATGGGATTCCCGAGCGGATAATCACGGATAATGGTTCAAACCTGAACAACAAAATGATGAAGGAGCTCTATCAGAATTTCAAGATCGAACATCACAACTCCTCCCCTTACCGACCCAAGATGAATGGCGCTGTTGAGGCGGCCAATAAGAATATCAAGAAGATCGTTCAGAAGATGGTGGTTACCTATAAGGACTGGCACGAGATGCTACCTTTCGCTTTGCACGGTTATCGTACAACGGTGCGTACCTCAACCGGGGCAACCCCGTTCTCATTAGTGTATGGAATGGAAGCAGTATTACCATTAGAAGTCGAGATCCCTTCTCTGAGGGTATTGCGAGACGTTCAGCTGGACGAGGCAGAATGGGTGAAAGACAGGTTGAATCAACTGAGTTTGATGGATGAGAAGAGGCTAGCTTCTCTAGCATACGGTCGTTTGTATCAGAGCCGAATGAAGAAAGCGTACGACAAGAAGATACATCCGCGAAGCTTTCAGACGGGCGACCTTGTGCTGAAAAGGATTCTCCCACCGCAAGCAGATCACAGGGGCAAGTGGACCCCCAACTACGAAGGGCCATACGTTGTCAGGAAAGTATTTTCAGGAGGAGCGTTGTTGTTGTCCACTATGGACGGTGAAGACTTCACTTCGCCTGTGAATTCGGACGCAGTTAAAAAATACTTTGCTTAAAATTGACCCGCTGGACAGAAAAAAGAGAGTCCAGGCAAAAATGGGGCATCCTGGCGAACCAAAAACAGAATGAAAGGTTCGGGAAAAAATTAGGGATAAAATTGAAAAAATGTACACCCGCGAAGTTGAAAACCTACACTGGGCGGCTTCGGCAAAAAGGGGTATCCCGGTGAACTGAAAACCCGTAAAGGGCGGTTCACGCAAAAGTTAGGGATTTGAAAAGCAAATGATTGCGGTCCGAATTTGACATTGCACTAAGCATCAATGCGGGAGAATACATTTTGAGGAGTCAGTTATCTGATACAATCTCTTCAGAAGTGGGGATACCGGGAAAGCATTAGAGTCGGGCGAGTCATGGGAGGATCAGTTCGTGGTGTTCATCTGCATCCCGTCGCCGACATGTGTACAAATTTAAGTTGTCAATATTTATGCTTCTTGTGCATACTTGTATATTTGCTTTGTGTAGCTTCCTCATTTCAGGAGTTACATCCTGTGTACAAAACTCCGCCTATTCAGGGGCCCAATCAATAAAATATGTTATTCAGTACTTGACACTGTTCTTTACTGTTTTGTGCATGATTAACGCCTAAGTTTGATGAAACTAGCGTGTGTATAACGTCACTGGCCCTTGCCAACAGTTGCTAAAGCTTTGAATTTACTGAATATAACGTCACTAACCTGAGTTGATTTGGTTGCATAGGCTTGTCTTGTCTTGTTTGCGTTGTTGTAGGTTTCATAACCGTACGAGGAAGATGATCAAAAGATTGCAATAACTAAAGACTCAGCCACCACGCAAGTCATGCATGCTCGTCCTAAAGAGAGATTGAATTCCCCAGCTGGTCGTAGCTTATCCAAGGGACATGCTCCAACAAAGTCACTTATTCTCAGCAGAATTGGCGATTCTAAGATTGGTCATTTACTCTCTCCCAGCGGGGTCAGTTGATTTTCCCCGAGAGAATCGTCCCATCCCCAGTGGAGATCTCTTTTCAGCAAGTATTCTTTCCTCCCAGCAGAACTCGAAGATTAAGACTCTCCCCAGCAGAGTTGGTTGTGGGTCCCGACATTTATTTTGTCAGGGATACTGTGTAATATCAGTTCACTCTCCAGCGGAAATCCAATCGTACTGTGCACATCTGCTATTCCCCAGCAGAGTTATATTCCCCAGCAGGATGCTACTTCAACAAGGTGCTTGGCTTGAGTTCCCAATTTCCCAGCAGGGTTGACTTCGCCCTTCCAGCATTTATTTTGCTGGAATAATTCTGTAGCACCTGGCTATCCCCAGCGGAGTTGGCATTACCTTCAGCATTTATTTTGCTGAAGCAGTTCCTGTACCCAGCAGTTCAAGTCTGCGGTTGCATTGGCCTATAGGGTCGTACTTGCATCCACCAAGTAAAGTGTAGTATTTCCATGTCGAATGGAACATTGCATCGCCGTCAAACATGCACATTTTTTTGAAACATAAACCAGGTATTGTTTCTCATGCAGGTTGAGAGAGCCCTTGCTCAAGTGAATTATCGAGCAGTCAAGATCTCGACCTAAGACATCCCACGAGGTGTCAGCCTTGACACTACTCCCCACAGAGTTGACAGGATGAAGTCTCTCGGTGTCTCCAAACAAAGTTATTTATGAATTTCTTGTGTTGACCCCGCCAGAGTCAGCAGAATAAGTTTCTCCGTACCCCCAAGCGGGGTTGTTCGTCATCAAAGGATTCATGAATCAGAACTTCAGAGGCTACCGCCGGTTATCAGAACAGGCATCCAAAAGTTTGGTTTCCACATGTCCCCAGTAGAGCCAGCCTCAAAGTTGCTGTAACGTCAGTGATAAGAAATTGGTGGAAGGAGGAGTCCTAACATGGACAATTTCATTGACAGGTTTTCTTTGTGCTAAAGAAGATTGTGGGAATGTGGAGTCCTAACATGGACATTTTCTCAAATTGACGATGTGTGTTAGTCCTAACATGGACCGGTTCGGATTATCGGTATTAATTGAGTGGGGGGTCCTGACGTGGACAAGTCTTATTTCACAAGCAAGTTGAAGACGCACAAGTCCGGACACGGACAAGATGTATTTTCTCAGCAGAAAAGATGTAGTCCTTACGTGGACAAATCAAGACGGAACATGGGTCCTGACGTGGACGAATCTATTCCTTACGTGGAAAAAGAGGTTTCAGTTCCTTACGTGGAAGAGCAAGTTCATTCCTTACGTGGAAAGATGGGGGTCCTTACGTGGGCAGATTAAAATTGTGATTCCTTACGTGGAAAGGTGGGTCCTAACGTGGACGATGTTCTCCTTACGTGGAAAGACGAGTTTATCCCTAATATGGAAAGAGGAGATTCCTTACGTGGAAAAGAATGGGTTTCCTTACGTGGAAAGATTGAGTCCTCATGCGGACATATCAAGATTGATTCCTGACGTGGAAAGAAAGAGATTATTCCTGACGTGGAAGAGGTTAGTCCTGATGCGGACACATCAAAGAAGTTCTTCCTAACGTGGAAGAAGAAGATAGATTCCTTACGTGGAAAATTTAGTCCTGACGTGGACAGATTCAGAAGAAGAAGTATGCCTAACGTGGAAAGAAGGCGTGTTCCTTACGTGGAAGAGAAAGAGAAACTTCAGGTCCTTACGTGGAAGATGGGAGTCCTTACGTGGACAAATCAGAAAATTGGCTCCTTACGGGGAAAGGAGATCGTGTTCCTTACGTGGAAAAGATTGAGTCCTTACGTGGAAAGAGCGGAGTCCTCACGTGGACAGATTAAGATGGCATTCCTTACGTGGAAAAATGTAGTCATGACGCGGGCAAATCGGAAAGAGTTGGTTTCCTTACGTGGAGAGATTAGGGTCCTTACGTGGACGGATTCAAGAAAAGTTGATTCCTGACGTGGAAGAATGATGTACTCCTTACGTGGAAAGGTGAGTCCTAACGAGGACAGGTTCAGAACCAAAGGTGTATTCCTTACGCGGAAATATTGGAGTCCTGACGTGGACATATCGAGTTGTACTGGGGTCCTTACATGGACAGATTGATACGGTTCTCCTTATGTGGAAAAAGAAGATTGCATCCTGACATGGAAAGAGGGAAAGTTTAGTCCTGACGTGGACAGATGCAGAAGAGATGATTCCTTGCGTGGATGGTGTTATTCCTAACATGGAAGAGTCTATTCCTAACGTGGACGATTTATCGAATTATCCCCCAGCGGAGTTGCCGAGATTTTTCTGGGTTAACGGCAAGTGGAGTCCTAACGTGGACAGGTTCTAGTTGAGATTTCTTCGTATTGATGACAGACAGAGTCCTAATGTGGACAAGCAAGCGATCTGTTATCCCCAGCGTGGTCGTTACGAGATCAGTGAGCGGCTGCAAACAGTCAGATCCAGGCAGTGGATGTCGTTACCCAAACAGGGGTGCAGTTTATTTCTGCGGTTGGCAAATTTCCGGGTTTCTTAGTATTCAACCGTCTCGTACCTCGAATGTTTGAAGGTCGTTCGCTCTTCACCCAATCGGGTCCAAGTCGCTTGAATAGGGGCAGCTGTTGCACCCTAGAATTTGCCCAACCTTATTCACTTGGTTTATGTTTCAATATCATTAGCATTTGCATATAGAGTCAGGTACATAGACTAACCATCTGCATAGCATAGCATGGCAAGTCATTCAACAGGGGATCAAGCATTATTCTCATCTCTAGAGGCCTATCAAGAGGTTATTATCTTAATTCAATCTCATTCAAGTCATCAGAAGAGAATTTGAAAGCAAAGAGTTCAGCAGATCAAGCCTTGAGTCTATCTCCTATCTGAGGGTATCTGAGGGTCAACAAAGAAATGGTGAGCTGTGGGATGAGCATGGAGAGTATCTAGACATCTTGGAGGACTTAGAAAGTCATTTGGAGAAGGAGACAAGTTATTGGTGAAGTCACAAGAATTGCAGTTGAAGACAGTCAATTAGGGTTTCATCTGGGCCAACCCTAGGTCAACCCTAGGTCAATTGACTGATTGAAAGGCATTAAGGGCTATTGGAGAGATGTGGGGTTCATCATTTGACATGAAGAATGAGGATATGTTGTCATGCTAAGAAGAAATCAAGAGAATTCAAGGAGAAGAGGAGTTTCTAAATTAGGGTTTCTATGTAAAATCCCCTAGTTTAGGTCAAATTTCCAAGCAAGATAAGTCAAAATGAAAGCTTCAAATGGCTTCTTGGCCAACATGGAACTTGTAGAGGATCTCAATACCTTTAATTTGAGTGGTGGAAGACATCAAGGAGATTTATAGAACTCAAGTTATGGTCCTTGCAAGTTACAGGTCATCTGAGGTATCTGAAATTTTGTCTGTGAAAGTGACTTGACTTCCAAGCAATTTTTACCCCTCAAGGAGATTTCAAATGAATTTCTGGTCAACATAAGAATTGTTCCTAATTGTCTTAGATTTCTAGAATGGTATAGTATGCCTTCATATGATGTGTGGAACTCAACTTATGGTCTTGGCAAGCAAAGGGTATTTTGGTCATTTGTGAATTACAGGTCATTTTAACCTATGTCCAAAACTCATACAAGGAGGCCTCAAATGGAAAAACTTACAACATCAAACTTGCTCCAAATGACATTTTGAGTCTAGAAAAGTGACCATGAGAGATTGGAAATGTCCATAGCCCAAGGTTTCAAAATTGGTGAATTTAATGAAGAAAAATGGCTTAAAAAATGAGATTTTTCATATCTTGGCCAAATGATGCAAAATTATAGGTCATTTTGAATGGAAAAGGCATTTTAAAGACATTGGATAAAGTGGAATTTTGAGTTTAGTTCATAATTTGAGAGTTATCCATGGTTGCTTGAATTGAAAGTAACATAATCCAAATTGAAAAGGAAAAATGCAAGGGAAATTTCTCCAATGTTCTAGGAGGTTCCAACATCATCTATATATTCATACAAGCTGATTCATGCAAGGGTTGGTGCTCCCAGTTGTTCAAAAACCCCAACTTTTCCATACTTTCTTCAACTTGCATAAGCTTTCCAAAATCTCCATAATCTCCATCAATCTTCAATATTCTTGATTCAATCTTCATCATCATCACACAAGGATCAGAATCCACACATTTATTTGGCAAATTGAGCAAGGAATCGTTCTATTCATCATCATCATTCAAAGTGCAAGAATCTTGGAATTAGGAGATTCAAAGCTTTGGAGCATCTTTGATTGCATACAGAACTCATCACCAAGTTCACTGATCAGTTTCCCCTCATTTCAAGCATTGGATCAAGAGGATTCCATAGCTGTTTTCATCATCACAACAGGTTGGTAACTTCATTCGAATTGCATGATTTAATGAGAATTATAGGGAATTATTAGTATAGATTGGTTAGGATAAGTGAGATGATTGATTTTGGTGAGTTTGGACAAGTTTCATGGATATTGATCATGGTGCACCAATTCTGGTGAAGCTTAGAATGTCAAGAATCATGAGATATAATCTTAGATTAGGTGCTTAAAATGATCAGGGTGAGTTGTAGGTTAGTTTAGGATGAGTTCTAGAGAGAATTGAGAGGATCAATATCAGTTGGAAAATGATGGATCAGATCTGTTACACCTATCGAATTGTTTATTTGAGTGAGTTTTAGGATGAGCTATTAGCATGGATGTGTAGAGGGATTGATATAGAGCAAGTTTGCTGTTGGAAGTATCTGATTTCATGGAGCAGGGAGAGAGAACAGGGAGCTCGAAGGTGTGTGCATGGCTAGGGTTTTTCTGAGTTAGGGTTTGGGCTCAAGGTTGAAGATGACCCTGGCACCACACGATCCCAGCTTGACTTTTGACTTGATTCCCCATCCAACGATCCACATTTGAAGTTGAAAACGGAGGGAAGAATTGGACATGAAACGCGGCGTTTCATTTAAATACTCTGAGTGGGCTTTGGATCCAGCAGCTATTCACACCCCATTTTCACTAAGCCCAAGCGAATACACATGAATTGGATGCTATTTACACCGAATCTCTCCTCATTTTCTCTGGCATTTTTAATTCAATTTTTGAATATGCTGGGCCTATGGTTTTGTCCTATTTGCACCCCCGGTCCTCAGCCCACTTAATAAAACAACTGCAGCGTGTTTCTATTTGCACCCCTTTGGCTATTTCCTTATATTTTCTTTATTATTTTCTTTTCATTTTTCATTCATTTTTAAAAATTCATAATAAATAGAAGAATCATCATTTTTAATTCATTCTTTTTGCATATTTTTCTTTAGGATGTCTAAAAAATTATAAAAAATAAAAATTGCATTTTATTTTTTATTTGATATTTTTCTCATATTTTCTAAATAAATAACATTTTAATGGTTTCATTTCATACATAATTTTGTTATTTTTTGTTCTACTAATTGCTTCAATATTTTTCATCCATTCTTTTTAGGTTGTTTAGGTTAGACATTGAACTTGTAGATACAATTTAGTTCCCATTTTTTAGAATTAAATTTTAGGTGTTTAGTTTAGGTGAGAGTAACATGAATAAAACTAGGGTTTTAGGTGATGACTTAGGAGATTTGATTCTTTTCCCTTAGGACTTAGGGTTTGACTAGTTTAGTTATGGGACCATAGGGGATATGGGTAGTTATTAGATCCCCTTAGAAAAAATCAGGATTCCCCTACTGCTATTAATGTACTGTATATCTGATTGACTGGTGTGGTGTGCCCTCTGGGGATTATTGCTTGTTTGTGTGGGTATTGGGATTGTCTGGGTATTGGGAGAGCTGAAGACTTGAGGAGATGAAGACCATTGGAGATTAGGAGATTGAAGATCAACTGCCAGAGTTGGAGAGGAGGTTCTTGCTAGCAGCTGCTGAGGAGACTAGGGTTTAGGAGCTAGGCAGAGCTCTAGATTAGAAGGCTTGCTTCTCAAACATAGATGGCTTTGTTTGCCTCTATCCTTTCTCTATGATTCAAAGTCTCTTTCAAATATCCACCTCCTTCCTTTGGAAGGATCAGTGAATGTATTTGAAAGATAGAACTTTTGAGAGAAAACTTTCTGTTTAATGTTAACAGTTGATGAACCACCCTTGGTAGGTAATTAACTGTCTAACATTCATTCACTTCATCTGGTTGGCTGATGTTCATCCTGGAGCCTGAGACTTGAAGAAAAGCCATTGCAGATAGAAGACTGATGATCAAAGCCCTTACCTGAAGATCATGAAGATGGAGATTGATGCTTGTTGAAGCCCATAAATGATTGGAGATTACTTGAAGCCAGATATTGATTCAGAGCTGCTGATGCTGTTTCTTTTGCTGTTGTATTTCATTGCTGATGTATTGATTGGTTTTCTGGACTGTATTGTTTGCTGTTTACCTTGTTGGGTTGAAAGTGAAGTCTGTTCACTTTTGCCTATTGTTTTCTAGGTTCGAGGTTGAGTGGGACTCCCTTGCCTCGCTTGTATTGTTGCATCCATGCATTTTACTGTATTACTGTATATATCTGTTATTGTTTCTGTTTCCGTCTATTCCCTTAGGATCTCTGTTTCTCTCCGTGCAAGAGAGGAGCATGATAGACACTAGGTCTTAACCCATGCATGATAACCTTAGGATAGTTTGATTCCCTTCGCAACCGTAGGTTAGAGTTCTGTCTCTTCTTTCTCAAAACAAACAGAAAAACACAATAAAGATTTCAAACACAATAAAAGACACTTCTTTCGTAAAAGAATGTGAACTCATCAAAACGTCATTTTTGTCCGCTTGGACTGGTAATCAGAAAAACCTTTTTCAGAAGGAATAAAATCAATCAAGACAGACTTGTGTCGTACGTGGCCCGAACTACGTTTGCTCTAATCTTTCATGCCGTATGAAAGTACGTAGGCATAGGATGCGACATCCTAGCGAGCAACCTTCCCTTCCTTCCCCGTAGGTAGGCGAACTACGTTGACTCTGATTTCTCGTTCCAGTCGAGAATACGTAGGCATAAAGTGCGATACTTTGCCGAGTCACCTTTTTATTTTCTTTTTAACCCTTGACCTATAGTTTAGATAGAATAACAATCCATACCCGAAAACAAGCGTGGATCCCGTCGAGTACGACGGACGTGAGGGGTGCTAATACCTTCCCCTTGCGTAACCGACTCCCGAACCCAGGTTTTGGTTGCGACGACCATACCTTTCCTGTGTTGTGCGAGGTTTACTCTGAGCGTTTCCTTTCCCTCCCGTGGGATAAATAACGCACGGTGGCGACTCTTCTGTCAGCCGGCGCCGATTTTCGCAGTAGCGACAGCTGGCGACTCTGCTGGGGATCCAACGTCCCCTGGCTGCTAAGGACTGCGATGGTTCTTATGCATTTGGGATCCAACGTCCCTTAAGAGAGTCAATCCTAACGCTTGTTTTCCCGTCGAGGATTTTGTATGGATTTATATTTCTGACCTTTATTTTCAGCATTATATATATTGATTGTTATTGCTGTATTAGGGGTGATGGGTGGTTCTATGATTGAGAGATAAGCCGGACCTGGGCTTGAGTGCACCTAGAATTAGAGTAGAAAGTAGTGGGCGCGTGCCGGCTTTGCTTGCATTAGTGTCTCATGAAATCTACACTCGGACGAGGTTCTTCTGGTTGGCTTCTTTTTCTACCCTTTGGGTCGAAGGGGTTGTTGGTCAGCTGAATTGTCGACTCCGGGAACCGATCATTTGGAAGTTGGCTAAGTGAGGCCTCTTCAGGATTTGATGATGCCACTCCTTCTGGGAATCGTATCATCAACCCTGAAAGTCTGTGACGCCGACGACCGCATAGGATGCCATACCTTCGTCAGTTACTAGGACATCCACCTGTGAGAGGGTTTGGGGTTATGCAGGTAACTAGACCTTCAGACTACCGGTTATTTCTTGATCAGAGATCCTGGGTATTTATGGAGAGTTAGGAGGTCTGTCAGAGACCATTTGGAGATGTGTTCTGAGGTCTGTCAGAGACCAGTTGGAGTGTTCTGAGGTCTGTCAAAGACCAATTGGAGATGTGACTTGAGGTCTACCAGAGATCAGTGGGAGTTATGGTTTGAGGTCTGTCAGAGACCAGTATTGGAGCTTTGTTTTAGGTCTATCTGAGACCAGGGTTTGATGACTTCTGGATGGTCTATCCGAGACCTTTCTTGATTGGGTTCAGGCTATTCAGCTACAGCTTTGGTCCCTGTTGCATGTTACTTGCATTGCATTGTCTGCATATCCATTACCACTTGCATTTCACTAACGTGTGTCTGTGCTGCAGGTGCATTTGCATATTCCCCGGTTCTAGTGCCCAGACCTCTGAGTATTGATTATGGCTGGTTTGAGGAAGACAGTTGCGTATAAGCTGCCTTCACCTGATGTTACTTCTTTGCTTGGTCTAATATCTCTCGCTGATAAGGAGGTTAGAAGAAGCTTCAGAATGAGTCACGGGAGGTTACTGAGATTAGTCTGCAAGCCCACCGCTGATGAGATGAACGGGCTGTACACCTTGATGCAGTTCTATGACCCCGCATTGAGATGTTTTACGTTTGCTGACTTCATTCTAGGGCCTACCATTAAGGAGTATGTGGAGTTTATTGAGTTACCCGTGCAGAACAAGGTTCCCTTTATTCACTCTGCTGCCGAGCCCAAATTGGAGGACTTAGCCAAAGCTTTGCATATGGACGCTGCTGAACTGTTACTGACTTCTTGGCTTGGGGTTTCAGGTTTCTCTCTTGATTTCTTGGTTGGCAAAGCTCAGGAGTATGCCAAGAGCGGATGTTGGGTGGTTTTCAATGCTATTTTGGCTCTATGCATTTACGGGATTGTGCTGTTTCCTAACCTGCCCAATTTCGTAGACTTGGACGCTTTCCATCTATTTGCTGCCGGAAATCCAGTGCCAACGTTGATCGGAGACTTCTACCACTCCTTGCACTACAAGAATGAAAACAGAAGGGGAAAGGTTGTTTACTACTGTGCTCCTCTACTGAATATGTGGTTCAAAAGTCATCTTCCCATGAAGGGGTCTTTTGTGGAAAGTGCAACCACCGCTAGCTGGTCAGAGCGCCTGATGAGGCTATCTTCCGAAGACGTTGAGTGGTTTGATAGAGATTTGTTGGGATCTGAACTTATATTCAGTTGTTCTGGGTACCCTAATGTGCCTTTGATAGGAAGGAAAGGGTGTATCAACTACAATCCTTCTCTGTTCGTCCGTCAGTTCGGATATGCGCTGAAGAACCCGCCAAAGGAGGAAGAAGTACGGGAATCTCTGTACTTCGCAGGTGACGTGAATGGGGAGTTATTAGCCAAGTTGCAACGTGCCTGGACACGTATTAACCGCAAAGGGAAGCCACTGTTAGGAAAGAATGATTGTCAGGCCTATGCATCTTATAGAGTTTGGATTCAGGAGAGAGCCAGTCAGTTGGGGATGCCATTTCCAGATGCACCAATTTCTGTTCCCGTCCCGGCAGAAGAGCCAACTACTGTTTCTAGGGAGGCCTACGAGCAAGTTGTGAAGGAAAAGGAAGCCTTGTTGAAGATCAACGAAGGGTTAGAGCAAGAGCTAGCTCAGGTACGCAGTGAGAAAAACAAGGCCGTATATGCTTTCCAACAACAAATTGAGCTGTTAAACAGGTTAGGGGCTGAGTTGACCGAAGAAAAGAAGAAGCGCGAACGTCTGGGGCAAGAGTTCAGAAGCTCCCATAACATGCTGGAAGCCAAAAAGAAGGCGCTTGACGCAGCACACCGAGAAATCTCCTCTTGCAATAAGACTTGGAATGCTACTCTCACCAACAATAAGATGAGAGAAGACAAGCTGAAGCAGCAAATCTCCGACCTCGAAGAAAAGTTGAAGTCTAGCATCAAGAAGTGTGAGGAAGAAGTGATGACCCGGTATAGTGTCCAGCATGCACTGAACAAGGCAATCAAATGCAGAGATGAAGCGGTGTCTCAGAAGCGAAAGCTAGAAGATTGCTTCGGAGAAGCAACATGGGAAGAAACTGCTGAAGACGTGCGCCGTGTTCTTAAGAAGAGAAACCAACTTGTTGAAGGGCTGCTTGATCGACCAAGCCATCCAGAGACCAAGAAGTTGATAGAAGAGTACCATACTTTTGGGAGGATTTGATCATTTCATATAGTAACTTGTATGCTTTATTTGCATAGTGCTGACCATCACCAGGATTGTTGGTCGAGGTCATGCCTTCTTTGTACTCTCAGTGATATTGTACTCTGGGCTTATTGATTTTCCCTGCAATATATGAGGCTTTCTATGATTCAGCTCCGGTATTCCTATTGTCAGCACTGTCACCGCACTGGCATCTTCACACTAGAACTGGGGGAATGAATTTCCCTAATGCACAGACACATTGCATTGCATTCATATTCATATTGCATTACAGGTAATCTTTGAATAAGTGTCTTATGTCCTGTTCTGTACCAGGTACTTTTCAGGATTGCAGATCAGCACCCGCACCGCTATTCTACCCGCACCAACTGTCGAAGAATCATGGATCAAATGCAGAACGAGATGCAAGATGTGCGCGAGAAGCTCGCTCTCTTTATGCAGACCATGGAAGCTATTGCAAAAGGGCAGGAGAATTTGCAGGCCATGGTCCAGCCTCTGTTGGCTCGAAATGCTGGTCACGGTAACGAGGATCATCAGTCTGTACGGGTCGATACTGTTCATGGAGACGACACTCCCACGCCAGTGGCTCCACCTGTAGTCAATATACCTGCTGCTAATGTCAACCACGCTACCGCTGCTGTGAATGGTAACGTCGGAGTTGGGAATGAGACTGCTGTCCATAACGTTGGGCTGGGTGATGTCAATTTGGGAGATAATATGGGAGGCAACGGCTTCGTCAATGCTGGATTCGGATTCAATGATCAGGGATTCGATAATGCTGGGAAATATGGTTTCAATGCTCAAGGCTTTGGGCAAGACGGTTATGGCGCGACCAACCAGGGTTACGGAGGCTTTGGAAACGGAAACGGCGCGGGGTTTATGGCTTTTGGTCCTGCTGGAGGAGTTCAAGGGTACGGCAACAGAGGCCGAGGTCCGGGGATGAATCAGATCAGAGCTGGACGTAATAATGGATATGATGGGTATGGGGCTGGAAACGGTATGTGGCAAGAAGATCAGCAGGAGGACGCTTTCTCCGGAGGAGGTTTCGAAGGGCCGATGGATGACTCCCAGAAGATCAGAATGCTGGAAGAGCAGATGAGGGGAGTCCTGAACCAAAGTGTTGTGGGTTTGGACATGGCAACAATGGGTTTGGTACCTGGCTTGAGGGTGCCAATTAAATTCAAAGCTCCTGCGTTTGATAAGTATAAAGGGGACACATGTCCAAAAGTGCATGTACGAGCTTATTACAGAAAGATGTCTGCATACTCAACTGATGAAAGAATGCTAATGCATTTCTTTCAAGATAGTCTGTCGGGTCCTTCCCTAGAATGGTACATGGGGTTGGAGCCAACTGATATCAAGACATGGAAGCAATTGGCAGAGGCATTTGTAGCTCACTACAAGTATAATAGCGATTTGGCGCCCAATCGGGTCCAATTGGCAGGGCTGTCGCAGAAGAAGGGGGAGAGCTTTAAAGAGTACGCGCAAAGGTGGCGCGATATGGCTGCCCGGGTCCGTCCTCCTGTAGAAGATAAGGAAATGAATGACATGTTTGTCGGCACATTCACAGGTCTGTTTCATGATATGCTGTTTCATACGTCTCTGGCCAGTTTTTCAGACCTAATTCTGATGGGAGAAAAGATTGAACGTAACATTAAGCAAGGAAAATTCCAGGTTGAGGAATCGACTGCAGCTGGCAGTAATAGGAAGGCTTTTGGTGGGCGCCGTCAGGGCGAGGCAAGCGCAGTATTTGGAGGCCGAGGCCGAGGCCGAGGCAGGGGACGAGGTCAATATCGTCAGCCGCAGCAGGTGGCGAGTGTTACTATCCCGTATCAACAACAACCACTTCAACAACAACAACCGTCTCAGCAGCAGCCAATGCAGCAGCAGCAGCCTCAACAGGGGGCACAGCAGGCTCAGCGAAGATTCCAGGGTGGCAAACCGAGAAGAGTGTTTGAGAAGCCTCCCACGACATATGCTGATTTATTGCAGACATTGTTGGGATTGAACCTGGTAGAGAAGAGAACTCTGGCACCGATAACGGGAGCTCCCCCGTTTGGTTACGATGCAAGCAGGCACTGTGAGTTTCATTCTGGGGCTCCGGGCCACGATATAGAGGTTTGCCATGCTTTTAAGCATGTTGTGCAGGATCTTTTGGACAATAAGACTATCAATTTCGGAACGGCAGGTCCGAATATAGTGCAGAAACCCATGCCTAATCACGGGGCTAATGCCATTCTGACTGAGGAAGGGTTGAATCTGATTATGAGTGTCGAAGACTTGAAGACGCCGCTGAGCGAGATAAAGGGCCGACTGTTGCAAGGGGGTGTTTACCCGGGATGTGACGAGTATTGCTTAGAATGTTGGACCCTAGCTGGGGGGTGTGATGAGTTGAGGAAAGGCATTCAGGCTTTAATTGATGGAGGCACATTGCAGTTTGACCGAGCAGCAACCGAAGAGCCAGCAGGGGTAGTAACAGATAATCAGAGTAATGTGGCCACTGTAACGATTCCTCGGAAGACGATCACTATATCAGCACCGGTCCAGCGACCACCGATCACCATAACTAAGGCCGGACCGATCCCGTACGAGAATACGAAAGCAGTCCCATGGTCATATGGGTTGGAGGTGTATTGTGACGGGATAAAGATTGATGTTAATAAACAGCCAGCCGAGACTGTGGATAATGTTGTTGGTTCGGGAGGTATGACAAGGAGTGGTAGGATCTTTATATCCCCTGAAGTGGAGGCCGAAAGATTAGCAAAGGGAAAAGGGAAAGTGGTTGAGAACGTTCCGGTGCAAGCAAGTGACAAAGAATCGGCATCGAAAGACGTAGAAGAATTCATGCGTTTGATTCGAAAAAGTGATTATAAGATTGTGGAGCATCTACAGCAGACACCGTCCAAAATATCTATCCTGTCATTGCTGTTGTGTTCGGAAGCCCACAGAAATGCGTTGCTGAAAGTCCTGGATACTTCTTTTGTACCCCAAGACGTCTCCGTGAATCAGCTGGAAGGAGTGTTGGCACATGTGAATGCAGGCCACAGCCTGGGATTTACTGATTTTGACTTGACCCCGAAAGGAAGAGATCATAATATGGCGCTGCACGTATCTGTCGAGTGTAGAGGATCAGTAATGTCACACGTATTGGTTGACACCGGGTCATCTTTGAATGTGCTGCCCAAGAAGGCGATGATGAAGCTGGATGTCAGAGGAATCTTGTGTACGCCCAGTGATTTGGTAGTCAGAGCGTTTGATGGCACGCGGAGAACAGTCTTTGGATCGATTACATTGCCTCTACAGGTGGGGCCGGAAGTGTTTGCAACTGAGTTTTATATCATGGATATACAACCTGCGTACAACTGCTTGCTTGGAAGACCCTGGATTCATGGGGCAGGGGCAGTCACGTCCACCCTACATCAGAAGTTAAAATATATGGTCGGAGACAGCGTAGTCACCGTGTGCGGAGAGGAGGACATCCTGGTCAGCCATCTGTCGTCATTTAAATATGTGGAGGTCGACGGAGAAATCCACGAAACACCCTGCCAGGCATTTGAAGGTTTGCGCATCAAGGACAAAGGTCCCGGGCCGAGCAAAGCGTCGGAGATAGCCGTCTCATCGTATAAAGAAGCTCAAGCTCTAGTAGAAGCAGGAGAAGCAAAGGGCTGGGGCAAAGTGCTGGACATTCCTGTGAAGATGGACCGGTTCGGGTTGGGATACCAACCGTCGTCATCAACTCCTTCCGTGGGGGCACCCCGTTTCAGAGGGCCAATCACCATCTCTGCCAGTGGGGTGTGTCATGAAATCGTCAATGCTGCTTCGGAGTCTGATGAAGGAGACAGCGACTGTGATATGGATGCCTGGATTCAGCCAAGCACGCCAGGACAAGGACTGTGCAACTGGTCTATTCAGGAGCTTGTTCCTGTGACTTTTAAACAGTAATGCTTTGCTTTATTAATTGTTGAATAATCTGATGTCTTGCCCGGGGCATCAGGATTTGCTTAGGGCTGTGTTGTTATGAACATTGCGTGTCAATTATTAAATAAATGGCGTTTTTTCATGTGCAAATACTGTAATCCCTGTCTTTCTTGTTTTGTATTTTTCAATAAAATGGCAACGTGGTTGTTCGCTTTATACGCATTTTGAAGCACTTAACCATTCCTTTTGCAGGATAACATTTTCAGATGACACCCTTGAGCCACCTATGACTCGTCCCGACTTTGAGCACCCGGTATTTCAGGCCGAAGAAGAGGTTGTCGAAGATAGCGACGTTCCTGAAGAACTGTCTTGGTTGGTGAAGCAAGAGGAAAGAGCCATTCTGCCTCATGATGAGGTCATCGAAATTATCAACTTGGGGTCGGAAGGGGTTGAGAAGAATATTCGTATCGGAGCCGCACTGCAGAGTGATATCAAGCGAAGACTGGTTGAAATGCTCCGATAGTATAATGATGTATTCGCTTGGTCATATGAAGATATGCCGGGGCTCGATACAGATATGGTTGTGCATCGCCTGCCACTGAAAGAAGATTGCCCGCCAGTCAAGCAAAAGCTTCGCAGAACTCGACCAGATATGGCAGTGAAGATCAAAGAGGAAGTCCAAAAACAGTGGGACGCTGGTTTCCTGGCTGTGACAAAGTATCCCTCATGGGTTGCCAACATCGTACCAGTGCCAAAGAAAGATGGCAAGGTTCGAATGTGCGTGGACTATAGAGATTTGAATAAAGCAAGCCCAAAAGACGATTTTCCACTTCCTCACATTGACGTGTTAGTTGATAATACTGCTCAATACTCCGTATTCTCCTTTATGGATGGCTTTTCAGGCTATAATCAGATTAAAATGGCGCCGGAGGATATGGAGAAGACCACTTTCATAACACCTTGGGGAACATTTTGCTACAAAGTGATGCCCTTTGGTTTGAAAAATGCTGGGGAAACATATCAGCGTGCGATGACGACTCTTTTCCATGACATGATGCATAAAGAGATCGAAGTTTATGTTAACGATATGATTGCCAAATCCCAGACGGAGGAAGAGCATCTGGTGAATCTGTTGAAGTTATTTAAAAGGCTTAGGAAGTTCAGGCTAAGGCTGAACCCTAACAAATGCACCTTCGGGGTGAGATCGGGTAAGCTGCTGGGATTTATCGTAAGCGAAAGAGGAATAGAGGTCGATCCTGCTAAAATAAAAGCAATTCAAGAAATGCCGACGCCCAAAATAGAGAAAGAGGTGCGCGGGTTTTTAGGGAGGTTGAACTACATCGCCCGGTTCATATCTCACCTGACGGCCACGTGTGAACCATTATTCAAGCTGTTGAAGAAAGATCAAGCTGTAACGTGGAACGAAAATTGTCAAAAGGCGTTCGATAAAATCAAGCAGTATTTGCAGGAGCCTCCCATTCTGATACCCCCAGTGGCAGGTAGACCCTTGATAATGTATTTGACGGTTCTTGAGGGAAGCATGGGTTGTGTTCTCGGTCAACACGACGAGACAGGGAGAAAAGAGCATGCGATCTATTACTTGAGTAAGAAATTTACAGATTGTGAATCTCGGTGTTCAATGCTAGAGAAAACTTGTTGCGCGCTAGCCTGGGCCGCCAAGCGTTTGAGGCAGTACATGCTGAATCACACAACCATGCTCATCTCGAAGATGGATCCTATCAAATACGTATTTGAAAAGCAGGCGTTGTCAGGTAGAATTGCCCGTTGGCAGATGGTCTTGACTGAATATGATATTCAATACGTCTCGCAAAAGGCTATAAAGGGGAGTGTGTTGTCTGAGTATCTGGCGGAGCAGCCTATTGAAGAGTATCAATCAATGAAATTTGATTTTCCTGACGAGGATATAATGTATCTAAAGATGAAAGATTGTGAAGAGCCGTTGCCAGACGAAGGACCGGAGTTGGGTTCCAAATGGAAGATGATATTTGACGGAGCTGTGAACGCTTACGGTAGCGGAATAGGGGCAATCATCACTACGCCACACGGGTCGCACATCCCGTTTACTGCCCGATTGACCTTTGCTGTTACCAATAATAAGGCCGAATACGAAGCTTGTATAATGGGGCTTGAAGAAGCCATTGATTTGCGAATCAAGAATTTAGACGTATACGGAGACTCAGCTCTGGTGGTGAATCAGATCAAAGGGGAATGGGAGACACGGCAGCCCAATTTGATACATTACATGAATTATGCAAGGAGATTGTTGCCTTTCTTCGACAAGGTTGAATTGCATCATGTGCCGCGGGCAGAAAATCCAATGGCTGACGCCCTCGCCACTTTGTCTTCCATGTACAAGGTCAACTTCTGGAACGAAGCTCCCCGAATCATTATCTCTCGGCTTGACAGGCCAGCTTATGTATTTGCTATTGATGAAGCATCTGATGACAAACCATGGTATTTCGATATCCTTAATTTCCTGAAGAATAAAGAGTACCCGGCTGGGGCATCCAGTCAGGATCAGAAGACTCTCAGGAGATTAGCGGGTAATTTCTATTTGAACCCGGATGGCGTATTGTACAGAAGAAACCACGATCTAGTGCTGTTGCGTTGTGTGGACAAGAAAGAGGCAAAGCTGCTCATGGAGGAAATTCACGAAGGTACCTTTGGTACGCATGCTGGCGGGCATGCTATGACGAGAAAGCTGCTGCGGGCAGGGTACTTTTGGCTGACGATGGAAATTGATTGTTTCAAGTTTGCGAGGAAGTGTCACAAGTGCCAAATCTATGCTGACAAGATACATGTGCCTCCGAGTCCTCTAAATGTGATGTCATCTCCATGGCCATTCTCGATGTGGGGAATCGATATGATTGGAAAGATCGAGCCGACGGCGTCTAACGGGCATCGGTTCATCCTAGTAGCAATCGATTATTTCACCAAGTGGGTGGAAGCGGCGTCATACGCAAATGTAACAAAGCAAGTGGTGGCCAGATTCATCAAGAGAGATATCATTTGCCGATATGGGATTCCCGAGCGGATAATCACGGATAATGGTTCAAACCTGAACAACAAAATGATGAAGGAGCTCTGTCAGAATTTCAAGATCGAACATCACAACTCCTCCCCTTACCGACCCAAGATGAATGGCGCTGTTGAGGCGGCCAATAAGAATATCAAGAAGATCGTTCAGAAGATGGTGGTTACCTATAAGGACTGGCACGAGATGCTACCTTTCGCTTTGCACGGTTATCGTACAACAGTGCGTACCTCAACTGGGGC
The DNA here is from genome assembly GCA_963859935.3 of Lathyrus sativus. Taxonomy (NCBI): domain Eukaryota; kingdom Viridiplantae; phylum Streptophyta; class Magnoliopsida; order Fabales; family Fabaceae; genus Lathyrus; species Lathyrus sativus. The sequence goes on along the minus strand of OZ012740.1, from coordinate 523,727,150 downwards.
AACCCCGTTCTCATTAGTGTAAGGAATGGAAGCAGTATTACCATTAGAAGTCGAGATCCCTTCTCTGAGGGTATTGCGAGACGTTCAGCTGGACGAGGCAGAATGGGTGAAAGACAGGTTGAATCAACTGAGTTTGATGGATGAGAAGAGGCTAGCTTCTCTAGCATACGGTCGTTTGTATCAGAGCCGAATGAAGAAAGCGTACGACAAGAAGATACATCCGCGAAGCTTTCAGACGGGCGACCTTGTGCTGAAAAGGATTCTCCCACCGCAAGCAGATCACAGGGGCAAGTGGACCCCCAACTACGAAGGGCCATACGTTGTCAGGAAAGTATTTTCAGGAGGAGCGTTGTTGTTGTCCACTATGGACGGTGAAGACTTCACGTCGCCTGTGAATTCGGACGCAGTTAAAAAATACTTTGCTTAAAATTGACCCGCTGGACAGAAAAAAGAGAGTCCAGGCAAAAATGGGGCATCCTGGCGAACCAAAAACAGAATGAAAGGTTCGGGCAAAAATTAGGGATAAAATTGAAAAAATGTACACCCGCGAAGTTGAAAACCTACACTGGGCGGCTTCGGCAAAAAGGGGTATCCCGGTGAACTGAAAACCCGTAAAGGGCGGTTCACGCAAAAGTTAGGGATTTGAAAAGCAAATGACTGCGGTCCGAATTTGACATTGCACTAAGCATCAATGCGGGAGAATACATTTTGAGGAGTCAGTTATCTGATACAATCTCTTCAGAAGTGGGGATACCGGGAAAGCATTAGAGTCGGGCGAGTCATGGGAGGATCAGTTCGTGGTGTTCATCTGCATCCCGTCGCCGACATGTGTACAAATTTAAGTTGTCAATATTTATGCTTCTTGTGCATACTTGTATATTTGCTTTGTGTAGCTTCCTCATTTCAGGAGTTACATCCCGTGTACAAAACTCCGCCTATTCAGGGGCCCAATCAATAAAATATGTTATTCAGTACTTGACACTGTTCTTTACTGTTTTGTGCATGATTAACGCCTAAGTTTGATGAAACTAGCGTGTGTATAACGTCACTGGCCCTTGCCAACAGTTGCTAAAGCTTTGAATTTACTGAATATAACGTCACTAACCTGAGTTGATTTGGTTGCATAGGCTTGTCTTGTCTTGTTTGCGTTGTTGTAGGTTTCATAACCGTACGAGGAAGATGATCAAAAGATTGCAATAACTAAAGACTCAGCCACCACGCAAGTCATGCATGCTCGTCCTAAAGAGAGATTGAATTCCCCAGCTGGTCGTAGCTTATCCAAGGGACATGCTCCAACAAAGTCACTTATTCTCAGCAGAATTGGCGATTCTAAGATTGGTCATTTACTCTCTCCCAGCGGGGTCAGTTGATTTTCCCCGAGAGAATCGTCCCATCCCCAGTGGAGATCTCTTTTCAGCAAGTATTCTTTCCTCCTAGCAGAACTCGAAGATTAAGACTCTCCCCAGCAGAGTTGGTTGTGGGTCCCGACATTTATTTTGTCAGGGATACTGTGTAATATCAGTTCACTCTCCAGCGGAAATCCAATCGTACTGTGCACATCTGCTATTCCCCAGCAGAGTTATATTCCCCAGCAGGATGCTACTTCAACAAGGTGCTTGGCTTGAGTTCCCAATTTCCCAGCAGGGTTGACTTCGCCCTTCCAGCATTTATTTTGCTGGAATAATTCTGTAGCACCTGGCTATCCCCAGCGGAGTTGGCATTACCTTCAGCATTTATTTTGCTGAAGCAGTTCCTGTACCCAGCAGTTCAAGTCTGCGGTTGCATTGGCCTATAGGGTCGTACTTGCATCCACCAAGTAAAGTGTAGTATTTCCATGTCGAATGGAACATTGCATCGCCATCAAACATGCACATTTTTTTGAAACATAAACCAGGTATTGTTTCTCATGCAGGTTGAGAGAGCCCTTGCTCAAGTGAATTATCGAGCAGTCAAGATCTCGACCTAAGACATCCCACGAGGTGTCAGCCTTGACACTACTCCCCACAGAGTTGACAGGATGAAGTCTCTCGGTGTCTCCAAACAAAGTTATTTATGAATTTCTTGTGTTGACCCCGCCAGAGTCAGCAGAATAAGTTTCTCCGTACCCCCAAGCGGGGTTGTTCGTCATCAAAGGATTCATGAATCAGAACTTCAGAGGCTACCGCCGGTTATCAGAACAGGCATCCAAAAGTTTGGTTTCCACATGTCCCCAGTAGAGCCAGCCTCAAAGTTGCTGTAACGTCAGTGATAAGAAATTGGTGGAAGGAGGAGTCCTAACATGGACAATTTCATTGACAGGTTTTCTTTGTGCTAAAGAAGATTGTGGGAATGTGGAGTCCTAACATGGACATTTTCTCAAATTGACGATGTGTGTTAGTCCTAACGTGGACCGGTTTGGATTATCGGTATTAATTGAGTGGGGGGTCCTGACGTGGACAAGTCTTATTTCACAAGCAAGTTGAAGACGCACAAGTCCGGACACGGACAAGATGTATTTTCTCAGCAGAAAAGATGTAGTCCTTACATGGACAAATCAAGACGGAACATGGGTCCTGACGTGGACGAATCTATTCCTTACGTGGAAAAAGAGGTTTCAGTTCCTTACGTGGAAGAGCAAGTTCATTCCTTACGTGGAAAGATGGGGGTCCTTACGTGGGCAGATTAAAATTGTGATTCCTTACGTGGAAAGGTGGGTCCTAACGTGGACGATGTTCTCCTTACGTGGAAATACGAGTTTATCCCTAATATGGAAAGAGGAGATTCCTTACGTGGAAAAGAATGGGTTTCCTTACGTGGAAAGATTGAGTCCTCATGCGGACATATCAAGATTGATTCCTGACGTGGAAAGAAAGAGATTATTCCTGACGTGGAAGAGGTTAGTCCTGACGCGGACACATCAAAGAAGTTCTTCCTAACGTGGAAGAAGAAGATAGATTCCTTACGTGGAAAATTTAGTCCTGACGTGGACAGATTCAGAAGAAGAAGTATGCCTAACGTGGAAAGAAGGCGTGTTCCTTACGTGGAAGAGAAAGAGAAACTTCAGGTCCTTACGTGGAAGATGGGAGTCCTTACGTGGACAAATCAGAAAATTGGCTCCTTACGGGGAAAGGAGATCGTGTTCCTTACGTGGAAAAGATTGAGTCCTTACGTGGAAAGAGCGGAGTCCTCACGTGGATAGATTAAGATGGCATTCCTTACGTGGAAAAATGTAGTCATGACGCGGGCAAATCGGAAAGAGTTGGTTTCCTTACGTGGAGAGATTGGGGTCCTTACGTGGACGGATTCAAGAAAAGTTGATTCCTGACGTGGAAGAATGATGTACTCCTTACGTGGAAAGGTGAGTCCTAACGAGGACAGGTTCAGAACCAAAGGTGTATTCCTTACGCGGAAATATTGGAGTCCTGACGTGGACATATCGAGTTGTACTGGGGTCCTTACGTGGACAGATTGATACGGTTCTCCTTATGTGGAAAAAGAAGATTGCATCCTGACATGGAAAGAGGGAAAGTTTAGTCCTGACGTGGACAGATGCAGAAGAGATGATTCCTTGTGTGGATGGTGTTATTCCTAACGTGGAAGAGTCTATTCCTAACGTGGACGATTTATCGAATTATCCCCCAGCGGAGTTGCCGAGATTTTTCTGGGTTAACGGCAAGTGGAGTCCTAACGTGGACAGGTTCTAGTTGAGATTTCTTCGTATTGATGACAGACAGAGTCCTAATGTGGACAAGCAAGCGATCTGTTATCCCCAGCGTGGTCGTTACGAGATCAGTGAGTGGCTGCAAACAGTCAGATCCAGGCAGTGGATGTCGTTACCCAAACAGGGGTGCAGTTTATTTCTGCGGTTGGCAAATTTCCGGGTTTCTCAGTATTCAACCGTCTCGTACCTCGAATGTTTGAAGGTCGTTCGCTCTTCACCCAATCGGGTCCAAGTCGCTTGAATAGGGGCAGCTGTTGCACCCTAGAATTTGCCCAACCTTATTCACTTGGTTTATGTTTCAATATCATTAGCATTTGCATATAGAGTCAGGTACATAGACTAACCATCTGCATAGCATAGCATGGCAAGTCATTCAACAGGGGATCAAGCATTATTCTTATCTCTAGAGGCCTATCAAGAGTTTATTATCTTAATTCAATCTCATTCAAGTCATCAGAAGAGAATTTGAAAGCAAAGAGTTCAGCAGATCAAGCCTTGAGTCTATCTCCTATCTGAGGGTATCTGAGGGTCAACAAAGAAATGGTGAGCTGTGGGCTGAGCATGGAGAGTATCTAGACATCTTGGAGGACTTAGAAAGTCATTTGGAGAAGGAGACAAGTTATTGGTGAAGTCACAAGAATTGCAGTTGAAGACAGTCAATTAGGGTTTCATCTGGGCCAACCCTAGGTCAACCCTAGGTCAATTGACTGATTGAAAGGCATTAAGGGCTATTGGAGAGATGTGGGGTTCATCATTTGACATGAAGAATGAGGATATGTTGTCATGCTAAGAAGAAATCAAGAGAATTCAAGGAGAAGAGGAGTTTCTAAATTAGGGTTTCTATGTAAAATCCCCTAGTTTAGGTCAAATTTCCAAGCAAGATAAGTCAAAATGCAAGCTTCAAATGGCTTCTTGGCCAACATGGAACTTGTAGAGGATCTCAAGACCTTTAATTTTAGTGGTGGAATACATCAAGGAGATTTATAGAACTCAAGTTATGGTCCTTGCAAGTTACAGGTCATCTGAGGTATCTGAAATTTTGTCTGTGAAAGTGACTTGACTTCCAAGCAATTTTTACCCCTCAAGGAGATTTCAAATGAATTTCTGGTCAACATAAGAATTGTTCCTCATTGTCTTAGCTTTCTATAATGGTATAGTATGCCTTCATATGATGTGTGGAACTCAACTTATGGTCTTGGCAAGCAAAGGGTATTTTGGTCATTTGTGAATTACAGGTCATTTTAACCTATGTCCAAAACTCATACAAGGAGGCCTCAAATGGAAAAACTTACAACATCAAACTTTCTCCAAATGACATTTTGAGTCTAGAAAAGTGACCATGAGAGATTGGAAATGTCCATAGCCCAAGGTTTCAAAATTGGTGAATTTAATGAAGAAAAATGGCTTAAAAAATGAGATTTTTCATATCTTGGCCAAATGATGCAAAATTATAGGTCATTTTGAATGGAAAAGGCATTTTAAAGACATTGGCTAAAGTGAAATTTTGAGTTTAGTTCATAATTTGAGAGTTATCCATGGTTGCTTGAATTGAAAGTAACATAATCCAAATTGAAAAGGAAAAATGCAAGGGAAATTTCTCCAATGTTCTAGGAGGTTCCAACATCATCTATATATTCATACAAGCTGATTCATGCAAGGGTTGGTGCTCCCAGTTGTTCAAAAACCCCAACTTTTCCATACTTTCTTCAACTTGCATAAGCTTTCCAAAATCTCCATAATCTCCATCAATCTTCAATATTCTTGATTCAATCTTCATCATCATCACACAAGGATCAGAATCCACACATTTATTTGGCAAATTGAGCAAGGAATCGTTCTATTCATCATCATCATTCAAAGTGCAAGAATCTTGGAATTAGGAGATTCAAAGCTTTGGAGTATCTTTGATTGCATACAGAACTCATCACCAAGTTCACTGATCAGTTTCCCCTCATTTCAAGCATTGGATCAAGAGGATTCCATAGCTGTTTTCATCATCACAACAGGTTGGTAACTTCATTCGAATTGCATGATTTAATGAGAATTATAGGGAATTGTTAGTATAGATTGGTTAGGATAAGTGAGATGATTGATTTTGGTGAGTTTGGACAAGTTTCATGGATATTGATCATGGTGCACCAATTCTGGTGAAGCTTAGAATGTCAAGAATCATGAGATATAATCTTAGATTAGGTGCTTAAAATGATCAGGGTGAGTTGTAGGTTAGTTTAGGATGAGTTCTAGAGAGAATTGAGAGGATCAATATCAGTTGGAAAATGATGGATCAGATCTGTTACACCTATCGAATTGTTTATTTGAGTGAGTTTTAGGATGAGCTATTAGCATGGATGTGTAGAGGGATTGATATAGAGCAAGTTTGTTGTTGGAAGTATCTGATTTCATGGAGCAGGGAGAGAGAACAGGGAGCTCGAAGGTGTGTGCATGGCTAGGGTTTTTCTGAGTTAGGGTTTGGGCTCAAGGTTGAAGATGACCCTGGCACCACACGATCCCAGCTTGACTTTTGACTTGATTCCCCATCCAACGATCCACATTTGAAGTTGAAAACGGAGGGAAGAATTGGACATGAAACGCGGCGTTTCATTTAAATACTCTGAGTGGGCTTTGGATCCAGCAGCTATTCACACCCCATTTTCACTAAGCCCAAGCGAATACACATGAATTGGATGCTATTTACACCGAATCTCTCCTCATTTTCTCTGGCATTTTTAATTCAATTTTTGAATATGCTGGGCCTATGGTTTTGTCCTATTTGCACCCCCGGTCCTCAGCCCACTTAATAAAACAACTGCAGCGTGTTTCTATTTGCACCCCTTTGGCTATTTCCTTATATTTTCTTTATCATTTTCTTTTCATTTTTCATTCATTTTTAAAAATTCATAATAAATAGAAGAATCATCATTTTTAATTCATTCTTTTTGCATATTTTTCTTTAGGATGTCTAAAAAATTATAAAAAATAAAAATTGCATTTTATTTTTTATTTGATATTTTTCTCATATTTTCTAAATAAATAACATTTTAATGGTTTCATTTCATACATAATTTTGTTATTTTTTGTTCTACTAATTGCTTCAATATTTTTCATCCATTCTTTTTAGGTTGTTTAGGTTAGACATTGAACTTGTAGATACAATTTAGTTCCTATTTTTTAGAATTAAATTTTAGGTGTTTAGTTTAGGTGAGAGTAACATGAATAAAACTAGGGTTTTAGGTGATGACTTAGGAGATTTGATTCTTTTCCCTTAGGACTTAGGGTTTGACTAGTTTAGTTATGGGACCATAGGGGCTATGGGTAGTTATTAGATCCCCTTAGAAAAAATCAGGATTCCCCTACTGCTATTAATGTACTGTATATCTGATTGACTGGTGTGGTGTGCCCTCTGGGGATTATTGCTTGTTTGTGTGGGTATTGGGATTGTCTGGGTATTGGGAGAGCTGAAGACTTGAGGAGATGAAGACCATTGGAGATCAGGAGATTGAAGATCAACTGCCAGAGTTAGAGAGGAGGTTCTTGCTAGCAGCTGCTGAGGAGACTAGGGTTTAGGAGCTAGGCAGAGCTCTAGATTAGAAGGCTTGCTTCTCAAACATAGATGGCTTTGTTTGCCTCTATCCTTTCTCTATGATTCAAAGTCTCTTTCAAATATCCACCTCCTTCCTTTGGAAGTATCAGTGAATGTATTTGAAAGATAGAACTTTTGAGAGAAAACTTTCTGTTTAATGTTAACAGTTGATGAACCACCCTTGGTAGGTAATTAACTGTCTAACATTCATTCACTTCATCTGGTTGGCTGATGTTCATCCTGGAGCCTGAGACTTGAAGAAAAGCCATTGCAGATAGAAGACTGATGATCAAAGCCCTTACCTGAAGATCATGAAGATGGAGATTGATGCTTGTTAAAGCCCATAAATGATTGGAGATTACTTGAAGCCAGATATTGATTCAGAGCTGCTGATGCTGTTTCTTTTGCTGTTGTATTTCATTGCTGATGTATTGATTGGTTTTCTGGACTGTATTGTTTGCTGTTTACCTTGTTGGGTTGAAAGTGAAGTCTGTTCACTTTTGCCTATTGTTTTCTAGGTTCGAGGTTGAGTGGGACTCCCTTGCCTCGCTTGTATTGTTGCATCCATGCATTTTACTGTATTACTGTATATATCTGTTATTGTTTCTGTTTCCGTCTATTCCCTTAGGATCTCTGTTTCTCTCCGTGCAAGAGAGGAGCATGATAGACACTAGGTCTTAACCCATGCATGATAACCTTAGGATAGTTTGATTCCCTTCGCAACCGTAGGTTAGAGTTCTGTCTCTTCTTTCTCAAAACAAACAGAAAAACACAATAAAGATTTCAAACACAATAAAAGACACTTCTTTTGTAAAAGAATGTGAACTCATCAAAACGTCATTTTTGTCCGCTTGGACTGGTAATCAGAAAAACCTTTTTCAGAAGGAATAAAATCAATCAAGACAGACTTGTGTCGTACGTGGCCCGAACTACGTTTGCTCTGATCTTTCATGCCGTATGAAAGTACGTAGGCATAGGATGCGACATCCTAGCGAGCAACCTTCCCTTCCTTCCCCGTAGGTAGGCGAACTACGTTGACTCTGATTTCTCGTTCCAGTCGAGAATACGTAGGCATAAAGTGCGATACTTTGCCGAGTCACCTTTTTATTTTCTTTTTAACCCTTGACCTATAGTTTAGATAGAATAACAATCCATACCCGAAAACAAGCGTGGATCCCGTCGAGTACGACGGACGTGAGGGGTGCTAATACCTTCCCCTTGCGTAACCGACTCCCGAACCCAGGTTTTGGTTGCGACGACCATACCTTTCCCGTGTTGTGCGAGGTTTACTCTGAGCGTTTCCTTTCCCTCCCGTGGGATAAATAACGCACGGTGGCGACTCTTCTATCAGCCGGCGCCGATTTTCGCAGTAGCGACAGCTGGCGACTCTGCTGGGGATCCAACGTCCCCTGGCTGCTAAGGACTGCGATGGTTCTTATGCATTTGGGATCCAACGTCCCTTAAGAGAGTCAATCCTAACGCTTGTTTTCCCGTCGAGGATTTTGTATGGATTTATATTTCTGACCTTTATTTTCAGCATTATATATATTGATTGTTATTGCTGTATTGGGGGTGATGGGTGGTTCTATGATTGAGAGATAAGCCGGACCTGGGCTTGAGTGCACCTAGAATTAGAGTAGAAAGTAGTGGGCGCGTGCCGGCTTTGCTTGCATTAGTGTCTCATGAAATCTACACTCGGACGAGGTTCTTCTGGTTGGCTTCTTTTTCTACCCTTTGGGTCGAAGGGGTTGTTGGTCAGCTGAATTGTCGACTCCGGGAACCGATCATTTGGAAGTTGGCTAAGTGAGGCCTCTTCAGGATTTGATGATGCCACTCCTTCTGGGAATCGTATCATCAACCCTGAAAGTCTGTGACGCCGACGACCGCATAGGATGCCATACCTTCGTCAGTTACTAGGACATCCACCTGTGAGAGGGTTTGGGGTTATGCAGGTAACTAGACCTTCAGACTACCGGTTATTTCTTGATCAGAGATCCTGGGTATTTATGGAGAGTTAGGAGGTCTGTCAGAGACCATTTGGAGATGTGTTCTGAGGTCTGTCAGAGACCAGTTGGAGTGTTCTGAGGTCTGTCAAAGACCAATTGGAGATGTGATTTGAGGTCTACCAGAGATCAGTGGGAGTTATGGTTTGAGGTCTGTCAGAGACCAGTATTGGAGCTTTGTTTTAGGTCTATCTGAGACCAGGGTTTGATGACTTCTGGATGGTCTATCCGAGACCTTTCTTGATTGGGTTCAGGCTATTCAGCTACAGCTTTGGTCCCTGTTGCATGTTACTTGCATTGCATTGTCTGCATATCCATTACCACTTGCATTTCACTAACGTGTGTCTGTGCTGCAGGTGCATTTGCATATTCCCCGGTTCTAGTGCCCAGACCTCTGAGTATTGATTATGGCTGGTTTGAGGAAGACAGTTGCGTATAAGCTGCCTTCACCTGATGTTACTTCTTTGCTTGGTCTAATATCTCTCGCTGATAAGGAGGTTAGAAGAAGCTTCAGAATGAGTCACGGGAGGTTACTGAGATTAGTCTGCAAGCCCACCGCTGATGAGATGAACGGGCTGTACACCTTGATGCAGTTCTATGACCCCGCATTGAGATGTTTTACGTTTGCTGACTACATTCTAGGGCCTACCATTGAGGAGTATGTGGAGTTTATTGAGTTACCCGTGCAGAACAAGGTTCCCTTTATTCACTCTGCTGCCGAGCCCAAATTGGAGGACTTAGCCAAAGCTTTGCATATGGACGCTGCTGAACTGTTACTGACTTCTTGGCTTGGGGTTTCAGGTTTCTCTCTTGATTTCTTGGTTGGCAAAGCTCAGGAGTATGCCAAGAGCGGATGTTGGGTGGTTTTCAATGCTATTTTGGCTCTATGCATTTACGGGATTGTGCTGTTTCCTAACCTGCCCAATTTCGTAGACTTGGACGCTTTCCATCTATTTGCTGCCGGCAATCCAGTGCCAACGTTGATCGGAGACTTCTACCACTCCTTGCACTACAAGAATGAAAACAGAAGGGGAAAGGTTGTTTACTGCTGTGCTCCTCTACTGAATATGTGGTTCAAAAGTCATCTTCCCATGAAGGGGTCTTTTGTGGAAAGTGCAACCACCGCTAGCTGGTCAGAGCGCCTGATGAGGCTATCTTCCGAAGACGTTGAGTGGTTTGATAGAGATTTGTTGGGATCTGAACTTATATTCAGTTGTTCTGGGTACCCTAATGTGCCTTTGATAGGAAGGAAAGGGTGTATCAACTACAATCCTTCTCTGTTCGTCCGTCAGTTCGGATATGCGCTGAAGAACCCGCCAAAGGAGGAAGAAGTACGGGAATCTCTGTACTTCGCAGGTGACGTGAAAGGGGAGTTATTAGCCAAGTTGCAACGTGCCTGGACACGTATTAACCGCAAAGGGAAGCCACTGTTAGGAAAGAATGACTGTCAGACCTATGCACCTTATAGAGTTTGGATTCAGGAGAGAGCCAGTCAGTTGGGGATGCCATTTCCAGATGCACCAATTTCTGTTCCCGTCCCGGCAGAAGAGCCAACTACTGTTTCTAGGGAGGCCTACGATCAAGTTGTGAAGGAAAAGGAAGCCTTGTTGAAGATCAACGAAGGGTTAGAGCAAGAGCTAGCTCAGGTACGCAGTGAGAAAAACAAGGCCGTATATGCTTTCCAACAACAAATTGAGCTGTTAAACAGGTTAGGGGCTGAGTTGACCGAAGAAAAGAAGAAGCGCGAACGTCTGGGGCAAGAGTTCAGAAGCTCCCATAACATGCTGGAAGCCAAAAAGAAGGCGCTTGACGCAGCACACCGAGAAATCTCCTCTTGCAATAAGACTTGGAATGCTACTCTCACCAACAATAAGATGAGAGAAGACAAGCTGAAGCAGCAAATCTCCGACCTCGAAGAAAAGTTGAAGTCTAGCATCAAGAAGTGTGAGGAAGAAGTGATGACCCGGTATAGTGTCCAGCATGCACTGAACAAGGCAATCAAATGCAGAGATGAAGCGGTGTCTCAGAAGCGAAAGCTAGAAGATTGCTTCGGAGAAGCAACATGGGAAGAAACTGCTGAAGACGTGCGCCGTGTTCTTAAGAAGAGAAACCAACTTGTTGAAGGGCTGCTTGATCGACCAAGCCATCCAGAGACCAAGAAGTTGATAGAAGAGTACCATACTTTTGGGAGGATTTGATCATTTCATATAGTAACTTGTATGCTTTATTTGCATAGTGCTGACCATCACCAGGATTGTTGGTCGAGGTCATGCCTTCTTTGTACTCTCAGTGATATTGTACTCTGGGCTTATTGATTTTCCCTGCAATATATGAGGCTTTCTATGATTCAGCTCCGGTATTCCTATTGTCAGCACTGTCACCGCACTGGCATCTTCACACTAGAACTGGGGGAATGAATTTCCCTAATGCACAGACACATTGCATTGCATTCATATTCATATTGCATTACAGGTAATCTTTGAATAAGTGTCTTATGTCCTGTTCTGTACCAGGTACTTTTCAGGATTGCAGATCAGCACCCGCACCGCTATTCTACCCGCACCAACTGTCGAAGAATCATGGATCAAATGCAGAACGAGATGCAAGATGTGCGCGAGAAGCTCGCTCTCTTTATGCAGACCATGGAAGCTATTGCAAAAGGGCAGGAGAATTTGCAGGCCATGGTCCAGCCTCTGTTGGCTCGAAATGCTGGTCACGGTAACGAGGATCATCAGTTTGTACGGGTCGATACTGTTCATGGAGACGGCACTCCCACGCCAGTGGCTCCACCTGTAGTCAATATACCTGCTGCTAATGTCAACCACGCTACCGCTGCTGTGAATGGTAACGTCGGAGTTGGGAATGAGACTGCTGTCCATAACGTTGGGCTGGGTGATGTCAATTTGGGAGATAATATGGGAGGCAACGGCTTCGTCAATGCTGGATTCGGATTCAATGATCAGGGATTCGATAATGCTGGGAAATATGGTTTCAATGCTCAAGGCTTTGGGCAAGACGGTTATGGCGCGACCAACCAGGGTTACGGAGGCTTTGGAAACGGAAACGGCGCGGGGTTTATGGCTTTTGGTCCTGCTGGAGGAGTTCAAGGGTACGGCAACAGAGGCCGAGGTCCGGGGATGAATCAGATCAGAGCTGGACGTAATAATGGATATGATGGGTATGGGGCTGGAAACGGTATGTGGCAAGAAGATCAGCAGGAGGACGCTTTCTCCGGAGGAGGTTTCGAAGGGCCGATGGATGACTCCCAGAAGATCAGAATGCTGGAAGAGCAGATGAGGGGAGTCCTGAACCAAAGTGTTGTGGGTTTGGACATGGCAACAATGGGTTTGGTACCTGGCTTGAGGGTGCCAATTAAATTCAAAGCTCCTGCGTTTGATAAGTATAAAGGGGACACATGTCCAAAAGTGCATGTACGAGCTTATTACAGAAAGATGTCTGCATACTCAACTGATGAAAGAATGCTAATGCATTTCTTTCAAGATAGTCTGTCGGGTCCTTCCCTAGAATGGTACATGGGGTTGGAGCCAACTGATATCAAGACATGGAAGCAATTGGCAGAGGCATTTGTAGCTCACTACAAGTATAATAGCGATTTGGCGCCCAATCGGGTCCAATTGGCAGGGCTGTCGCAGAAGAAGGGGGAGAGCTTTAAAGAGTACGCGCAAAGGTGGCGCGATATGGCTGCCCGGGTCCGTCCTCCTGTAGAAGATAAGGAAATGAATGACATGTTTGTCGGCACATTCACAGGTCTGTTTCATGATATGCTGTTTCATACGTCTCTGGCCAGTTTTTCAGACCTAATTCTGATGGGAGAAAAGATTGAACGAACATTAAGCAAGGAAAATTCCAGGTTGAGGAATCGACTGCAGCTGGCAGTAATAGGAAGGCTTTTGGTGGGCGCCGTCAGGGCGAGGCAAGCGCAGTATTTGGAGGCCGAGGCCGAGGCCGAGGCAGGGGACGAGGTCAATATCGTCAGCCGCAGCAGGTGGCGAGTGTTACTATCCCGTATCAACAACAACCACTTCAACAACAACAACCGTCTCAGCAGCAGCCAATGCAGCAGCAGCAGCCTCAGCAGGGGGCACAGCAGGCTCAGCGAAGATTCCAGGGTGGCAAACCGAGAAGAGTGTTTGAGAAGCCTCCCACGACATATGCTGATTTATTGCAGACATTGTTGGGATTGAACCTGGTAGAGAAGAGAACTCTGGCACCGATAACGGGAGCTCCCCCGTTTGGTTACGATGCAAGCAGGCACTGTGAGTTTCATTCTGGGGCTCCGGGCCACGATATAGAGGGTTTCCATGCTTTTAAGCATGTTGTGCAGGATCTTTTGGACAATAAGACTATCAATTTCGGAACGACAGGTCCGAATATAGTGCAGAAACCCATGCCTAATCACGGGGCTAATGCCATTCTGACTGAGGAAGGGTTGAATCTGATTATGAGTGTCGAAGACTTGAAGACGCCGCTGAGCGAGATAAAGGGCCGACTGTTGCAAGGGGGTGTTTACCCGGGATGTGACGAGTATTGCTTAGAATGTTGGACCCTAGCTGGGGGGTGTGATGAGTTGAGGAAAGGCATTCAGGCTTTAATTGATGGAGGCACATTGCAGTTTGACCGAGCAGCAACCGAAGAGCCAGCAGGGGTAGTAACAGATAATCAGAGTAATGTGGCCACTGTAACGATTCCTCGGAAGACGATCACTATATCAGCACCGGTCCAGCGACCACCGATCACCATAACTAAGGCCGGACCGATCCCGTACGAGAATACGAAAGCAGTCCCATGGTCATATGGGTTGGAGGTGTATTGTGACGGGATAAAGATTGATGTTAATAAACAGCCAGCCGAGACTGTGGATAATGTTGTTGGTTCGGGAGGTATGACAAGGAGTGGTAGGATCTTTATATCCCCTGAAGTGGAGGCCGAAAGATTAGCAAAGGGAAAAGGGAAAGTGGTTGAGAACGTTCCGGTGCAAGCAAGTGACAAAGAATCGGCATCGAAAGACGTAGAAGAATTCATGCGTTTGATTCGAAAAAGTGATTATAAGATTGTGGAGCATCTACAGCAGACACCGTCCAAAATATCTATCCTGTCATTGCTGTTGTGTTCGGAAGCCCACAGAAATGCGTTGCTGAAAGTCCTGGATACTTCTTTTGTACCCCAAGACGTCTCCGTGAATCAGCTGGAAGGAGTGTTGGCACATGTGAATGCAGGCCACAGCCTGGGATTTACTGATTTTGACTTGACCCCGAAAGGAAGAGATCATAATATGGCGCTGCACGTATCTGTCGAGTGTAGAGGATCAGTAATGTCACACGTATTGGTTGACACCGGGTCATCTTTGAATGTGCTTCCCAAGAAGGCGATGATGAAGCTGGATGTCAGAGGAATCTTGTGTACGCCCAGTGATTTGGTAGTCAGAGCGTTTGATGGCACGCGGAGAACAGTCTTTGGATCGATTACATTGCCTCTACAGGTGGGGCCGGAAGTGTTTGCAACTGAGTTTTATATCATGGATATACAGCCTGCGTACAGCTGCTTGCTTGGAAGACCCTGGATTCATGGGGCAGGGGCAGTCACGTCCACCCTACATCAGAAGTTAAAATATATGGTCGGAGACAGCGTAGTCACCGTGTGCGGAGAGGAGGACATCCTGGTCAGCCATCTGTCGTCATTTAAATATGTGGAGGTCGACGGAGAAATCCACGAAACACCCTGCCAGGCATTTGAAGGTTTGCGCATCAAGGACAAAGGTCCCGGGCCGAGCAAAGCGTCGGAGATAGCCGTCTCATCGTATAAAGAAGCTCAAGCTCTAGTAGAAGCAGGAGAAGCAAAGGGCTGGGGCAAAGTGCTGGACATTCCTGTGAAGATGGACCGGTTCGGGTTGGGATACCAACCGTCGTCATCAACTCCTTCCGTGGGGGCACCCCGTTTCAGAGGGCCAATCACCATCTCTGCCAGTGGGGTGTGTCATGAAACCGTCAATGCTGCTTCGGAGTCTGATGAAGGAGACAGCGACTGTGATATGGATGCCTGGATTCAGCCAAGCACGCCAGGACAAGGACTGTGCAACTGGTCTATTCAGGAGCTTGTTCCTGTGACTTTTAAACAGTAATGCTTTGCTTTATTAATTGTTGAATAATCTGATGTCTTGCCCGGGGCATCAGGATTTGCTTAGGGTTGTGTTGTTATGAACATTGCGTGTCAATTATTAAATAAATGGCGTTTTTTCATGTGCAAATACTGTAATCCCTGTCTTTCTTGTTTTGTATTTTTCAATAAAATGGCAACGTGGTTGTTCGCTTTATACGCATTTTGAAGCACTTAACCATTCCTTTTGCAGGATAACATTTTCAGATGACACCCTTGAGCCACCTATGACTCGTCCCGACTTTGAGCACCCGGTATTTCAGGCCGAAGAAGAGGTTGTCGAAGATAGCGACGTTCCTGAAGAATTGTCTTGGTTGGTGAAGCAAGAGGAAAGAGCCATTCTGCCTCATGATGAGGTCATCGAAATTATCAACTTGGGGTCGGAAGGGGTTGAGAAGAATATTCGTATCGGAGCCGCACTGCAGAGTGATATCAAGCGAACACTGGTTGAAATGCTCCGAGAGTATAATGATGTATTCGCTTGGTCATATGAAGATATGCCGGGGCTCGATACAGATATGGTTGTGCATCGCCTGCCACTGAAAGAAGATTGCCCGCCAGTCAAGCAAAAGCTTCGCAGAACTCGACCAGATATGGCAGTGAAGATCAAAGAGGAAGTCCAAAAACAGTGGGACGCTGGTTTCCTGGCTATGACAAAGTATCCCTCATGGGTTTCCAACATCGTACCAGTGCCAAAGAAAGATGGCAAGGTTCGAATGTGCGTGGACTATAGAGATTTGAATAAAGCAAGCCCAAAAGACGATTTTCCACTTCCTCACATTGACGTGTTAGTTGATAATATTGCTCAATACTCCGTATTCTCCTTTATGGATGGCTTTTCAGGCTATAATCAGATTAAAATGGCGCCGGAGGATATGGAGAAGACCACTTTCATAACGCCTTGGGGAACATTTTGCTACAAAGTGATGCCCTTTGGTTTGAAAAATGCTGGGGCAACATATCAGCGTGCGATGACGACTCTTTTCCATGACATGATGCATAAAGAGATCGAAGTTTATGTTGACGATATGATTGCCAAATCCCAGACGGAGGAAGAGCATCTGGTGAATCTGTTGAAGTTATTTAAAAGGCTTAGGAAGTTCAGGCTAAGGCTGAACCCTAACAAATGCACCTTCGGGGTGAGATCGGGTAAGCTGCTGGGATTTATCGTAAGCGAAAGAGGAATAGAGGTCGATCCTGCTAAAATAAAAGCAATTCAAGAAATGCCGACGCCCAAAACAGAGAAAGAGGTGCGCGGGTTTTTAGGGAGGTTGAACTACATCGCCCGGTTCATATCTCACCTGACGGCCACGTGTGAACCATTATTCAAGCTGTTGAAGAAAGATCAAGCTGTAACGTGGAACGAAAATTGTCAAAAGGCGTTCGATAAAATCAAGCAGTATTTGCAGGAGCCTCCCATTCTGATACCCCCAGTGGCAGGTAGACCCTTGATAATGTATTTGACGGTTCTTGAGGGAAGCATGGGTTGTGTTCTCGGTCAACACGACGAGACAGGGAGAAAAGAGCATGCGATCTATTACTTGAGTAAGAAATTTACAGATTGTGAATCTCGGTATTCAATGCTGGAGAAAACTTGTTGCGCGCTAGCCTGGGCCGCCAAGCGTTTGAGGCAGTACATGATGAATCACACAACCATGCTCATCTCGAAGATGGATCCTATCAAATACGTATTTGAAAAGCAGGCGTTGTCAGGTAGAATTGCCCGTTGGCAGATGGTCTTGACTGAATATGATATTCAATACGTCTCGCAAAAGGCTATAAAGGGGAGTGTGCTGTCTGAGTATCTGGCGGAGCAGCCTATTGAAGAGTATCAATCAATGAAATTTGATTTTCCTGACGAGGATATCATGTATCTAAAGATGAAAGATTGTGAAGAGCCGTTGCCAGACGAAGGACCGGAGTTGGGTTCCAAATGGAAGATGATATTTGACGGAGCTGTGAACGCTTACGGTAGCGGAATAGGGGCAATCATCACTACGCCACACGGGTCGCACATCCCGTTTACTGCCCGATTGACCTTTGCTGTTACCAATAATGAGGCCGAATACGAAGCTTGTATAATGGGGCTTGAAGAAGCCATTGATTTGCGAATCAAGAATTTAGACGTATACGGAGACTCAGCTCTGGTGGTGAATCAGATCAAAGGGGAATGGGAGACACGGCAGCCCAATTTGATACATTACATGAATTATGCAAGGAGATTGTTGCCTTTCTTCGACAAGGTTGAATTGCATCATGTGCCGCGGGCAGAAAATCCAATGGCTGACGCCCTCGCCACTTTGTCTTCCATGTACAAGGTCAACTTCTGGAACGAAGCTCCCCGAATCATTATCTCTCGGCTTGACAGGCCAGCTTATGTATTTGCTATTGATGAAGCATCTGATGACAAACCATGGTATTTCGATATCCTTAATTTCCTGAAGAATAAAGAGTACCCGGCTGGGGCATCCAGTCAGGATCAGAAGACTCTCAGGAGATTAGCGGGTAATTTCTATTTGAACCCGGATGGCGTATTGTACAGAAGAAACCACGATCTAGTGCTGTTGCGTTGTGTGGACGAGAAAGAGGCAAAGCTGCTCATGGAGGAAATTCACGAAGGTACCTTTGGTACGCATGCTGGCGGGCATGCTATGACGAGAAAGCTGCTGCGGGCAGGGTACTTTTGGCTGACGATGGAAATTGATTGTTTCAAGTTTGCGAGGAAGTGTCACAAGTGCCAAATCTATGCTGACAAGATACATGTGCCTCCGAGTCCTCTAAATGTGATGTCATCTCCATGGCCATTCTCGATGTGGGGAATCGATATGATTGGAAAGATCGAGCCGACGGCGTCTAACGGGCATCGGTTCATCCTAGTAGCAATCGATTATTTCACCAAGTGGGTGGAAGCGGCGTCATACGCAAATGTAACAAAGCAAGTGGTGGCCAGATTCATCAAGAGAGATATCATTTGCCGATATGGGATTCCCGAGCGGATAATCACGGATAATGGTTCAAACCTGAACAACAAAATGATGAAGGAGCTCTGTCAGAATTTCAAGATCGAACATCACAACTCCTCCCCTTACCGACCCAAGATGAATGGCGCTGTTGAGGCGGCCAATAAGAATATCAAGAAGATCGTTCAGAAGATGGTGGTTACCTATAAGGACTGGCACGAGATGCTACCTTTCGCTTTGCACGGTTATCGTACAACAGTGCGTACCTCAACCGGGGCAACCCCGTTCTCATTAGTGTATGGAATGGAAGCAGTATTACCATTAGAAGTCGAGATCCCTTCTCTGAGGGTATTGCGAGACGTTCAGCTGGACGAGGCAGAATGGGTGAAAGACAGGTTGAATCAACTGAGTTTGATGGATGAGAAGAGGCTAGCTTCTCTAGCATACGGTCGTTTGTATCAGAGCCGAATGAAGAAAGCGTACGACAAGAAGATACATCCGCGAAGCTTTCAGACGGGCGACCTTGTGCTGAAAAGGATTCTCCCACCGCAAGCAGATCACAGGGGCAAGTGGACCCCCAACTACGAAGGGCCATACGTTGTCAGGAAAGTATTTTCAGGAGGAGCGTTGTTGTTGTCCACTATGGACGGTGAAGACTTCACGTCGCCTGTGAATTCGGACGCAGTTAAAAAATACTTTGCTTAAAATTGACCCGCTGGACAGAAAAAAGAGAGTCCAGGCAAAAATGGGGCATCCAGCTGTCGCTACTGCAAAAATCGGCGCCGGCTGACAGAAGAGTCGCCACCGTGCGTTATTTATCCCACGGGAGGGAAAGGAAACGCTCAGAGTAAACCTCTCACAACACGGGAAAGGTATGGTCGTCGCAACCAAAACCTGGGTTCGGGAGTCGGTTACGCAAGGGGAAGGTATTAGCACCCCTCACGTCCGTCGTACTCGACGGGATCCACGCTTGTTTTCGGGTATGGATTGTTATTCTATCTAAACTATAGGTCAAGGGTTAAAAAGAAAATAAAAAGGTGACTCGGCAAAGTATCGCACTTTATGCCTACGTATTCTCGACTGGAACGAGAAATCAGAGTCAACGTAGTTCGCGTACCTACGGGGAAGGAAGGGAAGGTTGCTCGCTAGGATGTCGCATCCTATGCCTACGTACTTTCATACGGCATGAAAGATCAGAGCAAACGTAGTTCGGGCCACGTACGACACAAGTCTGTCTTTATTGATTTTATTCCTTCTGAAAAAGGTTTTTCTGATTACCAGTCCAAGCGGACAAAAATGACGTTTTGATGAGTTCACATTCTTTTACGAAAGAAGTGTCTTTTATTGTGTTTGAAATCTTTATTGTGTTTTTCTGTTTGTTTTGAGAAAGAAGAGACAGAACTCTAACCTACGGTTGCGAAGGGAATCAAACTATCCTAAGGTTATCATGCATGGGTTAAGACCTAGTGTCTATCATGCTCCTCTCTTGCACGGAGAGAAACAGAGATCCTAAGGGAATAGACGGAAACAGAAACAATAACAGATATATACAGTAATACAGTAAAATGCATGGATGCAACAATACAAGCGAGGCAAGGGAGTCCCACTCAACCTCGAACCTAGAAAACAATAGGCAAAAGTGAACAGACTTCACTTTCAACCCAACAAGGTAAACAGCAAACAATACAGTCCAGAAAACCAATCAATACATCAGCAATGAAATACAACAGCAAAAGAAACAGCATCAGCAGCTCTGAATCAATATCTGGCTTCAAGTAATCTCCAATCATTTATGGGCTTCAACAAGCATCAATCTCCATCTTCATGATCTTCAGGTAAGGGCTTTGATCATCAGTCTTCTATCTGCAATGGCTTTTCTTCAAGTCTCAGGCTCCAGGATGAACATCAGCCAACCAGATGAAGTGAATGAATGTTAGACAGTTAATTACCTACCAAGGGTGGTTCATCAACTGTTAACATTAAACAGAAAGTTTTCTCTCAAAAGTTCTATCTTTCAAATACATTCACTGATCCTTCCAAAGGAAGGAGGTGGATATTTGAAAGAGACTTTGAATCATAGAGAAAGGATAGAGGCAAACAAAGCCATCTATGTTTGAGAAGCAAGCCTTCTAATCTAGAGCTCTGCCTAGCTCCTAAACCCTAGTCTCCTCAGCAGCTGCTAGCAAGAACCTCCTCTCCAACTCTGGCAGTTGATCTTCAATCTCCTGATCTCCAATGGTCTTCATCTCCTCAAGTCTTCAGCTCTCCCAATACCCAGACAATCCCAATACCCACACAAATAAGCAATAATCCCCAGAGGGCACACCACACCAGTCAATCAGATATACAGTACATTAATAGCAGTAGGGGAATCCTGATTTTTTCTAAGAGGATCTAATAACTACCCATAGCCCCTATGGTCCCATAACTAAACTAGTCAAACCCTAAGTCCTAAGGGAAAAGAATCAAATCTCCTAAGTCATCACCTAAAACCCTAGTTTTATTCATGTTACTCTCACCTAAACTAAACACCTAAAATTTAATTCTACAAAATGGGAACTAAATTGTATCTACAAGTTCAATGTCTAACCTAAACAACCTAAAAAGAATGGATGAAAAATATTGAAGCAATTAGTAGAACAAAAAATAACAAAATTATGTATGAAATGAAACCATTAAAATGTTATTTATTTAGAAAATATGAGAAAAATATCAAATAAAAAATAAAATGCAATTTTTATTTTTTATAATTTTTTAGACATCCTAAAGAAAAATATGCAAAAAGAATGAATTAAAAATGATGATTCTTCTATTTATTATGAATTTTTAAAAATGAATGAAAAATGAAAAGAAAATAATAAAGAAAATATAAGGAAATAGCCAAAGGGGTGCAAATAGAAACACGCTGCAGTTGTTTTATTAAGTGGGCTGAGGACCGGGGGTGCAAATAGGACAAAACTATAGGCCCAGCATATTCAAAAATTGAATTAAAAATGCCAAAGAAAATGAGGAGAGATTCGGTGTAAATAGCATCCAATTCATGTGTATTCGCTTGAGCTTAGTGAAAATGGGGTGTGAATAGCTGCTGGATCCAAAGCCCACTCAGAGTATTTAAATGAAACGCCGCGTTTCATGTCCAATTCTTCCCTCCGTTTTCAACTTCAAATGTGGATCGTTGGATGGGGAATCAAGTTAAAAGTCAAGCTGGGATCGTGTGGTGCCAGGGTCATCTTCAACCTTGAGCCCAAACCCTAACTCAGAAAAACCCTAGCCATGCACACACCTTCGAGCTCCCTGTTCTCTCTCCCTGCTCCATGAAATTAGATACTTCCAACAGCAAACTTGCTCTATATCAATCCCTCTACACATCCATGCTAATAGCTCATCCTAAAACTCACTCAAATAAACAATTCGATAGGTGTAACAGATCTGATCCATCATTTTCCAACTGATATTGATCCTCTCAATTCTCTCTAGAACTCATCCTAAACTAACCTACAACTCACCCTGATCATTTTAAGCACCTAATCTAAGATTATATCTCATGATTCTTGACATTCTAAGCTTCACCAGAATTGGTGCACCATGATCAATATCCATGAAACTTGTCCAAACTCACCAAAATCAATCATCTCACTTATCCTAACCAATCTATACTAACAATTCCCTATAATTCTCATTAAATCATGCAATTCGAATGAAGTTACCAACCTGTTGTGATGATGAAAACAGCTATGGAATCCTCTTGATCCAATGCTTGAAATGAGGGGAAACTGATCAGTGAACTTGGTGATGAGTTCTGTATGCAATCAAAGATGCTCCAAAGCTTTGAATCTCCTAATTCCAAGATTCTTGCACTTTGAATGATGATGATGAATAGAACGATTCCTTGCTCAATTTGCCAAATAAATGTGTGGATTCTGATCCTTGTGTGATGATGATGAAGATTGAATCAAGAATATTGAAGATTGATGGAGATTATGGAGATTTTGGAAAGCTTATGCAAGTTGAAGAAAGTATGGAAAAGTTGGGGTTTTTGAACAACTGGGAGCACCAACCCTTGCATGAATCAGCTTGTATGAATATATAGATGATGTTGGAACCTCCTAGAACATTGGAGAAATTTCCCTTGCATTTTTCCTTTTCAATTTGGATTATGTTACTTTCAATTCAAGCAACCATGGATAACTCTCAAATTATGAACTAAACTCAAAATTCAACTTTAGCCAATGTCTTTAAAATGCCTTTTCCATTCAAAATGACCTATAATTTTGCATCATTTGGCCAAGATATGAAAAATCTCATTTTTTAAGCCATTTTTCTTCATTAAATTCACCAATTTTGAAACCTTGGGCTATGGACATTTCCAATCTCTCATGGTCACTTTTCTAGACTCAAAATGTCATTTGGAGCAAGTTTGATGTTGTAAGTTTTTCCATTTGAGGCTTCCTTGTATGAGTTTTGGACATAGGTTAAAATGACCTGTAATTCACAAATGACCAAAATACCCTTTGCTTGCCAAGACCATAAGTTGAGTTCCACACATCATATGAAGGCATACTATACCATTCTAGAAATCTAAGACAATGAGGAACAATTCTTATGTTGACCAGAAATTCATTTGAAATCTCCTTGAGGGGTAAAAATTGCTTGGAAGTCAAGTCACTTTCACAGACAAAATTTCAGATACCTCAGATGACCTGTAACTTGCAAGGACCATAACTTGAGTTCTATAAATATCCTTGATGTCTTCCACCACTCAAATTAAAGGTCTTGAGATCCTATACAAGTTCCATGTTGGCCAAGAAGCCATTTGAAGCTTGCATTTTGACTTATCTTGCTTGGAAATTTGACCTAAACTAGGGGATTTTACATAGAAACCCTAATTTAGAAACTCCTCTTCTCCTTGAATTCTCTTGATTTCTTCTTAGCATGACAACATATCCTCATTCTTCATGTCAAATGATGAACCCCACATCTCTCCAATAGCCCTTAATGCCTTTCAATCAGTCAATTGACCTAGGGTTGACCTAGGGTTGGCCCAGATGAAACCCTAATTGACTGTCTTCAACTGCAATTCTTGTGACTTCACCAATAACTTGTCTCCTTCTCCAAATGACTTTCTAAGTCCTACAAGATGTCTAGATACTCTCCATGCTCAGCCCACAGCTCACCATTTCTTTGTTGACCCTCAGATACCCTCGGATAGGAGATAGACTCAAGGCTTGATCTGCTGAACTCTTTGCTTTCAAATTCTCTTCTGATGACTTGAATGAGATTGAATTAAGATAATAACCTCTTGATAGGCCTCTAGAGATGAGAATAATGCTTGATCCCCTGTTGAATGACTTGCCATGCTATGCTATGCAGATGGTTAGTCTATGTACATGACTCTATATGCAAATGCTAATGATATTGAAACATAAACCAAGTGAATAAGGTTGGGCAAATTCTAGGGTGCAACAGCTGGGGGATAACAGATCGCTTGCTTGTCCACATTAGGACTCTGTCTGTCATCAATACGAAGAAATCTCAACTAGAACCTGTCCACGTTAGGACTCCACTTGCCGTTAACCCAGAAAAATCTCGGCAACTCCGCTGGGGGATAATTCGATAAATCGTCCACGTTAGGAATAGACTCTTCCACGTTAGGAATAACACCATCCACGCAAGGAATCATCTCTTCTGCATCTGTCCACGTCAGGACTAAACTTTCCCTCTTTCCATGTCAGGATGCAATCTTCTTTTTCCACATAAGGAGAACCGTATCAATCTGTCCACGTAAGGACCCCAGTACAACTCGATATGTCCACGTCAGGACTCTAATATTTCCGCGTAAGGAATACACCTTTGGTTCTGAACCTGTCCTCGTTAGGACTCACCTTTCCACGTAAGGAGTACATCATTCTTCCACGTCAGGAATCAACTTTTCTTGAATCCGTCCACGTAAGGACCCCAATCTCTCCACGTAAGGAAACCAACTCTTTCCGATTTGCCCGCGTCATGACTACATTTTTCCACGTAAGGAATGCCATCTTAATCTGTCCACGTGAGGACTCCGCTCTTTCCACGTAAGGACTCAATCTTTTCCACGTAAGGAACACGATCTCCTTTCCCCGTAAGGAGCCAATTTTCTGATTTGTCCATGTAAGGACTCCCATCTTCCACGTAAGGACCTGAAGTTTCTCTTTCTCTTCCACGTAAGGAACACGCCTTCTTTCCACGTTAGGCATACTTCTTCTTCTGAATCTGTCCACGTCAGGACTAAATTTTCCACGTAAGGAATCTATCTTCTTCTTCCACGTTAGGAAGTACTTCTTTGATGTGTCCGCGTCAGGACTAACCTCTTCCACGTCAGGAATAATCTCTTTCTTTCCACGTCAGGAATCAATCTTGATATGTCCGCATGAGGACTCAATCTTTCCACGTAAGGAAACCCATTCTTTTCCACGTAAGGAATCTCCTCTTTCCATATTAGGGATAAACTCGTCTTTCCACGTAAGGAGAACATCGTCCACGTTAGGACCCACCTTTCCACGTAAGGAATCACAATTTTAATCTGCCCACGTAAGGACCCCCATCTTTCCACGTAAGGAATGAACTTGCTCTTCCATGTAAGGAACTGAAACCTCTTTTTCCACGTAAGGAATAGATTCGTCCACGTCAGGACCCATGTTCCGTCTTGATTTGTCCACGTAAGGACTACATCTTTTCTGCTGAGAAAATACATCTTGTCCGTGTCCGGACTTGTGCGTCTTCAACTTGCTTGTGAAATAAGACTTGTCCACGTCAGGACCCCCCACTCAATTAATACCGATAATCCGAACCGGTCCACGTTAGGACTAACACACATCGTCAATTTGAGAAAATGTCCATGTTAAGACTCCACATTCCCACAATCTTCTTTAGCACAAAGAAAACCTGTCAATGAAATTGTCCATGTTAGGACTCCTCCTTCCACCAATTTCTTATCACTGACGTTACAGCAACTTTGAGGCTGGCTCTACTGGGGACATGTGGAAACCAAACTTTTGGATGCCTGTTCTGATAACCGGCGGTGGCCTCTGAAGTTCTGATTCATGAATCCTTTGATGACGAACAACCCCGCTTGGGGGTACGGAGAAACTTATTCTGCTGACTCTGGCGGGGTCAACACAAGAAATTCATAAATAACTTTGTTTGGAGACACCGAGAGACTTCATCCTGTCAACTCTGTGGGGAGTAGTGTCAAGGCTGACACCTCGTGGGATGTCTTAGGTCGAGATCTTGACTGCTCGATAATTCACTTGAGCAAGGGCTCTCTCAACCTGCATGAGAAACAATACCTGGTTTATGTTTCAAAAAAATGTGCATGTTTGATGGTGATGCAATGTTCCATTCGACATGGAAATACTACACTTTACTTGGTGGATGCAAGTACGACCCTATAGGCCAATGCAACCGCAGACTTGAACTGCTGGGTACAGGAACTGCTTCAGCAAAATAAATGCTGAAGGTAATGCCAACTCCGCTGGGGATAGCCAGGTGCTACAGAATTATTCCAGCAAAATAAATGCTGGAAGGGCGAAGTCAACCCTGCTGGGAAATTGGGAACTCAAGCCAAGCACCTTGTTGAAGTAGCATCCTGCTGGGGAATATAACTCTGCTGGGGAATAGCAGATGTGCACAGTACGATTGGATTTCCGCTGGAGAGTGAACTAATATTACACAGTATCCCTGACAAAATAAATGTCGGGACCCACAACCAACTCTGCTGGGGAGAGTCTTAATCTTCGAGTTCTGCTGGGAGGAAAGAATACTTGCTGAAAAGAGATCTCCACTGGGGATGGGACGATTCTCTCGGGGAAAATCAACTGACCCCGCTGGGAGAGAGTAAATGACCAATCTTAGAATCGCCAATTCTGCTGAGAATAAGTGACTTTGTTGGAGCATGTCCCTTGGATAAGCTACGACCAGCTGGGGAATTCAATCTCTCTTTAGGACGAGCATGCATGACTTGCATGGTGGCTGAGTCTTTAGTTATTGCAATCTTTTGATCATCTTCCTCGTACGGTTATGAAACCTGCAACAACGCAAACAAGACAAGACAAGCCTATGCAACCAAATCAACTCAGGTTAGTGACGTTATATTCAGTAAATTCAAAGCTTTAGCAACTGTTGGCAAGGGCCAGTGACGTTATACACACGCTAGTTTCATCAAACTTAGGCGTTAATCATGCACAAAACAGTAAAGAACAGTGTCAAGTACTGAATAACATATTTTATTGATTGGGCCCCTGAATAGGCGGAGTTTTGTACACGGGATGTAACTCCTGAAATGAGGAAGCTACACAAAGCAAATATACAAGTATGCACAAGAAGCATAAATATTGACAACTTAAATTTGTACACATGTCGGCGACGGGATGCAGATGAACACCACGAACTGATCCTCCCATGACTCGCCCGACTATAATGCTTTCCCGGTATCCCCACTTCTGAAGAGATTGTATCAGATAACTGACTCCTCAAAATGTATTCTCCCGCATTGATGCTTAGTGCAATGTCAAATTCGGACCGCAGTCATTTGCTTTTCAAATCCCTAACTTTTGTGTGAGCCGCCCTTTACGGGTTTTCAGTTCACCGGGATACCCCTTTTTGCCGAAGCCGCCCAGTGTAGGTTTTCAACTTCGCGGGTGTACATTTTTTCAATTTTATCCCTAATTTTTGCCCGAACCTTTCATTCTGTTTTTGGTTCGCCAGGATGCCCCATTTTTGCCTGGACTCTCTTTTTTTCTGTCCAGCGGGTCAATTTTAAGCAAAGTATTTTTTAACTGCGTCCGAATTCACAGGCGACGTGAAGTCTTCACCGTCCATAGTGGACAACAACAACGCTCCTCCTGAAAATACTTTCCTGACAACGTATGGCCCTTCGTAGTTGGGGGTCCACTTGCCCCTGTGATCTGCTTGCGGTGGGAGAATCCTTTTCAGCACAAGGTCGCCCGTCTGAAAGCTTCGCGGATGTATCTTCTTGTCGTACGCTTTCTTCATTCGGCTCTGATACAAACGACTGTATGCTAGAGAAGCTAGCCTCTTCTCATCCATCAAACTCAGTTGATTCAACCTGTCTTTCACCCATTCTGCCTCGTCCAGCTGAACGTCTCGCAATACCCTCAGAGAAGGGATCTCGACTTCTAATGGTAATACTGCTTCCATTCCATACACTAATGAGAACGGGGTTGCCCCGGTTGAGGTACGCACTGTTGTACGATAACCGTGCAAAGCGAAAGGTAGCATCTCGTGCCAGTCCTTATAGGTAACCACCATCTTCTGAACGATCTTCTTGATATTCTTATTGGCCGCCTCAACAGCGCCATTCATCTTGGGTCGGTAAGGGGAGGAGTTGTGATGTTCGATCTTGAAATTCTGACAGAGCTCCTTCATCATTTTGTTGTTCAGGTTTGAACCATTATCCGTGATTATCCGCTCGGGAATCCCATATCGGCAAATGATATCTCTCTTGATGAATCTGGCCACCACTTGCTTTGTTACATTTGCGTATGACGCCGCTTCCACCCACTTGGTGAAGTAATCGATTGCTACTAGGATAAACCGATGCCCGTTAGACGCCGTCGGCTCGATCTTTCCAATCATATCGATTCCCCACATCGAGAATGGCCATGGAGATGACATCACATTTAGAGGACTCGGAGGCACATGTATCTTGTCAGCATAGATTTGGCACTTGTGACACTTCCTCGCAAACTTGAAACAATCAGTTTCCATCGTCAGCCAAAAGTACCCTGCCCGCAGCAGCTTTCTCGTCATAGCATGCCCGCCAGCATGCGTACCAAAGGTACCTTCGTGAATTTCCTCCATGAGCAGCTTTGCCTCTTTCTCGTCCACACAACGCAACAGCACTAGATCGTGGTTTCTTCTGTACAATACGCCATCCGGGTTCAAATAGAAATTACCCGCTAATCTCCTGAGAGTCTTCTGATCCTGACTGGATGCCCCAGCCGGGTACTCTTTATTCTTCAGGAAATTAAGGATATCGAAATACCATGGTTTGTCATCAGATGCTTCATCAATAGCAAATACATAAGCTGGCCTGTCAAGCCGAGAGATAATGATTCGGGGAGCTTCGTTCCAGAAGTTGACCTTGTACATGGAAGACAAAGTGGCGAGGGCGTCAGCCATTTGATTTTCTGCCCGCGGCACATGATGCAATTCAACCTTGTCGAAGAAAGGCAACAATCTCCTTGCATAATTCATGTAATGTATCAAATTGGGCTGCCGTGTCTCCCATTCCCCTTTGATCTGATTCACCACCAGA
This sequence comes from Lathyrus sativus, assembly GCA_963859935.3. NCBI lineage: Eukaryota > Viridiplantae > Streptophyta > Magnoliopsida > Fabales > Fabaceae > Lathyrus > Lathyrus sativus. The sequence continues at coordinate 523,698,418 of OZ012740.1, read as the reverse complement.
GCTGAGTCTCCGTATACGTCTAAATTCTTGATTCGCAAATCAATGGCTTCTTCAAGCCCCATTATACAAGCTTCGTATTCGGCCTCATTATTGGTAACAGCAAAGGTCAATCGGGCAGTAAACGGGATGTGCGACCCGTGTGGCGTAGTGATGATTGCCCCTATTCCGCTACCGTAAGCGTTCACAGCTCCGTCAAATATCATCTTCCATTTGGAACCCAACTCCGGTCCTTCGTCTGGCAACGGCTCTTCACAATCTTTCATCTTTAGATACATGATATCCTCATCAGGAAAATCAAATTTCATTGATTGATACTCTTCAATAGGCTGCTCCGCCAGATACTCAGACAGCACACTCCCCTTTATAGCCTTTTGCGAGACGTATTGAATATCATATTCAGTCAAGACCATCTGCCAACGGGCAATTCTACCTGACAACGCCTGCTTTTCAAATACGTATTTGATAGGATCCATCTTCGAGATGATCATGGTTGTGTGATTCAGCATGTACTGCCTCAAACGCTTGGCGGCCCAGGCTAGCGCGCAACAAGTTTTCTCCAGCATTGAATACCGAGATTCACAATCTGTAAATTTCTTACTCAAGTAATAGATCGCATGCTCTTTTCTCCCTGTCTCGTCGTGTTGACCGAGAACACAACCCATGCTTCCCTCAAGAACCGTCAAATACATTATCAAGGGTCTACCTGCCACTGGGGGTATCAGAATGGGAGGCTCCTGCAAATACTGCTTGATTTTATCGAACGCCTTTTGACAATTTTCGTTCCACGTTACAGCTTGATCTTTCTTCAACAGCTTGAATAATGGTTCACACGTGGCCGTCAGGTGAGATATGAACCGGGCGATGTAGTTCAACCTCCCTAAAAACCCGCGCACCTCTTTCTCTGTTTTGGGCGTCGGCATTTCTTGAATTGCTTTTATTTTAGCAGGATCGACCTCTATTTCTCTTTCGCTTACGATAAATCCCAGCAGCTTACCCGATCTCACCCCGAAGGTGCATTTGTTAGGGTTCAGCCTTAGCCTGAACTTCCTAAGCCTTTTAAATAACTTCAACAGATTCACCAGATGCTCTTCCTCCGTCTGGGATTTGGCAATCATATCGTCAACATAAACTTCAATCTCTTTATGCATCATGTCATGGAAAAGAGTCGTCATCGCACGCTGATATGTTGCCCCAGCATTTTTCAAACTAAAGGGCATCACTTTGTAGCAAAATGTTCCCCAAGGCGTTATGAAAGTGGTCTTCTCCATATCCTCCGGCGCCATTTTAATCTGATTATAGCCTGAAAAGCCATCCATAAAGGAGAATACGGAGTATTGAGCAGTATTATCAACTAACACGTCAATGTGAGGAAGTGGAAAATCGTCTTTTGGGCTTGCTTTATTCAAATCTCTATAGTCCACGCACATTCGAACCTTGCCATCTTTCTTTGGCACTGGTACGATGTTGGCAACCCATGAGGGATACTTTGTCACAGCCAGGAAACCAGCGTCCCACTGTTTTTGGACTTCCTCTTTGATCTTCACTGCCATATCTGGTCGAGTTCTGCGAAGCTTTTGCTTGACTGGCGGGCAATCTTCTTTCAGTGGCAGGCGATGCACAACCATATCTGTATCGAGCCCCGGCATATCTTCATATGACCAAGCGAATACATCATTATACTCTCGGAGCATTTCAACCAGTCTTCGCTTGATATCACTCTGCAGTGCGGCTCCGATACGAATATTCTTCTCAACCCCTTCCGACCCCAAGTTGATAATTTCGATGACCTCATCATGAGGCAGAATGGCTCTTTCCTCTTGCTTCACCAACCAAGACAGTTCTTCAGGAACGTCGCTATCTTCGACAACCTCTTCTTCGGCCTGAAATACCGGGTGCTCAAAGTCGGGACGAGTCATAGGTGGCTCAAGGGTGTCATCTGAAAATGTTATCCTGCAAAAGGAATGGTTAAGTGCTTCAAAATGCGTATAAAGCGAACAACCACGTTGCCATTTTATTGAAAAATACAAAACAAGAAAGACAGGGATTACAGTATTTGCACATGAAAAAACGCCATTTATTTAATAATTGACACGCAATGTTCATAACAACACAGCCCTAAGCAAATCCTGATGCCCCGGGCAAGACATCAGATTATTCAACAATTAATAAAGCAAAGCATTACTGTTTAAAAGTCACAGGAACAAGCTCCTGAATAGACCAGTTGCACAATCCTTGTCCTGGCGTGCTTGGCTGAATCCAGGCATCCATATCACAGTCGCTGTCTCCTTCATCAGACTCCGAAGCAGCATTGACGGTTTCATGACACACCCCACTGGTAGAGATGGTGATTGGCCCTCTGAAACGGGGTGCCCCCACGGAAGGAGTTGATGACGACGGTTGGTATCCCAACCCGAACCGGTCCATCTTCACAGGAATGTCCAGCACTTTGCCCCAGCCCTTTGCTTCTCCTGCTTCTACTAGAGCTTGAGCTTCTTTATACGATGAGACGACTATCTCCGACGCTTTGCTCGGCCCGAGACCTTTGTCCTTGATGCGCAAACCTTCAAATGCCTGGCAGGGTGTTTCGTGGATTTCTCCGTCGACCTCCACATATTTAAATGACGACAGATGGCTGACCAGGATGTCCTCCTCTCCGCACACGGTGACTACGCTGTCTCCGACCATATATTTTAACTTCTGATGTAGGGTGGACGTGACTGCCCCTGCCCCATGAATCCAGGGTCTTCCAAGCAAGCAGCTGTACGCAGGCTGTATATCCATGATATAAAACTCAGCTGCAAACACTTCCGGCCCCACCTGTAGAGGCAATGTAATCGATCCAAAGACTGTTCTCCGCGTGCCATCAAACGCTCTGACTACCAAATCACTGGGCGTACACAAGATTCCTCTGACATCCAGCTTCATCATCGCCTTCTTGGGCAGCACATTCAAAGATGACCCGGTGTCAACCAATACGTGTGACATTACTGATCCTCTACACTCGACAGATACGTGCAGCGCCATATTATGATCTCTTCCTTTCAGGGTCAAGTCAAAATCAGTAAATCCCAGGCTGTGGCCTGCATTCACATGTGCCAACACTCCTTCCAGCTGATTCACGGAGACGTCTTGGGGTACAAAAGAAGTATCCAGGACTTTCAGCAACGCATTTCTGTGGGCTTCCGAACACAACAGCAATGACAGGATAGATATTTTGGACGGTGTCTGTTGTAGATGCTCCACAATCTTATAATCACTTTTTCGAATCAAACGCATGAATTTTTCTACGTCTTTCGATGCCGATTCTTTGTCACTTGCTTGCACCGGAACGTTCTCAACCACTTTCCCTTTTCCCTTTGCTAATCTTTCGGCCTCCACCTCAGGGGATATAAAGATCCTACCACTCCTTGTCATACCTCCCGAACCAACAACATTATCCACAGTCTCGGCTGGCTGTTTATTAACATCAATCTTTATCCCGTCACAATACACCTCCAACCCATATGACCATGGGACTGCTTTCGTATTCTCGTACGGGATCGGTCCGGCCTTAGTTATGGTGATCGGTGGTCGCTGGACCGGTGCTGATATAGTGATCGTCTTCCGAGGAATCGTTACAGTGGCCACATTACTCTGATTATCTGTTACTGCCCCTGCTGGCTCTTCGGTTGCTGCTCGGTCAAACTGCAATGTGCCTCCATCAATTAAAGTCTGAATGCCTTTCCTCAACTCATCACACCCCCCAGCTAGGGTCCAACATTCTAAGCAATACTCGTCACATTCTGGGTAAACACCCCCTTGCAACAGTCGGCCCTTTATCTCGCTCAGCGGCGTCTTCAAGTCTTCGACACTCATAATCAGATTCAACCCTTCCTCAGTCAGAATGGCATTAGCCCCGTGATTAGGCATGGGTTTCTGCACTATATTCGGACCTGCCGTTCCGAAATTGATAGTCTTATTGTCCAAAAGATCCTGCACAACATGCTTAAAAGCATGGCAACCCTCTATATCGTGGCCCGGAGCCCCAGAATGAAACTCACAGTGCCTGCTTGCATCGTAACCAAACGGGGGAGCTCCCGTTATCGGTGCCAGAGTTCTCTTCTCTACCAGGTTCAATCCCAACAATGTCTGCAATAAATCAGCATATGTCGTGGGAGGCTTCTCAAACACTCTTCTCGGTTTGCCACCCTGGAATCTTCGCTGAGCCTGCTGTGCCCCCTGCTGAGGCTGCTGCTGCTGCATTGGCTGCTGCTGAGACGGTTGTTGTTGTTGAAGTGGTTGTTGTTGATACGGGATAGTAACACTCGCCACCTGCTGCGGCTGACGATATTGACCTCGTCCCCTGCCTCGGCCTCCAAATACTGCGCTTGCCTCGCCCTGACGACGCCCACCAAAAGCCTTCCTATTACTGCCAGCTGCATTCGATTCCTCAACCTGGAATTTTCCTTGCTTAATGTTACGTTCAATCTTTTCTCCCATCAGAATTAGGTCTGAAAAACTGGCCAGAGACGTATGAAACAGCATATCATGAAACAGACCTGTGAATGTGCCGACAAACATGTCATTCATTTCCTTATCTTCTACAGGAGGACGGACCCGGGCAGCCATATCGCGCCACCTTTGCGCGTACTCTTTAAAGCTCTCCCCCTTCTTCTGCGACAGCCCTGCCAATTGGACCCGATTGGGCGCCAAATCGCTATTATACTTGTAGTGAGCTACAAATGCCTCTGCCAATTGCTTCCATGTCTTGATATCAGTTGGCTCCAACCCCATGTACCATTCTAGGGAAGGACCCGACAGACTATCTTGAAAGAAATGCATTAGCATTCTTTCATCAGTTGAGTATGCAGACATCTTTTTGTAATAAGCTCGTACATGCACTTTTGGACATGTGTCCCCTTTATACTTATCAAACGCAGGAGCTTTGAATTTAATTGGCACCCTCAAGCCAGGTACCAAACCCATTGTTGCCATGTCCAAACCCACAGCACTTTGGTTCAGGACTCCCCTCATCTGCTCTTCCAGCATTCTGATCTTCTGGGAGTCATCCATCGGCCCTTCGAAACCTCCTCCGGAGAAAGCGTCCTCCTGCTGATCTTCTTGCCACATACCGTTTCCAGCCCCATACCCATCATATCCATTATTACGTCCAGCTCTGATCTGATTCATCCCCGGACCTCGGCCTCTGTTGCCGTACCCTTGAACTCCTCCAGCAGGACCAAAAGCCATAAACCCCGCGCCGTTTCCGTTTCCAAAGCCTCCGTAACCCTGGTTGGTCGCGCCATAACCGTCTTGCCCAAAGCCTTGAGCATTGAAACCATATTTCTCAGCATTATCGAATCCCTGATCATTGAATCCGAATCCAGCATTGACGAAGCCGTTGCCTCCCATATTATCTCCCAAATTGACATCACCCAGCCCAACGTTATGGACAGCAGTCTCATTCCCAATTCCGACGTTACCATTCACAGCAGCGGTAGCGTGGTTGACATTAGCAGCAGGTATATTGAGTACAGGTGGAGCCACTGGCGTGGGAGTGCCGTCTCCATGAACAGTATCGACCCGTACAGACTGATGATCCTCGTTACCGTGACCAGCATTCCGAGCCAACAGAGGCTGGACCATGGCCTGCAAATTCTCCTGCCCTTTTGCAATAGCTTCCATGGTCTGCATAAAGAGAGCGAGCTTCTCGCGCACATCTTGCATCTCGTTCTGCATTTGATCCATGATTCTTCGACAGTTGGTGCGGGTAGAATAGCGGTGCGGGTGCTGATCTGCAATCCTGAAAAGTACCTGGTACAGAACAGGACATAAGACACTTATTCAAAGATTACCTGTAATGCAATATGAATATGAATGCAATGCAATGTGTCTGTGCATTAGGGAAATTCATTCCCCCAGTTCTAGTGTGAAGATGCCAGTGCGGTGACAGTGCTGACAATAGGAATACCGGAGCTGAATCATAGAAAGCCTCATATATTGCAGGGAAAATCAATAAGCCCAGAGTACAATATCACTGAGAGTACAAAGAAGGCATGACCTCGACCAACAATCCTGGTGATGGTCAGCACTATGCAAATAAAGCATACAAGTTACTATATGAAATGATCAAATCCTCCCAAAAGTCTGGTACTCTTCTATCAACTTCTTGGTCTCTGGATGGCTTGGTCGATCAAGCAGCCCTTCAACAAGTTGGTTTCTCTTCTTAAGAACACGGCGCACGTCTTCAGCAGTTTCTTCCCATGTTGCTTCTCCGAAGCAATCTTCTAGCTTTCGCTTCTGAGACACCGCTTCATCTCTGCATTTGATTTCCTTGTTCAGTGCATGCTGGACACTATACCGGGTCATCACTTCTTCCTCACACTTCTTGATGCTAGACTTCAACTTTTCTTCGAGGTCGGAGATTTGCTGCTTCAGCTTGTCTTCTCTCATCTTATTGTTGGTGAGAGTAGCATTCCAAGTCTTATTGCAAGAGGAGATTTCTCGGTGTGCTGCGTCAAGCGCCTTCTTTTTGGCTTCCAGCATGTTATGGGAGCTTCTGAACTCTTGCCCCAGACGTTCGCGCTTCTTCTTTTCTTCGGTCAACTCAGCCCCTAACCTGTTTAACAGCTCAATTTGTTGTTGGAAAGCATATACGGCCTTGTTTTTCTCACTGCGTACCTGAGCTAGCTCTTGCTCTAACCCTTCGTTGATCTTCAACAAGGCTTCCTTTTCCTTCACAACTTGCTCGTAGGCCTCCCTAGAAACAGTAGTTGGCTCTTCTGCCGGGACGGGAACAGAAATTGGTGCATCTGGAAATGGCATCCCCAACTGACTGGCTCTCTCCTGAATCCAAACTCTATAAGGTGCATAGGCCTGACAGTCATTCTTTCCTAACAGTGGCTTCCCTTTGCGGTTAATACGTGTCCAGGCATGTTGCAACTTGGCTAATAACTCCCCCTTCACGTCACCTGCGAAGTACAGAGATTCCCGTACTTCTTCCTCCTTTGGCGGGTTCTTCAGCGCATATCCGAACTGACGGACGAACAGAGAAGGATTGTAGTTGATACACCCTTTCCTTCCTATCAAAGGCACATTAGGGTACCCAGAACAACTGAATATAAGTTCAGATCCCAACAAATCTCTATCAAACCACTCAACGTCTTCGGAAGATAGCCTCATCAGGCGCTCTGACCAGCTAGCGGTGGTTGCACTTTCCACAAAAGACCCCTTCATGGGAAGATGACTTTTGAACCACATATTCAGTAGAGGAGCACAGCAGTAAACAACCTTTCCCCTTCTGTTTTCATTCTTGTAGTGCAAGGAGTGGTAGAAGTCTCCGATCAACGTTGGCACTGGATTGCCGGCAGCAAATAGATGGAAAGCGTCCAAGTCTACGAAATTGGGCAGGTTAGGAAACAGCACAATCCCGTAAATGCATAGAGCCAAAATAGCATTGAAAACCACCCAACATCCGCTCTTGGCATACTCCTGAGCTTTGCCAACCAAGAAATCAAGAGAGAAACCTGAAACCCCAAGCCAAGAAGTCAGTAACAGTTCAGCAGCGTCCATATGCAAAGCTTTGGCTAAGTCCTCCAATTTGGGCTCGGCAGCAGAGTGAATAAAGGGAACCTTGTTCTGCACGGGTAACTCAATAAACTCCACATACTCCTCAATGGTAGGCCCTAGAATGAAGTCAGCAAACGTAAAACATCTCAATGCGGGGTCATAGAACTGCATCAAGGTGTACAGCCCGTTCATCTCATCAGCGGTGGGCTTGCAGACTAATCTCAGTAACCTCCCGTGACTCATTCTAAAGCTTCTTCTAACCTCCTTATCAGCGAGAGATATTAGACCAAGCAAAGAAGTAACATCAGGTGAAGGCAGCTTATACGCAACTGTCTTCCTCAAACCAGCCATAATCAATACTCAGAGGTCTGGGCACTAGAACCGGGGAATATGCAAATGCACCTGCAGCACAGACACACGTTAGTGAAATGCAAGTGGTAATGGATATGCAGACAATGCAATGCAAGTAACATGCAACAGGGACCAAAGCTGTAGCTGAATAGCCTGAACCCAATCAAGAAAGGTCTCGGATAGACCATCCAGAAGTCATCAAACCCTGGTCTCAGATAGACCTAAAACAAAGCTCCAATACTGGTCTCTGACAGACCTCAAACCATAACTCCCACTGATCTCTGGTAGACCTCAAATCACATCTCCAATTGGTCTTTGACAGACCTCAGAACACTCCAACTGGTCTCTGACAGACCTCAGAACACATCTCCAAATGGTCTCTGACAGACCTCCTAACTCTCCATAAATACCCAGGATCTCTGATCAAGAAATAACCGGTAGTCTGAAGGTCTAGTTACCTGCATAACCCCAAACCCTCTCACAGGTGGATGTCCTAGTAACTGACGAAGGTATGGCATCCTATGCGGTCGTCGGCGTCACAGACTTTCAGGGTTGATGATACGATTCCCAGAAGGAGTGGCATCATCAAATCCTGAAGAGGCCTCACTTAGCCAACTTCCAAATGATCGGTTCCCGGAGTCGACAATTCAGCTGACCAACAACCCCTTCGACCCAAAGGGTAGAAAAAGAAGCCAACCAGAAGAACCTCGTCCGAGTGTAGATTTCATGAGACACTAATGCAAGCAAAGCCGGCACGCGCCCACTACTTTCTACTCTAATTCTAGGTGCACTCAAGCCCAGGTCCGGCTTATCTCTCAATCATAGAACCACCCATCACCCCCAATACAGCAATAACAATCAATATATATAATGCTGAAAATAAAGGTCAGAAATATAAATCCATACAAAATCCTCGACGGGAAAACAAGCGTTAGGATTGACTCTCTTAAGGGACGTTGGATCCCAAATGCATAAGAACCATCGCAGTCCTTAGCAGCCAGGGGACGTTGGATCCCCAGCAGAGTCGCCAGCTGTCGCTACTGCGAAAATCGGCGCCGGCTGACAGAAGAGTCGCCACCGTGCGTTATTTATCCCACGGGAGGGAAAGGAAACGCTCAGAGTAAACCTCGCACAACACGGGAAAGGTATGGTCGTCGCAACCAAAACCTGGGTTCGGGAGTCGGTTACGCAAGGGGAAGGTATTAGCACCCCTCACGTCCGTCGTACTCGACGGGATCCACGCTTGTTTTCGGGTATGGATTGTTATTCTATCTAAACTATAGGTCAAGGGTTAAAAAGAAAATAAAAAGGTGACTCGGCAAAGTATCGCACTTTATGCCTACGTATTCTCGACTGGAACGAGAAATCAGAGTCAACGTAGTTCGCCTACCTACGGGGAAGGAAGGGAAGGTTGCTCGCTAGGATGTCGCATCCTATGCCTACGTACTTTCATACGGCATGAAAGATTAGAGCAAACGTAGTTCGGGCCACGTACGACACAAGTCTGTCTTGATTGATTTTATTCCTTCTGAAAAAGGTTTTTCTGATTACCAGTCCAAGCGGACAAAAATGACGTTTTGATGAGTTCACATTCTTTTACGAAAGAAGTGTCTTTTATTGTGTTTGAAATCTTTATTGTGTTTTTCTGTTTGTTTTGAGAAAGAAGAGACAGAACTCTAACCTACGGTTGCGAAGGGAATCAAACTATCCTAAGGTTATCATGCATGGGTTAAGACCTAGTGTCTATCATGCTCCTCTCTTGCACGGAGAGAAACAGAGATCCTAAGGGAATAGACGGAAACAGAAACAATAACAGATATATACAGTAATACAGTAAAATGCATGGATGCAACAGTACAAGCGAGGCAAGGGAGTCCCACTCAACCTCGAACCTAGAAAACAATAGGCAAAAGTGAACAGACTTCACTTTCAACCCAACAAGGTAAACAGCAAACAATACAGTCCAGAAAACCAATCAATACATCAGCAATGAAATACAACAGCAAAAGAAACAGCATCAGCAGCTCTAAATCAATATCTGGCTTCAAGTAATCTCCAATCATTTATGGGCTTCAACAAGCATCAATCTCCATCTTCATGATCTTCAGGTAAGGGCTTTGATCATCAGTCTTCTATCTGCAATGGCTTTTCTTCAAGTCTCAGGCTCCAGGATGAACATCAGCCAACCAGATGAAGTGAATGAATGTTAGACAGTTAATTACCTACCAAGGGTGGTTCATCAACTGTTAACATTAAACAGAAAGTTTTCTCTCAAAAGTTCTATCTTTCAAATACATTCACTGATCCTTCCAAAGGAAGGAGGTGGATATTTGAAAGAGACTTTGAATCATAGAGAAAGGATAGAGGCAAACAAAGCCATCTATGTTTGAGAAGCAAGCCTTCTAATCTAGAGCTCTGCCTAGCTCCTAAACCCTAGTCTCCTCAGCAGCTGCTAGCAAGAACCTCCTCTCCAACTCTGGCAGTTGATCTTCAATCTCCTGATCTCCAATGGTCTTCATCTCCTCATGTATTCAGCTCTCCCAATACCCAGACAATCCCAATACCCACACAAACAAGCAATAATCCCCAGAGGGCACACCACACCAGTCAATCAGATATACAGTACATTAATAGCAGTAGGGGAATCCTGATTTTTTCTAAGGGGATCTAATAACTACCCATAGCCCCTATGGTCCCATAACTAAACTAGTCAAACCCTAAGTCCTAAGGGAAAAGAATCAAATCTTCTAAGTCATCACCTAAAACCCTAGTTTTATTCATGTTACTCTCACCTAAACTAAACACCTAAAATTTAATTCTAAAAAATGGGAACTAAATTGTATCTACAAGTTCAATGTCTAACCTAAACAACCTAAAAAGAATGGATGAAAAATATTGAAGCAATTAGTAGAACAAAAAATAACAAAATTATGTATGAAATGAAACCATTAAAATGTTATTTATTTAGAAAATATGAGAAAAATATCAAATAAAAAATAAAATGCAATTTTTATTTTTTATAATTTTTTAGACATCCTAAAGAAAAATATGCAAAAAGAATGAATTAAAAATGATGATTCTTCTATTTATTATGAATTTTTAAAAATGAATGAAAAATGAAAAGAAAATAATAAAGAAAATATAAGGAAATAGCCAAAGGGGTGCAAATAGAAACACGCTGCAGTTGTTTTATTAAGTGGGCTGAGGACTGGGGGTGCAAATAGGACAAAACCATAGGCCCAGCATATTCAAAAATTGAATTAAAAATGCCAGAGAAAATGAGGAGAGATTCGGTGTAAATAGCATCCAATTCATGTGTATTCGCTTGGGCTTAGTGAAAATGGGGTGTGAATAGCTGCTGGATCCAAAGCCCACTCAGAGTATTTAAATGAAACGCCGCGTTTCATGTCCAATTCTTCCCTCCGTTTTCAACTTCAAATGTGGATCGTTGGATGGGGAATCAAGTCAAAAGTCAAGCTGGGATCGTGTGGTGCCAGGGTCATCTTCAACCTTGAGCCCAAACCCTAACTCAGAAAAACCCTAGCCATGCACACACCTTCGAGCTCCCTGTTCTCTCTCCCTGCTCCATGAAATCAGATACTTCCAACAACAAACTTGCTCTATATCAATCCCTCTACACATCCATGCTAATAGCTCATCCTAAAACTCACTCAAATAAACAATTCGATAGGTGTAACAGATCTGATCCATCATTTTCCAACTGATATTGATCCTCTCAATTCTCTCTAGAACTCATCCTAAACTAACCTACAACTCACCCTGATCATTTTAAGCACCTAATCTAAGATTATATCTCATGATTCTTGACATTCTAAGCTTCACCAGAATTGGTGCACCATGATCAATATCCATGAAACTTGTCCAAACTCACCAAAATCAATCATCTCACTTATCCTAACCAATCTATACTAACAATTCCCTATAATTCTCATTAAATCATGCAATTCGAATGAAGTTACCAACCTGTTGTGATGATGAAAACAGCTATGGAATCCTCTTGATCCAATGCTTGAAATGAGGGGAAACTGATCAGTGAACTTGGTGATGAGTTCTGTATGCAATCAAAGATGCTCCAAAGCTTTGAATCTCCTAATTCCAAGATTCTTGCACTTTGAATGATGATGATGAATAGCACGATTCCTTGCTCAATTTGCCAAATAAATGTGTGGATTCTGATCCTTGTGTGATGATGATGAAGATTGAATCAAGAATATTGAAGATTGATGGAGATTATGGAGATTTTGGAAAGCTTATGCAAGTTGAAGAAAGTATGGAAAAGTTGGGGTTTTTGAACAACTGGGAGCACCAACCCTTGCATGAATCAGCTTGTATGAATATATAGATGATGTTGGAACCTCCTATAACATTGGAGAAATTTCCCTTGCATTTTTCCTTTTCAATTTGGATTATGTTACTTTCAATTCAAGCAACCATGGATAACTCTCAAATTATGAACTAAACTCAAAATTCCACTTTAGCCAATGTCTTTAAAATGCTTTTTCCATTCAAAATGACCTATAATTTTGCATCATTTGGCCAAGATATGAAAAATCTCATTTTTTAAGCCATTTTTCTTCATTAAATTCACCAATTTTGAAACCTTGGGCTATGGACATTTCCAATCTCTCATGGTCACTTTTCTAGACTCAAAATGTCATTTGGAGCAAGTTTGATGTTGTAAGTTTTTCCATTTGAGGCCTCCTTGTATGAGTTTTGGACATAGGTTAAAATGACCTGTAATTCACAAATGACCAAAATACCCTTTGCTTGCCAAGACCATAAGTTGAGTTCCACACATCATATGAAGGTATACTATACCATTATAGAAAGCTAAGACAATGAGGAACAATTCTTATGTTGACCAGAAATTCATTTGAAATCTCCTTGAGGGGTAAAAATTGCTTGGAAGTCAAGTCACTTTCACAGACAAAATTTCAGATACCTCAGATGACCTGTAACTTGCAAGGACCATAACTTGAGTTCTATAAATCTCCTTGATGTCTTCCACCACTAAAATTAAAGGTCTTGAGATCCTATACAAGTTCCATGTTGGCCAAGAAGCCATTTGAAGCTTTCATTTTGACTTATCTTGCTTGGAAATTTGACCTAAACTAGGGGATTTTACATAGAAACCCTAATTTAGAAACTCCTCTTCTCCTTGAATTCTCTTGATTTCTTCTTAGCATGACAACATATCCTCATTCTTCATGTCAAATGATGAACCCCACATCTCTCCAATAGCCCTTAATGCCTTTCAATCAGTCAATTGACCTAGGGTTGACCTAGGGTTGGCCCAGATGAAACCCTAATTGACTGTCTTCAACTGCAATTCTTGTGACTTCACCAATAACTTGTCTCCTTCTCCAAATTACTTTCTAAGTCCTCCAAGATGTCTAGATACTCTCCATGCTCAGCCCACAGCTCACCATTTCTTTGTTGACCCTCAGATACCCTCAGATAGGAGATAGACTCAAGGCTTGATTTGCTGAACTCTTTGCTTTCAAATTCTCTTCTGATGACTTGAATGAGATTGAATTAAGATAATAACCTCTTGATAGGCCTCTAGAGATGAGAATAATGCTTGATCCCCTGTTGAATGACTTGCCATGCTATGCTATGCAGATGGTTAGTCTATGTACATGACTCTATATGCAAATGCTAATGATATTGAAACATAAACCAAGTGAATAAGGTTGGGCAAATTCTAGGGTGCAACAGCTAAAATCTCAACCTGATTGCCCCAGGATAACTGACTTCGAAAGGCTGACCTGACTGGGGATCACTGGATGTAGCTTGCTCTGGCTTGCGGAGCATTCGGGCGCTCTGTATTCTATCCTGACCATACCTTCCATTGTAGAAAACTTTTCCTGCTGTCAAGCGCTTACTCGCAAGTAAAACAAGTTGTTATGCATGAAAGATATACTAATGCAACGCATATGACAGCTTTGACATCCAATCTGTTCACTGGGAAAAGGGAAAACAATTTATGGCATATAATGCACAAAACATTTATCAAGAATATCAACATCAGTACCAACATGGTAAGAGGAACCCTTTTAGGAGTCAGTTTCGACGCAATCTTTACCGAAGTATGCTTTCGAAACAAACCTGCTTCAATTAGGACTTTTGAAGGTTATAACGTGATCAGGTTCACGGTTTTGAAAGAAAGGATAAAGGCTCAAAGTTTATTTTAACCCACCCATTCTCCTTGATGTTCTCCCATCCTACGTTCAGCTAATCCGACCTTAGCGCTCACCTCTCAGAGGCTGAAAGATAGGAGTGATAGTTAGAGAAACCATGAGTTTTTAGAGTGACAGCCACTCACTCTTTGTCTTTGACACTTAAGGTCACACGACTCGTATTTGTCCGAGGATTTTTCTTTTGTCCTCCTTTTCGTTTTCTTATCCCTAATTTTTGCCTGGACTGACTCTTTTTGAGTTTCTTTTGATTTTTTAAGTCCAGCGGGATGCCCTCATTTTTGCCTAAGTCATTTGTTTTGAAGTTTTGACTTAGCGGGCTTTTGATTCTTTTTGCTTTCTCTTTTTCCGAACAATTCGTGTGACACCGGTTGTCTGACTCATTGGGGGATAATGTGACTGTCTCGCTCTTGATTTAACCATTGTGGTTTTTTAGGCACGACCTCTAAAGGTGTGATTGATCCTCGAACGGACACTCCTTTTGCAACTTGAACGCTCGGCCAAATTAGCTAACACCTACCCTGCCCCAGGTTAAAGATGGAGGGTATTTCGTTTTCAGAAAGAACTCCTACTACTAGGCTCAAAGGGGTTGGCAAGGGATTATCTTCCTTATATCACCGGTGTTTAGGGATTTGAAACAATGCATGTACATCATCAGCAGGTTTTATTTCAAAATCATACAATATCGGAAGTTGCATGTCGTCCATTTTCGTCATCCTCCTCAGATCCTTCTTAACCAAGCATTGGACATTTGTAAAAACAATTAGTGAACACGAATGGATTTAATCAAAGCATGCATATTTATTTCATTATCATCAATTGAATGAAAACAACAAGTTTTACGAACAAGATTGCAATTTAAATAGGAAAGAAACTACAAACGTAAAGAAATGACAAGATAAAACAAAGAAAAAATGCCAGCTTCCGAGAACCGGGCTTTCACATCTGTCCTGCTGCTGAACCAGCCATCTTCATAATCAGTTATTAGAGGCAACTCGATGTTGTCTTGATCTGCTTTCAGCGACCCAACCAAATTATAGAGCCCCTCCTCCTCATTCAGATTATTTTGGGCCCTTCCTTCCCGAAGTCGATAGCTGCACTATCAAGTAGGTCCTGCACCTTGTGCTTGAAGGCCAGACAATCTTCAATGTTGTGCCCCGGTGCTCCTGAATGGAAATCACAGTGCTCATTGATATCATACCCTGTTGGAGGCGTCCCTGTCAGCGGGGCTAACTTCCTCTTCTCAACCAACTGTAATCGTAGCAACACTTGAAGAAGTTCGGCATATGGCATCGGAGGCACATTAAATACCCTCACTGGCCTCTGATTTTGAGCTCTTCGCTGATTGGGATGTTGTTGCCTTTGCTGCTGTTGAGGTCGTTGCTGTTGTCGCTGGTATCGGGTTAACTGTTGAACAACCTTCGTAGCAAATACAACATCGGTTTCTTGATTTCCACCGTACTGATTAAGGCACTCCTTATGCTTAGCCATTTTCTTTCTCAGATCTGCCCCAGGAATAGGCAACAGTTGTGGGCATGGAGATTTTGACACCATGGAGTCCAGGATACGTTTCTGACCTACTGCAGCTTTAGAAACATCCGTCATCTTAGCATCACCTGGGATGGGAGCAATACATACAGCTACACCGCTTGGCGTGAATTCAATATCTTTTGAGTCAATCAGGTCTTGAACATTGTGCTTAAAAGCATGACAACTCTCGATGTCGTGTCCGAGTGCCCCAGAATGAAATTCACATTGCTTACTGGTATCGTACCCATAAGGCGATATCGTTCCCTTGGGCGGTTCCATTGTTCTTTTTTCAACCATTTTAAACCTCAATAAAGTCTGAAAGAGCTCAGCATACGTTGAAGGTGGCGCCTCAAATACCCTCTTTGGCCTCCCCTCCTGAATCCTCTGTTGAGCCGGATGTACCCTTTGTTGTTGTTGCTGATGTCTATCAACACGTTCGTTAGGCTCAGGCTCCCCAGGCACAGGTGGCACGAGCTCCTTCACTGCGGCTTCAAATAGCTGATCATCCCCTTTCCTAAGCACATTCTTGACTACTTCCATGATCAAGCTCATTTGGGTCTTCAGCTGACTATTTTCCTCTTTGAGGATCTTCTGCTCCAGACGCATCTCTTGCATGTCTCTCATCATCTGCCCCGGCTGGCTTCGGACTTCAATCAATTCAACCTGATTCTGTTCCATATCTCTGAAGGAACTCCTGCAACAAACTGGACGATGAGGAAATAAGACCCACGGTTCTGATGTACCTGTTAAATGATAATGCAATGCAAAAAGCAAACACATATTCGTGACAAGACAAAGAGAAACTCAAGCTATAAGCACACAGACGAACACCTCCCACACATGTACAACCAACAAAAGCAACACGTAAGCACAAATGAGTACGAATACAATGACCCCAGCCAACAATCCTGGTGATGGTCAGCAACACTAATGCACAGAAGCTAAACGGGTTAGGCAGAGAAAACAGATGCGACACCCGGCACAGAAACCTCTAGAAATTTATCCCATATTCAACTGAACTCTCCGTTTGACATTCTTCAGAACACACACTTCCTGTGGAGTCTTCCATGACATTAACTGACGAACCCACACAACTGGATGACGGAGAATCGCTAATCTGAACAAAACCCTGGGGCGCGATGAAAATCCGGTTAGAGTCTAACAGATCCTGAACCTGGCTTCTAAGCACCTTACAATCATTTGTTGAATGCCCCTGTGCCCCAACATGGTACTCACAGCGGGCGCTGGTATCAAAGCCTGGAGGATATGGTGGAATCATTGGATTAGTCTCTTTCGGCACTATCAATCCACTTCTGACCAGATCTGGCAACAACTGACTGTACGACACCGGTAGCTGAGTAAACTGCCTTTCAGGTTTCCTTGATCTTCGTTGGGCGTGCTGACGCGATCGACGACAGGATGACCGTTGACTTGAAGTGTCTGAAAACCGATCCTGAGATGCTAGAGATTCTGAGACGACGTCATTTCCTTCTTCCCACTCTTCTTGAGAACTGACAACTGACTCATTCTTATCAACTGGGATATAAGGAGCATCTCGAAGCTTTCCACTCTTGAGTCTTCTCTCAACAAGCTCCCCCATTCTCATCAGGCCCACAAAGCTTGTACAACTGAACAATTTGTCATAATAATGGCCCTTCAGGGTACCCAAGAAGAGGTCAACCATTTCTCTCTCCTGAAGCGGTGGTTGAACACTAGCAGCCAATTCTTTCCATCTTTGCACATACCCTCTGAATGATTCATTCTCCGCCCGAGATAATTCTTGCAGATGTACGATACTAGGAGCCATATCCAGGTTGTAATCGTACTGCTTCAGGAAAGCTCTGGCTAAATCCACCCATGATCGAATCTGATTACTCTCTAACTGCATATACCACCTCAAAGATGCCCCAGTCAGACTATACTGAAAGCAATGGATCATCAATTTGTCATCTCGCACAAACGAAGTCATTCTTCGACAGAACATCATCAAATGTTGCTTCGGACAGCTATCTCCCGTGTACTTTTCAAATTTCGGCACTTTGAACTTATAAGGCAACACCAGGTCAGGGACCAAACACATGTCTGCAGCATTCAGGTTAACAGCATCTTTGACCTTCAAAGCTTTAACTCTTTCTTCCAATACTCGGAGCCTTCTATCACCTTCAAGAGCTCTTGAGTTTACAGTCCTGGCTATCGGGATATCTCTGCGTGGATTCCTCTCAGGGAAAACAGCACCTTGATTGTTAACAGGAGGAGGACGTTCATTTCGGGCAACAAACTGCTCATGTCGATCTCGGTTCTCAACAGTAGGCTGTACAACTTGGTCTGCAGTAACGTTGTTCGCTTGCGGGAAGTCTTCCATAGAATCATACCGATGGTTGGACGTCATAGTAAACCCTGTCAAGGTGTTAGGAGACTGGAAATTGCCTTCAGACATAGCTATCAATTACCTTTAACTGACTACACTGCTTGATTCTCAAATCTGCTCAAGTCTGTTCCAACCCCTTGGTCGTCTTCTGACAATCAACAGTTGCTCAATCCAAACTCCGGGTACTCACCTTCAGGAAACAAAGGCTGGATCAGAACTCTGGCTAACTGGAGAAATGCTATGCAATATGATGCAAAGATGCTTATGCAAATGCAATGCAATGCAGCAAACACGGGATCACAACCCCCACAACACGCTCTAAATGCTGCTGCACAGCTGACGGAGTACGTTCTCTCTAAAAGAGAACGCCAAGATAGCGGGTAGGCTGG
Source organism: Lathyrus sativus (assembly GCA_963859935.3). Classification (NCBI taxonomy): domain Eukaryota; kingdom Viridiplantae; phylum Streptophyta; class Magnoliopsida; order Fabales; family Fabaceae; genus Lathyrus; species Lathyrus sativus. The sequence continues at coordinate 523,680,014 of OZ012740.1, read as the reverse complement.
AAGTCAAGTTTCTCGCAAAAAACCCCCCCACTCACGGGTATGGACCTAAGGCACGGCATCCTATGCGGTCATCAGCGTCACAGACTTTCATGAGGAATGATACAATTCCCAGAAGGAGTGGCACCATCATCTCATGAAGAGGCCTCACTTAGATGACTTCCAATTGATCGGTCCCCAGAGTCGACAATCCTCACGTCTGGACTCCCCTCAGATCCTCAGGATCGGAAAGGAGCACCTCGGAGAGAACCTCGTCTGAGCGTGAATTTCGTGGGGAACTCTTGCCTGCTCAGCAAACAGGTTCGCCCACTAATCTCCACAACTACGTCTAAATGCATACTCAAGCAGCCCAGGTCCGGCTATCACTCAAAGTATCACCCTCCCCAGCACAACAGCAACAGATAATAGCGATGAAAAAAATAAACACCCAAAAGACAAGCAAACAAGCGCTAGGATTGACTCTCTTAGGGGACGTTGGATCCCACATGCATAAGGAACTATCGCAGTCCTTAGCAGCCAGGGGACGTTGGATCCCCAGCAGAGTCGCCAGCTGTCGCTACTGCGAAAATCGGCGCCGGCTGACAGAAGAGTCGCCACCGTGCGTTATTTATCCCAACGGAGGGAAAGGAAACGCTCGAAGTAAACCTCGCAAAAAACGGGAAAGGTATGTTCATCGCAACCAAAACCTGGGTTCGGGAGTCGGTTACGCAAGGGGAAGGTATTAGCACCCCTCACGTCCGTCGTACTCGACGGGATCCACGCTTGCTTGGTTTGTCTAAAGGATGCAAAAACAATCTATCTACGGCTGCTAAATCTAAACGGAAGGGAATTGACTCGATAGAGCTTCGCACTCTATGCCTACGTATTCTCAAGAGAGAAAGTCAGAGTCAACGTAGTTCGGGACTACGGGGAAATTGGCTCGCCAAGACCTCGCGTCTTGTGCCTACGTACTCCCACACTGCATGGAAGATCAGAGCTTACGTAGTTCAGGCTAACTACGGCTAGGCTGGGTGTTCTCACACAGGAGTGAGAAATCAATCTGGTTTTAAAGGTACGGGAACCTATGGGAACTAAAACTACGGTCTGGTCTCAAATGCACTCGGGCAAGAGAAAGGGATAACAATCAGTCGTCAGCGGGAAAGTCTCGATCGCACAGCAGCGAGAGAACAAAAGGTTAGTTGTTAGTGTGCTCGCTAGGATATCGCATCCTATGCCTACATATTCTCGTCTGGTACGAGAAATCAGAGCAGCTGTAGTTCGGCTAATTTCGGGACCACAACTCAAATCTCGTTTTATTGATATTCTGAAAAATGGGTTACAATGATTGAATACGGAAAATAAACTCCTAAAGAATAATATCCTATCCCTCTATAATGGAAAATCAAATGGAAAATAGTTCCCTAACAAGTGGACTTCTAAAACTACCTCTAAAAAGGTAAAAAGTCCCCTAACAGATGGACATTTAAAACTATCCCTAAAATAAACTCCATGAAGAAAAATATACTCTAAAAGAAAATAGAAAAAATCTATACTAATATTTCTTTTTCATATTTCCATATTCTTTTCTTTTTCTTTCTCAATGTTCTTTTCTCAATATTTTCCTTTTTTACTATTTTTCAAATATTCTTTTTTCACTGTTCTTTTTTTCAATATTTTTTCCAAATATCCTCTTTTCTCATATTTTCTTTTCATATATTCTTTCTTCTCTTTTTCTCATATTTTTTTATCTAAAAACTAAGAAAATATTACAAAAGAAAATAATAAAAAGAAATACAAATGGGAGGGGGGTACAACTGAGTGCAGGGGAGTATACAAGCAGAAAAATAAAAGAGAGTTAAGGGCCCAGCCCACAAAAAGAGAGAACAAACAAAAAACTAGGGAAGGGGCCTGTAAGTGAAACGGGGGTGTAGTGTCCAGCACGCACGTTGGGCTTGGCCCATGTTCAGCAAAGAAAAAAAACAGAAACGGAGGGTGTATGGCAAAAAAAACATTGGGCTTTGAGGCCCAATCCACCCGGTCCCTTCTCCCTCTTCTCCTTCCATCTTCTGAAACCCTAATTCCTCTTCCCTTTCTCCCTTCCACTGTTCACAGAACGGCGCCCTCCATCTTCCTCTGAACTCTCTCTCTCACCTTCACCAATCTTTCGTTTCATCTTCCTTCTCAACGTTTTCCTCTCACGCTCAAACTCCAGTCCGTTTTACAAACCTCAAAGTAAAAGAAAAAAACAATAAACCAACCACATCGTGATTCTGGGAACAAATCAATCTGGGGATCGACGCTCTCGAAGACCTTCGAAGAAGTTCTTGAGGTTCGTTGGATGATTTCTGATGAAGAACAAACGATGAAGAGATCTTGGAGCTTGTGGTTTGTTCGAACAATCTGGAGAATTCGCTACGAGTGTCTTGCGATGACTCTGACAAAGATTCTTGAAGAAATTTTCTGGAGATTACATTCAAGGTACTCGAAGGTTCTTGGAGATGAGCCTTTGATGAAGACGAAGATGCAAGGAAATCACCCGTAGATAAAACGTCAACGAAAATACCTAATAAACCCTGGAGATCTGAGTTTGATGAATGATGAACGTCTTAAATTCTGGAAAAAAGGACTGAAGAACACGTGAAGTTCTTGGAGGTTTCTGGAGATTTCTTGATTATCTGAGCCTGTTGCTAGTTCAGAGTCTCTAGAAACGAAAAGCGGATGGATCTTGGAGGAAACTTCCGGTGAATCACAAGATGAAGGTGATGACGAGGAAGATCGAGCGATTGTTGATGATAATCAGAGCTTTTTCTGGAGATTCGTTGAAACTTGATCCGGAAATGTTTGAAGATTCTTGATGAAACAGTCATTTCTGGAGTAGTTGAAGAATACATGGATGAATGAATCTTGAAGGGTGATGAACTTTTGGAGAAAACAAGGAAGAACACGGTGAGGATCGATCGGAGTTGATGAGTTTGGATGAACATGTGGATGAAGGTCCTGGAGAGTTTGTTGAAGATTTCTGGAAATTGTTCTTGAATCTGGTGAATTTCTGGTGGATTGATGAATTTTCCGGCGGACACATGAATTTTCCGACGGATTTTGCAGCTACCGGTGAATGTCAGATGAAGGTGATGGATAAAGAAGATGAAGATGCGATGAATTCTGGAAAAAAACAATCTCCGGCGAAGGTGGTTACGGTGGAGGGAGTTGGTTAGGGGTGGCCGGAAGAGGTTGGGGGCGGTGGTTGCATGGCCGGCGGTAGGGTGTCCCGGCGAGAATGAGGTGAAGACAAGTGGCACCGGGTGCTATTGCATGCAGCACACGTGTGCTGGAGAGAGAGCGAGTGGGGCAGGGTGAGGTGTCAGTGAATGAAACGTGGCGTTGGGAGGGCCTGCATGCGTGCCGCGTGGCTTTAGGGAGAGATAGTGGGATGCTATGTGGAAGACTCTGAGAGTGGCAAAATGTGAGGTGTCTAGCTTTGAAGCTGAACGCGCGACATGCTTATATAAGGGACAAGTGGCGTTTTTGGACAAAAAATGGACTTGAAAGATTTGGGCCTCCAAATTCTGAACTGGGCCCACGAAAAATCATTGAACAAAAAGCTAATTAAATGAATGAAGGACTAAAACTGATTAAAGCTGCATTAAACTCAATTAAAGACTTAAACCTAATTAACTAATTAACTAAAAAACTATTAAAATGCTGAAACGGTAATCTAATCCTAATTAAACCTACCAAACTCTAATTAAAAGATTAAAATCCTAATTAATCTCTATTAAACCTAAAAACTATTAACTAATAAAAATAAAAACTCTAATCATCTCTATTTAATGAAAACTCAATTAAAAGAAAATCATATTAAAAAAACTCTACTTAATATCTAACAAAGAAAGTTTTATTCTAAAATCTATTTAACTATTAATATCCATTAAAAAATAAAAGAAAAAACTCCATTAATTTCTATTTAAAAACCTATTAAAAAATGTTCTATTAAACTATTATTATTCTATATTGTCTATTCTATTAAAATCAACACTAAAACTATTAAAACTATACTAAACCTAAAAAGAAATTAATATCTATATTAAAACCTAATATTCTAAAATCTGTTAAAAACAATTTATAAATTCTAAAAATATTTAAAACTATTAAAAATATTAGAAGAAAATCTATTTAAATTCTGAAAAATCTATAAAGCCTATTTAAAATCCACAAAAGGCTATTAAATTCTAAAAAATGCAAACAAAGGCAAATAACCAACATAAAAGAGAGCGCGAGACCAGATCGAAGCAAACAGTAAACCCGGACACCAAGAATCTCAAAAATCACTGCGTAAGCCGAAAACACCCAGGAAACGCGTGACTTCTCAAAATAAACTCCGATTACCCGAACCGGTCTGAGATACCCGAAAAGCGACAACAGGGCTGTAATCCCGATGTAATCAACATGATTGAAGAAATGCACTATATGCAGTATGCAAATGCGAATGCGAAAATGCGTCGAAGCATAAACCGAAAGTGGCACCGGTTGGTCAAATTTTAGGGTGCAACATGTACCCTTATTGTACAAGTGGTTTATTTCCCACTTGCCCAAGTCTGGTATCTTTTGGGATCTCAATAAGGTCGTTGGTAACAGAAGATTATGGCTCCTACCCACTCGGATAATGATTGGTACAACCATGTTTATGATAGGATACTGATCATTGACAGTTGTAGAAATTTCGCTAATGTGCCTCTTCTTAGTACTAACGGAGGAATTAATTACAATCTTGTTCTAGATCATCGCCAACTAGGGTACCCTCTGAAAGATACACCCAAGAGTGCTCATGTGGAAAAAAAATTCTTCAAGGAAGGAGAAGATAATAAAGAGCTCCAGGAGAAGATTGTGATCGCATGGCGTCATCTGCACAAAAGAGGAAAAGAAAGCTTAGGAAGACCTAACTGTGTTTCTTTGGAACCTTATCTCCAATGGGTCTGAGATAGGGCTATCAAGTTGAAGATGCCTTATACCCGAAAACAACCCATGCCTCTGAAGAAAGAACCTGTTATAATCTTCATGTTTGAAGCAGAAGAATTGAAAATTGCTCTGAGCAAAGCACAACAGGAGGGAGAAGCTTGGAAGAATAAGTACCAAGTGGTTGTTGAAGAGAATACTGAACTCCAAATACAATTACAGCTGAAGAGTGAAGAAGTAATTTCTTGCAAGAAGAGAAAAGCGCATGAGGATTTATTTTCCTCTAGCCCTCATACTACTCCTTGGAAATTGATCATAGACAAGCTTATCTTCGAGAAGACCCATTTGAAGAAGCAGATTAAGAAGCCTAATACTAGACTTCCTTAGGACTTTATTAGCTTTTATTTAGATGTTATTTTCAAGACTCTTTTAAGATATACTTTATTTGCAATCATTTATTGAAATAATAAATCAGTTTCTTTTGGTATCCTATGACGTTTGTAAATACTCGAATTCCATGAAACCTTTCACATTCGCATCTCTGCATTTTGTTTTTTTCTAACCCTTCAAGAAACCCAAATTGTTTTGCAGATATTATGGAAATGGATTTCGGAAAAAGAGAAACACTGAAGTACACCTTCAAGAGTCCAAAGCTTGAAATCCTAAGGGAACTAAGAAGTTTAATTGATAATCCTTTGACCTTCTCGGATGAATATGGAGGAACCTTTCCGCTATTGAGGCTCAGGATGATTGATGGATTGCTAGAAACACTCGTCCAGTTCTACGATCCTCTATACCACTGCTTTACCTTTCCAAACTACCAGTTGATGCCTACTCTGGAGGAATATTTTGCTTTGTTGGGATTAACTGTCACGTTTTGACCTCTGTTCTCTGGATCAGAAGATACACCAAGTGTTCAAGATATTGAAAATTCTACGCGTCTGAGTTTGTCCAATATTCAAACTTACATGACTACTAAGGAAGGATTCCTTGGATTTTCGCCCAAATTTCTGATAGATAAAATTCTTTATCATGCTGATAAGAAGAATATTGAAGTGCTTGACGCCACCTTCGCACTATTGGCCTATGGGATTTTATTATATTCAAATGTTGATGACTTCGTCGACATGGATGCCATCAAGATCTTCATACTCAAGAGTCTTGTTCCCACCTTGCTGGCTAACACCTATCATTCTGTTCACTTAAAGAATTCATAAGGAGGGGGTCAGATAACCTGTTGCACTGCTCTTCTTTACAAGTGGTTTATTTCTCGCTTGTTAAGATTTACAACTATTTGGGATCCGAAGGATGCGCCTTGCTGGTCATAGTTAGTCATGTCTCTTACCCATTCTGATATCGTGTGGTATGACCTTATGTATGGTGGAGTAAGAATGATTAATATTTGCAGATATTTCCCCAATATACCTCTTATTGGAATGAAAGGATGTATCAGTTATAATCATATGCTGGCACATAGACAACTCGGGCATCCGATGAAAGAGAAGTCGGACCAGACCCTTCTAGAAGGAATTTTTCTCAAGGAAGGACAAAATCCAGAACTCAAAGCTAGGATTGTGCAGGCGTGGTATCACATTCATAAAAAGGGGACGACTGCGTTGGGGTATCCTGACTGTATCGTCTTAGAATCTTATCTGCGATGGGTACGAGAAAGGGATTTTGAGCTAACGATGCCTTTTCCTTGTCACGAACCCATGTTGCTAACTCTTCAGGATTCCTCCTGGACTGTTACAAGTGAGGAAGGGAAACTGAAAAGTGATTTGGACGAGGCCGAGAAGGAAAAGAATGCTTGGAAGAACAAGTACTACATCCTCAGTCAAGAGAATGAAAAACTGCAGAAGCTGTAACAGAAAAGGAAGGAAGAAGAATCTTCTAAGAAAAGGAAAATACAAGAGGATTTATTTTCCTCTCGTGCATCGTCAAGATCAACTACTGGCTATGGACTTCCTCTGACTTTGGTGGCTTAGAAAAAGTATGTGGACAAGCTTATCCCCGAAAAGGAAAATATGCAAGAGAAGATCAACCAACTTATGGAGGAACTTCATGGAAAGAAAGGGCCATAATCAAGAGGATTAGACTCCTAGTTTCCTTTGCTTTGTTTTCTGTACTTTTGATGTATTTTCTCTTGAAGGAGTACTTTTTGCTTTGTAATAACTCCTTAATTTGATGAATAAAATGAGTTTTTCAATTATCCTAAAGTCCTATTATTACAATGTTTACAAATATACTTTTTGAGTTTCTTGAAGTTTCATTTGCATTTGTACATGTGCATATGCATTAGCATATCATCCTTTGCATTCCAGGTTCTTACTTTTACTTCATCTTCACAGACAAGTTAAATCATCGATATAACACTCGAGTCAACCAACATAGAACAATGGATCAATTAGAGCAAGAAAATCTAGTGCTTCATGATGAAGTCACCATATTGAAAGAGAGTTTGGAAAGGCTTAATGGATTAGTGGAAGCATTGACGGCTACCCAAAATTAGTCGTTGCATAATTCTCAAGAGAACCCTCAGAGGACTTCTATTTTTGAAATCATATTTGCACCAATCCAAGTGGTGTCCGCAACTAATGAACCTCCATTAAATATGCTTCCAAGTTTCCCGTGGGCGATGCCTCATTTCTTCACTCCAGTTGGGTACCGTCCACTGGTCTTTGAAGTTCCTGTTGTGACTACCATGACCATAATTCATGTTGTGACTACAATTCTCGCCACCACTGCTGTGATGTATATGCCACCGCTGTATATGAATGCTACTCCCTATGCTTTGGAAGAAACAGTGTACCATGGTGCACCTAGTGAGACTGTAGGATTTGGTGAAAGAATGGATGAATTTCAGGACGAATTCTTAGAAATCTAGAAGGAACTTAAAGCTCTCCATGGAAAAAAGTTGTTCGAGAAATGTGCTTATGACCTCTGTTTGCTCCCAAATGTCAAGGTCCCTCCAAAATTCAAGGTTCCAGACTTTGAAAAATACAAAGGCAACACTTGTCCGCAGAGTCATCTCGTTATGTACGCCCGAAAGATGTCGGCACAAACAGATAATGACCAATTGTTCATACACTATTTTCAAGACAGTTTGACTGGTGCAGTCCTCAATTGGTATATGGGGTTGGACGATATGAAGATTCAGACATTCAACGACCTCTATGAAGCTTTTATTAATCAGTATAAATACAATGTTTACACGGCTCCTGATCGAGATCAACTAAGGGCCATGACCCAAAGAGACAAGGAAAATTTCAAAGAGTATGCCCAATGCTGGCGTGAGTTAGCTGCTCAAGTTACAACGCCGTTGGAAGAGAAAGAAATGACCAAGATCTTTTTGAAAACACTGGGTTCATTTTTCTACGAGAGAATGGTAGCTAGCGTGCCTATTGACTTCACTGAAATGGTGAATATGGGTATGCGTTTAGACGAAGGAGTCCGTGAGGGAAGATTAGCTAAGGAAGGAAATACTCCTAACAGTGCGAAAAAACATGGAAGTAATTTTGTAAAGAAAAAGGAACAAGATGTAAGTGTCGTGCATTAGGGACGACCAAGAAGGAGGTACCAACAACCTCAACATGTGGCTGTTGTGACACCAGTAATCAATACTCCGGCCTACCAGCCACAGTTCACCTAGCCATATCGAGCTCTGCAGCAACAGCGCCAGCAGAATCAGCAATCCCCTCAACAAAATTGACCACAGTTTAGTAACCAGGATCATGTGCATAGAAAACTGGATTTTGATCCTATTCCTATGACCTATATAGAATTATTCCCAGCTTTGTTACACAAGGGACACATTCAAATCAAGGCTCCACCAAAGGTACCTAAAAGTATTCCATATTGGTATAGATCAGATAAGTTTTGTCTGTATCACCAGGGTGCTCCGGGCCACGATATTGAGAATTGCCATGGGCTGTAAGCAGATGTTCAAAGGTTGATTAAATGTGGAATCTTATATTTTAAAGATTCCAATCCTAATGTGCAAGACAATTCCATACCTCAACATGGGTTGTCTACTGTAAATATGGTTCAAGGTTGTCCAGGAAAGTACGCGGTATTTGACTTGAAATATATTTGAGAGTCCTTAGTAAGAATGCATGGTGGTCTGACGAGAATGGTTTTCTTCAATCATGAGAGTCATAACTATGCTGCTTGTTCCGTTTGTTCCGTAAACTCTCGAGGCTATCACCTTATGAGAGAAGACATTTAAGACATGCTGGATAGAAGAGTTATTACAGTTATGTATGACAGGGATACAACTCCTATAGAAGAAGATGAGGAAGTATTCGTTATAGTGCCCCACTTCAAGGAAGTGGAACACATTGAAATTACGTATGACAGCAGGAGGCCTTCTGTAACTCCCCTTATAATTATTGTGCCTGGACCAATCCCTTATACTTCTAATAGGGCGGTTCCATACAAGTATAACGCCACAATGATGAAAAACGAAAAGAGGTGCCTTTACCTGTTCTACCATCAGTTGTCAATATTACAGACGTTAGCAGAGTGACTAAAAGTGATCGAGTTTATCCCTCAGCACTTCCAAAAGGTAAAGAAATTTCATCTGAACAACCATTTACAAAAGAATCGACTGTAGGGCAGTGTAGTGGAGCTGATTCTTCTAAGTCAGATGAATTTCTGAATTTGATCAAAAGAAATGAGTACAAAGTTGTGGATCAGTTATTACAAGCTCCTTCTAAGTTTTTTGTACTGAAGCTACTAATGAGTTCAGAGGCCTATAGAGAAGCATTATAGAAGGTGTTAGAACAGGCTTATGTCGAACATGATGGGACTATTGAGCAGTTTGACGACATAGTGGATAATATTATGTCATGCAATAATCTTGGATTTTATGAAGAGGATCTCCCGGAGGAAGGAAGAAAGCATAACATGGCGTTACACATCTCCATGAATTGTATGAACAATGCATTATCTAGTGTGCTGGTTGACACTGGGTCCTCGCTAAATATAATGCCCAGAACTACTCTTACAAAATTGTCATACCAAATGCCACCTATAAGACCAAGCAATGTTATTGTTAAAGCTTTTAATGGATATAGGAAGACAGTAATTGGTGAAGTTGATCTGCCGATGACCATCAGATTGGAGGTTTTTCTAATTACATTTCAAATCATGGACATTCGCACCGCCTATAGTTGTTTATTGGGTAGGCCGTAGATACATGAGGCTGGGGAAGTTACATCTACACTGCACCAAAAACTAAAGTATACCTTTGAAGGAAAGAAAGTTACGGTTTATGGGGAGAGAGCCTTGGTGGTAAGCCATCTTTCTTCATTTTCTTATGTTGATGCAGAGGAGGAAGTTGGAACTCAGGTCCAAGCACTTTCAATTTTCGATAATGATACCCAGAAGCCTAAAGTCTCCATTTTTTTCTTTCAAAGATGCACAACGAGTCATGAAGAGTGTTTCCCAAGAAGGATGGGGAAAAGTGTTATCTCTACCTGAAAACAAGAATAGGGACGGTCTTGGTTTTCCTGCCAACTCAAACAAGCAAGTCGCTAGAAGTTCTGTTGTTCTACCAATTGAAGAAGTTTTTCGCACCGGAGGAATTATTCATCCTCCTCATGTCAATGTGGTATCTGAAGATGATTATGATGGTTATATATCGGATGGTTCTGAAAGCCTCTCCATTACTTATCAAGACTATGAGCCTTAGCTGGAGGATCCTGGTTATGATTCTAAAACTGAAGATGCATATGTTCCTTTCTATTCCCCCAGATCTAGACACAGAGAATACCCTTTTGAAGTCAATGCTATCACCGAAGAAGATTCTGAAGAAGACCTACCCGACTTCGTGACACTTGGAGTAGTCGTCTGAAATTGGAGTGTTATTGACGTCCATGTTATTACTCATATGTCAAAGTAATTGTCTGTTTGTTTTAGTTTTTCACTCTGCCCAAGGCGAAAAAGTTGTTATGTGGGCCTATTTTAATAATTCTCTATTGCTCTGCCCAAGGAAAAGGTGATCTTGTTAGGGCACGTTGTTTGAAATTTGCTATCATTAATAAAAGCATTATTTTATATTCATATCTTTTTCTTTTTCGCGTTTTTCTGGAAAATGATAATAGTAAGCAATAATCACTTTGCGCATTCTATGTACACACTTTCACTTCCTAAATTTAAAATAAAGCCATATCACATGCGCAGATTATTGCACGAACAAAATATCATAAATAATGACCCATTGCCTTCTATAAACTTCAAGTTTCCTGTGTTCGAAGCCGAAGAAGAAGAAGAAGAGATCCCTGAGGAGATTTCTAGATTGCTTGAAAACGAAGATAAAGCCATTCAGCCTCACAAAGAGTCTGTGGAAGTTATTAATCTGGGTACATAGAAAATTCGTAAAGAGGTGAAAATTGGAGCTCTGCTCAAGCCTGACGTAAAAGAAAAGTTGATTGAGTTACTCAAAGAGTACGTCGATGTGTTTGCTTGGTTGTATCAAGATATGCCTGGTGTCGACACTACTATAGTAGAACATCACTTGCCTTTGAAACCAGAATGCCCGTCGATTAAACAGAAACTCAGAAGAACTCGTCCAAGACATGTCTTTGAAGATTAAGGAAGAAGTACAGAAGCAAATCGATGCAGGTTTTCTTGTCACATCTGAATACCCATAATGATTAGCTAATATTGTGCCTGTTCCGAAGAAAGGTGGAAAAGTCCGTATGTGTTTGACTACCGAGACTTGAACAGAGCTATACCAAAGGATGACTTTCCGCTACCCCATATTGACATGTTGATGGATAGCACCGCGAGGTATAAGATTTTCTCTTTTATGGATGGGTTTTCATGTTACAATAAAATTAGGATGGCTCCCGAAGATAGAGAAAAAAAGTCATTCATCACACCATGGGGCACATTTTGCTACAGGGTCATGTTGTTTGGTCTGAAGAACGTCGGAGCAACCTATCAGAGGGCTATGGCCACTCTTTTTCATGACATGATGCACAAGGAGATCAAAGTTTATGTGGATGATATGATAGCCAAATCCAAGACTGTAGAAAACCATGTTGAGCATTTGTTAAAGTTATTTCGTTGACTAAGAGAATACCAACTCCGTCTGAATCCCAACAAATGTACATTTGGTGTGCGTTCAAGGAAACATTTAGGTTTCACCATTAGCCAGAAGGGTATTGAAGTGGATCCTGACAAAGTTAAATGTCAGCTCCTACTACAGAAAAACAGGTCAGAGGTTTCCTCGGACGTTTAAACTATATCTCTTGGTTTATCTCTAACATGACTGCCACTTGTGGACCCATTTTCAAGCTTCTTAGAAAGGAACAAGGTTATGTTTAGACTGAAGACTGCCAGAAGGCCTTCGATAGTATCAAGGAATATTTGTTAGAACCTCTTATTTTGATCCCTCCAGTTAAAGAACGACCTTTAATCATGTATTTGACTGTTTTGGAAGACTATATGGGTTGTGTACTCGGTTAGCGAGATGAGACAGGGAAACAAGAGCATGTTACTTACTATTTGAGTAAAAAGTTCACAGACTGCGAATCTAGATACTCCATGCTTGAGAAGACTTGTTGCGCCTTGGCATGGGCAGCCCGACATTTACGTCAATACATGTTAAATTATACCACTTGGTTAATTTCTAAGATGGACCCAATCAAATACATTTACGAGAAACCTGGTTTGACTGGTAGAATTGCCAGATGGCAGATGTTACTGTCATAGTATGATATCGAGTATCACACTCAGAAGGCTATCAAAGGAAGTGTCTTGGTTGATCACTTGGCACATCAACTTATTGAAGACCACCAGTCTACTAATGATGATTTCCCTGATGAAGATGTAATGTATTTGAAAATGAAGGATTATGAAGAACCTTTACTTGACGAAGGACCTGAACCAGATTCTCAGTGGGGTTTAATTTTTGTAGAAGTTGTACTCCCAGTAGAAGTTGGGATTCCTTCTATACGATTTCTGATGGAAGCGAAGCTCTCGGAGGCTGAATGGTGTCAAAGAAAATATGACCAACTAAACTTGATTTAAGAAGACATTGAGAAGATCAGCCGGTAACTTTCTCTTGAGTAATAATGCACTGTACAAGCAAAATTTTAACATGGTCTTGCTTAGATGTGTTGACAAACAGGAAGCGGACATATTAATGACGGAAATTCATGAAGGATCTTTTGGCACTCATGCCAATGGGCATACTATGGCTAAGAAACTCTTGAGAGCGGGATATTATTGGATCACGATGGAATCTGATTGTTACAAGTTCGCCAAGAAATGTCACAAGTGTCAAATCTATGCTGACAAAATTCACGTGCCTCCAACTCTACTTAATGTTATCTCGTCTCCCTGATCATTTTCCATGTGGGGCATTGATATGATTAGTATGATAGAACTAAAAGCGTCTAATGGACACTGTTTTATATTGGTAGCAATCGATTATTTCACCAAATGGGTCGAAGCGACTTCCTATGCAAATGTGACCAAACATGTGGTTGTTAAGTTTATCAAGAATCAACTCATTTGCAGATATGGTGTACCGAGCAAAATTATTACTGATAATGGGTCCAACTTGAACAATAGAATAATGAAAGAGCTATGTGAGGAATTCAAGATTGAACATTATAACTCTTCTCCTTATCGACCAAAGATGAATGGGGTTGTTGAAGTTGCTAATAAGAATATAAAGAAGATTATCCAGAAGATGGTTATCACGTATAAAGACAGGCATGAAATGCTCCCGTTTGCTTTACATGGATATCGTACTTCGGTACGCACGTCGACCGGGGAAACTCCCTTTTCACTTGTGTACGGTATGGAAGTTGTACTCCCAGTAGAAGTTGGGATTCCTTCTATACGAGTTCTGATGGAAGCGAAGCTCTCAGAGGCTGAATGGTGTCAAAGAAAATATGACCAACTGAACTTGATTGAAGAAAAGAGGATGACAAGCTTATGCCACAGTTAGCTGTACCAGCAAAGAATGAAGAAGGCGTTCAACAAGAAGGTTCGACCACGTGAATTCAGATAGGGCGACCTGGTACTTAAAAAGATTCAATCATTTCTTACTAATTCTTGAGGGAAGTGGACTCCAAACTATGATGGTTCGTATGTTGTTAAGAAAGTCTTCTCAGGAGGCGTTCTGATGTTAGCAACTATAGATGGATAAGAAATCACTCGTCCGGTGAATATAGATGTCGTCAAAAAGTACTATGCATAAAGATGGAAAACCATCCAGATTGGGATTACTGAAGATTACTACTATCCAAGACTCATCGGTCAAATAAGTTTAGAATATAGGAAGTTTCAAGTTTGTTTAAGAAATATTGGTTATTATCTCTTCAATGTAATTGTTCTTATTATTATCATTTTCCAACATTGTAACAATATATGGAGTCACGCCTTTCGCTGATTACCATTCAATAAAATGAAGTTGAGCCTTCGGGAAATCTTTATTATTCTTTATATCTTTGCAAATAAATGTTTTTATTTTGATAGCAATTTTGAACAAATTTAAATCTTTTTTCTAAAAACTCTTTTAGTGTGTGTATTACTTTGATATATGAATACTAAATGGACATTCGCAAGAAAAGAGATACTTTGAGTCTTCTTCACGAATGTTTATTTCATCCCCAAAAGGTCTCAAACTTTGATTTTGATGCAAGGTTCCCCTTTGAAGTGGATATTTATTTTATCCACACTAGTGAGAATCTCTCCAGCGAAGAGGATATCTATTTTATCCATGAGATTAATCCCCGTGAAGCAACTAGATTCATCTCGACAATCCTTCAAGAGAATTCATAATGTTATATCCTCAAGTGGAATAATATATTTCCCCAGAGAGTTTTAAAGTTTTGAAGCAAGACTATAGTCCCAAGAGTGATTTTCATCCATTCCAGTGATGTTTCTGTTTGTAAAAATTTGGGCTGAGTGTCCTTGTCGAGATGTTTTTTTCATCTCCGGTTCCTTCTTATTTTTGTTTGTTTTGTTAGCATAAGCATATCATATAGATACATGGCATTTGCCTTTTGCATTTTTTGTGTTTTGTTTTTTCTCTCACTTTGGTTGTGTTCATCCCCCAAGTGACTGGGTTTGTCTTCTCCCTCCAAGTAGAGCCGTCAGCCCTAAGCAGAGAGAACACATCCTTTCTAATTCCCCATTGAGTTCGATTCTCATGGAGGATGGTTGCTTTAGTTTTCTTTTCCACTTTTGGAGAAAGGTAAACCCCGGTTAAGTTCAGTCCTCACCGGATAGAGTCTTGATTGACTGTTTCTCTTCAGTTACTTCCTGAATTAAACTTTGGTCCCTGATAATCACAATCTTGAATCTCTCTAAGCTTTTGAACCTAGATTGGGTGTGAATTTATTTTTCATTTTGATTTCCTGGGAAGAATCTGTTTAAGGATCACCGTGGGAGACGAGAATATCTCTCCAACAGTGAGATAACGCTTTATCAACAAGTTAAACCCAAACAACAAGTGACAACTCTTTATTTGAGCAGTTTTTTTTGTTCCCAGGTTTTCTATGTAGACGACAATGTGAGGACAAAGCCTCATATACCATACAAGTGTGTTTCGATGATGTCAAAACGCAACCACATGGAAGAATCAGTACTTGGTATTATCACCATAAGGCATAAGCATACCTTATCTCTTTCGTCTCATTTGCTTGCATATTGTGTCATCAAATTAGCATCATTCAAGTCAAACATCATTGGTGGATTATGTGTTGCATCTAGAAGTGTCAAAAACATAAAAATATGCATTTTTGCAAAATAAAAGTCTTTAAGTCGATCTCTCATTTTGCTCCGGTCGACTCATAAAAGGTGTCTACAAAGTGCATTTCCCACGAGTTGGCACACATTGACCTCCGGTCGATGCATACTGATTGATATTTGTGTTTGTCTAAAAATACAGACTTTGCATCGACGCATGGTCCTGTTTTGGTCGACGCATAGCCTGTTACTTTGCATAGTGTGTTCTGTCTGGAGAGTTCCGGTCGACCACTCATTTTGTATGGTCGACCGTTCGCTGCTTTTCTGCATAATTCTGGTCTTTCCACTTATTTCGAAAAGTGGCTTTGTCTGTTATTTTTTGGCATACTATAAATAGAAAGTTGCTCATTTTCATCAACAACAATTGAATCAATTGTAAAATAAGAAAAATGAAAGAGGTGCCATTAGTTCTCATCATCTTCATCTTCTACAATTCATACCACAACAATCACACACAATAATCTTTGTTGTGCATTATGGTTTTTTTGAAGTGATAACGTCCGAAGCCGTTAATTGGGAATCCGGTTTGGGTTGAGTTTTTGGCAGGTTTTTCTTGAATAAAACCTTGAGGGTTTTGTACTCCAAGATTCACTGAATTTGGGGGGTTTTTGGTACGAATCTTCTCAACATATATTCAGCTGAGCGAAGGTGATCGAGGAGCGGTGGGTTCTATCGATCTAGTAGCGGGAATCGGTGAATTGTGAAGGAGAGGTTCGGGTTCGATTAGCAAGTTTTTGATATCAGCCGGGCATGGGTTTAAAAATGCAAGGTTTTTCAACCAAGGAGTTATAATCGAAGGTTCATCCACAAGCAATCAAAGAACTTGATTCGACTCGAATCAAGGGACAAGAAGAGAAAGCATCTTCAACAACAAGGGAGTTTGTTTGTGCATTTGTTTGTCTATTCTTGTATAAACGATTCAACAACAGGTTACATTTATATTATACGGGCTCAAATCTATTGTTAGAATTGAGGGCAGACGTACCCCGAAGCGAAGACAGCGGGGGAACTGCCTCAACAAATCTTTGTGCCTTTTACTTTCTGCATTTTCATTTTGCTTAATATTTGCATGAATTTAGCTCAAACAATAATATCGAATTAAGGACTGTTGAGTAAGTGCTGAAGTAATTTTAACTATAGTACAATAGTTTATTGTACAAGGAAACTAGTGCTACTTACTCAAGGCCGAAATCACTTGGAGTGCTCTGCACGCCAAGTGTTTGATAAATTGTCTGAACCAAAATTCTCTTGTGTTGTCCAACTATTTTGTTGGCATATTAAGGCATTGGAACTAGTCATACCAAGTAGTGATATAAATCAATTAATAGTGTGACTAGCGTAGTGATTCTCATTGCTCATTTCTCATTATCAATTTCCAAAGGCTAGACGCATATCCAGTCTTCTAGTAACGGTTCGTTATAGACGATAATTTTTCCACGGCCACTTCCTCAATTTAAACAATTTTTTAAAACCAATTTTATTGGTAGCGCCGACTGATTTTTTAATAAGGATATATTCAACCCCCCTTCTAGATCCGTGTCATCGTCTAACAGACAAATGGCAGTCTCTTCAAGACACTTTGTCTATCCCCCAACGAGATCATCAAAGTCATCAACTTGTCCTTCATCAAATGGTATCTCTTCGAAAATCCGTCAGAGAAGTTTGTTGAAGGCTCCACATGTGTTTCTCTTTATTGGATAATCCTTACTACAAATATTTTATTTATTTCAATACATTTTCAAACTACAACAAAGATGCTCCATAGAGATGTATTCCTCAATGAGTCCATTATACAAAGTTAATTCCATCAAATGGCATCTCTCCGAGAAGTTTGGTGAAGATTATTACAATTGATCCTTCTCTTTATTTGAGAAGACATGTTTTACAGATCAACCGGCCTGCATCTCTTCTGAAGATCCCCTGTGATATTTAATAATCTCAAGTAAGTTAGTGGATTCCTGCTGATGTCATAAATCTCTAGTAGAACTTCAATCCCCTGTAAAGATACTTTCCCATAAGTACTTATCATTTCAGGAAGAAACTGAGACCCGTTCATGGCATACAACCTTGAAGTGTGGATAAGTTTATTTTTACCCTTTTCAAGTGAAATATTTGATTAAGGAAGAAACTGAGACCCGTTCATGGCATACAACCTTGAAGCATGGGGAGGTTTGTTTACCCTTTTCAAGTGAAATACTTGATTAAGTAAGAAACTGAGATCCATTCATGGCATACAACCTTGAAGCGTGAGGAGGTTTATTTACTCTTTTCAAGTGAAATACTTGATTAAGGAAGAAACTGAGATCCATTCATGGCATACAACCTTGAAGCGTGGGGAGGTTTATTTACCCTTTCTAAATGAATCATTTAGTTAAACAAGAAGCTGAATTATATTTTGATCATGGAAGTTTATTTTGGTTATCACCTTTGCTTAGGCTATCATACGTTTGAAGGTGAGAAAAACACTTAGAAAGGGGGGTTGAATAAGAGTTTTAAGAAATATGGCAATAAAAACAACTCAAGATTTTTATCCTGGTTCGTTGAACTCAACTACTCCAGTCCACCTTATCAAAGATGATTTGCCTTTCTCCACAAGGACTTAATCCACTATTAATTAACTGATTACAATAGTAAGCACTAAGAACAACTGTCTTAGTCTTCTCAAGAACAACTTACCACACCTTGGTCTTCTCAAGGAACTTCTTACAAATTAATGTAAACTTACAAGTGTTTAAATGCTTCTAATAAGTTGTATCACAACTGTGATATTTACACTTAAGATTAAGTACAAATAAAACTATACAATTATATGAAAGAACAAAAGTATATGAACTTTGAGAGAGTTTTCACTTTGATGCTTCAAACGTGTGTATGAATATTTCTTTATGAATGAACTAGCAACTTCTAAATGTTGTAGAAGTTCTCCTTCTATAGCTTTTCCAATTACTTTGAGTAATGTGCAGCTCAGTATAATATTAGAAATATAAGACTTTTCATCACCAAAAGGTATGGGCAAAGACATGCTTTCTGCAGGAAAAGTATGGTTGTAAAAGCTTTGGGATTTGCACCACGTCACTTCTTTGGACAAAATAGCCGTTGGTTACTTTGGAAGTAGCACCATGTCCAATCAAGTTTACAACTTCTTCAACAAGCTTCCTTTAGTATGAAGTCTTCATAATCTGCACTTCAGAACTTGTAGCAAGCTTAAAGGAATGAAATACTTAAGATGATCAGAGTTTGATAGATCAGAGTCTCAATCTTGATCAGAGTCTTCATCAGAGTATGCAGCAGTATGTGCTTGAGCGTGAATATTATTTGATTAGAGTCTGATGATCAGAGCCTCTGTTCTTGCAGTGAAATGAACTTCAGAGTATAATTTGATCAAAGCTTTCAACTCTTCATATAATTCTTTCAGATACGCTTCAGATTATTCTGCAGCTTCTGCTTCAGATTCTTCTGGCAGCGCTTCAGAGTCTTCTGATTGTCTTACATCTGATGCTTCAGAGCCTTGCATAGTTGCTTGTACTTATGTATTTTGCTTCTTTAAGAGTATTCAATTGAATACCTAAAACAATAATACTTGAAACGGGTCTTCTTCAATCTGATCGAGTTATCAAGGTAAAGGGGAGAAACGGGTCGAAATTGGTTTGTTGCATGAATTCTAGGTAGAGGGGATTTCCCTAACCCCATGGTAGATTGATGATCATGTTTGATATGTTGTTGAAATTCTGAATTGTTGTTAGCATGATGAACCTGTTGCATGTATTGGTAGAGTGATTGTTTGGATGATTTGGGGTTTTCGGGTAGTTTAAAATTTTAAGCCGAAAATGATTTAATCGGTAGAGCTGAGGTTTTATCGGGTGGAATCTAGAATAGATTATGTAGCTAAGTCGCAAAATTTTGAACTAGTGCTGTGGAAACTGGTTTGAGTGAAATCGGATGATTTCGGAGAGTATTTCTGATTCTGAACAGTGGGGTTTTTGTGAAATCGCAGACATTCACCAGCACTTTCGCTAGGCGAGCTAGTAGCGAACCTTCGCTAGGAATTCGCTAGGCGAACTGGGTAGCGAGTGCTTCCAGTAGCCACTGTCTGCCTTTGCTAGAGAGTTCGTTGGGCGAGCGAGTAGCGAACATTCGCTGATGCTTCGCTAGGCGAGTGAGCCAGCGAGCATGACAGTAGTTTGTGTTTTTGTGTTGTTCTGTTCTGTTCTCTTGTGATGTGGGACCCTTGTTGGTCATGATTAAATATAAAATTGGTGTTGAACAGTTAAGAGTGTATGTGTGGTGTTGGAATGTGATTTCTTTGTTATTCGTTTAATTAGAATAATTAAATTGGTGTATGTTATTATGTATGAATGTGGTGATGTGTGGAATACGTATGTGTGATGTATAAAATGTGATTAGGAGGATCATGTGCACCTTGTGTGCTTGGATTGTTGTTGTGCATTGGTGTCGTACATATCATGATGTTTCGGTGGGATGGATCGTTGCTCAGGAGGAGTGTATGCGATCCATCCGTACTCCTGTGTGGAGAATGGTGGGATGAATCGTTGCTCAAGAGGAGTGTAGGCGATTCATCTGTACTCCTTTGTGGAGAATGGTAGGATGAATCGTTGCTGCAGGAGGAGTGTATGCGATTCATCCGTACTCCTGTGTGGAGAATGGTGGGGATAGATCATTGCCATTGGTGGGTGTATGTGATCTATCTTGTTTATGATGTGCTCCCTTGTGGAGGATTGATGGCCAGGTGTCCATCGGTGTTGATGAGTCGGTACCGCATATCATGGTGTTGAGTTGCATATTTTTGCATTGTCTTGTGTGTTGTGTTGGTGTTGGACAGTAGGTCCTGGTTGATGTATGTTGAATGATATTCATATGATTGCTACCTTTTATTCATGTACATTATTACCGCTATATTTTTGATCATGATTTCTCACCCCTTTGTTGTTGTTGTGGTCTGTGCTTCTTCGAAATTACAGATAACCCAGGTGCGTAGCTAGCTTGGATAGTGGCGAGTCGAGTCGTAGGGATGCTCTGATACATAACACGGGGCTTGGGAGTTATGGTTTTCTGATGATTTTATTTTACTCCATGGCGTATCATGTTTTGTCGGAACCTTTGGTGAATATTTTGTATATTTTGGGCGGATGGGCGAATACGATGTATATATGTATATATGATATTTCCACTGTTTACTGTTAAAAACCGTTTAATGAAGTGTTTTGTTGAGTTTCTTTTGTGATATCCCGCTTTGGTGTGGTAACTCTGATAATTGCTTGATTTAATTGCTATTTTATTTTATTTTAAGTTTGGGGAGCGGGGTGTTACAAGTTGGTATCAGAGCAGGTCGGTCCATCCGGCCAGTGTAGCAGTTGAGTCTGTCTGTAGGATAGCGTTTGCGTATCTGTTAACCTGGCGTTGTTGTTGTTGTTGTTGAGCAGTATGGCGGGAAGGAATGATGTTGTGTTGGCTGCGGCTATGCAAGCGATGGTGCAGGTGGTTGCTAATCAGAACCAAGTTGTGGGTGCGCAATTCAGGGATTTGGCGCAGTTTCAGAGTAATAAGCTGCCGACGTTTCAAGGAGGAATTCTGGATCCTGAAGCTGCACAGAAGTGGCTAAAAGCAGTTGAGAAGATCTTCAGGATGATGGGTTGTAGCGATGAGCAAAAGGTGAGGTTTGGTACCCACATGCTGGAAGGAGAGGCTGAGGCTTGGTGGGACAACAGTCGCTAGAGATGGGAGACTGCAGGGACTGCGATTACTTGGGATGTGGTTTGAATTGGTTTTCTGGAAAAGTATTTTTCGGAGGATATACAAAGTGCTAAGGAGATAGAGTTTCTGGAGCTGAAGCAGGGCAATCTGACGGTGGCTGAGTATGCTGCTAAGTTTGAAGAGCTGGTGCAGTATTGTCCTCATTACAATACTGACGGGGTGATGACCTCCAAGTGTTTGAAGTTTGAGAATAGATTGCGTTCGGAAGTTAAGGTGGGGATCGCTTGTCAGAAGATCAGGGATTATCCTGAGCTGATAAGCAGAAGCAGGATTTATGATAATGATAATCGGGCTAGGATTGCATATTACAAGGCTGCAAATGACCGTAAAGGTAAGCAGAGGTTTGGTGGTACTCCTTACAGTGTTCCTGCGGATAAGGGGAAGTTTAAGGTTGTTGTTGATAAGAAGCCCAGAGAAGGGATAGCGTCAGCTGGTGGGAAGTGTTACCGGTGCGGTGGCACGGGTCATCGTGCCAATGATTGTTCTCATGAGGTGAAGAAGTGTTTCAAGTATGGTAAGCCGGGCCATGTGATAGCTGATTGTCGGGCCGCTATGCCTACCTGTTATAACTGTGGTGAGAAGGGTCATATCAGTACGCATTACGAGAAGCCGAAGCCGTCTCAGGTGTCTCAGACCAGTGGTAAAGTGTTTGTGGTGGTGGGGACTCAAGCTGCCAGTGAGGAGCGTTCTATCAAAGGTACTTGTTTCATCAATAATATTCCCTTGTCTGCCATTATTGATATGGGTGCAACCCACTCGTTCATCTCTGTTGATTGTGTGAAGAGGTTAGGATTGGTGCCGACTACTCTTGAGCGGCGGATGACTATTGAAACTCCTTTTGTTGGTTCAGTGACTACTTCTTTGGTATGTTTGAAGTGTCCACTGACTATTTTTGGTAGATATTTTGGAGTGGATCTGATTTGCTTGCCCCTTGGTAAGTTGGATGTTATTCTGGGTATGAACTGGTTAGAGTTCAACCGAGTCTACATCGATTGTTTTCGGAAGGTGTTACTGTTTCTTACGCCAGAAGAAGAAGCATTGGCGGATTCCTTATCTAGTAAGGAATTGAGGATCTTGTTAGAGGACGAAGTTAAAATGTTTGCTTTATTTGCATCATTAGCTGTCGACGGAAAAGCGTCACTGAAGGAGTTGGCGGTGGTGAATTAATTTCCTGAAGTGTTCCCTGATGATATTACAGAATTACCTCCGAAGAGAGAAGTTGGGTTTAGCATTGATCTTCTACCTGGTACAAGGCCTATATCTATGGCGCCGTACAGGATGTCGGCAGTGAAATTGGTTGAATTGAAGTCTCAGATTGGAGAGTTGTTGGATAGGAAGTTTATCAGACTGAGTGTGTCGCCGTGGGTAGCTACAGTACTGTTGGTGAAGAAGAAGGATGGTAGTATGCGTCTGTGCATCGATGACCGTCAATTGAATAAAGTAACCATTAAGAACAAATATCCTTTTCCAAGGATTGATGATTTGATGGATCAGTTGGTGGGAGCTCGGGTGTTCATTAAGATTGACTTGAGGTCGGGTTACCATCAGATCAGAGTGAAAGAAGGTGATATTCAGAAGACCGCATTTAGAACTCGATATGGACATTACGAATATGCGGTAATGCCTTTTTGGAGTGTCGAATGCGCCGGGAGTGTTCATGGAGTATATGAACCGAATCTTCCATTCTTATTTGGATCAGTTTATTGTTGTGTTCATTGATGATATACTGATTTATTCTAAGTCTGAGGAAGAGCATGCGGGACATTTGAGAATTGCTTTGCAGGTGCTAAAGGGTAATAAGTTGTTTGCTAAACTGTCTAAGTGTGAGTTCTGGTTGAAGACAGTAAGTTTCTTGGGGCATGTCATATCTGGTGATGGTATATCGGTAGATCCATCAAAGGTGAGTGCAGTGTTGCAGTGGGAACTGCCGAAGACAGCGACGGAAGTTAGAAGCTTTTTGGGTTTAGCAGGGTACTATCAAAGGTTTATCAAAGGTTTTTCTACTTTGGCGTTGCCATTGACTTAGTTGACGAGAAAGAACCAAGTTTTTGTGTGGTATACCGCTTGTGAAGAGAGCTTTGTAGAATTGAAAAAGAGATTGACTACGACACTGATGTTAGTATTGCCGACTCCGAGCGAACCGTTTGTAGTGTATTGTGATGCGTCTAAGATGGGGTTAGGCGGAGTTCTTATGCAGAATGGTAAGGTGGTGGCATATGCTTCGCGGCAACTGAGGATGCATGAATGGCGTTATCCTACTCATGATCTTGAATTGGCCGCAGTAGTTTTTGTGTTAAAGATCTGGAGGCACTATTTGTATGGTTCGAGATTTGAGGTGTTCAGCGACCATAAAAGTCTGAAGTATCTGTTTGATCAGAAAGAGCTAAATATGAGACAGAGAAGATGGTTGGAATTCTTGAAGGATTATGATTTCAACTTAAGTTATCATCCAGGAAAGGCAAATGTAGTAGCAGATGCTTTGAGCAGAAAAGCAATTCATGTGTCGGCTATGATGGTGAAAGAAGTGGAACTTATTGAGCAGTTCAGAGATTTGAGCATGGTTTGTGAGACTACGGAAGATTGCGTGATGTTGGGCAAGTTACAAGTGAACAACGATTTCTTGGATATGATTAGAGAAGGCCAAAATCTAGATGTGAAGCTAGTGGATTTGATGCATGGAGTGGGAAGTGACTCCGATAGTGATTTTAAGTTGGATAGTGCAGGTGTGCTGAGATTCCGAGGCAGGATTTGTGTGCCAGATAATGACGAGCTAAAGAAGTCAATTCTGAGTGAAGGACATTGTAGTGGTTTGAGTATTCATCCGGGAGCTACTAAGATGTACCATGATTTAAGGAAGATATTTTGGTGGTCAGGTATGAAAAGGGATATAGCTCAGTTTGTTTACGCCTATTTGACGTGGCAGAAATCGAAGGTGGAACATCAGAGACCCTCTGGATTTATGCAACCGTTGGAAATTCCAGTTTGGAAATGGGATTGTATCACTATGGATTTCGTTACATGATTGCCAAACATGGCAAGAGGATTTGATGCAATTTGAGTAATTGTGGATCGGCTTACGAAGTCTGCACATTTTGTGCCGATTAATATCAGTTTTTCGTTGGAGAAGCTGGCAGAGATTTATATTCGGGTGATTGTGAAGCTACATGGTGTGCCAGCGAGTATTGTGTCGGATAGGGATCCGAGGTTTACTTCAGAATTTTGGAAGAGTTTGCAGGAAGCTTTGGGTACTAAGTTGAAGCTGAGTTCAGCTTATCATCCGCAAACTGATGGATAGTCAGAGAGAACTATTCAGACGTTGGAGGATTTGCTGAAGGCTTGTGTGTTGGAAAAAGGTGGTGCGTGGGATACTCATTTACCAATGATCGAGTTCACGTACAACAATAGTTACCATTCTAGTATTGGGATGGCACCTTTTGAGGCTTTATATGGTAGAAGGTGCAGAACTCCTCTGTGTTGGTATGAGATGGGTGAGAATATAGTATTGGGACCAGAAATTGTGCAGCAGACTACTGAGACAATTCAGATGATTCGTGAGAAAATGAAAGCGTCTCAAGATAGGCAGAAGAGTTATCATGATAACCGGAGAAAAGAGTTGGAATTCAGTGAAGGTGATCACGTGTTCCTGAGAGTTAACCCAGTGACTGGTGTGGGTCGTGCGTTGAAATCCAAGAAGCTGGATCCGAAGTTTATTGAGCCATATCAAATTTTGCAGAGAATTGGTGTTGTGGCTTATAGGGTGGCGTTGCCGCCTGAGCTTTCGAATTTGCATGACGTGTTTCATGTGTCGCAACTTCGAAAGTATATCACGGACCCATCTCATGTGATTCAGAGAGATGAAGTGCAAGTCGGGGAGAATCTTACCGTTGAGACGATGCCGTTGAGGATCGAAGATTGTAAGATGAAGCAACTCCGAGGGAAGGAGATATCCTTAGTGAAAGTGGTTTGGGGAGGTGCTGCAGGAGGCAGTGTGGCCTGGGAATTGGAAAGCAGGATGCGGGATGCGTATCCGGAATTGTTTGCATCAGGTAATTTTCGAGGACGAAAATAATTAAAGTGGGGGAGAGTTGTAACACTCATTTTAATTATCTAGTATTTTTCGGTGTTATTTTATTTTCGGTGTGCCTTTTTATGGGGGTGTGGTTGAGTGCGATAGTGAGTGCCCTTAAGTATGGAGATTAGTTACTGAACTTTGGACTTTGATATTAATAATATAATTATTAGTGATAATAATTTAATAAATAATGGTAATATTATTATTAATATTATTATTATTATTGATATTATTATTATTATTAATATTAATAAGTGAGTAAAAATAGTAAGAGGTATTTGTGAGTTGGAAAGAGAAGAAGAAGAGGAACACGATAGATGGAGAGGAAGTTGGAAAAGAAGAACACGGGCAATTGGAAGAGAGATTAAAGAGAAGAATCAAAGAGGAAGAGAGGAAGCTAGGATTACCGAGTCTTCTTCAATCTGATCGAGTTATCGAGGTAAGGGGGGAGAAACGAGTCGAAATTGGTTTGTTGCATGAATTCTAGGTAGAGGGGATTTCCCTAACCCCATGGTAGATTGATGATCATGTTTGATATGTTGTTGAAATTCTAAATTGTTGTTAGCATCATGAACCTGTTGCATGTATTGGTAGAGTGATTGTTTGGATGATTTGGGGTTTTCGGGTAGTTTGCAATTTTAAGCCGAAAATGATTTAATCGGTAGAGCTGACGTTTTATCGGGTGGAATCAAGAATAGATTATGTAGCTAAGTCGCAAAATGTTGAACTAGTGCTGTGGAAACTGGTTTGAGTGAAATCGGATGATTTCAGAGGGTTTTGCCGATTCTAAACAGTAGGGTTTTTGTGAAATCCCAGACATTTGCCAGCACTTTTGCTATGCAAGCTAGTAGCGAACCTTCGCTAGGAATTCGCTAGGCGAACAGGGTAGCGAGTGCTTCCAGTAGCCATTGTCTGCCTTCGCTAGAGAGTTCGCTGGGCGAGCGAGTAGCGAACATTTGCTGATGCTTCGCTAGGCGAGTGAGCCAGCGAGCATGACAGTAGTTTGTGTTTTTGTGTTGTTATGTTCTGTTCTCTTGTGTTATGGGACCCTTGTTGGTCATGATTAAATATAAGATTGGTGTTGAATAGTTAAGAGTGTATGTGTGGTGTTGGAATGTGATTTCCTTGTTATTTGTTTAATTAGAATAATTAAATTGGTGTATGTTATTATGTATGAATATGGTGATGTGTGGAATACGTATGTACGATGTATAAAACGTGATCAGGAGGATCGTGTGCACCTTGTGTGCTTGTGTTGTTGTGCATTGGTGTCGTGCATATCATGATGTTTTGGTGGGATGGATCGTTGCTCAGGAGGAGTGTATACGATCCATCCATACTCCTGTGTGGAGAATGGTGGGATGAATCGTTGCTCAGGAGGAGTGTATGCGATTCATCAGTACTCCTGTGTGGAGAATGGTGGGATGAATCGTTGCTCAGGAGGAGTGTATGCAATTCATTCGTACTCTTGTGTGGAGAATGGTGGGGATAGATCATTGCCATTGGTGGGTGTATATGATCTATCCTATTTATGATGTGCTCCCTTGTGGAGGGTTCATGGCCAGGTGTCCATCGGTGTTGATGAGTCGGTACCGCATATCATGGTGTTGAGTTGCATATTTTTGCATTGTCTTGTGTGATGTGTTGGTGTTGGACAGTAGGTCCTGGTTGATGTATGTTGAATGATATTCATATGATTGCTACCTTTTATTCATGTACATTATTACCGCTATATTTTTTATCATGATTTCTCACCCCTTTGCTATTGTTGCGGTCTATGCCTCTTCGGAAGTACAGATAATCCAGGTGCGTAGCTAGCTTGGATAGTTGCGAGTCGAGTCGTAGGGATGCTCTGATACGTAACACGGGGCTTGGGAGTTATTGTTTTCTGATGATTTTGTTTTACTCCGTGGCGTATCATGTTTTGTCGGAACCTTTGGTGAATATTTTGTATATTTTGGGCGGATGGCCGAATACGATGTATATATGTATATATGATATTTCCACTGTTTATTGTTGAAAACCGTTTAATGAAGTGTTTTGTTGAGTTTCTTTTGTGATA
The DNA here is from genome assembly GCA_963859935.3 of Lathyrus sativus. Taxonomy (NCBI): domain Eukaryota; kingdom Viridiplantae; phylum Streptophyta; class Magnoliopsida; order Fabales; family Fabaceae; genus Lathyrus; species Lathyrus sativus. The sequence goes on along the minus strand of OZ012740.1, from coordinate 523,652,409 downwards.
TCCCGCTTTGGTGTGGTAACTCTGATAATTGCTTGATTTAATTGCTATTTTATTTTATTTTATTTTAAGTTTAGGGAGCGGGGTGTTATAGGTAACATGAGTTTATTTATCTCAATTGGATACCTTTGCTTAGGCTACCACAAGTTGGTAGTAAGTTATCCTTCAATACCAAGTTTCTCGCCCGTTGTTTGAAATACCACATTCTTGATAGCAATTTCTATACATCTTTATTTCGCTAGAGATACCATTTGTTTAAGCTATCCCCAATGGTGGTCGTTTATCTCTTCCCCAATGGAGTTGAATCTTTTCCCGTGGGGTCTTGCTTCACTAGGTCTGTTCCTCATCAAGTCTTTAGCATTTTCCGTATACAGTTATTCCATGTGGCTTTATTCCTCACAGATCTTTGTCTTCATCCATTTCATATCATATCATATCATAAGTGTTTCGTGGTATCTTAGGGCCAAAGTTTGTGTAATGTTTGTATTTAAGTCTCTCCTATCACGTCGAGACGAAGATCTCAATCTCCACACCTTCGGATAGAAGAAACTTTAATAGGGGAATCTGTCACACCGTGACTTTGAACCTAAGATCCCACCTCTTTGTGCATCGCCATGAATGACATCTTTAGGTCATACAGTCTTTGTATGCGTTTCTTTATCACTAACCACCTTGTGAAGTTGTAGCACCCCAAAATTTTCCTTTCTGTTTTAACCTTAACTGGCTTTTGTTTCTTTGCATTTTGCATTTTTGCATACCGTAGCATTTGTTCTTGAGGCATGGGATCAAGGCGTTCCTGCGACTCAGATTCATTTCAGAGCAAAAGACTGAATAACAAACAACGAGCATTAGAGGCTCGGACATTTATTTTGTCCAGCGGTCAGGCGACCGATTTTATTTTGCAGGTTAATTTCAGATCAGAAATCAGCACTCAGGCTCATAACAAGTTGTTTCACAGTGATAACGGTAAAAAAATGAGGGTCAGAAGCTAAACAGAGCTCCAGACAGTTGACACAGGGAAAATGGACAGATTTCCCACCAAAAGGCGCCAAAATTCAAATTTTGAAGGTGTTAATCGGTTAACCTATATGGTTAATCGATTAACCAAAGAAAAATTAGCCCAGATTTGAAGTTTTAACAGTGTTAACCGATTAACGCATATGGTTAATCGGTTAACCATAGCAGATTTTGCCCTGTACGTGATTTTGCAAGCCAATTGCACTTGGGGTCCAATTTTGATCACCTTGGAATTCAAATTTTCATTTGGGAAGGATCTAGAACATCTTTAAATTTCAGATTTCCCTCCAAAATCCCATTCCACATTCCAAGCCTTGATTTCCAATCCAATTTCCAATCCTTGCTTTGGATCCCAAACCTAGATCATATTTAAGTGATCTACTTCAAACCAACCCATCCAAATTTCATTTTCTCACATTCATTTTTTCAGAATTGATCAGAATTCTCTCTCAAATTCTCTCAACTTCTCCATTCCCAAAACTCACTCAAAGCTCTTTTTCATTAGAATTCTTGATTCTTCATTAGAATCAATGGATTCTTGAGCATAAACCTCCATTTACCATTATCATTGAATCAATTTTCATCTTCAATTTTCGTGCAAGCTTGGATCTGAATCTGGAGTTGGATCTAGAAGTGATTATTTGAAGCTTTTTGACTCAAATTTGGTGGATCTTCATTCATACAACAACAATTATTGTGGATCTTGAAGTTTTCCGGATTTCTTGATCAACATCTACCGAAGCAAATCTCTGCTTCGAAGGTTGGAATTCTCGATCCGATTTAATTTTTGAGCTTATCATGTTAATCTTCATATTCGATTGAATTTTGTTGATTTCAATCCGTTCGATTTGTGATATGGTTGTGTAATTGTGTATTCATGCTGTTGGATCTCTGTTTTTTGTTGTTAATTTCGTGCTTAATTGATAAGTTGATCTATTGGAACCTTTGATAAGCTGTTTCTGTGCTGGAAGTGATTTTCTGCTGCTGTTTTTAGCTTCTGGTGCAGTGTTAATCGGTTAACCTATATGGTTAACCGGTTAACCAATTCAAATTTTCAAAAAAAATTCAAACGTTAACAGTGTTAATCGGTTAACGCATATGGTTAACCGATTAACCTGTTCAGAACTTCAGTTTTTTTCAAACTTTTTAAGGTGTTAACCGATTAACAGTATGTGTTAACCAATTAACACTGTGCCAGGATGTCATATTTGTTGTTTTGCTTGCATGCTTGCATACCGTTTCGATTCGAATCACCATAGATCAGTGTGATGCATTAGGATTGAATTGTTTTGGATAATTGTCGCTGTTTGTGGTTGATTAATCATGATTTTGTTGATATGTATGATCATTTTTCAATTGTTTGCATGCTCGAGTATGTGGTTCGAATTGATCATTTTTTTGCATGTTCATTCGCTTTCATCTCTTGTTTTCTCCACATGTTTGCATCATTCTTGCAACACTGTTGAGGTCGAGACGCGCTTGTGGTGGTTGCTGCCCTATACATCTTTTCCTCCCTCCCACCATTCTAGATGTGCATTTTCATGTTTGCATTCTTTACTTGTGATTGATCCTTCCTTTGTTCTTCTTGTGCTTCTTGCCATGATCCCCATAGGATTCCTAGTCCCTCTGTTTAGGATGGGAGTAGTAGAGACATTAGGTGCTCAATCCAAGTATGCTAACATTAGGGTAGATGTTTCCCCTTTTTATCCGAACTTTAGGACCATATTGCATGACAACGTTAGGGCCGAGTTTCCCTTAGACCTTCTGTGCGTCTCTCTTCTCATCTCAAAATCATGCTAACTCATTTAATAAAGGCGATAAACGTTGCGCGCTACGAGCCTTAAGCTACATGGGGAATGATGAGTGAGGGGTCTCCTCTCGCTTATCTAGAATTTATAGTATACGTCCCTTTTGGGGGTGATATACGATGCATTCGCCTCCATGTCATAGTCTTTAGTGCAACGTGAATCACAAATCGAATTAATTCACTTCACTAAAAAACAAAAACAAAATTCAAACCTTTTTTCCTTCGGGGTTAATCGGAAACCTTTTTTCAGAAAAGAGTGTTGTTAAGCTTCGGTTCTACCGCAAACAGGATTTGTCCCTAACTGCTGGAGCGGATGTTTAACTCTACTTGATTAAAACGCTTAATCAACCTGTGGTTTCGTGTCCGCCCAAACTATGTTTACTCTGATCTTTCATACCAGATGAAAATACGTAGGCACAAGACGCGACGTCTTGGCGAGCAACCTTCCCCCTTTCTCTCCTGTAGTTAGCCGAACTACGTTGACTCTGACTTTCCCATTGCACGGGGGAATACGTAGGCACAGAACGACGATGCTTTGCTGAGTCTCTTTCTTTTCTTTTTGTCCTGCAAGCCTGTAGCGTAGATAGTTTAAACACACCCTTAGATAGACAACAAGCGCGGATCCCGTCGAGTACTACGGACGTGAAGGGTGCTAATACCTTCCCCTTGTGTAACCGACTCCCGAATCTAGGACTTGGTTGCGATGACCTTGTCTTTCCCTTTTTCGTCGGGTTTTTCCAATCGTTTCCTTTCCCTCTCTTTGGGATAAATAATGAAAGGTGGCGACTCTTCTATTTTCCGCCAGGTGTTTTTCGCAGTTGCGACAGCTGGGGATCTCTGGTTCCCTATGCGAGTCACTCCTAGCGCTTGTCTGTTGCGTCTTTGGGTGTTTACTTTTGTGCAGTTGTTTTTGCTTTATGTACATTATCTATTGTATATTATTGCATTGCATTCTTGTTGCTGCTGTGCTGTGGGTTGGGTTGTTCCACCGAGAGATAAGTCGGACCTGGGCTTGAGTATACACATAGGATTAGAGTGGAGATTAGCGGGAGCTTGTGTGGCATCTGGCTGCGCAATAGCTCGCGTGAAATTCACATTCAGACGAGGTTTTTCTTTGGAAATATTCTATCCTGCGCGTCTAGTGCAGTTGAGGGAATATTGACTTAGAGAGACTGTCGACTCTGGAGACCGTTCATTTAGGAAGTCAGCTAAGTGAGGTCGCTTCGTTAGAATATGATGCCAAACCAGACACGGCGAACGTATCATCGTTTCTCGAAAGTTTGTGACGCTGACCACCCGCATAGGATGTCGTACCTTTCAAGACTAGAACCCACATGTGAGAGGGATAGGTTTTTGCAGGAAACCTGGCCTTTAACCCACCCTGGTTTTCTCATCGGTGCAGAATTTTGATCCTGAGTGTTCTATCTAGTGTGTTATCTCAGTGTTCTGATTAGAGCGGAGCTCTGGTTGAGTTCAGTCAACGGCACAACAACGAATTTGAGCATTGGATACCTTGATCCCATGTGTGCATTTGCATAATCATTATGCATTTAACATTGCATGTTTATGTGTGTTACAGGTTCTCGTCTTTCCCTTGATTCTGATACTGGTCTCCTTCAGAGATGGAAGTTAGCAGAAAGAGGATTGTTGTGTACAAGTTTCTGGTGCCTGAGTTGGGACCTTTATTTGGACTTATGAGCATGGAGCTATTCATACCTTGTTGCAGTTTTATGATCCTCCGCTGAGATGCTTCACATTTCCGGACTATGTAATGGTCCCGACTTTGGAAAAATTCGCTTATATCTTGGGTGTTCCGATCCTGAACAAAGTGCCTTTCTTCAGCTCTGAGGAAGAACCTAATCTTGAGAAGTTGTCTGCCGCTCTTTATTTGAGCGCCTCTGACTTGGCAGATCATGTTATCAGTAGAAACGGAGTCTCCGGATTTACTTTACCCTTCCTGGTCGACAAAGCCCGAGAGTATGCTGACAAGGGTTGTTGGGTGGTTTTCAGTGCTATCTTGGCTTTGTGTGTCTATGGCATTGTGTTGTTCCCCAATGTACCGGACTTTATAGATTTCGATGCTTTTCATTTCTTCGCTTCCAAGAACCCCGTACCTACTCTTCTAGGATACTTGTATCATTCAGTGCATTACAAGAATGAGAAAAGAAGAGGAAAGATGGTTTATTTTTGCGCACCGCTATTACATAAGTGGTTTATTGATCACCTTCCTCGCTCAGGAGCTTTTGTGAATTCTGCGAACTCATCTGAATGGTCGAAAAGGCTTATGGGTTTAACGGAGAAGAATATTGTCTGGTTCAATCGAGACTTGTTGGGTCGTGAGCTTATCTTTAGTTGTGGTAGCTTTCCTAATGTGCCCTTGATGGGGAGGAAAGACGGTATCAATTATAATTCTTCTCTTGCTGTGAGACAATTTGGTTATGGTTTGAAAGGACCTTCAAAAGAAGAGGAAGTGCAGGAATCTCTGTACTTCACAGGTATAGCTGATCCTTGTATCTCGGCCCGATTCGTGGACACTTGGGGTAAGATTCACAAGAAGGGAAAGCTTTCTTTGGGCAAAGGAGATTGTAGAGCCTATGATCCATATTTGGATTGGATTCAGAAGAGAGTTGAAGAGGCATTGTTTCCATTTCCTGTTGAAGAACCATTGTATCCCTTAGTCATCGAGCCGCCTACAACTGTTGATATCTCGAGATATACCAAGCTTTGGGCAGAGAAGGAAGAGCTGCGCAAAGAGAATGAAGAGTTGAAGCAAGAAATCAGTCAGCTAAAACACGATAAGGGTGAAGCTATGTATTTGGCCAAGACAAATGCAGAACTGTTGACTAAGTTGAAGGAAGAACTTGCTGATCAGGTACAAGCATGGAAGCAATTCGATCTTGATTTGAAAAGCACTTGTGATGTTCTGAGAAGTAAGAAAGAGGATTTAGATAGATCCTATCTGAAGATATCCAAATTCAATAAGCAATGGAATGCTACTGTGACTGCCAACAAGAATAGGGAAGATCAGCTTCGTGTTCAAGTTGATAAGCTGAAAGCGCAATTCAAGGCTAAGGAGAGAGAGGTATTGTTAGAAACGTTCCGCAGAAGTACGATCGAGCAAAAATACCAGGAGACTTTGTCACCACTTGATGAGTTCAAGATTCGGGCAAAGGCGAAGAAACCCAGGCTTGAAGATGCCTTCGGCGAAGATGCTTGGGAAGATCATTGCCATTATCTATGGGATGTGATACACAAGAGGGATGTCCTTATCCGAGAGTTGATGGAGAGGCCAGACCATCCCGATACGAAGGAGATGCTTGAGGAGTCTCAGGAGTGGCGTAGAGGTCATGGCTACTAGGAGTATTATCTTTTGTAGTTTCATTTGATTTTGTATCTTGATCATCACCAGAGATGTTGGATGAGATCAATGCTTCTTTGTATGCGGATATTTCTCATTTTAGTTGTATTGTTTCAGCTTTACTTGATATATGAGAAGTTTTATTGTGGTGTTCTTATCCATCTCTGTTGTTCTTGTTTATTGAAACCGGAATCAAGGGGGAAGATTTCCCTGTGCATACATAGACATTGTTGCGGGGAAAATTTGATATCAAGCTATTAATTAACTTGAACCGTATTTCTTTTTACAAGCGGACTTTAATTTATCCAAAGGATAGGTCTAAAGAAAGAAAGAACCTTTTGCGCGATGTGACAACAACGCTTTAAGAGATTCGGGGATTCGGGGGTTGGTTATATCTAGGGAAGGTATTAGCACCCTAAATATCTGTAGTACTCTACAGGAACCTTTTGTTTAATTAATTGCTAAGTTTGTGAATTGTGCACTAATGGTTTAAGGATTGGGAATAAAACAAATAAAAGGCCTAAGTGGTTTTCTAAGTTTGCTCGCAAAGACATCGCATCTTCTGCCTACGTATCCTGACTAGGATAGAATCAGAGCAATTGTAGTTCACCTCACGAGGGGAAAGAACACTTGATGATGATCAAGGTTCAAAGGGGAACAAACATGACAATGTTTGTGTGGAGTTTGACAAAACTCCCTAAGCTAAGTTGAAGGGGAAGTAAGAAGTCATGACGTTGATTCTTACACAGAGTTGACGAACTCTTTCCTAGGGTTCTAGTTGAAGAACACTCCTAGTATGGGTGGGTTTATTAGACTTCAAGCAAAGTCTAAAGGTTTCTAAACTAGGGTTGAAGTGACTTAACAAAGTCAAAAGGGTTTAAGATTTTGGTCCAAGACATTGACAGTCAAGTGGACAGACCTTCTTTTGGAGGAACAGTATTATCGGCAACTGGACAAAAGCTAACGAGCTTCGTCGCTTGGGGATAAAATAAAATACAAACATTACACAAACATTCATGGTGACAACCAATAAAAAGATTAAAGATGAAAAGTAATGATGACAATCAGAGCAATTGTTTTGGTACGGGAACCGTGACGACAGTTCGCACCTGGAGTACTGTTAACAGACAAATGAGATAAACATGGTAATAATTCAAGGTAAAAATTCTAACATGTTTACAAACATATATAGACATGATAAAAATCAAATTTCCTGAGAAAACACAAGAGGAACCCTTTTAATTTTCATCTGCAACCAATTAGGGTTAGTACCGTTGACGCGCGGATCGCGCGTAATCAAACATGGTGAAAAAATAATCAAACATGGGAAATAATTACATGGTATGAAAGTACATATAAAAACAAGCACAATGAAAAAAGAACGGACGAAAAACGATAAAATATGAGAGAGTTATGATTTTTTGAAGTTTTATGTAAAAAATGAGAAAAAGTGGCAGCAAGGGTTATCACAAGGGATCGAACCCATGCCAAGGCTGATACGCGCGCAAGCCTCTACCGCTGGGGCGGCTGTTACATCCATTAACAAATGTGAAACAATAAACATATAAAGCTTGCTTGGTTCCATGGCTGGGCAAACACATAATCAAAACCAAATACGATTTATACCGTATCTCACTAACCGCTTATCGGATCGAGGCAAATTTTATATGGAAATTGGGTAGAATTGAATGAGGAAGAGGATGGTGGTGTTGGTTTTTTGAAATTCAATGCCCATTTAAAAACCCGATAGGGTACATGATGTGGCTTTTGGAAATGCAAAATGTCATGAACAGCTTGATGCAAACATGTTTAATGCCAAGTGAATTCACATACACATCCAATATATGGTATATAAACAGAAGGACACAATTTTATGGCCAGGACATGCAGATATTGGAATGTCATATTCAAATTGCAAATACACATGAAGCAACAATGCAAAACAGTGTGGTTTTTGCTTTCAAGGCACTCAAGAGTCATACCAATCATCAAAGCATCTTTAATATGTGATATCAAGTGTGTGCAAGTGAAGAGATCAGATCTGGAACAAGTGTGTGAGATTCTAGTGTTCAATTTGCATTTTTTGGTGTGATAATGCATGAAATGGTGTAACTCAATGTACAGATCATTTTCAATGTTTTGGTTCATTCAAACATGTTACCTATGATCATATTAATCTGTTGCAATCAAAAGATCTCAAGGAACTTCATTCATTTTCAAACTAGTGTAGCATAATGAGCATGTAAAAGCAAAAATGCATTTGATGTGTGATTTTGAGGTGTAGTGTGTTTCCAACTCAAACAAGTATTCTAACATGTCATGTTTGAATAATATGAGGTGTATGTGAAGTGTTTTTAGTGAAAAAGAAACTGGTGTAAAAAGTGGCAAGTGTGTGGATGTGTGTTTGAAACTTTTTGCATTTTGAAGATGACTTTTCATAACAGAATGACTTTTGGTGAAATGATGATGCTAACATGTTACAATGAACTAATGTGAGGTGTGTATGGTGTTGTTTTAATGAAAAAACAAGTCATGCCAAAAATGTCAAGTTGAGTGACTTGTGTGTGATTTGAGTTTTGGTGTCAACATGTAAGATTTAATGCAAGACAGCAAAATAGCAAACCAATCACCTAGGCATGCTCAGAATATCCATAGAATCATGTTGAGATGAGAAAAACAAATGTATCATGTATTATGCATAAAGTGAAAGTGTTGTGGCATGGTGTGTATTTGAAACCTTTTTTGTGACAAAATGTGAAACTTGATGTAATGCAGTAAAATAGAAAAAACAGTTACATAGACATGTTTAGAATAATCAAACAAACATGTTGAAATGAGAAAATTAAACACATCATGTGTTATGCAAAAGAGTGAGCTTCCACTGCTATGAATTGGTTTTGGCAGCAGTGTGTTTGTATCAGCATGATGAAGGTAACATAAATCAAACATCACCAATTGAATATAAAAATAGCAGTATACTAGAACCTAGCCATATTGACTAGCAAGTTGATGCTTTCAACAAATCAGCCCCCCTTTACCAAACTACATAAGCTCAACAGTTTCAATTCAAATCCACCAGCAGACCTCTTCATATCCAAATAGCCTCTGGCTTATTTACTAAATCTGAACTGCTTCTAAACAAAAACAAATGCTAATCTGATACTTACATGAGGTTTGGCAGCACAAAAGGCCTCAACCAAAACCAAAACAGAACAACATCCTAAATGTATTAAGCTACACTGACTTCATACCAACAGATTTATGAAATAACAATCATAGCAGCATGACAAACATAAAATTGATGTGATGTTGATGTGTATGTGTCAACAATAAACATTTGCATACTGAATGCTACTGTGGTTTTGCTTTAAAAGAAATCAATTCTGCTTTCAACACATTTGTATCAAAAGGGAACATACACATATGTAAGACATCAGATTTGGGGATTTTTTAAACAAGCAGTCATGAAAAGGAGGTTTGTGTTGAAAATGATGTTTTGGTGCAAAGGGAATGTGTTAACAGCATGATAAGTTAGTGCCTACCATATGAATGCAAAAGAACAAGAAAAACAAACAGCCTATTGGTAAACTCTAGGCATGATAGATCAAGAACATAAGAACACACATCAAGTATCAACAGGTTTTGAAATGAAATTACCCCTACAGCCCCATGAGTTTCAGTACAGCAAACACAACTATATTAGCAGCAAACAGTTTTGGAACCACCACCAAACAATGACAGTCCTATGTTTATTGACAACCTCTCATGTATTTTAATCAGGCAAACACCACTTCTCAGATAAAAATCACAGCAAAACTAACTACTAATGAGAGAGTAAAACAGCAAGGCATGAGGAAATCATTCTAGCAATAAAACAGCATTTAAACCTTCTGTCAATATACTTCAACCAAACATTTTCATCAGGACTATATTAAATTACATCACAGCAAATACCACATGACCAATATGTGCAGGACAGGGGAACTGTTATTACATTAATAGGTTTTGGCATGAGCAATAGTTTTGACAACAAGCATGATAGTGACAACACCAAGTGACAATATGCATTTAGTGGTACCAATACAATTCCTTGGATGTGATATAGCCAAATCAAACAACACAGAATTCTAATGACAGCACCAAAATCATAAGTAAAACATGACAAGAGTAAGTTCAGTGCTTATGTTAATGATCATCCATCAAAACCAAACATCATAAGAGCAAACATGTGTTCATAATTCAAAATCCACCAATAGTCCCAAAAATGACAATACATGAAAAGTGATGCAAAGGGTAGTATGAACAAACTACATACCTCTTGATGAACCTTGGAATGTGTTAAGTCAGCTGAGAAAAACCAGAGAATCCTTGCTTCAATTGTTGGCTTTTGAGTTTTCTTCCACTTTAAGCAACAACACACTTTCAATGCCAAATGAAAAGATATGAACTTCTAATGATTGGTGAGTGTTTGGACAGTTGATATATGTTATATGTGAGGTGTATGAGTGATCAAAACCTCAAGAAGATGCTTGGAACTCAGTTTGGTGTTTTTTATGGACTTTGGTCAAAGTAAGCCAAGTGCAATGTTGACTTTTTGATTTCTTGAGCTTTTTGGTGGTTTGATGGTTTGTACACCTTCTATATGTTATTTAGAAGGTGTGTGGATGATAATTTGGGAGCTGGAACATGTAGAACTGAATTTGGTAGAGAAATTGCAAAGTGCAGAATTTTGGCTACACTTGACAATTTTGGTGAATTTTGCAAATTGCAAGCAAGAGAGATGTGTGATGAGAGAGCTTGATTTCTCAGGTTTTCAGAATGATCTTGATGTCTTGAATGAGGGGTATGAGGTCCCTATTTATAGCAAAAAGCAAGGAGGTGCTTGCTTGAGAACCTTACTTACAAATGAAGTTTTCCTTGATATTTCCATCCATTTGCCAACTTGCTTTGCTTTTTCTGATCTTTGGCTGTCTCCTTAACCCAATGGGCAAGTTTAAATGATGTTTCTACTGATAAATTGCAGCCTAGATGCTTGGTAGAGTGGCTGGAGCAGAATCACTTTCCACCTCATGCTTGGAAAAGTCAAAAATGGCAACTTAGGCAATGAACTTCACAACTTTAATTCTATGCTATCTCCATGCAATTTCTTTGCTTCAACCTTGAGATGTACTTGTACTTTTTAGAAAGCCCTCACATAGTACTAAAACTTTCATGTTGGCCAGAAGTCTTGATTCTATTTGAAACTAGTTGAAAAATCCCCTTGAAGTTGGCTGCACACAAGTTTTTAAAGTGAAAATAACTTAGAAATTTTCTAAGTTATTTTCCCTTCTAGGAATGTTTTTGCTTCTATCTCAAAAAGTATGCATTTTCTGGTTGTGGACTAGTATGGGACTTTTGTAGGACTTGTCAAGAGCTTTCAAATGAGACTAGAACCAACTCAATTGGATGTGTGGTTAAGGAGATACGGTTTAGCCCTTTTCGCAAAACCCTAATTTCCCGATTTCTCGATTACTCTCTCATCCTTGATCCCATGATCATGAAAATTTATATGCAAGTCCATTATGACATAAGGAACAACTTTGATTCACAACTTGGATTCCAATTCTCAAAATTTGAGGAGTTGACTTTTTGGTCAACCGTACGATTGATCGGTGCCGATTGAGTCGCCTGTTGACATTCTGGACATCCTGAGACTTTGATACTTCTTGAATAGTCTTTAATAGTCTATATGAACTTCATGGACCTCAATCCCGCCATTAAAACATCTTCCAACCTCAAAGTCAAACCACAGTTGACTTTTCACTATTTAAAAACCCTAATCGGGGCCTCCCGACCGCACTGTCTTTGATTCTGAACTGATTTCTTCAAATTGACTTCTCATTTGACTTTGATATTATCTTTGATTTCATTCCATGATTAACTTGGCCCAAATCATTGGTTGATCATTCCTTGGTTGTTTTGAATTTGTCGGTGCGAGAACCCTGATTCATCTATAACTTGACAATAATGAACTTGCACTGATTTAGGGTTAGATAATTCATGATCATGCTTTTAAAAATGATAATGAGAATCTAAGGGGTCAAAATTTGGGGTACAACAGACATGTTTGCATTTTGCATCTTGCATTCTCATTTGCATTGCAGGTTGTTCTTGGTGGCCTTGTGTTCTTATCTCTGCTTGGTTTTCTTCAGTTCAGGATTGAGGAGTTTGGTTTCCACAAGTACTCTACTCGAGGGAATCAGCAGAAGGTGATGGATCAGGTTCGGGCAGAATTGCAGGAGGTCAGGGCTCGTATGGCCCAATTCATGGAACTGATGCAGACTGTTGCTAGTGGACAGGAACAGTTGAGAACGTTGGTCCAGCCGTTGATAGCACGGGTTAATGAAGACGGTGTTTTGCATGGAGGAGCTGGTGTTGTTCATCCTTCGGTTGGCGGATCTATCCCTCAGGGTATTCCTACTATTGTTGTACCTCCGGGCAGAAGAGCTGCTGGTGAGAACGGTAATATTGCTGGTAATGGCAGTGTGTGTGCTGTACACGGGGTTGCTGGTCCTCATTGGGAGGATAATTAGGATGATATTTTCTCTGCGAAAGATCTGGAGGGCGGTTTGTCGACGGAAGCTGACCGAAGGTTCAAACTGATTGAGGAGAAAATGAGATCATTAAAGAATCAGAACTCTTTGGGCTTGGATATGTCTGATCTTGGTTTGGTTCCTGGGGTCAGGATTCCCCCCAAATTTAAGGTGAACGATTTTGATAAGTACAAAGGGACGACTTGTCCCAGAGTACACATTAGGGCTTACTTCAAGAAAATTTCTGCTTATTCCAGTGATGAAAAGTTGCTGATGCATTTCTTCCAGGATAGTCTGGCAGGGGCTTTGTTGGAATGGTATATGGGGCTTGAGAGAACCCATATTCGTAGCTGGAAAGAATTGGCTGAGGCTTTTGTGCGTCACTATCAATATAATAGTGATTTGGCACCCAATCGGGTACAATTGCAGAGTTTGTCGCAGAAAAATTCTGAGAGCTTCAAAGAATATGCCCAGAGGTGGTGGGATCTGGCTGCAAGGGTACAACCCCCTATGGTTGAACGGGAGTTGATTGACCTGTTCATGGCTTCGCTATCGGGTGTGTACTTTGAGAAGATGATAGGCTGCATGTCTGCAGGGTTTTCTGATTTCGTGATTGCCGGTGAGCGAATTGAAAGTGGAATCAAGTCTGGGAAGATTACCAACGGTGGTGGATCCTCTTCGGGAGGAACGAAGAAGCCGTATTCTACAAACCCCAAGAGAAGGGAGGGGATGCAAATGCTATCTCACACAAGGGTAAAGGTAGAGCTCAGTCTCGTCAGCTTTATCTTATTTATTTTTCTATGTTATTCTTTTGTGTCTTAAAAAAAGTTTTTTCTTTTTGATATGACAAAAAGGGGGAGAAAATGGAAATTATAATTGTTCAAATAAACAGTTACCATAATGGAATTTAGACATAATAAATTATAAATAACATTGAATTTTAGTCTTTTAGAACTATAACGTTGCATCTGACTTAATTCATAAAAGTTACTCTGAAAGCTCCTAAATCAGATAAATCAGGCTCTGATCCAATCAGGATCCAAACCAGGCTCTGATTCTGAAAAGTACAAACTAGGTTCTGATTCTGAAAAGAATAAACCAGGCTTCAGGATCTAGGCTCTGATTCTGAAAAGCCAAACCAGGCTCTGAATCTCAAAAGAATACTCAATTAAAAAGGGAAGTATTTTTGTTTTATGGTATTTAATTCAGGGGGAGATTCACTATCTCAGGGGGAGTTATACTTATTTCTTCTTATTATTGAACAAAATTTCCTATGTTTTTGTCATCATCAAAAAGGGGGAGATTGTTAGAACACAGATTGATGTTTAATATATGTTGGGACAGTGGTAAAGTGTCGGGTTTTTGTTATCGTCTCCACAGGGAATATAAGATTTTGCTGCCGTTCGACAGTTGATAAATTTGTAACTTTATATTAACAAAAGGGGGGTTTTGGTTTTAGTAACGGTATCTTGCATAAAAAAGTAATGTTTCACGGTAAAAGTTAGGGTTTTGCGGTTTAAAGAAAGATTGCCAAAGTTAGGGTTCAGTGATCGCTTTTCATGCATATGTTCGATCAACAAGATTCATAAACTCCATCAGATGATAAATACATTCACAACATCCTCTCAATGTGATCATCTCTAACTCACATTGTGGGATTTGTCATTTTGATCCATTGTTGATCTCTCACACAATCTATCAAAATGACAACATTAAAGTTCAACATTTATATGAACAACTTCATTCATAACTATCTCTAGCTTACAAACCAAGATGGATGAAAACCTAGGTTTAGAGTTGGAAAATATCTCTCGATCATAAACCAACACAAAGAGTTATCGATAAAGAAAAGTTTTCACCATACATTCATCATCAAAGAGTTTACAAATGAAGATCAATACATTTACATACAAAGCTTGATGATCACCTACATCTAACCTTGACAAAAGGAAGTATTTAGCTACTCATTTTCATGGTAGCTTGCGGTAGAAGTATCGGGAGAAGGTTGATGAACATCTGAGTCGAAGAATCCAACTTGGATGAGAATCCACCTTCTTTTTGGTGGAATGATGTTAAGAGATGAAGAAATGAGAGCCAGTGAAGTTTTTAGGTCACAAAATCACTTTTTTGCAAAAGTAGTAAAAAATATCATAAGTCAACAAAAAGTACACTAGCTATTTATAGACAAAGTTGATGGTCTGCCACACTCGCGACCCTGCTCGCTAAGTGAGCTTCCAGCGAATGTTCGCTACAGCCTCACTCAGCGAAGATGCTAGCAAGGTCTGATGCAATCATTCTGTTTGGCTTCGCTGCAACCTCGCTCAGTGAACATGCTAGCGAGTTCTTGAGGTATAATTCTGTTTGGCTTCACTACTTGCTCGCAAGGTGCTCGCCCAGCGAGTGCTTCGCTACCCTCCTTGCTACCAGCGAACAATGCCAATGTGCTTCTGCCCAAGTCTGGGAGTGTTCACTAGCTGCTCGCTTAGCGAACACTCGCTACTGCTTCGCTCAGAGAACATGCTGGAGAACTTGCTATTGCTTTCAAATTTCTTGGTTCCTTTGTCATCTTCCTTGTGCCTTCAAATCCTACTCTTTCATGCTCAAATACTGCATAATAACATACAAATTAAAAGAACCAAGAGTGTTTCATACTATGATGCATATTAACAAAAACAAGTCGGTTAGAGCACAAATTAGACAAAAACGGAGTGAAAGATGCCCAAATTTGATAGCTCGAATAAGCACAATTGGGCATCTAACAATATATCTCATTGTTTTGATGATAACATAAATGAAATTTTGCATAAAGGAAATATATACTCTAATTGTGTTTAAGTAATTTTGTTTCAGATCTTAAATTATATATCCATCTGGAAGCAAAAATTACATCTGCAAGTGGAAAGAACGTTTAGACTCTGAGCGTCAGAAGCAACATTTCAGAAGACTCTGAGCGCTGCTTGAAGAGACTCTGATCTGCTATAGATGACTCTGAGTGGAGCTAAGAAGAATTTGAGTAAAGAGCGTACAACATTATTTTAGAAGACTCTGGAAGTACTTCATGCTGCAAGTACAAAGGATCTGATATTCAACTCTGTGCTGATTGTAACATTCACGCTTTAAGCACTATTGCTGCAAGACTCTGATCTAAAGAACAAGGAACTACATCAGAGGATCTGATGTTAGTTTATTCAGTTGAAAAGATGTCAGCTCAAAGAAAAGATCCGTTTCTAATCCCAACGTCTGCTCCAATGGCATTATTCCTCATTTATGCATGACACAAGAATTCAGACACAAAGCACATGTCTGAACATTCCTCTTCTTGGAAAGGAAAAGTCAATAGAGGACAAAAGGCAACAGAGGCATCAGAACGTACAGCAATGCACATTCTTTGAGATAAGGACTTGAAGTAGTATTTAAACAAACTTCAGCATCTTTCCAACATGGACGAATATTGAAAAACTCATTTGAAAGAAAAAAACCAACTTACAAGCTCTCATTCAAATATTCTTCAAAGCTTAATAGTTTTCATATTTGTTCTAAACTTTGTGTAAACATCACTGTTGTGATATAGCTTATTAGAAGCAAAACATTAAACACAAATTGTTAGTTTATCTTTGTAAAAGATTTCCTTAAGAAGACTAAGTTATGGTTAGATTTTCTTGAGAAGACTAAGACAGTTGTCTCAGTGGTTTTAAGTCCTTGTTGAGAAAGGCAAATCACCTGGGTAGGGTGGACTGGATTAGTTTGAGTTCAAACGAACCAAGATAAAAATATCTGTGTTATTTTTTTCCTCCCAAAGTGTTTTAAAACTCTTATTCAACCCCCCCCCCCCCATTCTAAGTGTTTTTCTCACCTTCAGTTGGCATCAGAGCTCCAGTTCTGAAAGTGCTCTCACTTAACCGTGACAGAAAAGATCAAGTTGAGAAAAACTCATATTATCTTGTTCTTTATTCATCATGGCTGCTGAAGCTTCTACTTCAACTTCATACAACAACAGATACGATGATAAAGACAGAATCAGCACCAAACCTCCCATGTTTGATGGTGAGAAGTTTGACTACTGGAAAGATAGAATATAAAGCTTCTTTCTAGGCTATGATGCTGATTTATGGGATTTGGTAACTGATGGTTACATTCATCCTACCAATGATGAAGGGAAAAAGGTTGACAAAAAATCTATGTCTGATCAACAGAAGAAGGAGTTTAGAAACCACCACAAATCAAGAACCATCCTATTAAATGCAATATCTCATACTGAGTATGAGAAAATAACAAACAGAGATACTGCATTTGATATGTTTAAATCTTTGAAGATGACTCATGAAGGAAACTCCCAAGTAAAGGAGACCAAGGCTCTGGCCCTCATCCAGAAGTATGAAGCCTTCAAAATGGAGGAGTCTGAATCTGTAGAAACTATGTTCTCAAGATTTCAGATCCTAACTGCTGGGTTGAAGGTTTTGGATAAAAGCTACTCTACCTCTGACCATGTCAAGAAGATCATCAGAAGTCTGCCAACAAGATGGAGACCCATGGTGATAGCTCTGAAACTCGCGAAGGATCTGAATAAGATCACTCTGGAAGAATTGATCAGTTCCTTAAGGAGTCACGAGGTTGAGCTGGAGGAAGACGAGCCTCAGAAGAAAGGTAAGTCAGTTGCTTTAAAATCTAACAAATCTGCTAAAGCGTTGCAGGTTATTAAAGAAAGTTCTAAAGAATCTTCAGAAGAAGAAGATGAACTGTCCCTGCTGTCCAAGAGGATTAATCAACTCTGGAAGCACAAACAAAGGAAGTTCAGAAACTTCAAAAGATCTTATCAGCGTGGTGATTCTTCTGGACATGAAAAATCTGGAAAGAAAGATATAGTGTGCTATGAGTGCAAGGAGCCTGGCCACTATAAGAATGAATGTCCCAAACTTCTGAAAGAGAAACCCAGAAGGAAGTTTGAAAATAAGAAGAAAGTCTTAATGGCCACGTGAGATGATTCAGGTGATTCTGAATCTTCATCAGAATCTGAAGATGAGTGTGCTAATGTAGCACTAATGGCTGACATGGAGGACCACGAAGAAGCTGCTGGATCAGAATCAGAATCAGATTCTGAGGAGGTATTTTCTGAACTCAATAGAGCAGAACTTTCTGAGAGTTTATCAGAAATTATGGAAAGCTACAGCAAAATCAAACTCAAATACAAGAAGCTTCAAAGCTGTCTTGCATCTGAGAATGATCAGCTGAGGTCTGAGGTTGCTGAGCTTAAAGCAGAAAATCTTAAAATAAAAAACGATTTAGAAAAAGCTCAGAAATCTTAATCATAACCTATATCATGCTCTAAAAACATTTTAGAAGAGTATGACTATAGCTTTCAGAAGTTTCTGGCTAGAGGCCTAGATAGAAGCAAGATGGCTTCAATGATCTATGGCGTAAGCAGAAACAACAGAAAGGGTATTGCATATGAATCACCTTCTGGGAAGGATTTAAATCCAAAACCTGTTGATAAAATGATCATAAAGTATTCTCGTTTATATACTCATTTCAAATTTGGTCATTTAAATGATATTAAACACACACATTCTGATCTGAACAAACCTGTGTTTAATAAATCAAAACCTCAGAAGAACAAAGATACCTTCAAGGGAAAGAAATTCAGAAAGAATTTCAAACCTACTAACCCCAGAGGACCCAAGAAAATATGGGTACCTAAGGACAAAATTATTTTTGTTGCAGACGTCCTTAGCAGCAAAGTTGAAACACCAATCTTGGTACCTGGACTCTGGATGCTCGCGTCACATGACGGGAAGAAGGTCTATGTTCCAAAGCCTAGAACTTAGATCTGGAGGTGATGTGAAGTTTGGAGGGAACTAGAAGGGCAAGATAATAGGCTCTAGAACTATAGGTAATGGTAACCTGCCTTCCATTTCTAATGTTTTACTTGTTGAAGGATTAACACATAATTTATTGTCCATAAGTCAATTAAGTGACAATGCTTATGATATAATCTTCAATCAAAAATGTTGTAAAGCTGTCAGTCAAAAGGATGGCTCAATCCTCCTTAATGAAAAAAGGAAGAACAACATTTATATAATCAATCTTTCAGAACTTAAGGTTCAGAATATAAAATGCCTTCTGTCTGTTAACGGAGAGCAATGGGTCTGGCACAGAAGATTGGGGCATATTAGTATGAGACGTATATCTCAAATTAATAAACTCAATCTGGTCAGAGGACTTCCTCAGTTGAAGTTCAACTCAGATGCTTTCTGTGAAGCATGTCAGAAAGGAAAATTTTCAAAATCTTCTTTCAAAACAAAAAATGTTGTTTCAACCTCAAGACGATTAGAGCTGCTTCATATTGATCTGTTTGAACCAGTGAAAACTGCATCCATCAGAAGCAAGAAGTATGGATTAGTCATTGTTGATGACTACAGTAGATGGACATGGGTAAAATTTCTGAAACACAAGGATGAGTCTCATTCTGAATTCATTGACTTCTGCAAACAAGTCCAGAACGAAAAAGAATTTAAAATTGTTAAAGTCAGAAGTGATCATGGTGGTGAATTTGAAAACAAATACTTTGAATTTTTTTTTAAAGAAAATGGCATTGCACATGATTTCTTCTGCCCTAGAACTCCTCAATAGAATGGAGTTATAAAGAGGAAAATAGAACATTGCAAGAAATGGCCAGAACCATGATCAATGAGACAAACATGGCAGAACATTTTTGGGCAGAAGCAGTGAATACAGCTTGTTATATTCAGAACAGAGTGTCTGTAAGACCTCTTCTGGAGAAGACTCCTTATGGATTGTGGAGGAATAGAAAGCCCAACATTCCTTATTTCCATCCTTTTGGATGTGTATGTTTTATGTTGAATACTAAAGAGAATCTGAACAAGTTTGATTCTAAAGCACAAAAGTGTTTCATGCTTGGATATTCTGAACGCTCTAAAGGCTACAGAGCATACAATACTGAGACACAGATTATAGAGGAATCAATCCATGTTAGATTTGATGATAAGCTTGGCAATCAAAAGCCAAAGCAGCTTGAAATTTCTGCAGATAGAGAAGTCCTTCTCAAAGACTCTGAAGACTAGAGGCAGATAAAGCTCAAGCAGAATCAACGCCAGATGCTACTCCCTTGGCTGCTCAGATGAACAACTTGAACATTTCTGAAGAACCAAATGTTAAAGGATCATCCAGAATCAAAGCCTCTCATCCAGAGGATATGATAATTGGAAAGAAGGATGACCCTATCAGAACAAGGTCATTTCTCAGATCATCTGGAGCGTCGTTGTTTGGGTTGGTGTCTATTATTGAACCAACTTCTGTGGATGAGGCTCTGAAAGATAATGATTGGAAACTTGCTATGCAAGAAGAGCTTAATCAATTCACCAGAAATGACGTCTGAGATCTGGTTCCAAGACTACAAGGTTTCAACATCATTGGAACTAAATGGGTCTTCAGAAACAAGCTGAATAAGCAAGGAAAAGTGATCAGAAACAAGGCTAGGTTGGTGGCTCAAGGATACAGTCAGCAAGAAGGTATAGATTACACAGAGACTTATGCTCCTGTGGCAAGGTTAGAATCTATTCGCTTGCTTATTTCTTTTGCTGCTCAGAATAAGATCACTCTGTATCAGATGGATGTTAAAAGTGCCTTCTTAAATGGTTTTATAGAAGAGGAAGTTTATGTTCATCAACCTCCTAGTTTTGAAAATGAAAAATTTCCAGAACATGTTTTCAAACTTAAGAAATCACTCTATGGCTTAAAACAAGCTCCCAGAGCTTGGTATGAGAGGCTGAGTAATTTCCTTCTGGAAAACAATTTTGTCAGAGGAAACATTGACACTACTCTCTTCCATAAATCAATTAAGAAATACATTTTAGTCTGTCAGATTTATGTTGATGATATTATATTTGGAACTACCAATATTACGCTTGGAAAGGAGTTTGCTCAGTCTATGCATGCAGAATTTGAGATGAGCATGATGGGAGAACTCAGATTCTTTCTGAGAATCCAAGTCAATCAAACTCCAGAGGACACCTACATACATCAGACTAAGTATGTGAAGGAGTTTCTGAAGAAGTTTAATATGACTGAAAGCAAGTTGGCTAAAACTCCCATGCATCCTACAAGCACTCTTGGAAAAGAAGAGGTAAGTAAGAAGGTAGATCAAAAGCTCTACAGTGGTATGATTGGATCTCTTCTGTATTTGACTGCTTCTAGACCTGACATTCTATTCAGTATTTATTTGTGTGCTAGATTCCAATCAGATCCTAGAGAATCTCACTTAACAGCTGTTAAGAGGATTCTAAGGTATCTGAAAGGTACTACTAACGTGGGTTTGTGTTACAGAAAATCTGATGATTATAAATTAGTTGGATTCTGTGACGCTGACTATGCTGGAGACAGAGTAGAACGTAAGAGTACTTCTGGAAGCTGTCAGTTTTTGGGAAGTCATCTGATCTCTTGGTTCAGCAAGAAGCAATCCACAATTGCGCTTTCAACAATAGAAGAAGAATACATTGTTGCTGCTAGTTGTAGCACTCAGATGCTCTAGATGAAGAGTCAACTAGAAGACTATCAAATTCATGAGAGTAACATTTCTATTTTCTGTGATAATACTTCAGTTATATGCTTGTCTAAACACCCTATTTTACACTCTAAGGCAAATCATATAGAAATAAAACATCATTTCATCAGAGACTATGTTCAGAAGGGAATTATAAGTTTAAACTTTGTTGATACAGACCATCAATGGGCTGATATCTTTACAAAACCCCTTGTTGAGGATAGATTTAAATTTATTCTGAAAAATATAAGTATGGATTTCTGTCCAGAATAAAATGTTTATCAGAAGCAAATTTCCTTAGATGGAAAATGTTTTAACTCTGAAGTATTTCATCTATTTATTTATTGTTTATTATTCTATTTATTATGTGCAAATATGAACTGACAAGCCTCAGAGGATCTGAACGTTGGCTAACGTTTCATTTCTCAAAGAGTTTCAGAAGCACATGCAAGCAAACACGTGTCATCTGAATCTGAAACAATTGAGTGTCCAGCACTGAAACGCCGTTCAGAGGTACTGTTTGAATTAGTTTTAATTATCGTTTTCCCCCCACGCGTTGTCAGTATCATTAAATGCATTTCTTGTCATGATTATGTTTGATGTGATTTAATGTTTAATTAAATGCAAAATGCTTATTCTGTGACTCTTGTGTGCCCTAACTTTCTCTATATATTCCACAACACTTCACTTCTCACACTTTTCACCCTCGTTCATTCTCTTATGCATTTCTGCTTATTGCATTCTTTCATCTTCTCCTCAAAACCCAAACGAAACCCTAAACCCCTCTCTACTTCATCAATGGCAACATCTTCATCAACCTCTCAACAACTTCAATCAACAATGACTGTTATCTCTTCTGCAAATCTGGGTGTTGTTGCTTTCAAAGAACCTGTTAGAACCCTCCTCACACCAGTTGACAAACTTGAAGTTCTGTGTGAATCTATCGTGAACTTTGAATCTATTGCAGAACATGGGTTTTATCTTCGTCCCATTGTTGATGCTCAAAGTTGGACAAAATTCTTTGATAGACTGATGGGACCATTTTATCCATCTCTGGTGAAAGAATTTTGGATTCATGCCACTACATACCCTAAGTTTATTGTTTCATCGATTCTGGGTAAGGAAATCATCATAACTGAGGATCTGATCAGGAAGCTTATTGGTTATGAAGAAACTGATGGTGTTACAAATCTGCCAGCTGGGCGTGTTGATATGACAGAGGTTTACAGTGAAGTTTGCTCATCTGGAGAAGCTTCTAACAAAGTGAAAGATCTGAAGCCAAACTACATGATCTGGGCTAAGATCTTTATGGGATGCATACATCACAGGAAGTATTCAAACTCTCCTGATTATGTCAATACTGATCAGATGTACTTCATGTATTGTCTGAGTCAGAGCATAAAAGTGGATCTGCCTTATTTTCTTTTCAATCATCTGTGGACTCACGTGAAACAATCAAGAGAAGAAGTCCGAACCAAACATCAGAAGATGAGGAATTGGATTCCAATGGGAAGACTCATTTCAGATATTCTAACTGAGAATGGTTTGGATGGACATCTGATAGAAGCTGGGATGAAGGAAGAATTAACTTCAGTGGTAGGAAAACCTCTGAATCGTAAAAGTATTCAGAGGATGAAGGTTGTAGAAGAACTCACTTCTGCACCAAAATAGATCAACTCTGAAGAGGTCAGCAAGAGAAGGATACCAGTAGATGATTTTCCTCTATTCTACGCTAATGAACCAAGGGAAATTATTCTAGCTTATATAGCAACGTGTCTGGCAAATGGAACTCCCATACCAGAACATCTGATTCAGAGAGCAGGCAAACCTGAACCAGATTTTTATGGAGACAGACACAGGAAGAAGAGGAAAGTTTTAGAAGAAGGATCTTCAAAACCAAAGAGGAAAGCTTCTGGCGAAGCAACTTCTATTAAACCAAAGAGGGTCAAGAAGCAAAAAGGTAATCCTCCTGAGGCTAGTTTAGATTCCATCTTAGAAACTGTCAAAGAGGTACTAACATCTGATCCCCATATCTATGAACCCATACCTTCACCTTCTCCTCCTCGTGTATCTGAAACCATTCCTTCTGAACCAGAAACATATGAACATATTCCTTCTTCACCTAAACCAAAACACACTTATGTCTCTCAACCACACCCTTCTGAAAACAAACTTCAGAAATTCCCCCACCAAAAATACAAACTTTTGAACAACAACCAGAAAAATCCATTCCCTCTGATCCTCAACCAGAACAACCTAAAACTTATGAATCATTTATACCTGATTATGATGTTCTTGATGTACAACCTTTGAAAATTCTGTTTGACGTTTCTTCAACATCTTGTCACTCTTCTGCATCATCTGATTCTACTGAATCTGATTTACCTCCAGAAGTGAACTCACCCCCTCACTCCGTGGTTATGAACCAAAACAACCAGATGTATTCATTCCATCTGAACCTATCCTTTCTCAACCAACTCCAAAACCCACATCAACTTTTGTTCCATTTTGTCCCATGCCTTCTGATATCATTCCTTCTGTACCAAAGATTGTCACTAAACCTTCTACACCATATCCTCGTCCTTTTTTCATCATTCCTTCTTTTTCCATTCCTTCCTCATCTGAAACCACCAAAACACCCTCTCTAGAAAACTTTATGAAACCAAAACCTAGAATGGATGTTAGTACTTTATTTGATGGTTTTAAAAAGGAATTGAATATGTGGCTATCTACTGTCAAGAAGGAGTGCTTGTCTAGCGTGAATCCAGATGCTTCTGAAGCCAATTGAAACAGATTCATCTCAAGATTTAACTCTGTAGCTTCAAACCTTCGCACCATTTGCTCTGATGATGCAAAGGTGAGATTTGCTGAAGTTATCAGACAAACTCTTCTGAATATGAGTAGATCTCCAATTCTTCCTCTGGACAATGCACCTGCTGAAGAACCTAAGTCTGAAGATACTCTTCCAGAAGCATTTGTTGCTGAAGAAACTCTTGTGTCAAACCAGTCTGCTCTGATGATTCTGAATCAAGCATTTGACTCAGTGATTCAATAGAATGCCTCTGCTATGGTTATTGAGAATGCGTCTGAATCTGCTCCTGCATCTTTTGAAGTCAAGAAAGAGAATTCAGATCTTGAAGAAAAGTTCGCTAATCTTGAAGCCAGCAACACAGAGATCAGATCTTGGATGATTAAGCAAGAACAGACAACAGATGAAATCAAGACATGGATGGCTATGCAAGAAGAATATACTTCTGAGATCACAAACCTTATGAAGATGATAGCCTCTCGCCAACCTTAGTTTTTTTCTGTTGTTTGTGCACAATATGTTTGTTCTACTTATGTGTGTTATTCTCTGAATATTTTATTGATCAATGCATCTGTTTGGTTTATGTTTCTATCTGCTTTATCTTATTCGTTTTTCTCTGTTATTCTTTTGTGTCTTAAAAAAAGTTTTTTCTTTTTGATATGACAAAAAGGGGGAGAAAATGGAAATTATAATTGTTCAAATAAACAGTTACCAGAATGGAATTCAGACATAATAAATTATAACTAACATTGAATTTTGTTCTTTCAGAACTATAACGTTGCATCTGACTTAATTCATAAAAGTTACTCTGAAAGCTCCTAAATCAGATAAATCAGGCTCTGATCCAAATCAGGATCCAAACCAAGCTCTGATTCTGAAAAGTACAAACCAGGTTCTGATTCTGAAAAGAATAAACCAGGCTTCAGGATCCAGGCTCTGATTCTGAAAAGCCAAACCAGGCTCTAAATCTGAAAAGAATACTCAATTAAAAAGGAAGTATTTATGTTTTATGGTATTTAATTCAGGGGGAGATTCACTATCTCATGGGGATTTATACTTATTTCTTCTTATTATTGAACAAAATTTCCTATGTTTTTGTCATCATCAAAAAGGGGGAGATTGTTAGAACACAGATTGATGTTTAATATATCTCATTGTTTTGATGATAACATAAATGAAATTTTGCATAAAGGAAATATATACTCTAATTGTGTTAGTTTATCTTTGTAAAATATTTCCTTAAGAAGACCAAGTTCTGGTCAGATTTTCTTGAGAAGACTAAGACAGTTGTCTTAGTGGTTTACAATGTAATCAAGTTTGATATAGTGGATTAAGTCCTTGTTGAGAAAGGAAAATCACCTGGGTAGGGTGGATTGGATTATTTTGAGTTCAAACGAATCAGGATAAAAATATCTGTGTTATTTTTTATCTCCCAAAGTGTTTTAAAACCCTTATTCAACCCCCCCCCCCCTTCTAAGTGTTTTTCTCACCTTCATGCCTGATAGACAAGTCACAAATCCTCTGATACCATATTCTCAGTTGTTACAACGGTTGCTGCAATTACAGTTGGTTCAGAAGAGGACCTTGGCTCCTCTCACGGGTATACCGCCTCCTAGCTACGATGCAAACGCTCATTGTGATTTTCACTCTGGTGCCCCAGGCCATGACATTAATTTCACCAATGAGGGGCCCAATGTTACTCAGAACCCGATGCCAGATCATGGGGTGGCAGGAGCCAACGCCTTTATTGAGGGTGAAAAGTTGAATCTGATAACTGAGGTTGAAGATTTAAAAACTCCATTGGGTTTTGTGAAGGCTTGTTTGTTGAAGAAGGGAGTATTTCCTGGTTGTTCTGCTGACTGCTCAGAATGTGAAGCGCAGCCTGAGGGTTGTGACCTTTTGAAGAGGGGTATTCAGAGAATGATTGATGAGAGTTGTCTACAGTTTGATAGAGTTGTGAAAGAAGGTGTTGTGAAAGAGGTGAGTGATGACGGGAACGAAGTTGCCACTATTTCCATTCCATACCGGACTATTAATATTTCAGCGCCTGCTAGGCCAGCTCCAGTGACCATTACTATACCTGGACCCATGTCGTACGAGAACACTAGAGCTATCCCCTGGAACTATGGAGGAAAAGTGTTCTGTAATGGTCAGAAACAAGAATGGATAGAATCGACAAGCGGAAGTTCGTCGGTTGAGAGCATAGTTGGTGCCGGAGGTATTACCAGAAGTGGTAGGGTTTTTTCTCCACCAGAGGTTATTGCTGATAAGAATGACAGAGGTAAGCGTAAGGCTGTGATTGAAGAGAATGCCCAACCCCAGGTTTTTACTGATGATCTTTCAAAGGATACAGAGGAATTCATGAGGTTAATTCGGAAGAGTGACTACAAAATTGTGGATCACTTGAATCAAACTCCTTCAAAGATTTTTATCGTGTCATTGTTGATGAGTTCAGAGGCGCATCGTAACGCTCTATTGAAAGTCTTGAATGCAGCGTATGTATCCCAAGAGATTTTTGTCAATCAGTTGGAGGGGGTAGTCACTCACGTGAATGACGGTAACGGTCTCGGCTTTACTGATTCAGGATTTGTTATGCACGCCAAGTGATCTGGTCGTGAGGGCTTTTGATGGGTCTAAGAGATCAGTATTTGGAGAAATCACGCTGCCTATTCAGATAGGGTCGGAGATCTTTGATGCAACTCTCTATATTATGGATATCCAGCCAGCATACAGCTGTTTGCTCGACCGACCTTGGATACATGTTGCTGGGGAAGTTACCTCAACGTTGCATCAAAAGCTGAAATACATGGTGGAAGGGAAGATCGTTACCGTGTGTGGTGAAGAGGACATTATGGTTAGCCATCTGTCATCTTTCAAATATGTAGAAGTGGATGGTGAGATCCACGAAACGCTCTGCCAGGTATTTGAAACAGTTCAGATCTAGGGGAAGTCCCCTGTAGAAGTCAAAGGCCCAGAGGTTTCGATGTCGTCGCTCAAGGAAGCCCGTGCTATCGTAGAATCCGGCTTGTCTCAGAAGTGGGGTCAAGTTCTTGATGTTCCTGTCAAGCAGGACAAGTTCGTCCTGGGATACAAACCCTCTAGTTCTTCTCAGATTCCGAGATACAGGGGACCTGTTCAGTTCACCAGCAGTGGTGTGATATTTGACAAAATCAATGTTGTTGAAGAAGATGAAGGTGATAGTGACTGCGACATGGATGCGCGGATTCGTCCATGTACTCCCGGCCAGAAGCTATGCAACTGGACTACTGAAGAAGTCATTCATGTTACTGCTGCAGAGTAATGTTCATTGTCTTAATTATGTTCAGTCCTACGTTCTGCCCAAGACGTAGTGACCCATTTGTGGGGCCTTCTTGTTATTTATAGTTTATCATTAATAAAAGACATTTCGCATTCAAATATAGTGATCCCTGTTTTTCTTGTTTTTGTTTTGCATTTACACGTAACAGAAAAATGGCAATGTGTTTTGTTTGTTGCATCGCATAATAAACATAACATCCTCATGCCGGTCTTCTCTATCAAATGCCATCGATTCAGGTTCAGCTATGACTTTGTATGACTTTGATAATCCCATTTATCAAGTTGAAGATGAGACTGACGAAGACTGTGAACTACCCGAAGAGTTAGCCAGGCTTCTCAAGCAAGAGTAAAGGGTCATTGTACCTCATCAGGAGGATATTGAGATTATCAATCTGGGTACCGAGGATGACAAGAAAGAGGTTAAAGTGGGGACTGCATTGGAAGACAGTGTCAAGAGAAGATTGGTTAAAATGCTCCGTGAGTATAAGGATATATTCGCTTGGTCTTACCAAGACATGCCTGGGCTGGATACAGATATTGTGGTACATCGGCTACCTCTCAAAGAAGATTGCTCGCCAGTCAAGCAGAAGTTGAGACGAACAAGGCCTGGCATGGCAGTCAAGATCAAAGAAGAAGTTCAGAAGCAGTTGAATGTTGGGTTTCTTGCTGTCACGAATTACCCTCCGTGGGTCGCTAATATTGTTCCTGTACCTAAGAAAGATGGAAAGGTCAGGATTTCTGTTGATTATCGAGATCTGAATAAAGCGAGCCCGAAAGACGATTTCCCGCTCCCTCATATCGATGTGTTGGTTGATAACACCGCTCAGTATTCTGTGTTTTAGTTCATGAATGGCTTCTCTGGGTATAACCAAATCAAAATGGCCCCAGAGGACATGGAGAAAACTACTTTCATCACACCGTGGGGGACTTTTTGCTATAAGGTGATGCCCTTTGGATTGAAAAATGCAGGGGCAACTTACCAGCGGGTGATGGTCACTTTGTTTCATGACATGATTCATCATGAGGTGGAAGTCTATGTTGATGACATGATTGCAAAGTCACATACGGAGGAGGGACATTTTGTCGATCTTCTGAAATTGTTTGAAAGGCTGAGGAAGTTCAAGCTGAGGCTGAATCCTAACAAATGCACCTTCGGGGTGAGATCTGGAAAGTTATTGGGTTTCATTGTCAGTGAAAAGGGTATTGAGGTAGATCCTACCATAAAAGCTATACAAGAAATGCCTGAGCCGAGAACGGAAAAAGAGGTTCATGGTTTCCTGGGGAGATTAAACTACATTGCAAGGTTTATATCTCATCTTACAGCCACTTGTGAACCGATATTCAAATTGCTGAGGAAAGATCAAATGGACAGGTGGAATGAAAATTGCCAGAAAGCATTCAAAAGAATAAAAGAATATCTACAGGAACCTCCAATACTAATGCCTCCAGTTGCAGGGAGACCACTGATCATGTATCTCACGGTTCTTGAGAATTCAATGGGATGTGTGCTCGGTCAACAGGACGAGTCAGGTAGAAAAGAACACGCCATCTATTACCTGAGTAAGAAATTCACCGATTGCGAGTCGAGGTACTCAATGCTGGAAAAAATATGTTGTGCACTCGCTTGGGCCGCAAAGCGTTTGAGACAGTACATGTTAAACCACACAATCCTATTGATTTCGAAGATGGATCCAATCAAGTATGTCTTTGAAAAACAAGCACTCTCCGGAAGGATTGCCCGTTGGCAAATGGTGTTAACAAAGTATGATATTCAATATGTTTCCCAGAAAGCCATTAAGGGAAGCGCCCTGTCAGAATATCTCGCGGAACAGCCGATTGAGGATTATCAGCCGATGAAGTTTGACTTTCCAGATGAAGACGTCATGTTTTTGAGAATGAAAGACTGTGATGAGCCTTTACCTGACGAGGGTCCTGAGAAAGAATCTCAGTGGAAATTAGTTTTCGACAGAGCGGTTAATTCATATGGTAATGGAATCGGTGCGATCATTACTACTCCTCACGGTTCTCATATACCGTTCACCGCCCGGTTGACATTCGCTTACACCAATAATGAAGCCGAGTATGAAGCTTGCATTATGGGTTTAGAAGAGGTCGTTGATATGAGGATTAAGAATCTAGATGTATACAGTGACTCAGCGTTGGTCGTTAACCAAATCAAAGGAGAATGGGAAACTCGTCAGGCCAACCTGGTGCCTTATAGAGATTATGCAAGGAGACTACTGCCTTTCTTCGATAGAGTTGATTTCCATCATATGCCGAGGGCTGAGAATCAGATGGCGGATGTCTTGGCCACTCTAGCTTCGATGTATAAAGTGAATTTCTGGAATGAAACTCCTACTATCACCATGATGCGTCTTGATAGACCTGCTTTTGTATTTTCCGTTGAGAAAGCATCTGATGGAAAGCCTTGGTATTTCGATATCAAGCATTTTCTCAAGACTCAGGAGTACCTATCTGGGGCATCCAGTAAAGATAAGAAGACTCTGAGGAGGTTAGCCGGTAATTTTTATTTGAACAAGGACGGTGTGCTCTACAGGAGAAAATTTCGACATGGTCTTGCTGCGTTGTATTCATGAACTTGAAGCAAACCTGTTGATGGAGGAAGTCCACGAGGGTTCTTTTGGTACTCATGCTAATGGACATGCAATAGCTAGAAAGTTGTTAAGATCTGGGTATTATTGGATGACTATGGAATCCGATTGTTTCAAATACGCCAGAAAATGCCATAAATGCCAGATTCATGCGGATAAGGTGCATGTGCCACCAACTCCTCTGAATATGTTGACATCTCCTTGGCCTTTTGCCATGTGGGGAATTGATGTGATTGGAAAGATTGAGTCGACTGCTTCTAATGGACATCGCTTCATTCTGGTCGCAATTGATTACTTAACGAAGTGGGTAGAAGCAGCGTCCTACGCCAATGTCATGAAGCAGGTGGTCACCCGATTCATAAAGAAGGACATCATTTGTCGCTATGGTATTCCGGAGAGAATCATTACTGATAATGATTCAAATTTGAATAACAAAATGATGAAGGAACTGTGTCAGGGTTTCAAGATTGAACATCACAATTCTTCTCCATATCGTCCGAAGATGAATGGTGTTGTTGAGCCAACTAATAAGAATATCAAGAAGATTGTGCAGAAAATGGTTGTGACCTACAAAGACTGGCACGAGGTGTTGCCTTTTGCTCTTCACTGTTATCGTACTTCGGTGTGTACATCAACCGGGGCAACTCCTTTCTCACTGGTGTATGGTACGGAAACAGTCCTGCCATTAGAAGTTGAGATTCCTTCTTTAAGGGTTTTGGCGGATGTAAAGCTTGACGAAGCTGAATGGGTGCGAACCAAGTTGAATTAGCTGAGCTTGATTGACGAGAAGAGATTGGCAGCCATTGCGCATGGTCGGTTGTACCAGAGTAGATGAAGAAAGCCTTTGATCAGAAAGTGCGTTCTCGGTGCTTCCAGACAGGTGATTTGGTGTTGAAAAGGATCCTTCCTCCTCAGACAGATCACAGGGGGAAATGGACTTCTAACTATCAAGGTACGTATGTGGTAAGAAAGGTTTTCTCTGGCGGAGCCTTATTGCTATCTACTATGGATGGTGAAGATTTTTCGTCCCCTGTGAATGCGGACGTGGTTAAAAAATACTTTGCTTAAAAGAGACCCGCTGGACACAAAAAAAAAGTCCAGGCAAAAAAGGGGCATCCCGTCGAACCATAAAAAAGAAAAAGGTTCGAGCAAAAATTAGGGAAAAAGAAAAAAGATGTGAACCCGCGAAGTTGAAAACCTGAAAAGGCAACTTTGGCAAAAATGGGTATCCCGGTGGATTGAAAACCCGAAAGGGCGATCCAGACAAAAGTTAGGGATTTAAAAAGCAAATGATCACAGTCTGTGTTCGATCTGTAAGCTTGTGAGCAGTTATCCCGAAGGAAAGGAATCAGTCCAGTCAGTCTTGTCAGAAGACGAAACACGGGGAACATCAAAGACATACAGGTCATAGCCGAATCAACACATGGTGGTTGTCTGTTTCCACATTGCCAACATTTTTATTGTATTTGTTTTCTTGTTTTGAGCAATTACCTCTTTTCAGGAATTGCATCTGAATTGTAATTCGCCTATTTACAGGCCTTTCATCAATAAAATATTCACTTCAATCAAAGAGCTTTATTTTTCTTGTCCATTTTACTGTTTTGTTTGCAAAGTGTCTGTTATTTTGGTAAACATTGCAGGTAAAAGAAAGAGGTTGTACAGAGCGTAACTAAAGCACTGACTTTGCTTGAGCGGCAAGTATCATGGATGGTAACTAAGGTAACCATTTCACATGTAGAACATTTTGGTGTTTTTATTTGTTGCAGGTCAACAGGGTTATCACAACCGGGTGAGATTCTGTTATCCTCAGCAGTACAAGTCTCAAAAAGCAGTCGTGGTTGTCAGCCGGGTATTCTCAGCGGATTAAGTGTGATATTTCCGGCAGAATGGACTTGTTCCCCACAGGTATATGCAGTCAGGCATGAATAACGAGTATGTATGCTTCCCATAGTAGAGATTTCACTTCCCCAATGAAGTGGTCATTTTATCTCCGGCAGAGTTGTGTCCTCTCCGGCAGAGTTCGATTATCAAGTTTGAATTGTTGAATCTCCAACAGAACAAAGCTTTGTCTTCGTGAGAAAGTGAGTCCCCAGTAGTGTGGAGTTTGTTCTCAGCGGAGCAGGATAGAAGTGTTTCCCACAGCAGTAGGGTGGTTTGTAAACCAGTTTTCTTCTCCAGTGGAGGCAACATCGGTGACGCCCTTTCCCCACGGAGTCAGTTCAGGATTGTCTCCAGCAGAGTGCAGTGCTGATTCTCTCGACAGAGTAAGTGGTAGAAGAGGAGTCTAGGAATTCCCCAATAGATTCAAATTCCCCGTTTAGTAGGAGTATCTGATATTCCTCGGCAAGCCAGGTTGGTATATGATGTAGTCCCAAGCAGAGTGGATTTTCTCCCCAAGCAGGGTGGAGTTCATTGGAAATGCCATTCAGGGCTGGTTTCTTGAGCAGGATAAAGTCAATCTTCGGTAGTCGATTGTTTTCCCCTGCAGAGACGGTTCCCTCAGCAGAAGGGGTTCGATTTAAGCATAGAATTGCTTGTGTTCCAGCTGAGCTATTCAAGTCCCTAGAAGATTTGATCCCCAACGGTGTGGATTTCTCTTCTCGGCAATGGTTGTTCTCTCTCCCCGCCGGAGTGGGTATCTTTTCTCCCTAGCATTTATTTTGCTAGGTTGGTTCTTTTGCATTTGCATTTTGCATTAGCATCCTCCCAAACGCGTAGCATTTCCATTTCGTATGGAACATTACGCCATTTTCAAACATAAGCATCTGAAGCATAAGCCATGTGTGGTGTTTTGGGACCAGATTTCTTCTCAGCAGAGGTGTGTTTGAATCAAGGGATTTTCGTATTATCCACGTCAGGATGGATTTTTGGGTTGGTTATTTTATCATATTCTTCCCAGCTGAGCCGTTTGGGTGAATGTTTTTGCTTTTCTCAGGTGAGTCGCTTGCGAGTGTCGCCTTCCCTAGTCAAGCTTGTGGTTCTTCCCCAACAGAGTTGTTCCGACTTTTGGTTGGTCATCGTTGTTTTACTTTAACTTTTGGTTGATGACCTAGTGGCGTTTGGATTGTTATTCCAACTTTTGGTGGTTATTATTTATTTCTCTCAATAGAGTCGAGGATTCCAACTCTTGGTTGGCACCCTCCAGCGTAGTTTAGATGGTTGTATTTGGTGTTCCAACTTTTGGTTGGCCTAGAAGGTGATCCCAACTGTTGGTTGGTAGTCTTTGGTTTCTCCGCGCGGAGTCTTTTTCTAACTCTTGGTTAGTGGTTGTTGTTCTAACTCTTGGTTAGTAGTTGTTGTTCTAACTCTTGGTTAGTAGCCTTTTATTTCAACTCTTGGTTGATAATTTGGGATGATCATCCCAACTTTTGGTTAGCAATCTTCTGTGGTGGAGTCAGCTTCGTGTAGCATCCCTCAGCTATCCTAACTCTTGGTTAGTAGCTTTTGGTTCTGATCTGTGGTCGATGAGGATCTTTCCCCAGCAATCTTAACTCTTAGTTAGCAGCTTGTGTTCCGACTTTTGATCAATGATGTTTCATGATGATTCTAACTATTGGTTAGTACCTTTGTTTCCCAACTTTTGGTTGGTATTCCCCTATTCCCCAGTAGGGTCGGCCTGGGACGTCTTTGGTTGTCCCAACTTTTGGTTGGTAGTCTTCCCTTATTCCTCAGCGGAGTCGTTATCTCAACTTTTGGTTGATGAAGAGATTTGGCATTTTCTAACTTTTGGTTGGTGGTTATGGTTTCTCCGGTAGGGTCAGTCGTGGATGTCGTTTCGTTTTCCAACTCTTGGTTGGTAGGCTTTGATTCCCCAGTGAGGTCGCCATATCCAGTGAGATCGCCATATCCGATGTGTTGACGTTTTTCCAACTCTTGGTTGGTAACCTTTGTTCTCTGGTTGTTGATTCTGACTTTTTGTTAGTATGCCTCCCCAGTGAAGTTGTCTCACCGTGGAAATTTCGGTTAGTGTTGTGGTAATCCCAACTCTTGGTTGGTAGTGTTTAGTTCTTTATCCCATCTTTTGGATGGTATCCTTTGACTGTTGTCTTTTGGTAGATGCTTGTTCTCCATAGAGTCATCTGATTAGTCTACTCTTTCCCTGGTGAAGTCGCCACAAAGCTGTTTGGCTACTCTTTTGTTCCCCAGCAGGTTTTGTTCCAACTCTTGGTTGGTATTCTGAGGTCGCTATCCCGACTGGTGGTTGGTATTTTTGTGGGAGAGTTTGTTCTAACTTTTGGTTGGTATCTGTTGTTGGTTTCATCCCAACTCTTGGTTGGCGTACTTGTTTGTTTTCCAACTCTTGGTTGGTATCCTTCGGGTGTTGTCCCGACTCTTGGTTGGTATATTTTGGATGGATTTCATATTATATTGGATGAGTATCCCCAATGGTCAAAAAATGAGGGTCAGAAGCTAAACAGAGCTCCAGGCAGTTGACATAGGGCAAATGGACAGATTTCTCACCAAAAGGCGCCAAAATTCAAAACTTGAAGGTGTTAATCGGTTAACCTATATGGTTAATCGATTAACCAAAGGAAAATTAGCCCAGATTTGAAGTTTTAACAGTGTTAACCGATTAACGCATATGGTTAATCGGTTAACCATAGCAGATTTTACCCTGTACATGATTTTGCAAGCCAATTGCACTTGGGGTCCAATTTTGATCACCTTGGAATTCAAATTTTCATTTGGGAAGGATCTAGAACATCTTTAAATTTCAGATTTCCCTTCAAAATCCCATTCCACATTCCAAGCCTTGATTTCCAATCCAATTTCCAATCCTTGCTTTGGATCCCAAACCTAGATCATATTTAAGTGATCTACTCCAAACCAAACCATCCAATTTTCAATTTCTCACATTCATTTTTTCCATAATTGATCAGAATTCTCTCTCAAATTCTCTCAACTTCTCCATTTCCAAAACTCACTCAAAGCTCTTTTTCATTGGAATTCTTGTTTCTTCATTGGAATCAATGGATTCTTGAGCATAAACCTCCATTTACCATCATCATTGAATCAATTTTCATCTTCAATTTTCGTGCAAGCTTGGATCTGAATCTGGAGTTGGATCTAGAAGTGATTATTTGAAGCTTTTTGACTCAAATTTGGTGGATATTCATTCATACAACAACAATTATTGTGGATCTTGAAGTTTTCTGGATTTCTAGCGTTTGATCTGCTCAAATTCAGTTGATCAACATCTACGGAAGCAAATCTACACTTCGAAGGTTGGAATTCTCGATCCGATTTAATTTTTGAGCTTATCATGTTAATCTTCATATTCGATTGAATTTTGTTGATTTCGATCTGTTCGATTTGTGATATGGTTGTGTAATTGTGTATCCATGTTGTTGGATCTCTGTTTTCTGTTGTTAATTTCGTGCTTAATTGATAAGTTGATCTGTTGGAACCTTGGATAAGCTGTTTCTGTGCTGGAAGTGATTTTCTGCTGCTGTTTTTAGCTTTTGGTGCAGTGTTAATCGGTTAACCTATATGGTTAACTGGTTAACCAATTAAAATTTTCAAAAAAATTTCAAATGTTAACAGTGTTAATAGGTTAACGCATATGGTTAACCGATTAACCTGTTCAGAACTTCAGTTTTTTTCAAACTTTTTAAGGTGTTAACCGATTAACAGTATGTGTTAACCGATTAACATTGTGCCAAAATGTCATATTTGCTGTTTTGCTTGCATGCTTGCATACCGTTTTGATTCAAATCATCATAGATCAGTGTGATGCATTAGGATTGAATTGTTTTGGATAATTGTCATTTTTTGTGGTTGATTAATCATGATTTTATTGATATGTATGATCATTTTTCAATTGTTTGCATGCTCGAGTATGTGGTTCGAATTGATCATTTGTTTGCATGTTCATTCGCTTTCATCTCTTGTTTTCTCCACAAGTTTGCATCACTCTTGCATCGCTGTTGAGGTCGAGACGCGCTTGTGGTGGCTGCTGCCCCACACATCTTTTCCTCCCTCCCACCGTTCTAGATGTGCATTTTCATGTTTGCATTATTTACTTGTGATTGATCCTTCCTTTCTTTCTTCTTGTGCTTCTTGCCATGATCCCCATAGGATTCCTAGTCCCTCCGTTTAGGATGAGAGTAGGAGAGACATTAGGTGCTCAATCCAAGTATGCTAACATTAGGGTAGATTTTCCCCTTTTTATCCGAACTTTAGAACCACATTGCATGACAACGTTAGGGCCGAGTTTCCCTTAGACCTTCTGTGCGTCTCTCTTCTCATCTCAAAATCATGCTAACTCATTTAATAAAGGCGATAAACGTTGCGCGCTACGAGCCTTAAGCTACATGGGGAATGATGAGTGAGGGGTCTCCTCTCGCTTATCTAGAATGTTTAGTATACGTCCCGTTTGGGGATGATATACGACGCATTCGCCTCCATGTCATAGTCTTTAGTGCAACGTGAATCACAAACCGAATTAATTCACTTCACTAAAAAACACAAACAAAATTCAAACCTTTTTTCCTTCGGGGTTAATCGGAAACCTTTTTTCAGAAAAGAGTGTTGTTAAGCTTCGGTTCTACCGCAAACAGGCTTTGTCCCTAACTGCTGGAACAAATGTTTAACTCTACTCGATTAAAACACTTAATCAACCCATGGTTTCGTGTCCGCCCGAACTATGTTTGCTCTGATCTTTCATACCAGATGAAAGTACGTAGGCACAAGACGCGACGTCTTGGCGAGCAACGTTGACTCTGACTTTCCCATTGCACGAGGGAATACGTAGGCACAGAACGGCGATGCTCTTCCAAGTCTCTTTCTTTTCTTTTTGTCCCCCAAGCCTGTAGCGTAGATAGTTTAAACACACCCTTAGATAGACAACAAGCATGGATCCCATCGAGTACAACGGACGTGAGGGGTGCTAATACCTTCCCCTTGTATAACCGACTCCCGAATCCAGGACTTGGTTGCAATGATCTTGTCTTTCCCTTTTTCGTCAGGTTTTTCTGATTGTTTCCTTTCCCTCTCTTTGGGATAAATAACGAAAGGTGGTGACTCTTCTGTTTTCTGTCGGGTGTTTTTCGTAGTTGCGACAGAAGTTGCATCAAATTTCAAGTGGAGATAATACTTATTCTCACAGTCAAGTATTTCATAACATATCAGTTGATCCTGACTTAAGGTCGTCTAGGGTTTCTTTTTGATATTAGGCTCTGCTTCCAGAATGTTTCCTTCATTCTTAGGCCATCCTTGGATCAATGCGTTGAGGTTATCTCGGTGGACTGTTTGGCTATATCTCATTAAAATCAAGTTTGGGCTTTGGTAGTGTATGGGTCGAAGATGCCTCCGGACCAAGATACTAGGGTATATGATTAATACTTCATCTTTGCTTCAGTGGAGAGTATTTGAAATTAGGATGAAGTTGTGGAGTTATTGAGATCAAAGTTTGGTTCACAACATTTTAAATTCAATTGATTCAAATCAGTTGGATTAAAATGAGTAGATTCAAGTTCATGTCAAATACAAGTTATTGGTGATGGTTACAAGAAAATTCACTGTCATAAGATTTAAGTATCTAAAATTCATCATTTTTATTCAAAAATCCAAGTTTAAATTCAAATTCAAGCTACCGTTTCAATTTCAAACTACAGGTCTAAGCATAGAGTTTCGACATCTTTTCCACATTAAAAATTCAAGTTCATTCAAAGTTTACAAGGTGGATTCGTAATTTCATTGCAAAGATTTCATATGTTAAGCTTGAATTAGTTCTAAAAAAATACAAGGCCTCGGGTCATTCGCAAAGCTCAAATTATTACATCTAAAATGATGAGCTAAAGGTGTAAAGGATCTATTTGAATTTCAAGCCCTTTATGAAGATAAACCAAAATTTAATGCCATGAACCTCTAAAAGAAAGATGAATTCAAATCACAACAAAGATGAAAATTAAGAATATTCAAATGTAATTTAAAAGATACATCCTAGGTTAAGGTATTACAAGCTTAAAGTCACAGGTATTACAAGAATCCCATTACATGAATCCTACAAAGCTTCTTAAGTCATAAGAATGTCACATGTTACAAAGTTCTAAAAATGCAAAGATCTATTAGCGCTCTAAAATGGATCTAAAAGTTTATTTCCTATATTGGTACGTCACGCTTAAGTCAAAGCCTTATAACTTGCTGCCATAACCTTTCAAAGATAAGTTCAAATCAGTTCTTAGCCATTACAACCAAGTCAAACGATGCAAGCGGTGCAAGTACGTCATATGGGATTTGAACTCAAGAAAATCCAAGGACATGAAATTCCAATACAAAGTACAAATGGACTACAAGCGGGTTTTTCGTAAAAAAGAACTCCCAAGTGAAAATTACAAAACAAATCAAGAACAAGTCTTCATAAGAATCATTAACAACCTGTTATTCTACATAGCATAAACTTCATAGTTGTTAAGAAAGCTGCTACACATTGCACTTATGCCAAAGTTGTTGATTTTGACTTCAAGAGGGGATCGGTGCGGCCGTAGGCCTACAAAAGATTATGTAAAAGGATATTTTATATTAGATTCTAACAGAGTTGTGTCTATAATTGCTTCAACTTCTATAAAGAAGAAATTCTTCAATAATATCGTGAACACATTGTGTGGACCGACCAAGTACTAAAGATGAAGTTTTATAGAAAAAAGAAGCTTAACTCGCGTTTACGCTCCCATAGTAATTATTCAAAGTGTGAGAGGATATAGTGTTTTAGCTCTGTGATTGCA
This sequence comes from Lathyrus sativus, assembly GCA_963859935.3. NCBI lineage: Eukaryota > Viridiplantae > Streptophyta > Magnoliopsida > Fabales > Fabaceae > Lathyrus > Lathyrus sativus. Next base: position 523,613,636 of record OZ012740.1, on the reverse strand, counting down.
AAAGCTGCTTAGACAATAAAACCAAAAGACAAATTCTTAAAAGCTTTTGAGAGTAGCAACTCAATTACAAGAATGATACCTTGTCAATGGAGTATTACAAGAAATATCAAGAAGGATCTTGGATGATTCGATCCCTTCCACAACTCAACTATGATCTCCACCCAATGCAAACAATACCACCTAGCCTAAAGCAAGGGTCAGACCTTGGTGCACTCGTGTAGTATCCATTTCCGTAGAATGTTTACCAGGATGCCAATACGCCAAAAAGTACCTTAGAGGCAAATTTGAGTGGATGGCTTATACAATTTGACGACTATTCGTGAAGGCTTGGAAAGAGGATATTGTTGGAGAAAAAGAAGAAGATAGTCACTTATCAGAAGCGGATCACTTCAAAGCGACAAAAAAAAATTTCCGGCTCCTGAATGATAAAGCAAGATAGCAGTTTTTCAGTTAGACCAAAACAGGACACGATCAAACATGAGGAGAACCGAGAATTAATCATAATCAAAACATAATCAAACAATCAACAACATTACGACAGACATTGAATTGATTGATAAACACAATCCCAACATGTTTAAACCAAAAAAAAAATGATATCATTGTCGTTAAATCAAGTTTGAACATTTTATGTTCTTTCCCAAACAAGCTAGAACATGTTCCCAACATCACATAGCCTTTTCAAACAAGTTCTCAACATATTCAAAGTGGCATTGATTTGTTCCATCACGTTAGTTAATACGCTCAGACTATAAAAGCAGCCGACTTAAAGTTAAGAGGAGGTCATTAGTACACAAGAGAATAAGCCACAAGGTTTTTGGAATTTCAAAATGAACATATACACATTGCAAAGAGAAACAAAAAATAGTAGCGTACACACCCGAAGAAGGAGAAGATACAATGAGAAAGAACCTTATCACCGCGAAGATTCTAGAAGTCTGGCACCTAGGGGTGTGCAAAATAACCAATAACCATAAACCAAATTCCTATCCAAATTAATCCAAATTTTAAAATGCAAACCAAATTTATATTTTAAATTTGGTGACCCATTTATCAACTTAAAAAAAAAACCGGTAACCATTTGTTCCAAACCGGTTTGAGATTTGGTAACCGTTTTTCAATGAATAATTTGGAAAAATCAAGATCAACACAAATTTCAAAAACCTTAATCCTCACAATCCAAATTTTATTCATCTCTTTCTTCTTCATCATTCTTTAAATTTCAAACTTTAATCTCATTTGTATCTTAATTCTCTAAAACACAATCATGGGTTTATCGAAACTTTTTTTTGTTTATGTTTGTTTAGAACTTATACTACCTGAAACATCATATGCCTCTGTTATCAATGTTGAACCGTCATATGTCTTTTCTGCTTAGAACTTATACTACCTGATTTCTTTCAAGCTAGCTGATTGTGTCAAACAATAGAGCTGAATCAAATTCAAGTCATATATCAATATAAGAGCTTTTTGTACTAGGTAGTATTTGTTCTTATTTTAATAATGAATTATGGCTTATGATTAAAGAGAATACACTACAATTTTTTACATTTTATTATGTTCATATGCATTCACATTTATAATAATATAGGCCTCACTAACAAGATAAATACCGCCACATGATGAATTTTGTATAAGGTTAGCCTTTGACAGAATGTTGATTGTCTCAATAAAATAACCTCTCCACAAGTTACATGAGAAATAAATATTTCTTTGTTAATGAAATTTGTTTATATAGTAATATTTCTTTTTTAATAAAATTTGTTAAAGAAAATAAAAAACTGGTTTTGAGAGAAACCGGTTTAAAATTGGTTTTTAAAAAAACTGTTTTTTTCTTTAAAAATCGGTTTGAAACCAAACCGATCCACTTGTAAACTGGTTTTAAAAAAATAAACCGGTTTTATATAAATGGTTTTAAGATCCAAACCAAACCATATATGTGGTTTGGTTTGGTTTGGTTTATAATCCATGCACACCCCTACTGGCACCACCCTTTTACTCCTAAATAAGCATTTCGCAATCCTTCGCCATTTGTCGGTAATGCTTCCTCTCTCTTGCTCATATTGATTCTTGTTTCATCAATTTGATTACTGCTTGCTCAATTAAGGATTGATGCATGTTGTTTTGAAACCCTATTTTTTTTTCTTTTGAGTGGTGTTGGTGAAAGAAGGAAACGAGAGAAGGGAGAAGAGGATACATTGCATTTTGTTTCCTTCTGTGTTTTTTGTTTTTGTTTTTTTTTTAAGTTGTTGTTTTGCCATGAATTTGAATAGGCTGTAAGGTTTTATGGCCCGATTGCATTTGTAACACTACACCATTTACTTCCAGCACCCCTCCCTGTTTTTTGGACAAGGTCTTTTAGGCCCATGAGCTTTGAGTCCATTTCTAGTGACTCTCTCCTTTTGCTGTCGCACCCCATTTTTCGTTTTGTTCTTTTTGTCTTGGATTTTCTTGATTTAAATTTTGACATTAAGTTCTTAATTAGTTTTGATCTTTAATCAATTATGAAATTAATATGAACTCTAATTTTAATTTTGTTTTCAGTCTTAATTTGGATTCTGATTTTGTTTAAAACTTGATAATAATATTTCTTAGAGTAACTTTGATCCAGATTTTATGTCATCTTGATGTTGATTAATCTTGTTGACTATTATGACTAAATCTCGGTGAAATGTTCAAGATCTTAATCATGGTTGTTCCCTTTGTAAATCTTATGAACTATTGATTGATTATTTTGGTAATTTCCATTTAATTTTAATATACGTACTTATGCATTCTTTGGTCTCATACGTGCTTGACATGACACTTGATTTATGACATAATATCTTATTTTATAAGTGGGCTGAACATTATATTGTGCGCCTTAATTATTCAATCATGAATTATAACTTTAATACTTATTTGTTTATATCTAGTAATATATTTGCACGTTACAAGTCCAAGGAAAGAATTTTGTTCTTGACCTCATGGTCATGAACATCTTATTCATTTGCATCTTACCCCTACTTGATCCCTGATTCCTTTCAGGTTTATCAACCTAAGCTACATCCTTTATACTTAGGACAAATTCCCTTAATATTTTCAACTTAGACAATTTACGGATTAAGATCCCATATTCTCCCACAAGAGAATTAGACATGATTTATCTATGTAATCGAGATATGATTCTCCTAACCCATAACATAATAGAGAAAGATGTAGAATCTTTTCCACTTGAGAGAGGTATGTGGCATACTCGTCGATTATAAATCTGAGTTGGAGCCCTTCTCCCAATGTAACGCAAAAACCATCTTTCATACGTTTGTGGTGGTTTAAGTCGAGTATTCTCCCTAAGATGACGACTTGTCTCTTCTCCTAGAATCAATAAACCAACCTTCTTCCCCCTGGAACCTTGATCACAATCAAGAGTTCCTCAATCTCTTTATGGAAACTACGAATGCTCTGATTTCATTTCTATCAGGATACATAGGCACGAGATGTGATGTATTGGCGAGCATACTTAGAAATAAACCCCTAGGTCTTTCACCCTTAGAAAAAACATTAACACAATAAAGCAAGAGGTTCCTGTAGAGTACTACAGATGCTTAGGATGCTAACACCTTCCCTAAGTTTAACCAACCCCGAACCTTAGATTCTCTAGCTTTGCATTGCATTGCATACTCATGGGTGATTTGATCTTTTCCCGCTCCCTTGGACAAATTAAAGACCGGTGGTGAATAATGATTCGCGATTCAAGTTAATCAATAGCTTAATATCTAATTTTCACTGCGACAACCACTTAGTTCATTGTGTCTAAGCTATCTATATTTATCATAGACCTTAACATCTTGAACATTTGACTTGCACTCCTTTCGTCATGATATCTAAAATCTAATTCTCAATTTTGCAGTATTCCAAGTTCATCTTCCCTTCTACTACCTGCTCCTAAAGATAGTTGAACCTTATTTCGATGTGCTTGCTTCGTTCATGTGCTATCAGATTCTTCTCCAGATTGATAGCTGACATGTTTTCAATATTCATGGTAATTGTTCCATGACACTTTGTTGTAATCTCTTCGACCAGGTTCGCCATCCATGTTGCTTGGAATGCATAAAGAGAAGCAGTTATGTATTCTTCTTCGTGCGACGACACTGCCACTATTGGCTCCTTTTTCGAACTCCAAGAAACGGGTGCACCATGTAACATAAACACTTAAGTAGCTGGGGATTTTCAATCCTCAGCATCAATGCACCAGCTTGATTTGGTGTAATACAGTAACTTGCATTTTTTTCCTTCATCAATCGCAGGAAACAAAATTCCATAGTCGAGAGTTTCTTTCACTATATACTTTTCATTGCTGTTGGGTGTGATACATTTGGCTTCTGCATGAATCTACTCATCATACCTACATTGTATGTTAGAGAAGGCCTTATGTGACAAAGATATCAAAGTGATCCAATGAGTATTCTATACTGCATTGAGTCAACATCATCTTCATATATGTCTTTAGACAGTTGCATTATAGGCTCAACTAGATTCGAAGTTGGGTTGCAATCTTGCATCTCAAATCTTTTGAGTATTTCACTTGTGTATCTTCTTTGATGCATCATCAAACCTCTACTGCTCTTGTAAAACTCGATGCTAAGAAAGTATGAGAGTTTCCCAAGTCTGACATTTCAAACTCCTCACTTAGGTCATGTTTGAAATCTTCGATCTCCTTCTTGCAACTTTCTATTATCAACAGGTCATCGACATAGAGACGTAGTATAAGCAACTCACTATTGCTTCTCCTTACATATACTCTATGCTCAGTTGCGCACTTCAAAAATTCTTTATCCCTTAGAAATCTATCTATCTTCTTATTCCAAGCTCTTGGAGGTTGTTTAACTCCATACAGGGTTTTATACAACCTATACACCTTTCTTTCTTCGCCTTGTTTTATAAAGCTAGCTAGTTGTGAAACATAAACTTCTTCATCTAAGGGGTCAGTTAGAAACATACATTTCACATCCATCTGACACATGTACCATTTGTTCATGTTTGCTAGACCAACAACCAATCTGATTGTTTTGATTCTAGCAACTGGTGCAAAGACTTCGTCGAAATCAATTCCTTCTTTATGAAGAAATTCTTTTCTACAAGTATTTCCTTATGTCGAGTTACTTCTCATTTAGGATTCAACTTCACCTTGTATACCCACTTCACATCGGTTGCCTTCTTTCCTTAAGGAAATTCGACAAGTGACCAAATGTTGTTAATTTCGATGGACTATAGTTCTTCATTCACTGCTTTCACCCATTTCAAATCTTTCAATGCCTCAGCTGCATTGACTGGTTCGACATCTGTGCAGAAAGCATAGTGTACCAGCTCACATTTTTCATTGATCGCATCATCTGATGTAATTATACATTCTTGTAACCTTGCATGCATGTGTCTTGTTCATTGAGGTCTGCTTGGGCCTGCTTCACCTCTGACTTCTTCTTGTCAAACTTTTCTTTCGACTTTACTAGCTGGTTCTTCACATAAGATTCTCACTGAATCCTTCTTAACATTCTCAATCCAATCCCATTCCTTAAGCTCATATATGATCATGTCTCTGATGATCACAACTTGCTTGTTCACTAGGTCAAACAACTTATATCCTCCAGTCAAATGATATCCTATTAGGATCATTTGACTTGACTTATCATCAAGATTTCATCTTAACTGATCTGGCACATGGTTATGTGTTATAGATCCAAACACCTTCAAGATGACTTAGGATAGACTTGACACCAGACCAACATTCTTCTGGCATGATTCCTTCAGCTTCTTTGTCGGACATCTACTCATGATGTATGTTGCAGTCGACACGACTTCTCCCTACAATTTTTTGGGCAGATGCTTGCATCTCAACATACTTCTCACCATATTCATGATGGTTCTATTCTTCCTTTCTGCACTTCCATTTTGGTGTAGAGTGTAGGGTGGCACCACCTTATGCGCAATCCCTTCTTTCTTATATGATGCATCAAAATCTTACGACACATACTTTCCACCATCATCAACCCTTAAAATCTTTAGATTTCGACCACTTTGTCTTTTGACCATATATTTAAACTTGGAAAATACCTCAATCACTTGACTTTTCTTTTTGATCAAGTAAGTCCATAGTTTTTCTACTAAAATCATCTATGAATGTGATAAAATATTTATTACCTCCAACCAAATCCACATGGATATGACCATACACATCCGAGTATATGAATTCAAGAATTGCCTTCGACTTGCTTCCTGCATCCTTGTTAAATATATTCTTGTGTTGTTTCGCCTGAGCACATTCTTCACACGCTTCACTTGGAATGTAGATTTCTGGTAATCCTGAAACTATATTTCTTCTCTTCAAATCTTTGATGTCTTTGAAATTGAGATGGCCAAGTCTATAATGCCATATCCATTCATCTATACTGGTAGCAGTTTGATAAGTTCCAAATTATGGTGATTTTGAGTGTGAATAATTGACACTTATTGGCTTGATTCATTGGTTTTACTATTGAAATCCTTAACTTTAGTGTGAATAAGTAATAGTTTACTATATTAGTATAGTCTTTGTCGGTGCGTGTAAATATTGTTTAGTTTTGATTGTTTTTATCTCTTTTTGTAGGTATTCATGCATGGTTGAATCATTGAGATCAAAGGCAAAGAAAACCAAAGCAAAGAAGCTGAATGTCAGCTTTTTCACTGACCGAGACCAATTGTTGTCTATTCAGAGTTTAACATTAAACATGCAAGTAATCATAAACTTGTCACATATTTCAAATAATCATAAAAGCATGTTATTTAGTCATTATAATATAGGGCATTGAATAAGCTTTCCATGCTTCAAACCGTGCGTAAATCGGAGTTACGGTTCTTCAGTTATGGTGAAAACAAGAAACTGTTTTTTTCTCAATGTTGTCAGGCCGGCCTAAGTGCCCTCTGAGCGGGCTTAGCGCGATCTGTGATTTTTGACCCCTATAAAGTCATTTGTACATCATTTTTTAGTTTATGGTTTTGGGAACTTTTAACCCCAACTCCATCAACCAATTTTTTTGTGTATAGTAGCTTAGAAACAACATTAGAGGTTGCATAACGATGATCTGGAGTTGGAATCACGTCACTTTGTTGGACACGGCGAGAGATTCCTCTTCATCTTCCTTCTTATCTTTATACCCATTATTAATGGGGTTTGTAGTAAGTTTACTTTTATTGTATGTATATTTATTGATCATGGCATTGTATACGATTTATTTTACAAATATATATCGATGTCATCTTCGTTTACTTGCTTTATGTTTGGATTTGAACCGTTATAGACATATATTATTCAGATCTGGAACTAGGATGAACATTTATTAGGTTCTGAACTCTAGAAATAGATTTATATCTAATATTCATAGTGGGTATCGATTCTTAATGCTCCATATCGTCATTAAATAATACAGTAGAACTCTCTTCGGTGTTGCAGGCATGAACACTGATGTGAAGGATACATGGTGATATTGACAAGTTATTTAGGTTATATAGATTTGTGTATTAGATAGGTGAATCAACGTCATTTCTAACAAGTTCTCTATCATACTTTATTTACTTGTTCATATGTTTTACTTTCCGCTTTTTACTCTTTTAAACCATTCAAACCAAGCTTAGAAACATAGAGATTGTTGAACGTAATTTGATCCCTTGCACTGATCCTTGTGGATATGATAAAACCCATAATTCTTCTAAACTTAACTTTTTCTTGTCGCTTTACTGCTTCAACAAAGTTGCAAAACACTTATACTCGATCACATTAAATTCAATCTTGAAGGTTCTATTCTGAGACATTGGTGCCTTCAAGATTAACCTACCACCTAAGTTGAGAACTCTCGTCATCTTGTCTTCAACTGACACTTTGTAATTCTTTTCGACCAATTGTCCTATACTGAGCAAATTTCTCTTCATGCCTGGTATGTATAACACATTGGAAATTACTGACCTTTTGTCATCTTTCCTCATAATCATAACATCACCAATACCTACACCTACTAGAGTATTGCCATTTGCAAATTTCACCATGCTTTTCATTGAGGGTTTTATGTTGACAAACAAATCTTTCCTTTCAAACATGTATGACGAACATCCTGAGTCCAAGTACCACTGGTCCTTGAATCTCTCTTCATCTCTCGTTGTAACCATCAACAACATCTCTTTTTCTTCATGTTTTTCCAGTTTTACATCAGTTTCTTGATTCTTCTTCTTTTCAGGATAATCACTAGAATAATGATCATACTTTTGACAATTGTTGCACTGAATGTGACTTTTGTCAGGTTTTCGACCACCACCTCTTCCTCTACCTGCAGCACCATCTCCTGGGTTGCCTTGGTTCCAAGGTTTTCTCTTATTCGACCAGTTTCCTTCTTACTGATTTCGACTAGTCGAATTGTTGTAGCCTCATTTATTCTTGTCGCCATTCTGACTTCCTTTGCATTTCTTTTCTTTTGCTGATTACCCCTGCAAAGCCACGTCACTCTTAGACTTTCCTGCAACTCTTTCATCCATTCTTTGTTCATGAGATTCAAGCGTCCTTTGAAGCTCTTCCTTTGTCAATATTGACAAGTCTTTCAACTCTTCTATGGCTACTACTACATGGTCGAATTTCGAAGCCAATGACTTCAGGATCTTTGCGACAAATGATTTTGATGTCAACACTTCTCCACATACCTTGATTTGATTCACCAGTTTCGTAACCCTAGTGAAGATATCAGTTATGCTTTCATTGTCCTTCCTGTAAAGCAATTCATAGATTCTTTTGTGAGTTTGTAACCTCACCTCTTTCATCTTCTATGTGTGTCCAAACGATTTCTCAAGAATTTCCATGTTTCTTTCACTAATTCTACATCACTAACTTTTTCAAAATTATCTGGATCAACACATTGATGAATTATAAAGAGAGCTTTATAATCTTTCTTCTTCAATTCTTTGTGTGCAATCTTCATCCATCGCATTTTCTGCAAGCGGTATTACTCCTTCCTTTATAAGATCCCAAAGATCTTGATAACAGAAAACAACCTTCATCTGCTTGCACCAATTCTCATAATTATTGTTCTTAAAAATTGAAAAACTCGCCAAAAAATGTCTGTTTGGATGATTCATCGTCATCGCAATTTGCTTCCACGAATCACAACTAGAGCTCTAGATACTAGATGTTGGAATTAACCCAATCTTGGAGAATTCCAAACTAATCTTGATGAACAAGAGTCAATTAATCGATCAAATTCCTCTCTTGTTCTTCGCTCTTCACTCGAGTGAATCAATCACACCTTGATTGCAAGAATGGTTCTGCGCAGTAATTGTTAATAGAAGAAGAAAGAAAAATTGAATTGGAAAGAAAAGGGAATTATGGTTTGAACCAAATATAAAAGAAAAGAATTTCTATAGAGTTTCTCTCTGCTATTTAAAATTGAATATTATTCTTTGCAAATGAAAAATTGTTATACAATAATAGGGGTTACTCCTTATTTATAATTTTGGGTTTGTTTGCTCCCTAAGTAAAGCCCAAAATACCTAATTCACCTAACACTACAAAATTAAGCCTAGGTCAAAATCCATGTCGAGGATAACTCATTCGACACTTCGACAACTACACAACCCAGACACACTAGATTATTTCAACACTACCTTGTTTCTGTCGAGCAACCTGCTTCGACACAAGGAATTACATACTCAACATTTCTTACATGTGAATTTTGAAGATTTGTTTGATTACAATTAAGATGTCTAACATAATGCAGAAACAATCTGATACAAGACGATCCAAAAATAACAGTAAACAATTAAACAAATTAGTAAATAACGAAACAAAGGGTATTGTTAATTCAAATAGGTGCAATTGTCACCTATGGAGGATTGTAGCTCAATGAAAAGGATATTCAATAATAAAAGTAGTTAAAAATGCACGATGGTGTTATCTGGATTATCCTCGCTTAAAATCACTTTTCTAAATACTATCAGTAAATTTCAACTCGGGCTTCCTTGAATTTGAGATTTCATCGCTTTCGCTCAAACATTCTCCCATATATCAATAAGTCTTAATAAAAAGAACATGACGAATTTTTGAAATCAACCAAAAATATTATCTCTCACTTAATGATGAAAAATGACATATAACAGAGTTTCTACTCAAATAAGACACACACATTCTCTCTCTCATGATCCAATCCGATCCCATTAAAATCACTCAGAAATTCAAACAAAAGAAAACACGAGCATAGAAGATTTATTCCAAAAATATCGCACAGTATTTAAAACACAATTTTTTTTCAAAAATAATACACCGTTAAATAATAGAGTCAAAATATCTCAACAACATTCGATAAAAATAAGTCATTAGATAATAGAGTCAAAATATCTCAACAACATTCGATAAAAATAAGTCATACCATATAAATAAGTCAAACCATATGAAATAACACATTTAACTAAATCATATTTCACTTTTATAAATTATTAATTTTTAAATTTAATGAACGAATTGGTGATTGGAAAATTTTGTTCATTATAACAATCGAATTAGTCATTGAAATTTGATATACAGGAAAATTTTAGTTATATCGATCACAAAATTAAATTAGTCATCAAATTAACAACTACAATTTTACTACTGAATATTCAGTCTAAAAAATAATTTATATAATTTATAAAAATATTAGCAATTAAAATTTGGTCACTAATAACTTTTTATTTTTCTATCTAGTTTTTAAATCTTTTTATTAAATTATTTATGACAATTAATAATGCACTTAAAATAAATTCACACAATTCTAATTAATATAAATTTGTCTTTTAATGTCACATATAAAAATTAATTTAATTTATATTAGAAAAATTAATATTAATAATATGAGTATGTTTAATTATCATGTACTTATCCCAATTTTATTTTCATTACCTGAAGTTACTAAATAATATAAAAGACACTAAATAATATAAAAGACAAAGAAGTGTTAACTATAACGAGTGTTAATATAAGTTTAAAGTTATTAATGTGTAATTAGTTACTAACACTATTTTTTTTTCAAACCGTCTAACATCTTTCCTAATTAAATTCAAAGGTTCAACATTTGAATCCATAGTCTGTCATATTTTTTTTAGTATCTTCCCTAATTAATTTCAAAGGCCATTTGAATCTAGTCTGTCACATTTTTTTTTAATTTTATTTGTTGCAAATGAATATTAAAAAAGTTCAATTTTGAGAAGATTAGAATTTTAATTATATTTTATACACTTTTAATTAGTTTAAAATTGTAGCTAAATCAATCACTAATATAGTTATAAATTTTTAATGGCGTAATTAATAGTATCAAGAATTACTTTTAAAATTAAATGAATATTATCATTAATAAATATTTGATAACATATTTAAATTTTAAAATATATGATCGGCTTAAAATATGTGCTCGTTGCACAAGAGCTCAAACTTTTATGTGTTATTGATTACAAATTCTATATATATATATATATATATATATATATATATATATATATATATATATATATATATATATATATATATATATATATATATATATATATATATATATATATATATATATATATATATATATATATATATATATATATATATATATATATATATATATATATATATATATATATATATATATATATATATATATATATATATAATTTATTAAAAAAGAATTTGTTAATTTAATTGATAATTGTGCAATAAAATTTCAATCATTAAATTTTTAGACTAAAATAAAAGTGTTGAAATTTATCACTTTGAAGACAAGAGTTTGAACTTTATAATCAATTTATAAGTAAAAGAAAAAATACCCACTTGACCTTCCTGCTTGCCTGTAGAATTAGAAAAGCAAGTTCAAATTCCTGTCGAATCTTTCGGTTGACTGCCGACCTATTGCATTAAAGACCGGCAATCGAATCTTTGCTTGGCTTGACGATCCCTTTCAAATCCGCTGAAAGCCCGACCCCTTCTCAATGTTTTCAAAGCGGAAGGCAGAATCTCGGATAGTTGGTTCATGCGTTAGGTCAACCATTCCACTACCATTCCGAAGTGAGAAGGCAAGTGAACTAGCCCTATTTTTCGAGAATGCAAGTTCCATTCGCAAAGCCCAAGCCAAAAGCGAACATTTTTAAACATGTCGAATCGAAGAACTAAGGGATACATTTCAAATAATTATCTAATACAATGCCAAAGTCTTTGTTAATAAAAATATTATTATGTCTAATTAAATAAGATTTATAATGATTCCAAGTCAAATTTTGCAATAATTCTTTCTCTATCTTTGAGTTTTTAATAACCTTTCAGTATTTTATTATTATTATAAGTTTTAAGTGATATTTATAGATTACAATAAAATATTTAAATGTTTATTATATAATTACCTTATTTATTATTAAATTTTTATGATGAAATATAAAATATTATTATTTTAATTTGATCTATTGTTTTTTATTATAAAAAAAATATAAAGTACGCGTGTTTTTTATTTTTGTCTATAAATTTTGTTTGAATTGGTTTTAATTCTTAAACTTAAAATTTGCATGAAAATTCACAAAAAAAACTTATAAATTTTTCTATAGTTTTTAATTTTAAAGATTAAAACCAACGTGATTTTAACATTTAAAGATTGTTTTTAAGAAGAAAAAGAATTCAGGAACCAAATTAAAAAATACATCAACTTATAAAAATCAAAAGACTATTTAAACCAATTTTATTTTATAATAATTTATTTTAAAAATAGTAAAATTATTGTTATTTTACTTAAATCATCATGATTAAATAGATAATAAACTAATAAATTAAATTATTATGTTTAAAGTTTTTTGAACAATTTACTTTGAGTTTGTATAGCATAACCTAGTATGTATAAGATTTTATTATTTTTTAAACTATTTCAACTTCTTTTATAACTTGAACTTTAACAAAATTTTGACACAGATCAACTTTTTTGAATTCTTTAGGTTTCTTTATATTAAAGAATCTGTTTTTAAAATTTAAAGCGTATCTTTAAATTGTTTGAGACTTGTCTTATAAGATTATTTTAATTAATGTTTTTCAATTCTATGGGTACTAATTATGATGTTGGAGAGTAAATTGATAATATATATATATATATATATATATATATATATATATATATATATATATATATATATATATATATATATATATATATATATATATATATATATATATATATATATATATATATATATATATATATATATATATATATATATATATATATATATATATATATAACAAAAATGCAATTCTCCGTGATATTAAAAAAAAACTTCAAAATTATTTTTTTAATTCAACAAATTAATGGTTGGTGCTAGTTGGATGCAGGCCAAATATATAAAATGAAATTACTCTCTTGTTGTCGTTCAAATACAAAGTTAAAAATTAAAATATATAGACCAATGCAACAATACTATAAAGTATTCTAAATTTGATATTTACGAAGTTGCAGTAACAAATGCCAGTTAATATATGTATACATCCATTTTTATTTTAACCATCATGCCTAGGCCTGAATAAAGCGAATTAAGAAGTATTCTAAAAATAAAAATTTTGTGTTAAAAAATAAATTATGAATGAGTCATGCATGCTAACTCGCGGCTAAAAATACATGTTAAACAACTTATTTGAAGTTGGATTAGAGTCACACATTACTTAACATCTTGGACCTTTAAAACTTTAAATATATGTGGATAATTTTACTCTATCAACTAACTTTTAAAATGAAATTCAAATCTATTTTAATTTGGTATTGTGTAAAAATCTCACACTTTTTAGGTTAATTTAAAAGTGAAATTTTGTTTTCTTTCATAAAAAACTTGCAATTTGTAAGAAAAATTAAAACATATTTAGTAATATAATTTTACAAAACTATCTTCTATTTATAAATTTTGAAAATTAAAAAAAAAAAATTGGTTTTAGAGAATTTTGTTTATAATTTTGGAAATTAAGAAGAAAAAAAATGGTAAAATTTTCATTAATGACACATTTATAATATTGTTTGACTTTAAAATGAAAAAAAAAATCATATGAATCATATTACTTTAAGAAAAAATGTGTCAAAATTCCAAATATATCCATAAATAATATTTTCAATACATTTTTTCTTCATATTTTACTATGCTTATATTTTTATTCATTTTGATAAGGAAAAACAATAATCTTTTCATTTTAAATATTTTTTATTAATTGTTCGCTTTAGAACTAGAAATGATGAGGTGACGTCTTATTGCGGTGAATTTATGCTTTCAGTGAGGTGGACAAGGGGTTGGCCTATAAGGTCAACACTTGAATGCTCAAGTCAAAAAAAAGAGGATAATGAGTAATGTGTGAGTAAGAATGGAATGGATCATACTTTTTAGGTGGGATATCTTATTATATATGAAATTTTGTTGAGGTGTTCAAGGCTTGGATTAGATGTGGTGCTTTATCACATTGGGCCTTTAGTCGGCACAGAGTAGTGGCCTCCAAGGCTTCTCGTGGCATAAAAGTGAGAAGTCTTTTAGAGAACTTGATCGGTTCCTCGTACCCTCTAGAAGTTAGCCAATTTATTGAAAACCTTATTTAGTGATAGCTCTTGGAGTGGCAAAATTTCCTTAACTTTCTATTTATCATTCCGTTGGAAGTATAAACGATTCTTCCGAAGGAGACGAAGGGAAGAATAACGGTAGTCATATTGCTAGGGGTATGTATGTCGGTCCCTTTCCTCCTATTTGATCTTTTATAGATCTAGAATATGTCGCCTAAAACAAAACAAATGATTCTCTATTTTATTAATTATTTTAGGATAGTGAATGATCAAGCTACCATGTTTATGTGTATCTAATTTTCTTTGTGTCAATATTAGAGGTAGTTAACCTTAATATTATATATTTATCTTTTTATGGGAACGAGGTTGATGATCAATATGTATCGAAGACTTTTGTTTTTAATGTGTTATTTATGATTTGGTTTACTCTAGGCATAGATTTTCCAAGTCTTGGAAGTCGCTTTAGAGATAAACAGATTCGCGAGTATACGTGATTGTATTGATGAAAACTACGTTCACATGATTAATCAGATATGTAAGAAAGGGGTTAACGAGATCTAATTTTGACATGATTTTCTTAAAAGTTAAACATATTTCTCTATTTTACATATTTGCAACCAAACTTATGTTTTAAAACAAGAAAATTGTGAAAACCTCCTTTTTCCTAGAACTCTAAATTATTAAACAACAAACATCTAGATATTAGAGCAATCTCTGCGGAAACGATAAAACACCCACCTAAAATACATTTCAACAAATAAGACAAGGTTTGATGGTTCCATGCATAAAAATTGAACTAGTATTGGAATTTTGATAATTTCTCCTAAAAGAATTCTAACGAAGTTCAAATTCAAAATCAAAGGTTGTTACTCAAATAATGATGTTAAGTGTGAAGCCTTAATTGTAGGCCTTAAGATTCTTTTGAACTTGGGAGAAAAAGGAGTCAAAATAAGGGGAGACTCTGAGTTGGTTGTTAAAAAAATGACAAAAGAGCACAAGTGCGTCAAAGAGAATTTACTGATGTATTTTGTAAAGGCAAATTCGTTGTTAGGAAGATTCAATGAAGTCGATATTAAACATGTCCCTCAAGTCAAAAACCAAGAAGCTAATGATTTGACACAAATTACTTCTAGTTATAAAGTTTCCAAGAAGAATTTAGAAGAGTTAATTGAAGTAAAGGAAGAGTTAATTTTAACCAATCTTTTCCCCTTAGATTTGTCAAAGTCAAAACTAGTGGGAGTATAAGGGTTGGAAGATTTTAAAAAAATTCTAGAGAAATTTTTGAAATTTTTACCATTAACAATCTGTCAAATAATGATTGACGAAAATTAATTTTTTAATATTTGGAAAATCTGACAGGATCGATGGATCGAAAAATCAAATACAAGGCATTAAGTTATATGATTATTGAAAACATATTGTTTTAAAAAACTCCTGAAGGAATCTTTCTGAAATGACTTAGTAAGAGTGAAGCTTATCTAGAAATTTTGTATGCCCATAGTGGATCATGTGACGCTTATCAAGCAAGTCACAAGATAAAATAACTTTTATTTCGACAATGTTATATTGGCCAAATATGTTAAAATATTGTATTGAGTTTGACAAAGGTTGTCAGGAATGTCAGTTTCTTTTAATTATTTATTTTTTATTGAATTTATAATATTTATTGTAGTGCTTTATTTAATTAAATAGAATTATTGAGGAGGGGTAGAGATTTAACTAGTATTATTGTTAATTTAATTAGAAAATAAGAGATATTTTAGAATTGAGAGAATATAGAATTTGATTTAAAATTAGATGGAAATAAGTATTTTGAGTAAAGAGCTAGGGTATGGTGATAATTAGTGGAAATATTAGAACTATTATTTTGAGTGAATATTTAAATTATTGGAATAATTAATTAATTATTATTTTATTGATTTATATATTATTTGAAATAAAGGTTTAGTGAGGGTGTGAGGATAATTTAGAGGTGAAAAGAGTAATGGAATATTAGGTTAGAATAAATAGTAAATTGAGTGGAGCTTTTGGAGAGTACGTGCAAAAGTTAGAAAGGTGGCAGAAAGAAAAAGGCAGATCTAAGAGGATTCAGATAGCGAGGAAAAATGCCAAAGGTAAGAAAGCTTAATGATCTTCAAATCTTAGAGTTTAGGGGGATAATTATTCATATATGGGTGGTTAAACTTAGGAATAGTGAGGTGTCATTACCCTCATGCCTTCTTCCTTCCTTTATCGTGTTTGATGTTTGTGGCAAAACCTTTTTGGCGATTGATTGATCATGTTTTTAATCTTGAATATTATATGTCTTGTTTAGACTCATTGATAACCTTGTTGATGCCTTGTTGATATTATTGCCCTGTTTGTGTATGGTGGTTCCCTATGAGTTGTAGATCTATTCAATGGGGTGAAAGTTTGAATGTTTAATTTTCAATGACTATGTTTATCCGTATGTTTTTGGTGTGGTGAAAACTCAAATATGCAAAACAGATGAGTTTCAAATCTGTTTAATAGGGAGAAAAACGCAGAAAATAGCAGGTAGATATAAGAAGATATTGATCGTCTTGTTTCAGGCATAACTTGAGTTTCGTAAGTCAGTTTGAGATGATGTCAGTTGTGTTGGAAAGATGACGCGATAATCTTTATTTTGAAGTAGCAAATTGGGTCTAGGGGCACAATAACAGTAGCACTTTGCTAATTTTTATACCAGAAGCATAGTCAATTTCAGTCATGCGTTAGTCATCATGTTTCACGCATAACTTGAGTTTCATAGGTCCTTTTGGGATGCCGCCAATTGTGTTAGAAATAGAGTGCAATGATCTTTTAAACTCGAGAAGTTAATAATTTTATGATGAGTATATAATTTTTCGTGCTATTTTGAATTCATACATTCTGTTTTAGAGTTTATGCAAGAATTATTGTGATAGGGATAAACTGAAACAAATAGAACTGGAGTTTTGTAACTTCTTTTGAGGTGCGGTTAAGTGCATTTGAAAGTGATTTTAAAGAAATTTTAAATTGAATAGTTTCATAATTTTATCATAAGTCTATAATATTTTGTGCTATTTTGAAGTGAGACAATTTTTGAGTTAGGTCTAGAGTTTTAAGCAATTTTGAGTGTGGTGACCTTTTATCACCTTTTTGATGGGTCTAAGAGTCCTATTTTATTTGAGTAGAGGTGTTATGGAGTTGTCAGAGCTGCTTTTGAATTGTTTAGATTTGGAGATCTGAATATAGGATACACTTAAGTTGAGTTTGGAGCATTATTGACATTATAAGGTTATCTTTTGAATAATATTTTTGTTTGTTTAAGCACTATTTGTCAAAGTTGAAATTGTATTCTTTGACAAGCTGGTTGCACAATGGTTTTGAAAATTTTGAAAATCCTTAATAAATCTCATGTAAAGACCTGCATGTCCTAGAAAACTCCTTATCCCTTTGACATTTACCGGTGGTAGAAGTTTTTCTATCCCTTTTGGAGATATTTTATGTCCAAGAACAAACCTTTAGTGACCATAAAATGACACTTTTCCCAATTTAACACTCAGTTTTTCTCGGTACATCTATTAAGAACATTATTCAATCAATAAAAACAACTGTCAAACGACTTTATGAACACAGAGAAATCATCCATAAATATCTCTATTGAATTTTCAATCATGTCAAACAAAATAGAAAGCACGCACCTTCGGAACATTGTGCACGCATTACATAATCCGAAGGGCATCCGTCTATATGCAAAAATTCCAAAAAGGCATGTGAATGCGGTTTTCTCCGGATCTGCGGAATCAACAACTATTTGGATGTATGTCGAATATCCATCCAGAAAGAAATAATAAGCTTATCTGACTAGTCTTTCAACCATTTGATCCATAAATGGAAATGGAAAATAATCTTTCTGTGTTGTTAAATTTAACCTGCGATGTTCAATACACATTCTCCATCCTATGGCAATACGAGTTGGAATTAGTTCATTTTTCTCATTTCGAATAACAGTGGTGCCCTCTTTTTTTGGTACAACATGCACCAGACTTAAACATCATTTATAGGATTCATTTCATATAAAAATCTTGGTAAACTACATTATTTTATTGGTCTTGAGGTTCATTCTACATCCAAGAGCATCTTCCTCCATCAACATAAGTATGCTACATATTTAATTCCTATGGTTTGTCTCCAATTAGATAATTCGGTAGTGTAGTGTTATATTTGCAAAAGGCCTAGCCTAGGGTGATGCCTTTAGATCTCCCTTAAAGAGGCGACAATATAATTTACCCCAAAGGGAAGTATCACCTCACCCCATGGTTTTCCTATTGCCCTAACGTGGGAAATGTGGGATAAGACACTTCTTGGGAAGAGAGAAAGACAAGGTCATTAACTTGCCCACAACTCCCTTGGGAATTGGGATTCAATAGTCCACCATTGACTCAGTGGGCGGTAACCCTTTCCAAAAAAACTCTAGGACCTAGAGGCCTTTATAAATACACCTCCCCTCAAAAGGAGAAGGGATATTATACTTTACACCCAAAAATAGCATAACACTTACTAAGGTTACAACACACAACTGACTATAACCATATGATTGCTCTCAGACATCATCGGTTATTAGTAGAGCCTCTCACCTCACATGAGCAAGACTCTTAAACTACCTCAAACACCACCATATAGAGCTTCTCTCCGTCTTACACAAGCCCTAACCATCATATCTTGTTATAAACCTACTAAGGCCTTTGAGTCTTCCTGCCCTTGTGGGGGGACATGTACATATGTACTTTTTAACCAGAATAGTGGCACCCATTGTTAGACCCGGTAAAACTAACTTGGGGCACACCCCAAATATAACTCCCTCCATCTTCCCACTGAAGATAACACCAAAACTTATAACACAAACACCATCACCAAAGGTTTCTCCAGTGGAAGCAACTCTAGATATTCCTTGAGAAAATACGCAAGGTAGGTGTTTGCGCCAAACTTTATATCCCCTGGCATCCCTAAAATACCTAAAGGGAAAATAAAGGTTGATATCACTTTTTCCAAAGAGGACGCCCTTGGTATCAACCCTCACAATGATGATCCTCTGGTCATAACTATGCAACACAGCAACAGGGACATCAGGCGCATTCGTATAGACCCTGACAACTCTACTAACATCCTATTTTGGGATGCCTTCCAGAAACTATAACTTAACCGAATGACAGAAAAAATTCCAGTGTTCTTTGACGGGGTTATAAGATGAATGGGTACAAATAATGAGCCACATAACCCTGGAAACCACATGTGGCAAAGGAGATGACGCTAGGGTGATTACATCAGCTACCTCATTATAGACGATGTATAACCATATAAAATCATTTTTGGGCGGCCAACTATTAACACCTTGAGAGAAGTCGTATCCACTCTGTGCATAGCCTTAAAATACCTGCTTCTAGATGGGTTAGTCAGTACAATCCAAGGGGACAAACAAGCGGCCCACGGATGTTATCTAAGTAGCTTGGAGACAACTAGAAAAGAGCCCGCCCTTGTTGATCTTCTCCTTCCAGAACTTCCAAATTCTAATTTCTAGTATTGGGGTCCTAGATTAGGCACGGAAGCAGAAAGGCTCACCCCCGCAAAAAATTTGAAGGAGGTCCAGATAGCTCCTCACGCCTATCAAATAACAAAAATAGGTACTTAGTTGTCCATAAATAAGGTACATAAAGTAGTCGACCAACTCATCAAGAATGTTGAACTATTTTCCTAGGCTCCCTCCAACATGCCAAGAATAAACACCAAAGTGGTGAGCAATCACCTCGCCATCCACCCTTCCACCAGACCAGTGGTGTAGAGGAAGCAAGAAAATTTGCAAGGAGAAGAGGGCATCCATTGATGAAAAGGTGGGAAAGTATTGTGACGTCGAGCTCATAACAGGAACAAAATATCCCACCTAGCTAGCCAATGTGGTTCTAGTACAGAAAGATAATAATAAACGACGCATGTGTGTAGATTTCACCAATATGAATGTCGCATGCCTTAAAGATCTGTACCCACTTCTAAACATCGATTGCCTTATTGATGGATCATCAGGCTATTGTGCATTGAGCTTTAGGGATGTGTACTCGGGGTACAACCAGATTTGGATGGATCCCCTAGACGCGCCCAAAATAGCCTTTATGTTGAATCGTAGAAACTACCACTACAATGTTATGCCTTTCAGCCTTAAGAACGCTGGCCCCACCTACCAGCGACTAATGGATGTTGTCTTCGCCTACAAGATAGGGTGAAACCTAAAATTTCATATCAATGGCATGATAATTAAGACCATCAAAGGGCATAACCATGCAAAATATTTGGAAGACGTCCTATGGTCAGCCAAGAAGTATGATATGTGCATAAACCCTTCCAAGTTCTCTTTTGGGGTCCAGGCAGGGAAATTTCTATGCTTAATGCTTACACGAAAGGAATTGAGGATAACCTAAATAATTTTTAAGCAATCATCACTATGAGGAGCCCCACTAATGTATAGGAGGTATAACAACTCACAAGTCACTGTGCTGCCTTATCACCTTCCTTTTTTGTGCAAGCGATATGGCCTTCCTATTCTTCACCTTCTTAAAGAAGAATGAGAGGTTTGAGTAGACCCCTAAGTGCGAAGAAGCTTTTACAAAAGTTAGGAAATTCCTCACATTGCCCCATATCCAGACTTACCAGAGAAAGGGGTCGGTGTTGCTACTCCACCTCTCAGTTACACAATGAGCTCAGTCATTGTCTAAGAAATTTACAGGTCGGAAAAACCTATATATTTCATAAGCAAAGTGTTTAAAGGAACCAAAGCGCGCTATCATAAGATCAAGAAGTTGGTGCTAGCCATCATTGTTGCGGCAAGGAAATTGAAACCATACTTCCAGGGTCACAATATCCTAGCAAAAACCAACTATCTTGTTTGGCAAGTCTTAAAGACGCCCGATTTAGCATGGAGGATGGTATTCTAGGCAGTGGAACTCTCAGAATATGACATTCAATATGTCTTAAAGAGCATTAAGTCATAACTTCTGGCATATTTTGTGGCAGAACTCAGCTCACCTGTAGAAGAGGAAACGCCCACATAGTGGGTTCTATCTATAGGTCGTGCCTCCAACATAAAAGGGAGTAGTTCTAGAATAGTTCTAGAAGAACCTGGAAACATACTCATTGAGCAACCCTTAAAATTCTAGTTCACTGCCAGCAATAACCAGGTGGAATACGAGGCTTTCGTTGTTGAAATGATCCTTGCCTTAGAAATGGGAGCCTCTAGATTGATGGCCAAAAGTGACTCCCAGCTGATCGTCAACCAAGTCTTGGAGAAGTACCAAGCCAACGATCCTTAACTAATAAGATATCTACAAAAGGTATGGAGTTTATCCTCTCGCTTCTCCTCCTTTGAAATAGAGCACATCCCTTGCGAACAAAACTTCAAAGCAGACCTTTTGTCTAAGCTAACCACCTCAAAAACGTCGGGGTTCAACATAACAGTTACCTAGGAGACCCTCGCCTCCCCCTACCATAGAGGTAGATGAGATATACTCCCTGGAAGTTATTACAAAATCTAGCTGGATGTTTCCCATACTGCGTTATCTACAGGCTGGCAAACTTCCATTAGACGAGAAACATGAAACACCCTGGATCTAGAAAACTATATAAAATAGGGACAACCTCTCCCATGTTATGATGTCTGGGCAAGCATGAAACCACCCTGGTTATATCTAAGGTACACGAGGGTGCTTGCAGCAGTCACATTGGCAGAAAACCCCTCACACATAAACTTTTAAGGATGAGGGTATTATTATCCTACCCTAATGAAAGATAACATCACTTTTGTCAATAAGTATGATTAGTATCAAAGGCATGCTGACCTTCACCATGCCCCAACATAACTCCTCCTATTAATGACCTCTCCCTAACCTTTCTATCAATGGAGCGTGGACATCTTAGGCATGTTCCCCTTGGTGTCGAACCAACAAAAATTCCTTGTAGTAAGGGTTGATTATTTCACCAAATGGATAAAAGTGGAAGTTGTCACCAAAATCATGATAGAGAGAATGCACCGCTTATGTTGGCATATGATTATGTGTAGAAACACACTTCTTGAAGCCATTGCCTCTGAAAATGGGACCCAGTTTGTTAGTGTTATGGTAACCAAATTCTACAAATACTTTGGACTACATGAAAAATTTGTGTATGTGGTACACCCTCAAGCCAACGGTCAAGTCGAGTCAGCCAACAAAGTAATTTTAAAGGGACTCAAGAAGACGCTTGACGATGTTAAGGGTTTATGAGTAGAACTACTTTCCGAGATATTATGGTCATACCATACCACTTCGTATTCCAATGCCAAAGAACCTCTGTTTTCCATGGTATAGGAAGTGAGCATCATGCTACAAGTGAAGATTAACGCGTCCTCGTGGCTACGATCCTAGTTCAATGAAGATGCGGACAAGATAGGCTAAAAGTGTGAAATTCTGGCATTCTAACACATGTTAATACTGATGTCCTCACATCAAAACATAATGCCAAGACAGATGTTACAACATTTGTATGTCTGAAAGAACACTTATATCAGACTATAAAAAATGCATAAATAAATTGCAGAATGATAAACAACACAGTAAATTGTTAACCCAGTTTGGTGCAACATCACCTGCATCTAGGGGCTACCACACCAAGAAGGAAATTCACTATGATAGCATTAGTTCAAATATAAACTCCCCAATTTATAACTTCTCTCCTAATCACTACCTTGTGCAACTTCTACCTAGACACCCTCTAGATATGAGATTCTCCTCTCACTTCCTAATCAGTCATAATCCCAGTGACAATACCTCAAGAAACCAAAAAGAAGAAGAACACTCTTCCAACTACAATACTTGGTTTTGCTTAAAAGCTTCAACAAAGAACAATACACTCTTGCTTACAAGCTTTATAGTGGACAATTAACAATACAAAATCAGTCTACCTCAATGCATCAAAAGATACAAGGGTGACATACAAATAACACGAACAAGACTCTCAAAACCTAAGACTCTAAAACCCCCCTTATTTTACAAAAGTGAAAATCATGAAATACAATAGGTTTAGGTTTTCTTTAAATAGCTTTCAATATTTGTAGGCTTAGGCTCTTGAAGCGTAATTCATCAGGAATCAGCTTGAAATCATAACCATAATCTCCTGCACAAAAATAGGAACAAAATACAAAGTTTCCTAAAAAGGCTTAACAATCCTTTTTCAGAAAACCATCACAATCTGTCAAAACAGAAGTTCCTACAATATCCCTCCTTGGATAACACATACATGTGAATTAAAACACACTAAAAAGTTACACTAAAACTACCAAAATAGTCATGCCCTAACTTTCTGGTATAACATGTCTTGGAACATGTTACAACATCAAGCTGAACATGATGTTTGACTGTCATAGCAAAACATCTGGCTTAACATCTTGTTAGCAGCATGTTTTACCAAAATGTTGCCAATCCAAAAACCATAGAGCTTACAATCTCCCCCTTTACCAAAATGTTACCACAAAACCTGTAATCAGAAAGATATCAGAGATAAAGTGCAGATACAAATCATTAGAGATTACAACTCCTTCAAACTCTAAAAATCTCCAGAGATCTGATGTCAAAACATGTCGTCTGACATCACATCAACACAACAGCAACCTCAGACAGATCCATTACTCCCCCTATCACATATAACCAACACTCCTCTGAAGGGGAAAACCCAAATCACCTGAAAACCATACATCAACTGCCTTCGTTCACACACCCCCTCTCTAGGGGAAAACCCAAATCACCTGACAGACACATATGAACTATCCAAGTTCACACATTAGAAGTACATACAACAGAAGCCACACATATTAGAAACACGTACAGAAGAAGCCACGCATGTTACTCAGAACATCAGAGTAATAGATTACCATAAAGCATCCAAGGTTCTTCATAACCACAACATGTCACAACATGTTGCACAACATTGCCCACATACAACCCATCAGTAACAGCAGTATGAGCAACTCCCCCTAAATAGTTGCATACAACAAGCAACCATAAATCACACTAAAGCATGACATGATGTCATGTCATCTAATCCAACATTAGAAACAAGATCGGAACCAGCAAACATATCAACACTTTACTCCCCCTTTTTAGCCAAAAATTGACAAAAATAGAGTAAATGTAAATAACTAGAAATGGAGACACACAGTAGCAAGAGCTACAAACATTTTTAATGGAAGCAAACAACAACGAAATAGATGAAAGCAAAAACTGTTAGAGAATTATTACAATACGACACACAAAAAAAAACAAAGCAGCAACAGAAACTCCATGTAGGAAGCCAGCTATCCACTCCAACCTCCTGAGTTAATGAAATTAACCCAGCCTTCACCACCATCCTTGTCAGAATCATGCAATTGATCATGACTTATCTTCAAGGATTTCATCTTTGTCACAAAATTTTCCCCTTCCTAGATGCTCCAGTGGATGACCCAACAGATGTCATGACTTTAGAATCCATTTTCTTCGAATCCGCATTCTTCTCCTTCTTGGCATCCATCACACGAGCCTTTTTAGAATCAACATTCTTAAACTTTTGACTCATGTTGAGATGCAACTGGGTAGACTGCTGAAGCATTAAGGTTTTGGAGAAAGAAAACGAATAACTACATAGCTTATAACACCTGATCACTCAAGGATAGATTTGTTGAAAAGATTTAAGTTATCCTTGGTAACAAAGACATTATCTTATTCCTCTTTTTCACTTTCCAAACTTTGACTATAGCATTCTCCATGTCATTGAAAAATTGCTTTTCTTGAGAAACACATGCAACCCTAAAAAAACGTGTTTTAGGCCTCCTAAACTATAATTGCTATAACTCTTCATTAATACTAATTCTGAAAACACCCCTGACAGAATAATGATTAGTCACAATGATGTTGTCCAGCTGTACAGAGAGAGAATCCTTAAAACTTCTGATTGTGACCAGCTTGTCACAGTATAATTTCATGACATCCTGATTAACATTGTAAACCTTTAGTACCCAACTTACTTTTGAGCAACACCTCCCTCAGCAAAATACTTAGACAAACACAAATTGTATCCTTGCTGATCCAAAAGACAAGGTTGTTTCTTAATAAAAGGAACACCTTTAGACCAAATCAGAAGCACACACAACAGAATTACCACAGAGTCCAAACAAGAACACCACACAGTGATAACCAAAACCAACTCCCTCTGGATTACATAGCTTATGAACTTAGCAAAGTGTAGCTGAATAGCTAAACATAATGTCAAGATATCTAGTTTGTCATCACAGAGCAACCAAAACAACATAAGCTACTTGAGGACATGTAAGCTTTGTACAAACTACAACCTTGCAGATACAAATCAAACAAGTACACAGCTTCCCCTGAATACCATAGTTTATTGCAGAGAAAAATAAATTCTCCCATACCATAAACATCATTGTTTTCAAGGACATACCCATGAACTGTCCCAGTTCATATATCAGAGGCACATGCATAGAAGAAGAAGGATAAGCCTCAAAAACATATACGAGAAACCAGAGTTCTTAAACAAAAACTTCAGGCAGGCAAGAATTCATACACATTTGGTTTGACATCATGCACCCAAACCACATCAGTAGAAGTACATTTTTTCTTAAGCACCAATACCTAGAAAGATGTAAGAACATGGCATCCAATAATCACCATAAAACACAGAGACAAGTAGAGCTCATTCCTATGCTTCATACCATAACATCACAGGATTAGATATTTCATCTCCGAGTATATTGGAGAGCACAAACTCCATACGATTAGGTATGCTTAATCTAATGCGATGGTGTTCCAACATTTACTTGGACATCATTCCTTTTCATAACGATTGGTTTTGGACATAACATTCATAGCAGACCATGAACATCCACTTGCAAGAACTATTTAAGAACCAACATTTAAGCACAATAGTAGGGGAACAAACTGCAATGGCAGATAATGGATACTCACCCAAGGAAACTTCATAGAGAGAAATAGACTCTCTGTTGCACCCCAGAATTTGCCCAACCTTTTTCTTTATCTGGCTTTTGTTTCTTTGTATTGTTCTAGCATTTGCATTGCATAGCATTTTTCATTTAGTAGGGGATCAAGAGGGTGTGCCTAGCAAGAGAAGGTTACCAAGGGTTTTGAGCTTAATCAGGAGGTCTACTCAAGCATGAGTGGTCATCAAATTCATCAAGAAGTGGTCGTTGTTAGAACACAGATTGGTTCTTAGTTATATCTCTATGTTTTGATGATAACACTTACGAAATTTTGTATTAAGAAATTATATACTCTAAATTTGTTCAAGTATTTTTGCTGCAGATATTAAATTTAATATTCTTCTGAAAGCAAAAATGGATCTGAACGTTGAACTATGCAAGGCTCTAAAGCGTCAGAAGCATATCTTAGAAGAATCTGAGCGCTGCCTACAGAAGACTCTGAGCGCTGTCTACAGAAGGATCTGAAGCAGAAGCTACAGAAGCATCTGAAGCATAGATTGAAGACTTTCTATGAAGAGTTTCAAGCACAGTTTTTCAGAAGACTCTGATAGTACTGTACGCTGCAAGTATTGAGGATTTGATCCGTAAACTCTGCTCTAATGAAATCTCACGCTAAAGCACACTTGTTGCAACACTCTGATACAACAAATTCTGAAGACATCAAGACTCTGATCACTCAAGGCTCTGATGTGAATTGCTGGGAATTAGAAACTTGTTGAAGAAGAATGTGAAGTTATATCTGTTGGTTATTCCAAACGACTCTTTCCTCTTTTATGCTAGACACAAGAACTTAGGCAAAAGGATTTCTCTGAACGTTCTACTTCTAAGAAAGGTCAAGTGATGTGAAGACAAAAAGGTTACAGCTACTTTGCAGACACGGTATTCAAGCTTGCAAACGTCTTGGACTTCTGTGCCTATAAAAGAAAGACTTCAACATCTTTCTCAAGTTGACGATTATTGAAAGAAATTCATTGAAAAGCTCTCATACAAATTATTCTCTTCGCTGAATTTATTTCACACGTTCTTTAACTTAAGTGTAAATCACAGTTGTGATATAGCTTTCTTAGAAGCATTCAAACACTTGTTTAGTTTTACATTTGATTGTAACAGTTCCTTGAGAAGACCCAGTTATGGTCAGTAGTTCTTGAGAAGACTAAGAACAGTTGTTCTTAGTGGTTGCTATTGTAATCAGTTTGATTAATAGTGGATTAAGTCCTTGTAGAGAAAGGCAAATCACTCTTGATAGGGTGGACTAGAGTAGTTGAGTTCAACGAACCAGGATAAAAATCGTTGTGTTTTTATTGCTATAATATTTTCTATATACTTATTCAACCCCCTCCCCCCCTTCTAAGTATTTTCTCACCTTCAGTTGACATCAGAGCTCCGGTTCTGTGTGTGCTATCACTTCACCGTGAACAGAAAAGATCCAGTGAGAAAACTTTGATATATATTCTTGGTTGTTATTGTGGATGAAACTTCAACATCTAACAGCAGCAACAGATATGAAGAAAGGGATAGAATCAGCACAAAAACCCCTATGTTTGATGGGGAGAAGTTTGACTATTGGAAGGACAGAATAGAGAGTTTCTTCCTTGGTTATGATGTTGATCTATGGGACTTAGTCATTGATGGGTATGTTCACCCTACTGATGGGGATGGCAAGAAAATTGATAGAAAATCTATGACTGAAGCCCAAAAGAAGGAGTTCAGAAATCATCACAAAGCTAGAACAATCTTATTAAATGCAATATCTCATACTGAGTATGAGAAGATCACCAACAGAGAAACTGCATTTGATTTGTTTGAGTCTTTGAAGATGACACACGAAGGGAACTCACAAGTTAAAGAGACCAAGGCTCTGGCGCTGATCCAGAAGTATGAAGCGTTTAAAATGGAAGAATCTGAATCTATAGAAACTATGTTCTCTAGATTCCAGATCCTCACAGCTGGATTAAAAGTGCTGGACAAAGGATATTCAATTGTCGATCATGTGAAGAAGATCATCAGAATCTTGCCTATCAGATGGAGACCTATGGTCACTGCTCTGAAGCTAGCAAAGGATCTGAACAAGATCACATTAGAAGAACTAATCAGCTCACTGAGGAGCCATGAAATTGAACTTGAGGAAGACGAGCCTCAAAAGAAAGGTAAGTCAATTGCTTTAAAGTCTAACAAATCTGTGAAAGCTTTGCAGGTGTTAGAAGAAAGTTCTGAAGAGTCTTCTTCTGAAGAAGAAGATGAATTGTCCTTGCTGTCCAGAAGAATCAACAGACTCTGGAAGCACAAACAGAGGAAGTTCGAGAACTTCAAGAAGCCAGATCAACGCAAGGAGTCCTCTGGACCAAAAAGATCTGGAAAGAAGGAGGTTGTTTGCTTTGAATGCAAAGAACCTGGCCATTACAAGAATGAATGTCCAAAACTTCTAAAAGAAAAGTCAAAGAGGAAGTTTGACAAAAAGAAAAAGATTCTAATGGCAACCTGGGATGATTCAGATGATTCTGAATCTTCATCAGAATATGAAGAAGAATGCGCCAACATGGCTCTGATGGCAGGCGTGGAAGATCAGGATGAAGGATCATCTGGATCTGAATCTGATTCTGAATCTGACTCAGAAGAGGTACTTTCTGATCTCTCTAGGGAAGAACTTATTAAAGTTTTATCAGAAGTTCTGAAAAACTATAACCAGATTAAGCTCAAATGCAAGAAGCTTAAATGCAATCTTGAATCTGAGAATAATCTATTAAAGTCAGAAGTTGCTGAGCTCAAAGAAAACAATTTGAAAATGAAAAACAATTTTGAAAAAGCTCAACAAGACTCTGAATCTGAAACTAAGTCAAAATGCAAAAATATTTTAGAAGAATATGACTTCAACTTTCAGAAGTTTTTGGCTAAAAGCATAGATAGAAGCAAGATGGCTTCAATGATCTATGGAGTTAGCAGAAACAATAGGAAAGGAATTGGATATGAATCTTCCTCTGGAAAGGATTTAAATCCAATGCCTGTTGATAAACTTATCATTAAGAAGACTCCCTTATATTCTCATTTTAAGTTTGGCCATCTGAATGATATTAAACACACAAGTTCTGATCAGAATGTTCCTATGTTTAAGCCAAAAGTGAGTCAGAACAAAACTGTTGTAAAAAGACAGAAGTTCAGACAAACTTTTAAGGTAACTAACCCAAAAGGACCCAAAACGATCTGGGTACCTAAGGATAAGATAATCCCTGTTGCAGATGTATTTAGCAAGATAGGCAAGATGCCAGTCATGGTACCTGGACTCTGGCTGCTCACGTCACATGACGGGAGAAAGGTTTATGCTCCAAAGCCTGGAGCTTAAATCTGGACGAGACGTGAAATTTGGAGGGAATCATAAGGGAAAGATTATTGGCTCTGGTACTATTGGCAATGGTAACCTTCCCTCTATATCTAATGTTTTACTTGTAGAAGGATTAAAGCATAATCTATTGTCCATAAGTCAATTAAGTGACAATGGTTATGACATAATCTTTAATCGACAATGTTGCAAAGCTGTTAGTCAGAAGGATGGCTCAATCCTATTTAATGGAAAGAGGAAGAACAACATTTACAAAATCAATCTTTCAGAACTTAAGGTTCAAAATGTTAAATGCCTTATGTCTGTTGATGATGAGCAATGGGTCTGGCACAAAAGATTGGGGCATATTAATATGAGACGTATATCTCAGATTAATAAACTCAATTTGGTCAGAGGACTTCCTAAGTTGAAGTTCAACTCAGATGCTCTTTGTGAAGCATGTCAAAAAGGAAAATTTTCAAAATCTTCTTTTAAAATTAAGAATGTTGTTTCAACTTCAAGACCATTAGAATTACTTCACATTGATCTGTTTGGACCAGTGAAAACTGCATCCATCAGAGGCAAGAAGTATGGATTAGTCATTATTGATGACTATAGCATATGGACATGGGTGAAATTCCTAAAACACAAGGATGAGTCACATTATGTGTTCTTTGACTTCTGCAAACAAGTCCAGAATGAAAAAGATTTTAAAATTGTTAAAGTCAGAAGTGATCATGGTGGCGAATTTGAAAACAAATATTTTAAAAAATATTTTAATGGAAATGGCATTGCTCATGATTTCTCCTGCCCTAGAACTCCACAACAGAATGGAGTTGTAGAGAGGAAAAATAGAACTTTGTAAGAAATGGCCAAAACCATGATCAACGAGACTAATCTGGAAAAGCATTTTTGGGCAGAAGCAATAAGCACAGCGTGTTATATTCAGAACAGAATGTCTGTAAGACCTCTTCTGGAAAAGACTCCCTATGAATTGTGGAGGAAAAAAAAGCCCAACATTTCTTATTTTCATCCTTTTGGATGTATATGTTATATGTTGAACACTAAAGAGAATCTAAACAAGTTTGATTCTAAAGCACATAAGTGTTTCATGCTTGGGTATTCTGAACGCTCTAAAGGCTACAGAGTATACAATACTGAAACACAGATTGTGGAGGAATCTATACATGTTAGATTTGATGATAAGCTTGGAATTGAAAAGCCAAAGCAGTTTGAAAGTTCTACAGATAGATAAGTAATTCTCACAGACTCTGAAGGCTCAGAGGCAGAAAAGGTTCAAGTGAAGGAGCCAGAAGCAACACCAAATGCAATTCCTTTAGCTTCTGAAATGAACAACTTAAATATTTCTGAAGAATCAAATGTTAAAGGATCATCTTCCAGAATCAAGGCCTCTCACCCAGAGAATGTGATCATTGGAAAGAAGGATGACCCTATAAGAACAAGATCCTACCTCAGAATATCTGAAGCGTCATTATTTGGGTTGGTGTCAGTTATTGAACCAACTTCTGTGGATGAAGCTCTGCAAGACAATGACTGGATAACTGCCATGCAAGAAGAGCTCAATCAGTTCACAAGAAATGACGTTTGGGATTTGGTTCCAAGACCAAAAGGATTCAACATAATTGGAACTAAATGGGTCTTCAGAAACAAGTTGAATGAAAAAGGAGAAGTTTAAAGAAACAAAGCAAGGCTTGTTGCTCAAGGTTATAGCCAGCAAGAAGGAATTGATTATACAGAGACTTATGCTCCTGTAGCCAGGTTAGAGTCTATTCGTTTACTCATTTCTTTTGATGCACAAAATAACATCACTCTGTATCAGATGGATGTTAAGAGTGCCTTTCTAAATGGTATTATAGAAGAGGAAGTTTATGTTCACCAACCTTCTGGTTTTGAAAGTGAAAAATTTCCAGAACATGTTTTTAAACTCAAGACATCTCTTTATGGTTTAAAACAAGTTCCCAGAGCTTGGTATGAGAGATTAAACAATTTTCTTCTGGAGAAAAATTTTATCAGAGGCAAAGTGGACACAACTCTTTTCTGTAAAACATTTAAGAAAGATCTGTTAATTTGTCAAATATATGTGGATGATATTATATTTGGATCTACAAATGTTACACTGGGAAAGGAGTTTGCTCAATGTATGCAGGCTGAATTTGAGATGAGCATGATGGGAGAATTGAGATTCTTTCTGGGAATTCAAGTCAACCAGACTCCAGATTGCACTTACATTCATCAGACCAAATATGTTAAAGAGCTTTTGAAGAAGTTCAACATGACTGATAGTAAGATGGCAAAGACTTCTATGCATCCAACAAGTACTCTTGGTAAGGAAGAGGTAAGTAAGAAAGTATATCAGAAACTCTACAGAGGTATGATAGGATCTCTTCTCTACTTAACTGCTTCTAGACCTGAAATTTTGTTCAGTGTATGCTTGTGTACAAGATTCCAATCAGATCCTAGAGAATCACACTTAACAGCTGTTAAGAGGATTCTAAGGTATCTAAAAGGTACTTCTAATGTGGATTTGTGTTACAGAAGATCTAATGAATTTAAACTAGTTGGATTCTGTGACGCTGATTACGCTGGAGACAGAGTGGAAAGAAAAAGTACTTCTGGAAGTTATCAATTTTTAGGAAGAAATTTAATCTCCTAGTACAGCAAGAAACAACCTACAATTGCGCTATCAACTACAGAGGCAAAATATATTGCTGCTGCTGGATGTAGCACGCATATGCTCTGGATGAAAAGTCAGCTAGAAGACTATCAGATCTTTGAGAGTAATATTTCTATATTCTGTGATAATACTTCTGCTATATGCTTATCTAAAAACCCTATTTTACACTCTAAGGCTAAGCATATAGAAATTAAACATCACTTCATCAGAGACTATGTTCAGAAGGGTATTATAAAATTAGACTTTGTTGATACAGATCATCAATAGGCTGGTATTTTCACAAAACCCCTTGCTGAAGATAGGTTCAAGTTTATTCTGAAAAATATTGGTATGGAATTTTGTCCAGAATAATATTTATCAGAAGCAAACCTCTCAGATGCAAAATGCTTAAAACTCTGAAGTATTTCATCTATCATTTATTTGATTTCTTGAATTATTCTTTCTGTGTGTATCTGAACTAACCAATCTCAGAGGATCTGAACGTTGGCTAACGTTTCATTTCTCAAAGAGAATTCAGAAGCACATGCAAGAAAACACGTGTCACTCTAGAATTTGAAAAGATGGCATGCACAATACTGAAGAGACGTTTGAGGTATTGTTTGAATAGTTAATTTCTTGGTTCCCCCCCCCCCCCAATTGTCAGAATCAATTAATGCTTTGAAATGATTATTATTCTTTTCATTAAATATCATTAATTGCTAATTGAGAACGTGCTAGATGTGTGTCTGTTTGTGTGCCCTAATTTTTCTCTATAAATACCACAAAATCTCACCATTTCACACTTTTCACTCTCACAAACACGTTTATGCATTTCTGTTTGCTCTTTAGCCTTCATCTAAACCATAAACCTTCATCATCTTCAACAATGGCTACCTCATCTTCAACCTCAGCTCAGTTCCAATCGTCAATGGTTGTTGTTTATTCGTCAAACATGGGTGCTACTCCTTTTAAGGAACCTGAGAGAACTTTGTTAACCCTTGTTGATAAGTTTGAAGTGTTATGTGAATCAATGGTGGAATTTGACTCCTTAGCTGAAAACGATTTTAATTTATGTCCTATCATTGATGCTCAAGGTTGGGTAAAGTACTTTGATAGATTATTTGGACCAGTTTATCCATACTTAGTGAAAGAATTCTGGATTCACGCATCTGTCTACCCAAAGTTCATAATCTCTTCTATTCTGGGAAAAGAGATTATAATCACTGAAGATCTAATTAGAAAACTCATTGGGTATGAGGAAACTGATGGAGTTTCTCACCTGCCAGCTGGGCGTGTTGAAATGGATGAAGTGTATGCTAAAGTTATTTCATCTGGACAAGCTTCCAACAAGTTCAAGGATTTGAAACCTGATTACAAAATATGGGCAAAGATTTTTCTAGGCTACATCAACCACAGAAAATCCACAAACTCTCCAAATTATGTGAACAATGAACAAATTTACTTCATGTACTGCTTAAGTCAGAGTACCAAAGTGGATCTGCCACACATTCTCTTCATGCATTTGTGAATCACATTAATGCATCCAGAGAATCTGTCAAGACTAAGGGTCAGAAGATCAGAACATGGATACCTTTTGGAAGATTAATCTCAGACATTCTGACGGAGAATGGTCTGGTAGCTGCTCTATATGAAGCTGGAGTGAAAGAAGAACTTGATTCAATAGTTGGAAAACCCTTGAATGGAAAGAGTCTCCAAAGGCTAAAAGTTGTGGATGAACTCACAACTGCTCCTAAAAAGCTGAATATTGCTGAAGTCAGTCAGAGGAGGATTCCAGTTAAAGACTTTCCTATCTTTGGTGCTGAGGAACCTAGAGACGTTATTCTTAGGTACATTGACATGTGCAAGGCAGATGGAACACCTGTTCCTGCTGATATTTTGATACGTGCAAGAGAACCAGTCCCAGATGTTTATGAGGAGAATATGAAGAAAAGAAGACAGTTAGAGGCAGAAGAAGCTGTTGCTCAGAAGAAACAGAAAGTTGCTGAGAAACCACAGAAGCAGATAAAAAGAAAAGCTTCTAGAGAAGTTCCTTCTGTTCCTGCCAAACACATCAAGATAAGAGGTGCTAAAACATATTTACCTTCTATTTCTGAAATTGCAGTAGATTTATCAACTATTAGCTCTGTTCCAAAACCCCCTCCTTCTCAACCTCAAACCACTTCTCTTCCATCTCAAATATCTGAACCACCTACAATTTCTAAATCACAAATTCCATCTGATCCTGTTCCCACAACACCATTTCAATCATCTAAAATTCCTCAATCAGAACCACAAACAACAAACTAGCAGAACCAACTCCAACACCTCAACAACCTGAAATTCAACAAACCTCTGTACCTGAACCAGTACCATCTGAACCCGTTGTATCTGAACCACCAAAATCCATACCTTCTAATCCTCAACCAGATCAACACAAACCTGCTGAATCAAACGTATCTGATTCTGAAGTTCTGGACGTCCAACCCCTGAAAAGCATGTTTGAAATATCTTCCATATCCTGTCACTCGACCACCTCATCTGATTCATCTGAATCTGATGTTCATCCAGATGTAAGCTCACCCCCTCTCTCAGAGGATATGAACCTAAACAACTAGTTCCACCTATTTCATCTGATACTATCATTCCTGAACCCACTACAACACCTAAACCCAGGACATCTGATCCCCTTCCTTCTGGTCTAAAGATTAAAAACTATTATACCAGAATAGAACCATCTAACCCTTTCACTCCATATAAACCTAGTTTTTCAACTACTCTTCCATCTGAACTTAAAACCCATTTTGACCAACTACCAGATATCATTTCATTAGAACCTCTGTTGTCTGATAAATCTGTTTTCATTCCCTACATCTCCACTACATTTGATGTCATTCCCTCTGCATCAAGGGTAAAACCATTTTTGGTTCATACTTTATCCAGATTCAAAACCGCTACTTCATCATCTGACCATCCATCTTTTCCTTCCTACCCTCGTCCTTTGTTCATCATCCCACCTTTCACCATACCAACTTCACCAAAACCAATTTAAACATCAACTCTTGAAGCCTTTCTTAAACCAAAACCTAGGCTAAATGTTGATATTCTATTTGCAAATTTTATGAAAGAGATATAGATGAATTTAGGCTCTGTGAAGAAAAGATGCTTGTCAACCATGAACTCGGCTGAATCTGATGCTATCTGGAATAGCTTCATCTCCAGATTCAATATTGTTGCTTCAAATCTGAAGAATGTCTACTCTGATGATGCAAAGATCAGATTTGCTGAAACCACCAGAACCATGTTATGGACTATGAAAAGCTTTGCACCTTTGCTTCTTGAGGATGTACCTTCATCTTCTGGAGTATCTGCTACAGAAACTATTGTAGGATCTGCTTCTGAGGAAAATCCTTTGGCTTTGACAACTGTGGACAAACCCTCTGCATCTGTGGCTCCAGACTCTGCGACTCCAATGGTTATTGACTCTGCTCCTGCATCAGAATCTGCTCTATCTACTTCTTCTGAGATCAAGAAAGAGAACCCATAATTAGAAGAGAAGATTTATGTGTTAGAAGCTGGTCAATCTGAGATCAAGTCCTGGATGGCTAAGCAAGATCAGAAGAATGAGAAAATTGAGAAATGGATGTCAAAGCAAGAAGAATCCTCATCTGAGATCACCCATCTTTTGAAGATGATTCTTTCCAAATAAACCTAGATTTATGTTTTCTCTATCTGATGTTTGTGCACTTGTACTTGAATTTCTTATCTAATGTTTTATCTGTTCTCTCTAAGTACTTATTTGAATGAATGAATTTGATGTTTTCTCTACATGAATGTATCTTTTCTCTCTGTTTCCTTTTATTTGTCTTTAAAAGTTTTTCTTTTTGATTATGACAAAAAGGGGGAGAAAATGAAATTCTGACTGTTCAAATAAACTTTACCTGAATGGAATTCAGACATATCAAATTATAACTAACGTGAATTTTTAGTATTTCAAAACTAATGAAAAATCTGATAAAATTCTTTAAAGTAACTCTGAGATCTCCAGATCAAGTTTTAACCAATTAGACTCTGATTCTGAAACGTTCATCCAAGTCAAGCTCTATTTTTTGGAACAATCAGGCTCTGATTCTGAAAAGAATACTCATGCAAAAAGGGAAGTTTCTATTCTTTCTAAGTATTCAATTCAGGGGGAGACTCATAATCTCAGGAGGATTATAATTATCTCTTTATTGAACAAAATTTCTTATGTATTTGTCATCATCAAAAAGGGGGAGATTGTTAAAACACAGATTGGTTCTTAGTTATATCTCTATGTTTTGATGATAACATGTATTAAGAAATTATATACTCTAAATATGTTCAAGTATTTTTGCTGCAGATATTAATATTCTTCTGAAAGAAAAAATAGATCTGAACGTTGAACTATGCAAGGCTCTGAAGCGTCAGAAGTATCTCTTTGAAGAATCTGAGCGCTGCCTACAGAAGACTCTGAGCGCTGTCAACAGAAGGATCTGAAGCAGAAGCTACAGAAGCATCTGAAGCATAGACTGAAGACTTTGTATGAAGAGTTTCAAGCACAGTTTTTCAGAAGACTCTGATAGTACTGTACGCTGCAAGTATTGAGGATCTGATCCCTAAACTCTGCTCTAATGAAATCTCACGCTAAAGCACACTTGCTGCAACACTCTGATATAGCAAATTCTGAAGACATCAAGACTCTGATCACTCAAGGCTCTGATGTGAATTGATGGGAATTAGAAACTTGTTGAAGAAGAATTTGAAGTTATATCTGTTGGTTATGCCAAATGACTCTTTCCTCTTTTATGCTAGACACAAGAACTCAGGCAAAAAGGATTTCTCTGAACGTTCTACTTCTAGGAATGGTCAAGTGATGTAAAGACAAAAAGGTTACAACTACTTTGCAGACACGGTATTCAAGCTTGCAAATGTCTTGGACTTCTGTGCCTATAAAAGAAAGACTTCAACATCTTTCTCAAGTTGACGATTATTGAAAGAAATTCATTGAAAAGCTCTCATACAAATTATTCTCTTTGCTGAATTTATTTCATACGTTCTTTAACTTAAGTGTAAATCACAATTGTGATATAGCTTTCTTAGAAGCATTCAAACACTTGTTTAGTTTTAGATTTGATTGTAACAGTTCCTTGAGAAGACCCAGTTGTGGTCAGTAGTTCTTGAGAAGACTAAGAACAGTTGTTCTTAGTGGTTGCTATTGTAATCAGTTTGATTAATAGTGGATTAAGTCCTTGTAGAGAAAGGCAAATCACTCTTGATAGGGTGGAATAGAGTAGTTGAGTTCAACGAACCAGGATAAAAATCGTTGTGTTTTTATTGCTATAATATTTTCTATATACTTATTCAACCCCCTCCCCCCCTTCTAAGTATTTTCTCACCTTCAGTCACTGCTCTTTGAGAGAGTTAATAGGTGTATGTGGAATATCTCCTAACTTGGAGGCCAACTGAATATCATCAGATGATTGTGAATTCATGATTATGGATATGGGATGTTAAGAAAGCTCATTGAGTGCTTTGAAAGCCATGTGGGAGCTTGTTCAAGTTGTTATGACATGTGAAAGAAGCTACAGTCAAAGATGTTGCATCTAGGGTTTTTATCTGGTCAACCCTCAGTCAGTTGTGACATTAAAGGAGATTAAGACTCAATTCCAAGTCTCTATGGTCATGGAATGTTGTGTTGAGATGTTTAATATATCATTTCAAGATCAAGTCAAGAAGAATCAGGAGTGTGAGAAGTTACTAAATTAGGGTTCTCAGTGTAAAATCCCTTGTTTAGTGCCCAACTTCAAGACCACTTATCTCAAGATACAAGTCTCATCTCATCTTGACCCTAATATGAAACTTGTAGAGCATGTTTCTAGCTTTCTTTTGAGTACTTGAAGCCATTCATCTGATTTCTAGAACTCAAGTTATGATGCTGGCAAGTTACAGGTTCTCAGATGAATGTGATTTTGGTCAACAAAAGTCAACCAACTTACAAGCCATTTTTGACCTAGAAGGATGTTTCTCCTCACCTTGACCAAAACATGAAAGTTGTTCCTCATAAACTTAGCTTTCCAAAGAGTACTAGAAGTCCTTCATCTGATTTGTAGAACTCAAGTTATGAAGCTTGCAAGGCAGGGGTATTTTGGGAAAGTAAGATTACAGGTCATTTTCATTATAGGTCCATTTCACTATCTTGCACACTTCAAATGAAAATATTTCCAACCTGAAACTTGCTCCAAGTGGGGTCTTTTGCCCAACCAAACATCAAGGAGTCATGTATTTGGCTTGGATTGGAGAATTGATTTGTAACTTTTTCATGAAGAAAGTTTAAAATCACAAAATGGAATTAATTGGCTTTTAATCATTTTAAGGCATGTGTGTGCATTTTTTGACTCATAAAGATGTACTAAACAAGATGCCAATTTTGGATTGAAGTTTTGGTGCCATTTTCATGTGATTTCAAAGGCATTTTCAAGTGGAATTTTGACTAACCAATATTCACCATTTGATCAAATTAAGGAGTGATTTCAATCCACATGATCAGATTGAAGTCTCAGCAAGCTTTTTGAATCAAAAATAGGGTGAATTGGGGCTGTTTGTACGTGTGTATGAGCATGGAAAGTGAGGATTGGGCAATTTCACAATTGGCACAATGGAGCCACAATTGGGCCTCAATAAGTTGCTATATCCATCATATATTAGTCTTAGGTTATTTTTGGATGAAGTAAAGGATGTTTTGGTGGAGAAATTGTAGAGAACACATTTGGAAAAAGCTCAAGAAAAGTGAAACGCGAATTTTCAGATTCACACCATCTCAAGCAAAATTGAGCATAGCAAAAGCTTCCTTGGAGTTCATGGAGTGATTCTGGATAATTTTCTCTAAGCTTCATCAAAGGATCACGCTCAGTGGAAGCTCTCCACTAGGTATTCTTCAAATCAACTTCTCTCTCTGTATATGATGCCATTGAACGCCATTTTTGCATAAATGTGAACCTCTTGTGTGTAGTTCATTTCTGTATATGTCTTGTTCTCGTTTGTGACAATTGTTGTTGAATGCTTGAAACTTGTTTGGCTCGATTTGGTTGATTCATGACGTTTTAATCCTAAGTGATGTTGGATTTGAGATCTGGGTGAGGAGTAGATGAGGTTTGACTATTAATTTGCTGGATTTGGTTCAGTGTAACTCCATCTGAGTTTTTGACTCACCGGAGATGGTGACCGGAGCCGCCGTGCTCCGTCACCTATTTCTTTCCCTCTGTTTCCATGTTCAAACGAGGAAGATGATTACGTGTTGGTTTGTGAGTTGTTGGATCTGATTACTTTTTAATTCAACGCATAGGATTAAGACGTACCGTGTTCCATGTTTGACCATACACACCATATCACATTTAAAATTCATTTAAATATATGGCATGCTTTGGTCCTCTTGATCTGATTACTTATTGATCCAACTGCCTAGATTGTGTTCCACCATGCGCGTATGTTGACTCATCACACATGATCCCTTCAATTCACCGTTTTTGTTTTTGTTTGATTGGACCTGGGCCTTTTTCTTGTTGTTTGCACCCCTGTGTGAGCCCAGATTGGCTTTTCAACTTGATTCCTTTGCTATTTACACTGTGGTCTTATTTTATTTAGGTTTTATTTCTTTTTGTTTTTTTGTTTTATTTCTGTTTAGACTTAATTCAAAATAAATAGTTCTCCAATTAATAAAATTCCACAAAAATATTTTATGGGCAATTTGAAATGTCCTTTTATTTTTAGAATTTTTATTTTATTTATTTTGGTTTATTTTTCATTTAAAAAAGGAATTATTAATTGGAGGAGTATTATTTGAATTAAATCTTGACATTGCTTGGTTTTATTTTGTTTCTTCCATTTCCTTTTGGTCCAATGACCCAAAATTCATCCTCATATCCATGATGAGTTGATGAATTTTTTAGGACCATTTTGCCCCTGTTGGTTGACTTTTGGTTTGACTTTTTGTGCATTTCATTTGAACCTCGACAATCCTCATTCACAATGGGACACCCTTGTGAATCAATTTCTTTGGTGGTGTTGTGAATTGATTTTGGCTTTGATCTTTTGGCTTCTGTTTGCCAACATGTTTAGGTACCTTGTGCTTTTTATTTGGTAATTTTTGAACCATTTTCCTAATTTTGAGGAAACTTGCAAATCAAGTTACCTTCAAAGGAGGTTCATACATACATGTTCACCTAGTTTGACTTGGATATGACATCTTTGGATCCTTTGAGCCTTCTATGCCTTTTGTTTCATGTTGCTAACATGTTAAGGATGATGATTTCTCAATTTTAGGTCATGACATTGTTTCTTCCTTGTTCATTTGAGTGTTCTTTTTTATGCTTTCAATTAGGGTTTTAATGTGAAGTATGATTGCATTCCTTTGTGCTTTTGCTTGCATTTCCTTTTGATGTTATTTGCTTTTGCTTTTGAGTTTTCTTCTCCATCTTTACCTTCTGTCCAATGACCTTGGAATCTCATTTAAGGTGTCTTGGTCCCTCCTTTGGAGGTATTTGAAGCACACCTAAAGTGATGAATCCATGAGGATTCTTTTGTGCTTTTCTTTACATATTCTTGTGATGCTTATGGTTGAGTGCATGGTATGAGGTCCTTGATGCCCTCATATAGCCTCCCATCCTCACTTTTTATGTTGAGCTCCCTTTCCTTTTCATTTGGTTTAGTTTTGCTGTTGTGGTTGATGTTGTTTGACTTAGGTCATTTCATCCCACTTTTGGTGCATTTTTGTGTGGGTTGTTCTTGTTTGTTTGACTTCTTCTTGTGCACTTCTTTTTCTCTTCTTTACTTGCATTCCCATATGCATTCTTGGTTGAGATAAGTTTGTGGAGGCTACTGCCCCACACTATTTTCCTCCCACTTTCATTCTACTTGTGCATTTTATGTTTGCATTTTCATTTGCATGTTCTTTCTTCTTCTTCTTCTTCTGCTTTTCTTTGCCATGTTCCCCATAAGTTCTCTAACCTCTTGAGGTTATGATAGACATTAGGTGCCTAACCATGCATGATAACATTAGGTGTTTCCCTTTTGTATCCAAACTTTAAGTTCCCATTGCATGACAACTTTAGGTTTGTGTTAGTCCCCCTTTAGTTTGTCCCTTCTCTTCTCATCTTCATACAATCTTAACACACTTAATAAAGATAATGGATGTTGTGCCATGAGCCTTATACTTGGGAAATGGTGATTGAGGGGCCACCTCTCAATTGCCTAGAGTGTTTAGTATACGTCCTTAGGACGATATGCGACACATTTGATCCTAGGTTTTAGACTTTAGTACAACATACATTATAAACACTCAAATTCAAAACACTTCTTCTCTAAAAAACACAAAAACACTTCAAACCTTTTTCATCCCTAGAGATTCTAATCAGGAAAATCTTTTCAGAAAAAGAGTGTTGTTAACTCTTAGTTCTATCGCAAACGGTAACGCCTAAGTCTCCCATGCTCGAGCTGCATACACCAACTGCTAGAACTGATTGTTAACCCTACTCGGGCCTAAAAAAATTTTAAACCAACCCGTGGTCCTTTTAGCCCGAACTACGTTTGCTCTGATCTTTCATATCAGATGAAAGTACGTAGGCACAAGACGCGACGTCTTGGCGAGCAACCTTTCCTCCTTTCACCCGTAGTAAGCCGAACTACGTTGACTCTGATTTCTCGTACCAGACGGGAATACGTAGGCCCAGAGCAGCGATGCTCTGTCAAGTCCTTTCTTTTTCTGTTGTCCCTGAGACCTTTAGCTAGATAGATTAATCACCCTTTTAGATAGACAACAATGCGTGGATCCCGTCGAGTACGACGGACGTGAGGGGTGCTAATACCTTCCCCTTGTGTAACCGACTCCCGAATCCAGACATGGT
Source organism: Lathyrus sativus (assembly GCA_963859935.3). Classification (NCBI taxonomy): domain Eukaryota; kingdom Viridiplantae; phylum Streptophyta; class Magnoliopsida; order Fabales; family Fabaceae; genus Lathyrus; species Lathyrus sativus. Next base: position 523,571,101 of record OZ012740.1, on the reverse strand, counting down.
TGCGATGACCTTGTCTTTCCCTTTTTCATTAGGTTTTTCCGATCGTTTCCTTTCCCTCTCTGTGGGATAAATAATGAAAGGTGGCGACTCTTCTATTTTTCGCAGGGTGTTTTTCGCAGTTGTGATAGCTGGTGACTCTGCTGGGGACTCTGTTTCCCTATGTGAGTCAATCCTAGCGCATGTTTGTTTATCTTTGGGTGTTGTATATATGTGCTTTATTTACTTCCGCACTTTATTTTCCCACATTTATTTCCTGTATCATATATCATTATTGTTGTGCTGTGGGGTGGGAAGTTCTGATGAGTGATAAGTCGGACCCGGGCTTGAGTACAAACCTAGCATTAGTAGTGGTGGATGTGCTTGCTTTGCTCGTACTAGTTCACCATGAAATTCGCGCTAGGACGAGATTCTCTTTGATGATTTTCTTTCTGGCCCTTTGGGCTCGAATGGATTTTGGATCTGAGGGTTGTCGACTCTGGGAACCGATCATTTGTGATTCAGCTAAGTGAGGCCTCTTTAGGAGATGATGATGCCAAACCAGAAATGGTGAACGTATCATCATTTCTTGAAAGTCTGTGACACTGATGAACGCATAGGATGCCTTACCTTATCAGTGAATAAGTCCATACCTGTGAGTGGGACTGGGGTTATGCAGGAAACTTTTACCTTCAGATTACCCGGTTTTTCTCTACAGTTTGAATCTGGATTATTGGTATCAGTTGGTTTCTATCGGAGCAGTGTTATGTTCTTGCTGAAGCATAGCTTTGATCTTTCTTCGTCTACAGCACATCAGTCTTGATCCCTTGTGTGTGCATTAGCATTCTGCATTTAGCATTGTTTTGCATTTGCATTTCATTTTTGCATATCCATCCTCAGCCGGAACAGGGAGCTCACCCATCTTTTGTCTGCTTCGCTAGTTGATTTCCTGACACTTGCATTGGATTTGAGTTAGCTTCTGGAAGGACTATGAACTTAGGAGAGCAGAATTTGGTCGTTACGAGGGCAGAGTTTGAATTGATGAAGAATCAGCTAGGTCAACTCATGGAAGCCATGACAGCTATGACCAGAGGAGGGGCCGGTATTCAGAGGACTCCGGTGAACAATGTTGCTCAAGCTCATCCTGTGTCGGTTCCTGTTGAAGAGCATCCCATTGCCAGTGATAGAGATTCTTCTTCTCTCCACGACACAGATTATCAAAGTTTCACTTTCCCTGTGCCAGATTCTCAGAGGAATGTTCCAAAGGCTAATGCTGAGGACCCGTAGACTATTGAGTTTATGGAAAAATGTCAGCTGTTGGAGGAAAAGCTTGATGTCCTGATGAGTCAGGATACTCTTGATCTGAATGCTTCGAGCATGTGTCTCGTGCCCGGTCTTGTGATGCCTCCTGTAACACCCCCCTTATTCCTACCCCAAAATAATTCAATTAATCATTTAGGCATAAGTCAAAATTTTATCAGAGTACATGTAAGTCATAGCACAAAAGGGGTATGTCACATTATCATGAAAATTCCAATGCAATACAACACCTGCTCTACAGATATGCAACAACGGGTCAACACCCACAAGAAAATATTTAGAACAAGGCGGAAACATCTAAATATTCCATATTTCCAAGACATGTATTCACATATACAATTGTCATCCAACATGTTAACAAAACATAACATCAGCAGATACATACACAGATGTATCACAAAAGAATCAAAATAACTCCTATCTACCCGGTGCTACATATCAGAGCCGACCGACCAAAAAGAATGAAGTCACGCTTCACAAAAATGTCTCCAGCCATCTAATCTGCAATGCCTCATAGAGCATTATCAAACAGCAGAAGGGTGAGAAACAATATCATAATAAATAATGCATAAAGACATATATAAATATCTCATATCAACAATGATGCATTCTACGCATTCTCACCACATCTCACCTTGTACAATATAATATATCTATATACAACTATATATCACCAAGCATACTCAATATGCATCATCAATGTTTATATCTTTTCATAAACATGCAACCACATATATATATATCTATATATATATATATATATATATATATATATATATATATATATATATATATCCTCCAGTATCTACATTATGCCAAAACATACATTTCACGTTAATTCAATAAACATACACAACATGTTTATTTCACTATACATCATATACAGATGACAAATGCAAATCATAGAGGACAACTCGCTACTCTATGTAAATGCAACACAACATCGATCTAGTCGATCGTCAGATCCTCCTAAGGATCAATCTACTCTCACCCCTCATGGGTATTCTATCACTTGTCAGATTCTCCTAGGAATCACAACACTCATCAGACTCTCTTAGGAATCACACCATTCATCAGATTCTCCGAGGAATCACGCCACTCGTCAGATTCTCCGAGGAATCACACTGTTCATCAGATTCTCCAAGGAATCAGGTTAATCAGCAGACTCTCCAAGGAATCACAGATCTCGTCAGATTCTCCGAGGAATCAATTCATTCAGCAGATTCTCCGAGGAATCACACCATCCATCAGATTCTCCGAGGAATCAGGCCATACACCAGACTCTCCAAGGAATCACACCTCTCATCAGACTCTCCTAAGAGTCATGTCTCTCCTCAGGCTCTCCTAAGAGTCCTATCACTCATCAGATTCTCCTAGGAATCAACAACACAAGAATGTATTCTATACAATTCTTGAAATGCACACACATACACATAATATGTTCATGCATCTTCACCTCATTCAATTTCATACAATCATCATACATCGCAATGTATATTACACGACACATTAGTCATTCACCTCATTATCATGCATTTTAAATCAATTTAAACAATGCACATATTTGCCCAAACGGCCACAATTCACAATCGAGGATTTACGCACGAAGGCTACCCACAGCACATGTTATCACAATAGATCCCATACTTATTCATATCATAGAGGTATTAACCTATGTGAATCAACCAAACGATCACCACATGAGCAACACAGCACAAGAAAAATGCTGTCACGTTCGCCTTTATTCGCCTGGCGAACCCCCGCAGCGAACCTTCGCTAGGCTTCGCCTGGCGAACTCGCCAGCGAGTCCAAGTCAGTAGCTACTGACTTCATTCGCCACCATTCGCCAGCACCTTCGCTGGGCGAACCTTCGCTATCCACCTTCGCCTGGCGAACTCACCAGCGAAGTCCACTGGGACTTAAACATAATTACTCGCCAGCATTCGCTGGGCTTCGCCTGGCGAAGCTTCGCCTTCGCTCGCCTGGCGAGAGCCAGCGAACCTGCGCAGAACAGCATTCTGTTCTGTCTCTCCTTCACCAATCCATCATCAACCATCTCTTAAACATCTAAATCAGTACAAATAGCATCAATACATGTTACCCGACTATTCTATGGCGTTATTACTCAGTTTCAACCGATTAAATCCTCAATCTACCGATTATTCCAACTTTTGCCCTAGAAATGGATAGTGTAGAAAAACTACCAACAAGCCCCAAACTAATACATATATGATGCTATACATTATTAAGATGATAAAACTTCTCACCCTTACCTGATTAATCGCAAGCTTTGATCGATTCTTGATGATTCTAGGTTTTCCTCTTTCTCTTCTCTTTCTCTTCCTCTTCTTTCTTTCTCCTTTCTTTCTCTTCTTTCTTACTATCCTTTCTTTCCCTTCTATTTCCTCTTTAATATCTTTTTCCATTATTTTTCCAAAACATCTATTAATTCAATATCTCACAAATATCTCACTTAATATTAAATAGGAAATGTCCAAAATACCCTTCCAAACTATTTCCTCCGAAACCTCCCAATACCGGTTAAAAATATGATAATATGTAAATATAACATATTTCCACACAAATTCTACATCCAAATATTATTCACCCAATTTAATTAAATTGGGGCCCAATAAAAGTGAAAATCGAAATCGGGGCGTTACAACTCTCCCCCACTTTAGAAATTTTCGTCCTCGAAAATATCACTTGATTCAAAACACACCGGACACGATTTCTGCGTCCTTTCCTGAATTCCCAAGTTACACACAATCGTCCACATGCATACTTCCTTATCACAATCACAGCCATGCCACGTGGCTCATAAAAGACCGTCACCCTCATCAACTCCCATTGGAGATTACGGGTACACCACTCGTACTTCACCAGGAACAATATCTAGGTTATTCTACCCCGGTGATTCTTTCCACTAGGAACGACACATAGCCATTCTACCCTAGCGAATACAACCATGATACTTATACCTCATCAGGAATAACATACTAGTCATTCTACCCCAATGAGCTCAAATCTCAAACACGTACGTTATCCAACGTCACCATCTTAAAGTCTTCAATCTCAATTACCATCGCATCAACGGAAAATCAAAACCAAACACTAAGCGTACTCAAAAGAAACGAACAAATGAGTCGCCCCGATATCAAACATAACAACTAAAGGTGCAACATAATTAAAGCACATACCTTAAATCAAACGATCCGCATTGGTAGTGTCTGACCCTGCCAATGCAAACACTTTCCCGCTTACTGAAGCTTGCTTCGGTTTAGGACACTTCGCACTGATGTGACCCACGTCTCCACAATTGTAGCACTTCACTGCACCCATTCTACAATCCTTAACATCATGTCCAAGAACTCCACAATTAGAGCATTTGATCTTGGGCTTTCCACACATAAAAGACTTATGACCCATCTCGCCACACTTGTAGCATTTAATGGATCCAGAACTCCCTCCTCCAGATCCCTTAACAAAGTTTCCCTTATGCTTGCCCTTATCAGCTGGCGTCTCATAAGGTTCACTCCTTACTTGTCGCTTTTCTTTCTCCTTCTTCAAACTCTTGTAGTGAGTAGAACGAGCTTTGCGATCTTCTTCAAAAATTCGACAACATTCGGTCAAGTCCGAAAATCTCCTTATCCTCTGATAGCCCACCGCTTGCTTGATCTCGGGACGCAAGCCGTTCTCATACTTAACACACTTAGAAAATTCTGCCGTCACCGCATCATAGTGAGGATGAAATTTTACTAACTCCATAAACTTAGCCGTGTAATCCACCACAGACATATTGCCTTGTTTCAACTCAAGAAATTCCATTTCCTTCCTTCCTTTCACACTCTCAGGATAATACTTCCTCAAGAATTCAGCACGAAATAAATCCCAAGTTATTTCCTCGTCATCTACTTCAAGCACTTGCCTCATGCCGATCCACCAGTCATCGGCTTCTTCCCGCAACATGTGAGATCCAAGCCTCACCTTATTGCCCTCAGCACAGTTCATAACTCTGAAGATCCTCTCGATCTCTTTCAACCAATTTTGGGCACCGTCCGGATTAAACCTTCCTTTGAACACCGGTGGCTTATTCTTTCTAAACTCATCATTTGCGTTCACATTCGGCGCACCCTGCACCGCTCTAGCCATCGCCTCCAATGCCGCAGCCATAGCACTGTCATTACGACCTGCCATAATCTTCTTAATCGCAAAAACAGCAACAAGGTTAAACAACCGCTCAACCAACAAAACAATAAGACAAACACAACTGACTCAACACTGGCTCTGATACCACTTGTAACATCCCCCTTATTCCTACCCCAAAATAATTCAATTAATCATTTAGGCATAAGTCAAAATTTTATCAGAGTACATGTAAGTCATAGCACAAAAGGGGTATGTCACATTATCATGAAAATTCCAATGCAATACAACACCTGCTCTACAGATATGCAACAACGGGTCAACACCCACAAGAAAATATTTAGAACAAGGCGGAAACATCTAAATATTCCATATTTCCAAGACATGTATTCACATATACAATTGTCATCCAACATGTTAACAAAACATAACATCAGCAGATACATACACAGATGTATCACAAAAGAATCAAAATAACTCCTATCTACCCGGTGCTACATATCAGAGCCGACCGACCAAAAAGAATGAAGTCACGCTTCACAAAAATGTCTCCAGCCATCTAATCTGCAATGCCTCATAGAGCATTATCAAACAGCAGAAGGGTGAGAAACAATATCATAATAAATAATGCATAAAGACATATATAAATATCTCATATCAACAATGATGCATTCTACGCATTCTCACCACATCTCACCTTGTACAATATAATATATCTATATACAACTATATATCACCAAGCATACTCAATATGCATCATCAATGTTTATATCTTTTCATAAACATGCAACCACATATATATATATCTATATATATATATATATATCCTCCAGTATCTACATTATGCCAAAACATACATTTCACGTTAATTCAATAAACATACACAACATGTTTATTTCACTATACATCATATACAAATGACAAATGCAAATCATAGAGGACAACTCGCTACTCTATGTAAATGCAACACAACATCGATCTAGTCGATCGTCAGATCCTCCTAAGGATCAATCTACTCTCACCCCTCATGGGTATTCTATCACTTGTCAGATTCTCCTAGGAATCACAACACTCATCAGACTCTCTTAGGAATCACACCATTCATCAGATTCTCCGAGGAATCACGCCACTCGTCAGATTCTCCGAGGAATCACACTGTTCATCAGATTCTCCAAGGAATCAGGTTAATCAGCAGACTCTCCAAGGAATCACAGATCTCGTCAGATTCTCCGAGGAATCAATTCATTCAGCAGATTCTCCGAGGAATCACACCATCCATCAGATTCTCCGAGGAATCAGGCCATACACCAGACTCTCCAAGGAATCACACCTCTCATCAGACTCTCCTAAGAGTCATGTCTCTCCTCAGGCTCTCCTAAGAGTCCTATCACTCATCAGATTCTCCTAGGAATCAACAACACAAGAATGTATTCTATACAATTCTTGAAATGCACACACATACACATAATATGTTCATGCATCTTCACCTCATTCAATTTCATACAATCATCATACATCGCAATGTATATTACACGACACATTAGTCATTCACCTCATTATCATGCATTTTAAATCAATTTAAACAATGCACATATTTGCCCAAACGGCCACAATTCACAATCGAGGATTTACGCACGAAGGCTACCCACAGCACATGTTATCACAATAGATCCCATACTTATTCATATCATAGAGGTATTAACCTATGTGAATCAACCAAACGATCACCACATGAGCAACACAGCACAAGAAAAATGCTGTCACGTTCGCCTTTATTCGCCTGGCGAACCCCCGCAGCGAACCTTCGCTAGGCTTCGCCTGGCGAACTCGCCAGCGAGTCCAAGTCAGTAGCTACTGACTTCATTCGCCACCATTCGCCAGCACCTTCGCTGGGCGAACCTTCGCTATCCACCTTCGCCTGGCGAACTCACCAGCGAAGTCCACTGGGACTTAAACATAATTACTCGCCAGCATTCGCTGGGCTTCGCCTGGCGAAGCTTCGCCTTCGCTCGCCTGGCGAGAGCCAGCGAACCTGCGCAGAACAGCATTCTGTTCTGTCTCTCCTTCACCAATCCATCATCAACCATCTCTTAAACATCTAAATCAGTACAAATAGCATCAATACATGTTACCCGACTATTCTATGGCGTTATTACTCAGTTTCAACCGATTAAATCCTCAATCTACCGATTATTCCAACTTTTGCCCTAGAAATGGATAGTGTAGAAAAACTACCAACAAGCCCCAAACTAATACATATATGATGCTATACATTATTAAGATGATAAAACTTCTCACCCTTACCTGATTAATCACAAGCTTTGATCGATTCTTGATGATTCTAGGTTTTCCTCTTTCTCTTCTCTTTCTCTTCCTCTTCTTTCTTTCTCCTTTCTTTCTCTTCTTTCTTACTATCCTTTCTTTCCCTTCTATTTCCTCTTTAATATCTTTTTCCATTATTTTTCCAAAACATCTATTAATTCAATATCTCACAAATATCTCACTTAATATTAAATAGGAAATGTCCAAAATACCCTTCCAAACTATTTCCTCCGAAACCTCCCAATACCGGTTAAAAATATGATAATATGTAAATATAACATATTTCCACACAAATTCTACATCCAAATATTATTCACCCAATTTAATTAAATTGGGGCCCAATAAAAGTGAAAATCGAAATCGGGGCGTTACACCTCCGAAGTTCAAAATGCCGAATTTTGAGAAGTTCAAAGGGGATAGTTGTTCGAAGCAGCATTTGGTATTGTTCTGCAGGAAAATGACCTCACATGTTCACAATGATCAGCTTATGATTCACTGTTTTCAGGACAGTCTGAGTGGAGCATCGTTGAGTTGGTATATGCATTTGGAAGGTGGCAACATCAGATCATGGTCAGATTTAGCCAATGCCTTTGTGAAGCAGTACAACTACAATCTCAACATGGCTCATAGTCGCATGCAGTAGCAAGAATTATCTCAGGCGGACAATGAATCCTTCAGAGGGTATGTGTAGAGATGGAGAGAGTTAGTTGCTCGTGTTCAACCTCCACTTCAAGACAGAGAGTTGATTGATATATTCTTAGGTACCTTGAAAGGCCATTACTTTGACAAATTGATCAGTGGTGGAATGTCAAACTTTTCTGACTTAGTGATAATGGGTGACCGTATCGAGAGTGGACTCAAGAACGGAAAGATTCGAAACATCCCCTATATCTCAGTTGAGGAGAATGAATCATTTTTTAGTTCTCAGGAAGAATGGGAAAGAGGAAGTGATATTCTTTCAGAATCTCCTGTATCTCAAGTTCAGTTTTCAGATACCTCAAGTGTTCAAAGTCAGCAGTCAGTTGGGTCTGTGTATCAAGTATCTGTCTCCCGCCAGAGTCAACAGTTGCACCGTCATCAGCCGTGTCAGCACGCTAGACGAAGACCCAGGAAACCAAAAAGGCATTTTACTCAGTTGCCGGTATCATACAATCAGTTGTTGCCATATTTGATCAAAGGTGGGTTGATAGTGCCGAAGAAGATTAATCCAGATATTCCTCCATTTCCGCCAGGCTTCGATGTCAGCACCCGCTGTGAGTACCATGCTGGGGCATAGGGGCATTCAACTGAAGATTGTAAGGTTCTTAGGAGCCAGGTTTAGGCTTTGCTGGATTCCAACAGGATCTCAGTCACGTTTCAGGGTGTTCAGATCAATGATCTTCTTTTATCCAGTCAAGCGGGTGTATCAGTTCATGTTATGGAGGAGTTCACCGAGAGTATTTGTTCAGAAGAGTATCAAACCGAAGACTCAATTGAGGGTTGTATCCCTGTGTAACATTTGTTCATTACTGTATGCTGACCATCGCCAGGCTTGTTGGTCTAGGTCACTCTGTTTGTATTCAGTCACTTCTGTCACGGTGAAATTTGGATATCAAGTTATTGATGAGCTTGAATCTTATTCATTTGCAGACGAACTTTTATTTTTCCGAAGGAAGGGATAAAGATCGAAATTCCCACAATGCAATGCACATGCAAAGGTTAGAGAGTTTTAGGTTCGGGGGTTGGTTAAACTTAGGGAAGGTGTTAGCATCCTAAGTTTCTGTAGTACTCTACAGGAACCTCTTGTTTTATGTTGTTTATTGCTATGGATTATCTGCTTAAAGGATGAGAGACCTAGGGGTTTATTTCTAAGTATACTCGATAAGATATCGCATCTTATGCCTACATATCCTTACGGGAGTGGAATCAGAGTATCTGTAGTTCCCCTAAAGGGTTTGAGGAGTTCTTTGACTGTGGTCAAAGTTCCTACGGGTTTAGGGTAGTTGATTGATTGATTTTAGGAGAAAAGATGAGTTGTCATTTTAAGGGAGATTACTTTGATTTAACCGCCACAACTTTGTAGGAAAATAGTCTTTGCATAGTCTTAAGAGAAGAGCTCAAGCACTCGGAATTTAATCGACAAGTACGCCTCTATCTCTCTTAAGGCAAAGTCCTTACGAATTGATTGAATTGTTATGGGGTAGGAGTTTTATCTCGCTTAAGATGATTAACATCTTATTCTCTAATGTGTTTGAATATGTTTGAATTGAGTTGATTTGTTTGTATCTAAATTGTAAAGATAAAGGTCTTTCCTATGGGGTAGGATCTAAACTTAAGAGATCGACTTGAATGGGATCAAGGATCATGCGGAAATGATGCAAATGGGATGCATACGCGCAAGTTTTACGTTACGTGCAAGTTCTTCCTTTGGACAGAATGCAATGTGATAAAGTAAATGCGGTAAATGTAAATTGCGGGTAAAATAGAGGCGGATAAATAAATGCATACACACGCATGAAAACGCTGAAGTGTACAAGTGTGAATTGTGAATAATGTGCGGATACGGAAGCGCGCACGATTGACGTTGATTTTATTTTAGTTAGGAGAAAGTGAATTGGTTTTAGTAAGATTTTTTTTAGATTAATTAGATTTTAGCGGAATTAAATTTAAGAGGATAATGAACTAAAGGGTGAATTAGATTTTTAAGTAAAAGTTGCTCAATTATCTTACTGAGATTAATTTTAGAAAAAAATTGGATAAATTAGTTTTATTTATTTAATAAAAGTTAAGTTATTAATTAATTAAATTGTTTATTTAGACATAAAATAAGTAAATGATTAAAAGGTTTTTCTTTTGTTATCATAATTTTAATTTAACAAGTGAATATAAATTATTTGAATTACGAAGTTGTTTTCTTATCAAATAAAAAGGAGTTTTCTTGAAATTTAACAAAATAATAGATTATTCTAAACTATAAGAGGGGTTTTTATTATTATTATTATTACCAAATGTTATTTAAATTATAAAATGGTTTTCTTGTTATAAAGGTTTATTAAAGTTATTATAAAAGATTATTTTTATTGATAAAAATAAATAGATCATGAAGTGAATTTTTTCTAAAATAAAATAGTTGGTTTAATTAATTATGAAATGGCTTTTATTATATAAAAGTTATTAAAAAAAAGAGTTCTTAATTATTATAAAAGCTAGAGGTTGATTTTAGATTAAAAAAGGTTTTATTATTATATATATAAAAAAAAGTTATGAATAATTTTATTATAAAAAAAGGGATTAAATTAATTAAGGGATTACTAAGAGGTTAAAATAGGCTAATTAGCATAAAACAAATTTTATGTTTTTTCAGAAAAAAAAAATTAATTAAGTAATTAAGAAAAAAAAAATATTATTTAAATCAAAAAGGGTTAATTGAAGGCGGATTAGTGTTAATTAGCTGGATTTAATTAAGTGGGGTGTGTGATCGTACGTACGCATGCGTATGGAGACTACCGTGGGCGCGAGTTGTGACCGTGTGATCTGATCTATTGGACATCGTGTGTCTGTGAGTGAAAGTGCATGATATGTGTGTGTGTGCTACATACAAGTGATTCATGATAATAAAACAAAAATTACAAGGGAATAGAAGAACCCTAATTCCCAAGATCCCCGGTTTCGCCCCCCCCCCCCCCCCTTTCGCGTCGATTCCCTCGCCTCCCTCACTGCGATTTCGTCTCGATTCGTCCTTCTTCATCTCGGTCTCCTGCATAAATAATCAACAAGGATCCACGTTAGCGGGAAAAACCTACCATTTCAAGATGTGATGACTCTCTTCGCCGGCGTGATGGTTGTGATGTAGCGACGATGACTCTGTCGGCAACGGGAGCTCCTTCTGAGATAAGTCTCTCTTTTACTGTTTCAGGTTTTGGATTAGGGATTTTGTATTAGTTTTTTCTCTGTGAATTTGCGGTTTTTTTTTCCGTGTATATCGAATGTCGTCTCTTCATCTCAAAACCCCTCTTTTATAGGCCGTCTTGGGACAACGGATGTTAATTGGCAATGAATTTCCTTCCTCTTTCGATTTGAAATTGTCTGACCATATTGGTTGTAATTTGAAGTTTGCCTTGCTGATTTAATGACTTTCCTTTTTAAGCTGATCATGTCTGATTTGATTTGATGTGAGACTTATTGTTGATTTAGGAAACATTCGATGCTCTCGATTCTTTGATTGTATGCTTGATGAAAATGATTTCATTCAATTTTGGTCTTGTTCATTTTGATGGTTGTTATTCTGAATTTACTTTCCTGCTTTATGGCTCTTTCAATTCTACATTATGATACTTGGTTGTGTCTGGGATATCAATACTTGCCGAAACTGTGATTAAACCTCATGCTCCTACTTTTTGCAGTGTGACACAGGTGTATGCATTGGATCAACAGCTTGTTTTGTCGTTAACTCCCATCAGTACCTCTTCCCATTTTGCAAATATGGCAACTTGGTTTTGAACGCTTCTAGCGCCATGACAGGAAGCACGATCCTAACTCTCTTGAGTGGAATTGAGCCTTACCTGAAATAGTTGTGAACCGGGGAAGCATACCTAAGGGAGGTATATTCAACTTCATTCCCATGTAGCTCGTTTGAGTTTTGATTTGGCTTCACACAAGTTGACTAAAAAAACAATGTATGCCTGCGATATAACATGAAGTTCACTATCCCCTTATCTTACTACGTCACTTTAGGTAACAATGATTTTTGTGAGCGAAACGGGATAGCCATATGTCCATTGACCTTGTTTACTGTATCTATGAGTTGCAACTTGTAATTGTTTCTTCTTACTATGGGAAATATCAATGTTAAAATTATAACAAGTGGGAACTTGCGTATCCGCCATGCTATCATAGTCACAACTAATGTTGTAGTGTCTTTCTTGTAGGGACTTTCAAGACATGCTCGATGCTGTTCAAGGAAGGTTTGGAAGCATGGAGAGAAAAAACCTCTTGAAGATGTGCTTTGCTTGTCTTGACATACCTTATGGGTGGGACTGATTATTAATGGTTTGCTAATTGAAGAAGTTATATTCCTTGTATGTTTTATGAAAGTGCAGGTGTAGATTGGATGATGGACTGTGCAAGTAGATTTGGCAATAAGATGTGGGTAGTGCTCAAGATTTTTACTTCCTTCTGTGGTAATACATTCTTGCGGAAGGGCAAGAGCCGCGTTAACGCTGTGAGTAAGTATAGAGTCTAGCTCCTTGAAAATCTCTAATACCCTATCTTTGACTTGCAGGAACAGTTAGTACAAGTTTAAGCTTACTTGTCCTAATTTTAATCTGTTAACAGCCTTCTTGTACTGCGTTTACGACCAGAACTGAAGGAAGGTGGATTACTTGTTCGAAACCTCAGGCGGCGTTAGTTGCAGCATGCTTAGGTGTGAGAGATCACTCAAAGTCATGGTAAAATGGATACCGTTCCTAAATTGGCTAGGGTGTACCTTATCTCGGTGCATTAAGGGATGATGTGAACAATTATTGGATTGTTTCAACACAGGTTTTTGGCAATGCAGCTTAATTTGGAAGTCTTTTCAAGCGTGAAGCACCTTCTGAAGGTATGATCTTATCTTAGTATTATAATACGCTTCTTTTTGAGGCTCTGTCTTGACTACTTTGTCACAGTTTGGTGGATTTACAAATGAGGCCAACGTGCTCATATTAAAAGGCCGCTTACGTCAAACTCTTATTTCTTTTGCAGGTTAAAAAGAAAAGGTGTAACACAAAGAAAACAGGGTTATCAGCAAGAGGTTCATAGAGGACTTGCAATTGATTGGCTTAAGAGGTCCTTCGCGGTTGATTCAATACAGAGAGACGCAAATATGAAAACCTGTCATGAAATCGGGTCAGAAATGGCAGGATCCGATAAAGTGATGTCATCGCTAGAACTTGGAGTTAGGTAACAATCACAATTCCTATTTTGGTCTGTTCATTCTGGTTATGTTTGGTGATATAAGTTAACTTCCATTTAATTTAATTCTAGGCTTTAATGAATGATGAATCTCATACTCTGGATTGCAACATCTTCCGTGTCTTCAGGAAGTTTACGGAGTCCAAAACAGCATCAGCATGGTGTGTTGGAACTTAAATTATCCAACCCACCAGTTATTCTGCGGAATCAAGTATCTGTTCTTCTATGGTGACTTCACTGGGGATTGGTGGTTGTTTTAATTTAACATATTGTATCATTGTTGGACTAATTTGATAACATCGTGACCTTTCCTCATTGTAGGTCACGGGTTGGCTGCGAGCAACAAAATGTAAAGCCCCAAGCTGGTTGGAAAATAGAATAGGAGCTGTTGTCGAATGGGATGTTTTCGGATTCGGAACGGCGGTTGCAGCTGGCTCTTGACGTGTGCAGCTTTTCGAGCGACCCTACAGGTCGATGCTTATTGTTCTGTTGGCTACAAAGATTCTCATGAGGACTTATCTGGACTTGTGCATTCGACAACAGTTAACGGTGGCGTCGGCGTATCGAGTAGTAGTGTTGCTCCCTTTGATGATTAACAGAGGAGAACAACTCGTGTGGAGGTACCCATGAAGTCGGTGTGCATCATTTCAGAAATAGTGAGGGGGACTTGGTATCAATAGTGTGTTGGAAATTAAGGTTGTATGATAAAAATTAGTTAAGGATTATAGTGTACATACTGTAACTTGGATTTTAATGCTCTTGTAACTCTCAATATGCCTCTTCCATGTACCCAACGTGTACTTTTAACTTTTTGAGCTTTTGGAAACTTGCACCTTCCGTATGTATGGTTCTCTTGGATGATACGCATCTTAATGAAAACAAACTTGGTCTTTGTATTGAATTTACTTTGTGTATACGATGAAATTATTGCAGTAACTTTATATTTGGTCATCTTGCTTTGATGCTTTCCACTTTAGCCCTTGACTTTTTATGATAAGTGTAAACAGTGGCCCTTGAAGTTAAAATCTCCTTTTCTTATTTTGCATAATATCTTGAATTTTATGAGACTCCTGAACCGATTGGGATCAATTAGCATTTAAAACTTTCAATCTTGGATCCCTTTGAAACTAGATTTTGACCTTCCAAAGAACGCTTTTGGGTTACTCTTTGAAACTTCGAACCTCTTATGGTAACCTTTGAAATCTCTTGAATATCATGACGATGTAACAATGCATTCCTACTTAATCTAACTGGTCTGGACCACCTTTCGAATCTAGAGCAACGTGAACCAAGTTCGGGATACCCTTGATCTGAGGTGCCAATTTGAAAGGATGAACGCCAATTCTACTTGAAAATAAAGCACCTGCACGAGCTTGTTAGACATAATAAATGCAGACAAAAGTATAAAGAAACGCGAGAGAAAAAAAAAAGAGGTGGGATCTTGAGGTCAAAAATTAGGGTGTGACAACTCCTATGGTGGATATATGTGTGATGGTTATCCCTGATTGGATCTTGGGTTCCTTTTTGCCTTGGTGCTATTCTGAGATTTCCCTGTTGCATACTTGTCTGCATCTTGCATATTATTTTTGTATAACAGGTACCCCGGAGTTGTTAATCTGACTTCATGTACTCCGTTAGTTTGTTGCAGGTTATACAATCAGATAGATCACAGGAATTCCCGCAAAGTCATGGAGCAAGTTCAAGCAGAGTTGAGAGAAGTTAAGAGCCAGATGGGGCAGTTCATTACGGACATGCAAGCGTTGCGTTTGGATCAGAATGCACTCATAGAGGAAAACCAGCAATTGAAAACTCAGGTGGGCTTAATCATGGAAGTGATAAGGAATGTGCTCAGAAAAGAAGGTGATCAAATGCCTGAGGCTGCAGCAAAGATGCTTGTGCCACTTCTGTCTGTGGAACCTATACCAGAGCGAAATGTGTGTCAGAAATCTTCTGTGCAACCGGAGGTTCCAAAATTCTCGTGTCATCAGCTATGTCCCGTTTCTCAAGAGAATCCCAGGATTAGAAGATATGGTCAAAGGACAAAATCTCAAGACATAATCTTCGATCAGATCCCCATGGATTATGATCAGTTGGTGCATCTCTTGCTCCAACTTCAGTTGGTTAAGCCTCGGACTTTGGTTCCACTTACTGGCCAACCACCACTGGGCTTTGATGTCAATGCCTATTATGATTTCCACTCTGGGGGACAGGGGGAAAATGTCGCGAACTGTAAAGCTTTTAAGAATAAAGTCCAGGACCTGATTGATTCGAAGACAATTGAATTCACGCCGGGCGGCATGAATGTATCAGGCGAATTTATTCCCTATCATGCAAAAGAGATGGATACTCCTATTCCCTCGCGTAAAGCTGCAGTAGGTCAAAAGTATATCCTACAATTTTTGGTGTCAGAATCTCCTTGCCCACAGTTGCTGCCTGTTCCTGGGTCAAGCTTAAGGATGAAGGTGCCTGAACAAAGAGAATCCTCAAGAATTCAAACCCAGTCGCCGGACATTTCTGCTATTCAAAGTCCACGACCTTTTGGGTCCTTGCAGCAAAATTGTCAGTACCAGAATTAGAATAGGTCTTGCAACAATTTGAAAAGAAGGAATGCTTCTCTGTGTCCGGTGCCTATGGCGTTCATTCAGCTGCTGCCGCACCTAGTTCGGAATTCTTTGGTGGAGCCCAAAGCTCTCAAACTGGTGCCAGAACCTTACCCTCCCGGGTATGATCCCAGTGCTTAATGTGGATATCATAGAGGATCCGCGGGGCACTCAACTGAAGATTGTGAGGCTTTTCAAGCCAGGGTACAACAGTTGATGGACCGAAGGTGTATATCTTTTCCAGGAGGAAAGTTGGTCGTACATCGCTCGTCTGATTGGGTTTGAAGATTTCAAGAGTCGCATTTCCCTAAGCAGTTAATCAATGTGAAAGCCCAGTTCCCAGAAGCTGGCAATTTTCGTTTTATCCTGTTATTTCTTTACGTTTGTAATTTCTCTCCTGCTTAAAGTGCAATCTCATTTGTAAAACTTGTTGTTTTCAATTGATATTAATGAAATGCATATGCATGTTTTGATTTAATCCATTCGTGTTCACTAATTGCTTTTTACAAATGTCATACGCTTGTTTAAGCGGAATCCGGGGAGGATGACGAAGTTTAAAGACGCGCAAGCTTCCGATTGTATGCTTTTGAAATAAAACCTGCTGATGATGTACAGGCATTGTTTCAGATTCCTAAACACCGGAGATATAAGGATGATAATCCCTTGTCAACCCCTTTGAGCCTAGTAGTAGGAGTTCTTTTCTGAAAACGAAAAAACCCTCAGTCTCAACCTGGGGCGGGGTAGGTGTCAGCTAATTTTGACCGAGCATCCAAATTACAAAAGGAGTGTTCCCGTTCGAGGATCAATCACACATGTATAAGTCGTGCCTAAAAGAACCACAATGGTTAAACATTGCCGATCAAGGAGTGAAATAGTCACAATCCTTTTTTCAACAAGTCAGGCAAGCCGGTTTCACACGATTTGTTCAAAAAAAAGAAGAGAAAGAAAAAGAAATCATAAGGAAAAAGCCCGCTAAGTCGAATCTTGCGAACAAGCGACTTAGGCAAAAATGAGGGAATCCCGTTGGACTTTGAAATCAAAAGAAGATCAAAAGAGCCAGTCCAGGAAAAAGTTAGGGAAATGAAAAAAAAATAGAAATGATGATGAAAAACAAGTCGTGTGATTCCGGGCACCCAAAGACAAAAAACGAGTGACTGTCACTCCGAAAAGCTGTAGTTCCTGAACCATCACTCCTGTCATTCAACCTCTGAGAGGTGAGCGCTAGTGTCGAATTAGCTGAATATAGGATTGGAGAACATCACGGAGAATGGTGGGTTAAAATAAATTTTAAGCCTTTATCCTTTCCTTGTAAACCATGAACCTGACCAAGTTACAACCTGAAAAAGTCCTAATTGAAGCAGGTTTGTTTCGAAAGCATACTTCGGTAAAGATCGCATCGAAACTGACTCCTAAAAGGATTCCTCTTACAGTGTTGTATTAATGTTGACATTCTGATAGATGATTCGTTCAATGTATGTCACAACTTTTTTCCAGTGAACATGCTTGGATTTCGAAAACTATCATATGCATTGCATTTAATATATCTTTTATGCAGGACAATTTGTTTTACTTGTGAGTAAGCGCTTGACATCAGGAAAGTTTCCACAGCGGAAAGATTGATCAGGATAGAATGCAGATTGCTTGGATATTCCGGTGAACCGGGGCAAGTTATATCAAATGATCATAGCATGGGAGTCAGCCATCTAAAAGTCAGTTGATCTGAGGCAGTCAAGTCGAGATTCGGTGAATCTCTCGCAGCCAAGAAGCACTGTCCCCACAGATCAGCCAATCAGGGGCAAAGTTATTGTAAGGCTGGGGCAGGTCACCCTAAGAGCGCAGAAGTTATTCCTTATCCGTGGCAATTAATATGAAGCACCTCTTCGGGGTGCAAGGTGTTTAGGCAGTGCATATCAAGTTGTCGGGGTACAGAAATTTCTAGATTTCCTTTTGAGGAATATCTCTACAGAGATCCCATGGGCTGGGGCAAATATGGAAATGAAGGAATTGTTCCTCTCCAGAGCTACTCAGAGCTATACAAGCAGGTTCGATTAACCTTCAAGTGCAAGACAAATGTCGGGAAGTCATGTTACTATCCCTTGACCCTTCAGCCAAAACCTTTGAATTCAGACAGGATATTTTCCAGCGTCAGTCGTACCTGACCCTTTGCAGATCATATTCCAAAAGTCTAATTTCTCTTGGCAATCATCGGGAAGCCTAATCCGTATTAGTGCATCATCCCAAATCCAATTTTCATTGGTATGCAGGAAGACTTCGTCTGTTCTCTCTAGCAAAAGTCCAATCATCATTGGCACGTGTAAGCTATCCCCAATAGAGTCCAATCATACTGGGCATATCCGGTTACCCCCAGCGGAGTTGGTTCCACCTCTTCGGCATTTATTTTGCTAGAGAAGTTCTGTTGTATCCAGCTTTCCCCGGCGGCCCGAGCCTGCATTTGCATCTTTGCATATAGTTATCATATTTGCATCATCCTTGCATTTCATCCTCAAATGCGTAGCATTTCCATTTTGTATGGAGCATTACGTCATATTCAAACATACGCATATGCATTCGAAGCATAAGCCAGTTTCTGTCAGCCTTCCGTGGCAACTTGAATCACTCTTTAATCAATACAGGGGCATTTATCCAACAGCTTTGTTTAGACAGCTTATCGGTTTACTTGGGTTTCAGATCATACGTCGGTTATGCTTTGTCCGTCAGTCCTCTGATGATGACATCCCCAAACAAATTTTCTTTCCACCAATTCCTATTGACGACGTGTTTCCCCAGCAGGTTTATCTCTCCGTCTATCCTTAGACGATGTGGGCTTCGGATATGGTTTTCTCTCCGTCTATCCTTAGACGACGTGAGTTTCGAACGTGGTTTTCTTTCCGTTTATTGGATGAGATGACGTTATAGGAGGGCTTTCGTGCTGTCAATTCTTATTGACGTTGTGACCCTTTGAAGAATGATTGGTTTCCCTTGTTGGCAATTCCTATTGACGACATGGCTCTTTGAAGATGGTTTTGTTTCTGTCAATTCTTATTGACGATGTGTCCCTTTGAAGATATTTTCTTTCCATCAACTCTTATTGACGAAAGAATTCTACAATTTGGTGAATGGTTTTGAAGTGCGGTTTTGGTGTCTTGCCGTCTACGTTTAGACGATGTGAGTACTTGGTGTCTTTCCGTCTACTTTTAGACGATGTGAGTATTGTTTCTCTAGACAATGTGAATGTTGGATATTGTTTTTCTTCCCTTCTATTCCTAGACGATGTGAATGCATTTGGAGTCTTTCATTCTACCATTAGACGATGTGAGTATTTAGAGTCTTTCCGTCTACCATTAGACGATGTGAGTATTTGGGGTCTTTTCATCTACCATTAGACGATGTGAGTATTTGGGGTCTTTCCGTCTACCATTAGACGATGTGAGTATTTGGTGTCTTTCCGTCTATCCTTAGACGATGTGAGTATTGAGTGTCTTTCCGTCTATCCTTAGACGATGTGAGTATTAAGTTTCTTTCTGTCTATCCTTAGAAAATGTGAACGATGGTGTCTTTCCGTCTACCATTAGATGATGTGAGTATTTGGTGTCTTTCCGTCTACCATTAGACGATGTGAGTATATGATTATCTTCCCAAGGTGAAGCTACCAACTACGTGTTGATCTAGCCTTTGGTTTTGATGTCTGTGGCGTTACATAGATGACTGGCAGCGATGTTAGGTGTTCTTTATCGAAATGATCAATCAGCTGGTTGCCGTCGCAACTATCTGCGTTCAGTTTTTCTGGATATTTGTTCCCCAATCAGAGTTTTGCAGTTTATTTCTATGGTTGGCAAATTTTCGGGTTCTTTGGTATTCAACCATCTTTTACCTTGATTTTTTGAAAGTTGTTCGCTTTTCATCCAGTCAGGTCCAAGCCGTTTGAATAGGGGCAGCTGTTGCACCCCAAAATTTGCCCAACCTTTTTCTTTAGCTGGCTTTTGTTTCTTTGCATTGTTCTAGCATTTGCATTGCATATCATTTTTCATTTATCACGGGATCAAGAGGGTGTGCCTAGCAAGATAAGGTTACCAAGGGTTTTGAGCTTAATCAGAAGGTCTACTCAAGCATGAGTGGTCATCAAAGTCATCAAGAAGTGGTCATTGCTCTTTGAGAGAGTTGATGGGTGTATGTGGAATATCTCCTAACTTGGAGGCCAATTGAAAATCATCAGAGGATTGTGAATTCATGATTATGGATATGGGATGTTAAGAAATCTCATTGAGTGCTTTGAAAGCCATGTGGGAGCTTGTTCAAGTTGTTATGACATGTGAAAGAAGCCACAGTCAAAGATGTTGCATCTAGGGTTTTCATCTGGTCAACCCTCAGTCAGTTGTGACATTAAAGAAGATTAAGACTCAATTCCAAGTCTCTATGGTCATGTAATGTTATGTTGATATGTCTAATATATCATTTCAAGATCAAGTTAAGAAGAATCAAGAGTGTGAGAAGTTACTAAATTAGGGTTCTCAGTGTAAAATCCCCTATTTAGTGCCCAACTTCAAGACCACTTATCTCAAGATACAAGTATCATCTCATCTTGACCCCAATATGAAACTTTTAGATCATGTTTCTAGATTTCTTTTGAGTACTAGAAGTCATTCATCTGATTTCTAGAACTCAAGTTATGATGTTGGCAAGTTACAGGTTCTCATATGAATGTGATTCTGGTAAACATAAGTCAACCAACTTCCAAGCCATTTTTAACCTAGAAGGATGTTTCTCCTTACCTTGACCAAAACATGAAAGTTGCTCCTCATAATGTTAGCTTTCCAAAGAGTACTAGAAGTCCTTCATCTGATTTGTAGAACTCAAGTTATGAAGCTTGCAAGACAGGGGTATTTTGGGAAAGTAAGATTACAGGTCATTTTCATTATAGGTCCATTTCACTATCTTGCACACTTCAAATGAAAATCTTTCCAACATGAAACTTGCTCCAAGTGGGGTATTTTTCCCAACAAAATATCAAGGAGTCGTGGATTTGGCTTGGATTGGAGAATTGATGTGTAACTTTTTCATGAAGAAAGTTTAAAATCGCAAAATGGAATTAATTGGCTTTTAATCGTTTTAAGGCATGTGTGTGCATTTTTTGACTCACAAAGATGTACTAAACAAGATGCCAATTTTGGATTAAAGTTTTGGTGCCATTTTCATGTGATTTCCAAAGGCATTTTCAAGTGGAATTTTGACAAACCAATATTCACCATTTGATCAAATTAAGGAGTGATTTCAATCCACATGATCAGATTGAAGTCTCAGCAAGCTTTTTGAATCAAAAATAGGGTGAATTGGGGTTGTTTGTACATGTGTATGAGCATGGAAAGTGAGGATTGGGAAATTTCACAATTGGCACAATTGAGCCACAATTGGGCCTCAATAAGTTGCTATATCCATCATATATTAGTCTTAGGTCATTTTTCGATGAAGTAGAGGACGTTTTGGTGGAGAAATTGCAGAGAACATATTTGGAAAAAGCTCAAGAAAAGTGAAACGCGGATTTTCAAATTCACACCATCTCAAGCAAAATTGAGCATATCAAAAGCTTCCTTGGAGTTCATGGAGTGATTCTGGATAATTTTCTCTAAGCTTCATCAAAGGATCACGCTCAGTGGAAGCTCTCCACTAGGTATTCTTCAAATCAACTTATCTCTCTATATATGATGCCATTGAACGCCATTTTTGGTTTGACTTTTTGTGCATTTCATTTGACCCTCGACAATCCTCATTCACAATGGGACACCCTTGTGAATCAATTTCTTTGGTGGTGTTGTGAATTGATTTTGGCTTTGATCTTTTGGCTTCTGTTTGCCAACACATTTAGGTACCTTGTGCTTTTTATTTGGTAATTTTTGAACCATTTTCCTAATTTTGAGGTAACTTGCAAGTCAAGTTACCTCCAAAGGAGGTTCATACATACATGTTGAACTAGTTTGACTTGGATATGACATCTTTGGATCCTTTGAGCCTTCGATGCCTTTTGTTTCATGTTGCTAACATGTTAAGGATGATGCTTGCTCAATTTTAGGTCATGAAATTGTTTCTTCCTTGTTAATTTGAGTGTTCCTTTTGATGCTTTCAATTAGGGTTTCAATGTGAAGTATGCTTGCATTCCTTTGTGCTTTTGCTTTCATTTCCTTTTGATGTGATTTGCTTTTGCTTTTGAGTTTCCTTCTCCATCTTTACCTTCTGTCCAATGACCTTGGAATCTCATTTAAGGTGTCTTGGTCCCTCCTTTGGAGGTATTTGAAGCACACCTAAAGTGATGAATCCATAAGGATTCTTTTGTGCTTTTCTTTACATCTTCTTGTGATGCTTATGGTTGAGTGCATGGTATGAGGTCCTTGCTGCCCTCATATAGACTCCCATCCTCAATTTTTATGTTGAGCTCCCTTTCCTTTTCATTTGGTTTAGTTTTGGTGTTGTGGTTGATGTTGTTTGACTT
This sequence comes from Lathyrus sativus, assembly GCA_963859935.3. Lineage (NCBI taxonomy): Eukaryota > Viridiplantae > Streptophyta > Magnoliopsida > Fabales > Fabaceae > Lathyrus > Lathyrus sativus. The sequence goes on along the minus strand of OZ012740.1, from coordinate 523,548,325 downwards.
AGGTCATTTCATCCCACTTTTGGTGCATTTTTGTGTGGGTTGTTCTTGTTTGTTTGACTTCTTCTTGTGCACTTTTTTTTCTCTTCTTTTCTTGCATTCCCATATGCATACTTGGTTGAGATGAGCTTGTGGAGGCTACTGCCCCACACTATTTTCCTCCCACTTTCATTCTACTTGTGCATTTTATGTTTGCATTTTCATTTGCATGTTCTTTCTTCTTCTTCTTCTTCTTTTGCTTTTCTTTGCCATGTTCCCCATAAGTTCTCTAACCTCTTGAGGTTATGATACACATTAGGTGCCTAACCATGCATGATAACATTAGGTAGTTCCCTTTTGTGTCCCAACTTTAAGTTCCCATTGCATGACAACTTTAGGTTTGTATTAGTCCCCCTTTAGTTTGTCCCTTCTCTTCTCATCTTCATACAATCTTAACACACTTAATAAAGATAATGGATGTTGTGCCACGAGCCTTATACTTGGGAAATGGTGATTAAGGGGCCACCTCTCAATTTCCTAGAGTGTTTAGTATACGTCCTTAGGACGATATGCGACGCATTCGATCCTAGGTTTTAAACTTTAGTACAACATACATTATAAACACTCAAATTCAAAACACTTCTTCTCTAAAAAACACAAAAACACAAAAACCTTTTTCATCCCTCGGGATTCTAATCAGGAAAATCTTTTCAGAAAAAGAGTGTTGTTAACTCTTAGTTCTATCGCAAACGGTAACGCCTAAGTCTCCCATGCTTGAGCTGCATACACCAACTGCTAGAACTGATTGTTAACCCTACTCGGGCCTAAAAAACTTTTGAACCAACCCGTGGTCCTTTTAGCCCGAACTACATTTGCTCTGATCTTTCATACCAGATGAAAGTAAGTAGGCACAAGACACGACGTCTTGGTGAGCAACCTTTCCTCCTTTCACCCGTAGTTAGCCAAACTACGTTGACTCTGATTTCTCGTACCAGACGGGAATATGTAGGCCTAGAGCAGCGATGCTCTGTCGAGTCCTTTCTTTTTCTTTTGTCCCTGAGACCTTTAGCTAGATAGATTAATCATCTTTTTAGATAGACAACAATGCGTGGGTCCCGTCGAGTACGACGGACGTGAGGGGTGTTAATACCTTCCCCTTGCGTAACCGACTCCCGAATCCAGACATGGTTGCGATGACCTTGTCTTTCTCTTTTTCGTTAGGTTTTTCCGATCGTTTCCTTTCCCTCTCTGTGGGATAAATAACGAAAGGTGGCAACTCTTCTATTTTTCACCAGGTGTTTTTCGCAGTTGCGACACTCTCATACACAACAAGAACCAAAGGAAGCTCCTACACAGAGGCACAATGTCCAGACATCTAGTCTTTCATTACATAACTACCAGCAAACCTTCAAACAAGCACCAATTGAGCTGATCAAAAGAAAACAGGGTGTTGTTTGAGAAAAACACCATTATCAGTCTTTTCAACCTCGATCTCCTCCCTCTTTCCCCTTTGATCCTCTATCAACTAACCTCCATCTAGCTTCATAGGAACCACATGAGAGGTTACAACATTTGGTGACTACATTTTCCTTGGACCCTAAGCTTGAGTAGTAGTTTCTTGGACTAAGTACAAATAAAAATTGTCTCTAGACTCAACTTTCCTTATCATCACCTTATACAACCCATTAAAGATCAACTGATATCCCTTAGTGAAAATTATCTTTAGACCTTGATCATATAGTTGAGTTATGTTGATCTCACTACTCAACAACCCTATACCATGGGAAACAACATCAAAACTAGAAAATCCAGTTCACAAACCCTTTTGGTACAACATTTCAGGAACAAAGTTGGAGAGAGAGACTTAGAATCCACCAGAACCACCTTTACTCCAGTCATGAGTTTGGAACACCCACAGCCAGGAAACCAATCTTGCTCAGTTGCAACTCCAAACAGGTATGAGGGATAAGGCAATTTGTACTTTCTTGGAGTTCTAACCACTGCTTGGTTAGTTGTAGGCTAAGTTGATCCTTTGAAACAACCCTTCAAGTTGAAACAAAAGTATCTGATAAGACTAATTTAACCATAGAAGAGAGACACCTTCAGAGCAAGTTCCTGCCTTTATCATGAATATTCTGATGTTCAACACGATGTTGAGACATGATGAAGTCATCATTGACTCAACTTGCCTCTTGATAGAAACAAATTCCTCTATCCTTGAGATCTTGCTTGATATAGTATTGAGAACCATATCCATTTAAGAATTTTAGCCGTCAACCCTACTTAAAGCACACCTCCAACACATCAGGAACAAAATTCTGAACTGCCCGCATGTAGCCAAAAACATCAGAGTTAATGCTTCAACATGAATTCACATAATAAATGCATCTTCCAAAAAAAAAGTAACAAGGTAGACAGATTCACCTTCAAGCTCACTCCACTTTTCATATATGAAATAGAAAGCTCTTTAAGTTGCTTCTTAAAATAGGTAGAGCAATCTGCTCTAATATGTTGATAGAACCCTTCAAGTTCATGGCATTAAGTGTCTCTACCTTTACACCAAGTCTAGCTTATCCTTGAGCAACAGAATCTTGAAGATGTTAGGATGAATGTTCTTGACATTTGACATTATCCATCTATCCACTTTCCTCAGATCCGGGTTGAATTGCCTCTTCATCATAAGCCAAGTCATAAACTTCTACAGAGCAGGAGACAAAATCCATGCTCTATTTATTCAAATCAAACCTGTCATTCATAAAAATAGATCAATAATATAATGACCTAAGAGGTCCATATGTGCTGATGGTGTCTTGATCTTCTTCTTCAACAGTAGTTACAATCATGACAAGTCTCTTGGGTAGAGACCTCGAAAACCTGCTGAACTGACCATATATGCCTTCATGAAAGGTCTTGAGAGACTCCAAAGCATCTTTGGTCACCACACATGTCTTTATTAACCTGAACACATGTTAAACAACACAATGAACAATTCAAACACATTCTTTGGTGACAGATTTTCAATAGTTGTTGTTCTTTCAATGATCATACAGTACCAGAAGAAAAATCTCCCTAAAGCTCACCCAAAACTGACAAGGGTGCTGACTTTGATACCAATTGAAATTCTAGCACTCTAATACATGTTAATACTGATGTCCTCACATCAGAACATGATGTCAAGACATACGTTACAACATCTTTCTGTCTGGAAGAACACTTATATCAGACTATAAAAAATGCAGAAATAAACAGCAGAATGATAAACAACACAATAAATTATTAACCCAGTTCGGTGCAACATCACCAACATCTGGGGGCTACCAAGCCAGAAAGGAAATTCACTATGATAGCATTATTTCAAAGCTAAACTCCCCCATTTAAAACTTCTCACCTAATCACTACCTTGTGCAACTTCTACCTAGACACCCTCTAGATATGAGATCCCCCGCTCACTTCCTAATCAGTCACAATCCCATGACAATACCTCAAGAAATCAAAAAGAAGAAGAACAATCTTCCAACTACAATACTTGGTTTTCCTTAAAAGCTTCAACCAAAAACAGTACCCTCTTGCTTACAAGCTTTAGAGTGGAAAATTAACAATACAAAGTTAGTCTACCTCAAAGCATCAAAAGATACAAGGGTGACATACAAATAAAACGAACAAGACTCTAAAACCTCCCCTTTTTTACAAAAAGGGAAAGTCTTGAATACAATAGGTTTAGGTCTTCTTTAAATAGCCTTCAAAGTTTTGGGGCTTAGGCTCTTGAAGCACAATTCATCAGGAATTAGCTTGAAATCATAAGCATAATCTCCTACAAAAAAATAGGAACAAAATACAAAGTTTCATAAAAAGGCTCAATAATCCTTTTTCAGAAAACCACCACAATCTGTCAAAACAGAAGTTCGCACAATATCCCTCCTGCATACATGTGAATTAAAACAAACTCAAATATCACACTAAAACTACCAAAACAGGCATGCCCTAACTTTCTGGTATAACATGTCCTGACACATGTCATAACATCAAGCTGAATATGATGTCTGACTATCATAGTAGAACATTTGGCTTAACATCTTGCTGACAACATGTCTTACCAAAATGTTGCCAATCCCAAAAACATAGATATTACAAAATGCACAGTAGACCTGACCAACAAAGTGAGAAAAGCTGCCCATGTCTGAGAGTTTGCTTCAGTTCGAACTGCAGGAAAGCAGCAAGAAGCAAACAAATTATTTTGAAGGAAATCTATCTAGGATTTATATTGTCTCTGCAGGGATCAGTGCGAGGGAAAGAATGTCGTTCAACGACCTCTATATTTCAAAGCTTGTTGTGCAAAATTTTTGGTTAAAAAGTTCAAGGAACCATAAATAAAACAAAAAATATAAGGACAAAAAATATAAAATAAAGACTGAAATCTAAACGGAGCCTTGTTGGGATTGGATCTCATCAATTGATAACACATGCATTCTTCTAATCATGTTATACACAACTCAAACTTTCATCTAATATCAGCATATATCACCCACAACAGAGGTTATGTCTAATACAAAGTCAAGAGGCTAATCATATTGTCTCACCGACATAGAGCATTAAGAACTAATACTCACGTGAATGTTCAACCTAAATCTATGTCTAGAGTTTAGACCCAAAAAAGATTACTATAACATTCATATCAAATTAATGATTTGATTCATATATAACGCCATGATCAGAATACGTACACATGATTAACCCTTTTTACATGCATTCACCTAATCTGCCAAATGTATGTGAACATCATTCTTCATCACTATTATCACGCATCCTCGCAATACCGTTTGTCAAGCGTTATCACGGTCTTTACCGTATTGGTCCTACTCATGCTACTTACGCTGCTACTTAATCAACACAATAAAATAAATGTGATACAAATGAATATCAACTCACAAAACCATGTCAAAAGTTTTCTCATTGATAAATGAAAATCTCAGATCAAAGATTTGAAAAAGGTTTTGTCAAGACCCACAAATAAGAAATCAAAGACAATCAACAATAGAGAATCAAAACTAGTTCACAATACATAAATTAGATGAAATATATAGGGTATCAAAATATTACATCCAAACCCCAACAAGAGATCAAAAATGTTATCTTCTCCCTCTTAAGGTTTGTATTTCTCTTTCTAAAATATGCTTGAAATGAAGACATATAAAGTTCTGATCCCAAAAAGTATAAGGTATCTCTAAAAAAGAAATAAAGTACTTAAATAGTATTTACAAAATCTGTCATGTTCGTACTACAAACCCTTCCTTCGCCCAGCGAACACAGTTTTAGCCACTTGAAGTGCCTCTGAACAGTTAAACCGCCCTTGAGAAATTTTGAAGTTCACTGTGCAAGCAATTCTTTGCATTGTGAACTACCTCGCTACAAGTTCATACAACAAACTTAGGGTCATTTAGCTACTGACTTCTGTTTGGGATGGTTCGCTGGTCCTTCACTGCAACTTCGCAGAGTGAACGTTTGTTGGCTGCTTGCTATTGTTCGCTCAACAAACATTGCAGAATCATCACATTTTCCTTGGCTTCCTTGCCCAATCTTTTGTGTCTTACTCATTCATGTTTTATGCCTAAATCCTGCACAATAATACACACATCAAAGAATCGAAAGGTATTTGCAATATAATTGAAGAATCACACAAGAACAAGAATTAAATCTATCAAAACATGAGAAATAAGTTGAAAAGTTCCAAGAAAGATAGTTCATTTTAAGTCAAAATTTTCACTTAACTAACTCTCCCCAACTAGAGTTTTGCTTTTCCTCAAGCAAAGTATGCCCCTCATGAAAACAAGAGAAATTTGGTCAAACAAGAGGATTTGCTCAAACATAAGATTCAACCAAGAAAATATTAACGGTTCAAATTCAAATAAGGGAAATTTTCTCAAATAAGAGGATTCTGTCAAGCATGAAAATACGCACAAGCAATGTTTATTGCTCAATAGAATCGAAAAATTACAAAGAATTTAGTTCTTAAACAAAAATCATGCAATGGTTCAAATAACAACTAAATTCTCATACTTGAATCACTCTAACACTTCTCTTCAAAATAAGAATGAAGAAATTAACGTGTTTGCAACCGCGGGGCAATTTCACTCACCTGACAATAATGCTAATAACAATCCAATTCATACATTCATCTAACAATCAAAAATTAAATCATGAAAGCAAAAAGATTACTAAGGGCTTTAAAGGTTGTAGCTTGGTCGAGTTTACAACAAAAGGGTAATTTCTTTAGGCTATTGAATCGAAATTATCGATACAAAAGAAACATTCACTATATGTGGTATTTACACATCCCAACTTCATTCACCACTTTCTTTCCTCTATTGAAAACATTCCCAAACTTCCTTTTGCACAATTATTTCATTCTCTATTTTTCTTTTATTTTTCACATTCATATTCACACTTTTTCTTTTCATGTTTGCTTGAAATTTTTCAAAAGTTTCAGCAACCTACCATTCTCCTTTTTCATTCTCCCCAACTTGAATTCAACCAAACCTCAAGTGAATGCTCCTTGATTTTTATGGCAAAGAAATTAATTTAAACAATGTTCAAAGGTTCAAGAAGAAGTTTTTAGAATCTCACAAAATTCAATGATGAACTATACTTCCAAATTGTGTACATAAACCAAGTTCATCACTAAAATGATATCTAAACTGTTTAGACTCAAAGGGGTTAACAAATTCTCACTACTCACGGGTAAGTTACTTTTGGATATGGTTATGCTCAATATAAACAAATGCCTTGATCATTTCTAATGCTTTCACAAAATCACAATAATCAAAAGATTAAGCATGAATCAAACAAATTAAATAAAATTATCAGTCATCCTAGCATATAGTAAACAATGGAGGTTTCTCAAAATTTGTGGATTTTGGTCCTAAGTGAAACAAGAATTCAAACAAGTTGCAAAATGAAACAAGAATACACATTTGCACAAAGCACAAAATTCTTAAATCATTCTAACATTCTATAAAGCGGTACAATTACCTTGCTTGCATTCACACACTCAATATCCTAACATCACCATTCAAACTCGTGAGAATCTTCATTAGATACTTTTATACAAATAGCAACTAATATATAAGAAGTTCGCATCATTTATTCATACCAACACGAGAGAAAACGTGAAAAGAAACAGGTATATATACAATATAAACAAATGTACAAAGCTTTAAAATATAGAAACTATTGCAATGCACTTCAATATCTAAACACCAATCCCCGACAACGGTGCCATTTTGTTTAAACTACAGTAAAGTGACAAGAGGCAAAAAAAATTATTTTTAAGGAATTCCCTCCAGGATTTATATCATCTCCTCGGGGGTCGATGCGAGGGAAATAACTTCATTCAACGATCTCTATATTTCTAAGCTTGTTGCGCAAAATTTTTGGTTAAAAAGTTCAAGGAACCATAAATAAAACAGAAAATATAAGGACGGAAAATATAAAATAAAGACTGAAATATAAACGGAGCCTTGTTGGGATTGTATCTCATCAATTGATAACATATGCATTCTTATAATCATGTTATAAACATCTCAAACTTTCGTCTAATATCATCATGTATCACCCACAACAGAGATCATGTCTAATGCAAAGTCGAGAGGCTAACCGTATTGTCTCATCAGTAATATCTCACGCAACAAAACCAACACAGAGAATTAAGAACTGATACTCACGTGAATGTTCAACCTAAATCTATGTCCAAATCTTAGACCCAACATATATTACTATAACATCCATATCAAATTAATGATTTGATTCATATATGACGCCATGATTAGAATACGTACACATGATTAACCCTTTTTACATGCATTCGCCTAATCTGCCAAATGTATGTGAATATCATTCTTCGTCACTATTATCACGCATCCTCACAATACCGTATGTCAAGCGTTATCGCAGTCTTTACCGTATTGATCCTACTCATGCTACTCATGCTACTTAATCAACACAATAAAATAAAGGTGATGCAAATAAATATCAACTCACAAAACCATGTCAAAAGTTTGCTCATTGATAGATGAAAATCTTAGATCAAATATTTGAAAAAGGTTTTGTCAAGACCTACAAATAAAAAATCAAAGACAATCAACAATAGAGAATCAAAACTAGTTCACAATACATAAATTAGATGAAATACATAAGGTATCAAAAGATTGCATCCAAACCCCAACAAGAGATCAAAGATCTTATCTTCTCCCTCTTAGGGTTTGTATTTCTCTCTCTAAAAAAGAAAGAAAAGTACTTAAATAGTATTTACAAAATCTGTCATGTCCGCACTGCAAACCCTTTCTTCGCCCAACGAACACAATTTTAGGCACCTGAAGTGCCTCTGAACAGTTAAACCTCCCTTGAGAAATATCTAAAGTTCGTTGTGCGAGCAATTCTTTGCACTGCGAACTACCTCGCTATAAGTTCACGCAACGAACTTAGTGTCCTTTAGCTATTGACTTCTGTCTGGGATGGTTCACTGGTCCTTTGCTACAACTTTACACAGCGTTCGCTGGCTGCTCGCTACTATTCGCCCAACAAATATTGCAGAATCTTCATATTTTCTTTGGCTTTCTTATCTAATCTTTTGTGTCTTACTCATTGATGTTTTATGCCTAAATCTTGCACAATAACACACACATCAAAGAATCCAAAGGTATTTGTAATATAATTGAAGAATCATACAAGAACAAGAATGAAATCTATAAAAACATGAGAAATGAGTTGAAAAGTGCCAAGAAAGATAGTTAATTTTAAGTCAAATTTTGCACTTAACAGCTTCTAAGCACAGGGTCGCAAGGAGATATAACTCCATAGTCAAACCAAGATAGATCTAGGAGGGTGACCTGGTCTTGAAAGAAGTGGTTGTACCCACACATCATGTAAAGCTGGAACCTAACTAAGAAAAAAACATATCACATATATCAAAAGCTTCATCACAGAGCATACAAGTTGCAGGAACTAGAAGAGCCACTTTTTCCCAGAACCTGGAACACTTTTCATCTTAGGTATTATTATAGTTGCAATCATTTGTAATTCTCTATTACATATTATGTATGTGTACCATTGAACAATTAATAAGTGATTTGTTTCTGAGAGGGACATTCCTTCTTAAAAAATGTTATTTGCGAGACTTAATAATGAAGGTCGTTTCTGCCCCCTTGTGGAAATAAATGTTTGTTGAACTCTATAACGCAGGTTTTTTCTGCCCCTTGAGGCATAGGTGTTTTTTGGAATTCATAATGAAGATCCTAGTCACCCCTCGAGCTAATAAGTGTTTGTTGGACTTCATAACAAATGTCATTATCGCCCCTTGAGGAAATAAGTGTTTACTGGACTTCATAACAAAAGTCTTTGTCATCCCTTGAGGTAATAAGTGTTTGTTAGACTTCATAACGAATGTCTCTGCCGCACCTTGAGGTAATATGTGTTTGATTGACTTTATAACAAAGGCTCTTGCCGACCCTTTAGGAAATACGTGTTTGCTTGACTTCATAACGAAGGTCTTTGTCGCCTCTTGAGGCAATAAGTATTTGGTGGACTTCATAAGGAAGGTCTTTTTTGCCGCTTGAAGTAATAAGTATCTGCTGGACTTCATGGTAAAGATATTTTCCGCCCCATAAGGCAATACAAATAGGCAAACTAAACTCTTGCCTGGGGAACTTAGTGTCTTTGTGGGCGAGAAAAGACTTAAAAATAAGCCTAGACGGCACGACAGATATCCATCGTGAGAGAATTGATAACAAGTCTTGCCTAAGGACTCGATGGAAGTCCCGCCTAAGTAGGTAAAATGCCTCTCCTGAGGGACTTATAGTCTCATCAGTTGGGCTATATAAAATTTTGCATGAAAGACTTAGATTCTCTAGGATAACTAAACAATTCGATTGAAGGACTTAGTTTCTCCTCGAGCGGAACAAGACTCAAGAATCACACCTAGGAGGTACGACATATATCCAACTTGAGAGAATTGATATTAAGTCTTGCCTGAGGGCTCGATTGAAGTCCCACCCAAGTAGGTAAAACATTTCTCCTGAGGGAACTATAGTCTCATCAGATAGGCTATATATAATTTTGCATAGAAAACTTAGATTCTCCAGGCCAACTAAACCCTCGCCTGAAGGACTTAGTGTTTATTCATTCCGATTACACACTACCATAACTAAAGAACACAAATTTCCCAAGATAGCTAAGACCTCACGATAGGAGGTCTTGAGTCTCGGGATTCTACCATAAGTCATTATTTAAAAACACTTTGTCTTCTAATAAAGGCCCCGCGCTTGAGGGATTGTGTAATGTTATAGGATATCGCCCAAAGGGAATTATCGATTCACCTTGTGGTTTTCCTATCACTCTGGCGTGGGAAACATGGGATAAGAAACTTCTTGGGCAGAGAGAAATTCAAGTTCATTAACTGACCTACGTCTCTCTTAGAAATAAGGATTCAACTTTCTACCAATGACTGAGTGGGCGGTAACCCCTTCAAAGAAAACCCTAGGCTCTAGAGGCCTCTATAAATTTATCTCCCCTCATGGGGAAAAGGTAGATCATTCTTTACACCCCAAAAGAGCATAGCAGTTACAAAGGTCACAACAGACGATCGATTGTAACTATACGCTTGCTTTCAAGCATCGTCGATCATTTGCAGAGCCTCTCACCTCACGTGACCATGACTCTTAAACTATCTCAAAACACCCATGTACAGGCCTGTAACTCTCCCTGCCCTTGTATAGGGAACATGTACACCTTTACTTTTTAACGAATACAAGTATATACTCCCCATAAGGTGAATGTTAAATATCATAGTGATGATGGTGACCTTTTGCCTGATCCCTTATTGTATCAATGACTTATGGGTAGCCTTAATTACTAGGATATTACTCACCCTAACATATCTTTTGATGTTTAGTAAGTAAGTCAATTCATGCATTCTCCTTGCCATCTTCACTAGGTTGTGGTTCGTCATATAATTCTCTACTTGAATGGAACCTCTCACCGTGGATTATTCTTATCCATTGAAATTTCTCTTTAATTGAATGCTTATAGTGATATTGATTAGGCACGGTATCCTCATACTTATCGGTTGTTAGTGGTTAGTGCATATCTCTGATTCTTCATTGATCTCTTGAAAAAGTAAGAAGCAAATAAGAGTTTCTAAATACTCTATTGAGTTTGGTTATAGTACCATGTCAGCTGTTTATTCATAAATACTTTGGATTTCCTCAAGAAAAGTCAACTTCACTTTATGTTGACAATACAAGTGTCATCCAAATTGTTCCAAATCCAATTTTTTATGAACACACAAAACATATAGATGTTAATTATCATTCAATTCGTGATACCTATGATGATCAACTAACATCACTTCTTTATGTTAGTACCCAATTTCAGGTTACAAATATTTGTACGAAGGTGGTTGCTTATCCAAACCAGTAGCTTCTTGTTAATAAATTGATGCTCCTTGATCAACTACATCAATTTAAAAGGATCATTTAATATGATTTAAATCTCTGAATTGTATATATTTTTCATTTTTAAACAAGAATTAAAAATTAGGCTTAAATAGTCAGTTGGTCTCTATAAGTTAGCGAGTTTTTGATTTTGGTCCCTGTAATTTAATTTTTTGGGTCTGAGTCCCTATATCTTATTTTTTTGTGTGCAGTTTAGTCCATAAAGCCAAAATCTGCAGTTTCCTGCGGATTTTGGCTTTAAAGACAAAACTGCACGCAAAAAGTGAGATATAAGGACTCAGACCAAAAAAATACACATTGAAACTAAAATAAAAAACTCGCTAACTTACAGGGATTAAAACTGCATTTAAGCCACACAAAAATTAAATAGAAAATATGGTTGTAAATACACATTATGATTATAAATAGAATGAGTACGATAGAGAATAACATCATACAAGAATTTTTGTGAGTTCTACTTGTCTATGATAAGTTTTGATACCCCTAAATTTCAAGATTTTTTTGTCTAAGTGATTCTACTCACTCATATTTAACTCTTTCTAATTTAATTGACATCTCATCTAACAAAATAAATATCAGCTCACTTTTATCTAACAGCTAACATATTATTTATTTATTTTTAACTATTTAAATCTTAAATTATTTTCAAGTATAAAGATAAAATAATAAAATAAAGTATTCCTAAAAAGACAAATAAAAGCTTATTTATCCCCTATATAAATAACAAGATGCTTATATCTTAAAGCCAAAACAATCATTCTTGTTTAACAGCATAATGGAGCCTCACTTTAATGTCTCTCTTCCATTAATGGTGCTAATTATTACTCCTTTTCTTTTTACTTTTTCTCCATGTAACAGGTGAAACCTCCTCCACCTACATAGTTCACATAGACAAATACCTCATGCCTCAAGTCTTCAAAAGCCATCATAATTGGTATGAATTCACTCTTGATTCCACAAAATCATCAAAAAATTTAGTATACACTTACAATCATGCCATGCATGGTTTCAGTGCAGTATTATCTGTTGGTGCACAGGGTTAAAAGAGATGAATAGAATGAGAGAATATATTATATTCTGCAGATGACGGCTACAAAGTTGTAAGAAAGAATTACATTAAATGACATATACCACTAGTATATTTATGCACAAAAAACTAAGACCACATAGGCAACATACTAAAGTACTAAATTACCCTCTAACAAAGCTTAGTCACTAAGTTTTGTAAAATATAAAGTATTTCTAACACCATCCCTTAATTTATATTTACCCAAAACCGACAACACCAATTCCATCCCTTAAGCGAAGAAATTGATCAATTTTAATAGTCTTCTTCAAAACATCTACCACCTGCTTCTGAGTGCTACAATGCATAATTTCTAGAACTCCATTCTGAACCTGATTTCTCAGAAAGTGATACTTAGTCTCAATATGCTTTCTTCTCCCATGCAACATTGGGTTTCTGGCAAGATTTATTGCAGACTTGTTATCAATCATCAGCTTTAGAGGCTTGTTAACTTTGATCTTCAGATCATGTAGTAAGTTTATAATCCACACAGCTTGACATATAGTCACAGCGCCTGCGATATATTCAACTTCACAAGTTGACAGTGCAACAACAGGTTGTTTCTTGGAACAAATAGGACCTCCTAGAAACTTAAACAAGTACCTAGAAGTACCTTTTCTGTCAACTTTGTCTCCACACCAATCAGAATCTGAATAACTCAGAAGTTCTGATTCAATCTTTCTTCCAAAAGAGAATAGCACTCCATACTTCAGAGTTCCCTTGATATACCTCAGAATCTTGATAGCATCTTGGTAATGGGACCACTTAGGTTTACTCATGAACCTACTAGCTATTCTAATAGCATAACAGATATCAGGTCTAGTATTACACAGATACCTCAGAAAACCAACCAACTATTTGAAGGTTGTAGCATCCACATCCTTTCCATCAGAATCAAAATCTAGTTTCTGATTTGTATTTGCAGGTGTGATAACAACCTTACAATTTTGCAGCTTAAATCTCTTCAGAAGCTAAAGTTCATACTTCAACTGATGCAAAATGATACCCTTCTTAGAGTATATAAACTCCATCGCTTGAAAATATGTCATTTTCCCGAGATCAGTCATTTCAAACTCATTCATCAACACCTTTTTGAACTTAGTTATCTCTTGTTCAGAACTCACTGTCAGTAGTATGTCATCAACATACAAACACACCAGAATCATATTTCCTTCAGAAGTATGTTGAACATAAAAACTATACTTCATCTCACATTTCTAAAACCCTTGCTCCTTGAAAAATGAATCAATCTTCAGATTCCAGGCTCTGGGCGTTTGCTTACAAAGCTTTATGTAATCTGTAAACTATCATTTCCTGATTCTTTTTAACAAATACAGGAGGTTGTGACACGTATACCTCTTCTTGTAATGGACCATTCAGAAATGCAGATTTCACATCTAAATGCACCAAAGATCAATTCCTTTTATTAGCTATTGCAATCACCAATCAGATTGTTTTATGTCTCGCTACAGGTACAAACACTTTAGAATAATCCAGCCTAGGATTATGCAGAAATCCTCTTGCTACTAACCTCACTTTTTGTTTCCCAATTGATCCTTCTGGCTTTAGCTTCTGCTTGAAAACCCATCTAGCGTTGATGGTTGTCTTTTCATTTAGAAGTTCTGTTAGCTTCCAAGTCTTGTTCCTCTCTATGATATCAAGTTCTTCTTTCATGGCCTTCAGCTAGACTTTCTGCTCAAGAGCCTCTTCCGTGCTTACGGGTTAAGAGTCAACTAACATGGCACACTGAATAACTTCTCCTTCAGAATCTACTTCAGTGTTTTGTAGCATGTCAAACTCTGCAAATCTTCTTGGAATGTTTCTAATTCTCTGTGGCCTCTGACCTCGTTTAGAATCTCCTTTGAATGCTTGAACTCTATATGTTCTATCTTCAAAAGCTCTTGCTTCAAAATTTTGCCCTCCTCCAGAACCTTGACCACCTTCAGAGTCTGGAATATTCCCAGTATCTGAATCACCACCAGAACCTGAATCACCATCAGAATCTAGATCAGAATCATCTTCACCTTCTGAGTCTCCTTCAAAGTCAGAGTCACTATCAGAGTCTACTCCAGCTTTAGAATTTTCTCCAGTTTCTGACTCATCTTCATAAACTTCTAATTCTGAACTTTCTTCAAAAGTCCTCACATCAGAGTTCGATTGAGACTTGTTCCAATCCAAAGTTTATGATTCCTTTACAATGACATCTCTGCTGAATTCAACTCTATTAGTTTCTGGACAATAGAGCTTGTACACACTTGTACTATGGTACCACACTAGTAGCATTACTTTGCCTCTATCATTCAGCTTCTGTCTTCTGGCTTCTGGAACATGTTTGTGACATACAGAACCAAATACCTTCAGATGGCTAACACTTTGCTTATGTCTAGTCCACTTCTGAATAGGAACTATTTCTTTCAGCTTCTTTGTTGGACTTTTTTTTAGCACATATGCTGCGGTGGCAACAACTTCTCCCTATAAGGTATGAGGAAGCTTATTCTCCTTCAACATGCTTCTTGTCATATCAAGCAAAATACAATTTCTTCTCTCAAAAAGACCATTGTGTTGAGGATTATAAGGAGCAGTAACCTCATGCTCAATTCCATTCTCCTCACAAAACATTCTGTACTCAGTGGAGTTATACTCACCTCCACCATTGGTTCTGAGAATCTTCAGAGTCTGACCATTCGAATTCTCAGCCTTCATTATGAACTTCTTGAATTCAGCAAACACCTCGTGTTTGAACTTTATAAGGGATACCCATGTAATTCTTGTGAATTCACCAACAAATGACACGAAGTATTTATTCTCTCCAATTGATGCTATTGGAAATAGACCACACACATCAGAGCATTACTCCCATGGCATGCTTTGCTCTTGGAGCTACTTATGAAGCAAATGGAAATCTTAGTTTCTTTCCTTCCATGCACATTTTGCATGACTTATTAGGCTTTTTTATTATAGGAATTCCATGTACCAGCTTCTTTGAAATCAGATGCCCTAAGCTTCTGAAATTCAGATGATCAAATTTTCTGTGCCACAACTCACTTTCCTTCACAACACTTGTTGCACTAAGATATTCAAAGTCTGCAGTTCTCACATTCACTTTGAATGTTATATTCCTTCCCTGTTATGACTCCATAATCAGCTTCTGATTACATTCATACCGCTTCAGAAGATTATCCTTCATGGTAACTGAACAAACCTTTCTCAATTAGTTGCCCCACACTCATCAGATTGCTTGTCATGCCAGGTACATATCACATTTTATGAATCAATGTTGTTTTCCCATTGTTCAGAACGACTCTGACATTTCCTATACCTTTAGCGTTGAGGTATTTATCATTATCACATCTAATCTTTGTCCTCTTACCAGAGTCAAAGTCAACCAACCATTTCTTATTTCTAGTAATATTATTTGAGCAGACAGTGTTCATATACCACCAGTCTGTCAAATCCGTATCATCAGATTCAAAAGCCACCAGTAGCACAGATTCAACTTCAGAACTTCTGGCTATATTTGCTTCTTTTGACTTCCTTTCCTTGTTTGACTAGCAATTAGCAGCAAAATGGCCAAACTTCTTACAACAGTAGCACTGGATCTTTTCCTTTCTGAGCATTCTCCTGCTTATCAGAAGTTGAGGTTTCTGACTTTTGAACACCATCAGATCTTCTCCTAGCTTCTGACCAAGATTGTTTCTTATGCTTCTTACTAAAACTGTTTTCAAAGCCTGCTGCTCTACTTTCCTTTCAGAAGTTCTCTCAGTCAGACGCAACTCTTGTGCCTCTAGACTACTTTGCAACTCTTTAATTCTCATGATGCTCAAATCTTTAGAATATTCTATTCCTATCACAATGTAATCAGACTGAGGGGTAAGGGATCTCAATACCTTCTCAATGATTACTTGTTCATAAAGGGTTTCTCCACAAGTTTTCATCTCATTAGTGGTCAGAATCACTCTGGAGATGTACTCAGATACCTTCTCATTGTTCTTCATGTTAAGATTTTCATACTGTTTTCGTAGGGACTGAAGCTTCACCTTCTTCACTGACGCGTCACCACCATAGCACCTGGCCAGTGTATCCCATGTAGCCTTCGCCTTCGTTGAATCATCGATTTTCTCAAACACATTTGCATCCACACACTGATGGATGTAGAACAATGCTTTCTGATCTTTCTTCCCCGTATCTTTCTGCGTGCTCTTTTGTTCCTCTGTTGCATTTTCTGCTACTGGAACGTAATCTTCAGTGACAAGATCAAGCACATCTTGAGCACCAAACAGTACACACATCTGAATCATTCAACGAGTCCATTTTTCCATCAAACACTGGAATCATCCAACAGTACACACATCTTGTTGCACTAAGATATCAATTGTTGGTGCACAAGGTTAAAAGAGATGAATAGAATGAGAGAATATGTTTATATTATGCAAATGACGGCTACAAAGTTTTAAGGAAGAATTATATTAAATGACATCTATCACTAGTCTATTTATGCACAGAAAACTAGGGCCACATAGGCAACATACTAAAGTACTAAATTACCCTCTAACAAAGCTTATTCACTAAGTTTTGTAAAATATATATTATTTCTAACACTATCAAACCAAGAGTTAAAAAACATCAAAAAATCTCATGGTTTTGTCACAGCTTACCTTAACAGAACAACAACAATAGACACAACACACACCTTTGTGTTTCTTTCATTAGACCTTCAAAAGGGTTATGGAATGCATCAAACTTAGGAGAAAATGTTATTGTTGGTCTTATTGACACTGGTATTTGGCCATAAAGTATAAGTTTTCAAGACAACGGTATGTCGAAAAACATCCCAATAAAATGGAAAGGAAAATGCGAAATAGGACAAGATTTCAACACTTCAATGTGCAACTTGAAGCTAATTGGAGCTAGATATTTCACAAACAATGTTGTTACGTTAGCAAGTGTAGTTGGTGTTGTTTTCATCTTAGAAGATCCAATACTTCTTGAAATAGGAAGATTTTTTCTCCAAGTATTGTGATTAATCCAAAAGACAAAAAAGCACTTATTCACTACATCAAAAGTGTTGAATTTCCAATAGCTAGTGTCAATTTTCAACAAACATTTGTTGGTGTAAAACCTGTTGGGGAGATTTTATCACTAGAGAGCATTGAACATTGGGTCAAGAGCAACACAAGTGATAGAGACACCACATATTCACCCAAAATCTTAAGGTGATAGGTGTACTAATTCTCCCACTTATAAATGCTCAACTTTCCACTTTTATAACCAATGTGAGACTCTAACTCACACCTGTTACATTATTCTCAACACTCCCCCTCAAGTGTGAGTTCATAATGCTCCCCCTTAAGTGGAAACTCTTTTGTCCACATATATTTGTACTGTCGTTGACATCTATTACTAGGCACCTCTCTAGGCATTTTGATACACCTCTTCCTGGGAATTCGATTTCGACATGACACCACTTCCTGGGCAATTCGATACATGTAAGTCGGTCCCTTTACGAACTAAAGGTTTATGATACCAATTGTTGGGGAAATTTGAAGGTGAGAAAATACTTAGAAGGGGGGGGTTGAATAAGTATGACAGAAAATAATCAAAGATAAAAACACACGTATTTTTATCCTGGTTCGTTGAACTCAACTACTCCAGTCCACCCTTTTCAAGAGTGATTTGCCTTTCTCAACAAGGACTTAATCCACTATTCAAATCAACTGATTACAAATAGCAACACCTAAGAACAACTGTTCTTAGTCTTCTCAAGAGATACTGATCTACCTAGATCCTCTTAAGGAAAACTTCCTTTACAAATTAATGTAATACAATGAAAGAGTAAGAAATGCTTCTATGAAAGCTATAAACACAACTGTGTTATTTCTCTAAGTTTAGAACAATGTATGAACAGTGAAGAATATGAGGGCTTGTGAGTTTTTTTCGCGTCAGAGAAGATTTTCAATATTCGTCAATTTCGTCACTTGAAGAATGAGCTATGATTTCCTTTATATAGCCACTTGAATATTGGAGAGAATATTTTACCGTTGGAGAAGATATTTCCAATATCAAAATAGTACTGTCCTTTGTACTATTGCAGCAGAGAGACGGCGCACAAAATGTGGGTGTAGCAATTGTCTGCTGAGCTGTGATTATACCATATATGGAATGTACCAGAGGAATAATATTCTTGCAGAGAATTTTGTCTATCCCAATTAAGGAAAGATTTGCTGGCATATTCCAACGGATATATTAAAATAATCTTCTTCAAATAATTCTTCAGATAGTTCAGATCAACAATCAATATCAGAGTCTTCAGTCTTCAGAATCTTCTGGAAACTTCAGAGCCTAAGATGTTCTTCAGATGTTGATGAATCAGAGTCTGGTGCAGCTGTGTGCTTGAAGCGTAACATGCTCTTAGATCAGAGTCTCCTCTCATACAGAGTCTCTTCATTCAGAGTCTTCTCTCATTCAGATTCTTGATAACATATGCAGCGTGTTGTATCTTCAGAATCTTGATGACTAAGCTCTTATACTTCAGATTCTTCTAATCTTCAGATGCTCTTGAGCCATTCAGAATTCATTGTTCACATCAAATTTGCTCTTTAAGATTAAAATCTTTTGTGCCTGTAGAAAACAGTTTAGAACAAATTTAGAGAGCATAATTCTTGTATACAAATTATCATTAATGTTATCATCAAAACATAGAGGTATTACTAAGACACAATCTGTGCTCTTACAATCTCCCCCTTTTTGATGATGACAAAACATGAGCAATTTGTTCAATAAAAATGAATTAAAATTACTCCCCCTGAGATTAACAATCTCCCCCTGAAATGAATACTCTAATGGAATTAGATACTTCCCTTTCTGGTTGAGTATATTTCAGATTCAGAGCCTGATTACATTTCAGATTCAGAGTCTGATTGAATTTTGGGTTCAGAGCCTGATTAACATCCTGATTGAAGCCTGGTTGACAAATCCTGGTTGACATATGTTTGACTTCTAGAGTCAAAGCTTGATGCCATATTAAAGCTTGATGCCAAAGCTTGATGTCATATTAAAGCTTGATGCCAGATGAACAACTTCAGAACACTTGGTTGTTTATCTTGCCATTTCCTGTCTTGAGTTATCTTTCAGATCATAGTACTCAAGTTTAGATATCAGAGTCTGGTCTTTAGATATCAGAGTCTGGTTTACTCAGATTTAGCTATTTTTGATCAGGTTCTGAAAAGATAGATCTCAGGAAAAACTTCAATGAAATTTGTCAGAGTCTGGTTAGATAAATTTTTCAGAGTCTGATTAGATTCAAAGAATGTTAGTAACATGTCTGACTTAGTTCAGATAATTGCTTATAGATTTGAACAATCAGATTCTATTTTGTTTCTCCCCCTTTTTGTCATAATCAAAAAGACTTTTAAAAGACAGTAAAGATGCAGAAGAAACACATAACCAGATAAGCAAAAAGATCATTTTCATTAAGATAACATCCAGATTCAGATAGAAGCAAACAAAACATATCAGAAGACAATCAAGAACAAAACAAAACATGAAAAACTTGTGCAAAACATCAGGTAGGTTTAGCAGATGAGGCTTGTTGAGAAGCAATGAGGTGCAGCAGTGCTGTAATCCTTTCTGAATTTTCATCTTGCTTAGCCATCCAAGTTTTCATTTCTTCATTTGTTTTCTTTTGATCAACCATAAAGTCCTTTAGTTCTTTTACATCCTTCTGAAGATTTGTAGAGTCTGAAACAGAAGATTCTGGAACAGTGGATTCTGAGACAATCTGAGTGACATCAGGTGCAGGAACTTCTGGAGGTGGAGGTGCTTCTAGAAGAAGAATAGGAGGAGGGTTTCTCTTAATCCGTTTCTGATAAGCAGCAAGCCTTACCTTTGACAATCTAAGACATTGAGTCCTGATTTTCAAAGCCTCCCTATTCAGTCTGTAAAGATATTTCTTCCAAACAGCATTAGCAGCCTCTTTGTCCATAGTAGTCATGCAAACATCCATAATGTCAGCAAAGTCTGAGACATTATCCTTGTCAAAATCTTTTAACATAGTATAAACACTTGATCCCAATTCTGCTTCATCAGGGATTCTGGGTTGGGTTGGTTGTGTTTGTGGTGTTTGTTTAGAAGGTTGAGGTTGTGAGGATGGATGTTCAGATGTTTGTGGTTCAGATGTTTGTTGGTTGATTTGTGGTTCAGAAGTTTGTTGGTTGATTGGTTCAGATGTTGGTTGTGGTTCAGATGTTGGTTGTGGTTCAGATGTTGGTTGTGGAGTGTTTTGGATTTCAAGAGGTTGTGGAGTGATAGTTTGAGTTGGGGAGTTTTGTGGAGAAGGTGGATGTTCAGAAGTGGGAGATTTAAACAGTTGTTTCCAAACACTCTCAGTACGAGGTTGTTTGAGATCATTCAAACATTCATTAATGTAACCAGATGATTCATCATCAGATGATGTATCAGAGTGGTTAGATTTTTCAGAAGTTGAAGATAAAATGATAGAACGGTTTAGAGGTGTGATATCTAATATCTCATTAGGATTAATGAGATTTTCAGGTTGGTCAGGGTGTTCAGGGTGAACATCCTCTGGAATGGTAGATTCTGGGATGGTGTTTTGAGGTTGAGGTGTTGTTTGTTGAGTTTGTTTGGATTGTGGTGTTTGAATGTTTGTTGGTTGTGGTGTATGAGTCTCAGATGGTCTAGATCTTTTAAATATGAGGGGTGAGTCAGATGGTGTGGGGGTAGCAGAATGATGAACAGGATTAGAATCAGTGTTAAATACCTGTTTCAGAGTATCTCTTATCTCTTCAAAAGTTGCTGCAGGAGGATTTTGTTGAACCTTCTTCAGCTTCTTTCTTTTCTTCTTCTTCTCAGCATCTGAATGCTTTCTTTTCTTCTGATGACCTTCTTTATCAGCTTTTCTCTTACGTCTTCTTTCCCTTGTTAGATCAGGAAGAACTTGGCCTTCCTTCTGCACAAGATTGGCAGGAATCTCAACACCATCTCTGATGCAGCGAGCAACATACTCAGCAATAAGTTCTCTAGGTTCATCTGAGGTGAATAGAGGAAAATCCTCAACAGGAATCCTTCTTCCTCTAACTTCTTCAGAGTTAGTTTTCCTTGGTTTCTCAGATAAATCTTCAACCAATTTCATCCTTCTCAGAGTTAAACCATTTATTTCAGAGCCAATGATAAAATTCAGATCTTCTGTTAACCCAGCCTCTTGCAGATGCGCCACAAGTTGGTTTTCTATCAGAATATCTGAAATCAGTCTTCCCATAGGGATCCATGTTCTGACTCTTCCAGTTTTATCTCTGGCAGTTTCCCTTGTTTCCTTGACGTGAGATACCAGATGATTAAACAACAGATATGGAAGATCAATCTGAATGTTTTGATGTAAACAATACATGAAGTAAAGTTGTTCAGCATTAACATAGTCAGATGAGTTTGAAGAGGGTCTGTGAAAAATGGTGTTCAAGAAAATCTTAGCCCATAACTTGTAAGTGGGTTTCAAAAAATTAACCTTCTTACAAGGTTCACCAGTAGTGCAGATTTCTTGACAAACATCTTTCAGGTCTTCACGCGCAGAAGACAGAGAGGTTACTCCATCAGTTGCCTTGAAACCTATGAGTTTCCTGATCAGATTTTCAGTGATAACAATCTTCTTACCCAGCACAGAAGAATGAACGAACTTTGGAGTAGCGAATGCATGGATCCAAAACTCCTTCACTAACTTTGGATATACAGGACCCATAAGCCTGTCAAAATAACCGTCCCAGCCTTGTGCTTTGATTGAAGGAATCAGATCAAACCCATTTTCAGCAAGATCTTCCAAATCCACGAAACTTTCACACAATACTTCAAGAGAATCAACAGGAGTTAGGAGAGTGCGTACTGGTTCAATGATAGTGGTAGAATCTTTGGTAGTAACTGCTTTTGAAGTGGATGCCATTGTTGATGATGATGAAGAAGATGAAGTTTTCTGGGTTCTTTTAGGGTTTGAAAAGAGAGAGAACAACAGACAAAAGCGCATATGTGTTGAGAATGTGAAAAGTGTGAATGTGTTAAGAGAGTGGTTTATATAGAAAAATAAAACACGCATGGGAAACACAACAGACATACATAGGACACATACGCACGTTTGCATTTAATGAAAAGTAATCATTTTTAATTATGATATGACATTTGGGGGAAAATCAAGACAGATTGAGATTTTCAAAGCAATACCTTAAACGTCATAATCAGTAGGTGTACTCCATCTTTTCAGATTCTGAGTGACACGTGTTTGCTTTGCATGTGATTCTGTAACTCTTAAGAAATGAAACGTTTTCAACTTTCAGATCCTCTGAGATGGTCAGTACAGAGTTTCACACAGAAAAAATAAATCACAGATAAAATTAAACAAGCAAAACATATGAAATACTTCAGAGTGTTAAACACTTAGCATCTGAGAAGTTGACTCTGAGAAATATTACTCTGGACAAAAATCCATACAAATATTTTTCAGAATAAACTTAAACCTATCTTCAGCAAGGGGTTTTGTGAAAATATCTGCCCATTGATGATCTGTATCAACAAAGGCTAAATTTATTACACCCTTCTGAACATAGTCTCTGATGAAATGATGTTTAATCTCTATATGTTTAGCCTTAGAGTGTAAAATTGGATTTTTGGATAAACATATAGCTGAAGTATTGTCACAGAAGATAGAAAGATTACTCTCATAGATTTGATAATCTTCTAGTTGACTCTTCATCCAGAGCATCTGAGTGGAACACCCAGCAGCAGCAATGTATTCTGCCTCTGTGGTTGATAGTGCAATTGTTGGTTGCTTCTTGCTGTACCATGAGATCAGATGACTTCCAAGAAACTGACAGCTTCCAGAAGTACTTTTGCGCTCAACTCTATCTCCAGCATAGTCAGCATCACAGAATCCAACTAGTGAATATTTGTCAGATCTTCTGTAACACAAACCAACATTAGCAGTACCTTTCAGATACCTTAGAATCCTCTTAACAGCAGTTAAGTGTGATTCTCTAGGATCTGATTGGAATCTAGCACATAAACAAACACTAAACAGAATGTCTGGTCTAGAAGCAGTCAAATAAAGAAGAGATCCTATCATACCTCTGTAGAGTTTCTGATCTACCTTCTTACTTACCTCTTCCTTACCTAGAGTGCTTGTAGGATGCATTGGAGTCTTTGCCATTTTGCTATCCAGCATGTTAAACTTCTTCAGAAGCTCTTTAACATACTTGGTCTGATGTATGTAGGTGCACTCTGGAGTCTGATTTACTTGGATTCCCAGAAAGAATTTCAGTTCTCCCATCATGCTCATCTCAAATTCTTCCTGCATACATTTAGCAAACTCCTTTCCAAGCATAATATTTGTTGATCCAAAAATAATATCATCTACATAAATTTGACAAATCAACAAATCTTTCTTAATGGTTTTACAGAATAGTGTGGTATCCACTTTTCCTCTGATGAAATTTTTCTTCAGAAGAAAATTACTCAACCTCTCATACCAAGCTCTGGGAGCTTGTTTTAGTCCATAAAGAGATTTTTTCAGTTTGTAAACATGATCTGGAAAATTTTCATTTTCAAAACCAGGAGGTTGGTGGACATACACTTCCTCTTCTATAATTCCATTAAGAAAAGCACTTTTAACATCCATCTGATAAAGAGTGATGTTATGTTGTGCAGCAAATGAAATAAGCAAGCGTATAGACTCTAACCTTGCAACAGGAGCATATGTTTCTGTGTAGTCTATGCCTTCTTGTTGACTATAGCCTTGAGCAACCAGTCTTGCTTTGTTCCTTTCAACTTCTCCTTTTTCATTCAGTTTATTTCTGAAAACCCATTTTGTTCCAATAACATTGAAACCTTTAGGTCTTGGAACCAGATCCCAGACTTCATTCCTTGTGAATTGATTCAGCTCCTCTTGCATAGCTAAAATCCATTCATTATCTTCCAGAGCCTCATCAACAGATGATGGTTCTATAATTGACACTAAGCCACAGAAGGAAGATTCAGAAGTTCTGAGAAATGCTCTTGTCCTTATTGGATCATCTTTCTTTCCAATTATCACATCCTCTGGATGAGAAGCTTTCATTCTGGAAGAAGATCCTCTGACTGTTGGTCTTTCAGAAATATGCAGATTTTCAAGTTGGGAAGTTAGAGGAGTAGCATCTGGATTTGCTTCAGAGTCTTTGTCTTCAGTCTTGTCTGCCTCTGAGCCTTCAGAGTCTGTGAGAATAACTTCTCTATCTGCAAAACTTTCAACTTGCTTTGGCTTTTCAGAGCCAAGCTTATCATCAAATCTAACATGAATAGATTCTTCCACAATCTGTGTTTCAGTATTGAATACTCTGTAGCCTTTAGAGCGTTCAGAATAACCAAGCATGAAACACTTCTGTGCTTTGGAATCAAACTTGTTCAGATGATCTTTAGTGTTAAGCATATAACAAATACATCCAAATGGATGAAAATAAGCAATGTTGGGCTTTCTGTTTCTCCACAATTCATAGGGAGTCTTTTCCAGAAGAGGTCTTACAGACACTCTGTTCTGAATATAACATGCTGTATTTATTGCTTCTGCCCAAAAGTATTTTGCCAGATTTGTCTCGTTGATCATGGTTCTGGCCATTTCTTGCAATGTTCTATTTTTCCTCTCTACAACTCCATTTTGTTGTGGAGTTCTAGGACAGGAGAAATCATGTGCAATTCCTTTTTCAGAAAAATATTTTTCAAAATATTTGTTTTCAAATTCGCCACCATGATCACTTCTGACTTTAATAATTTTGCATTCTTTTTCAGTCTGGACTTGATTGCAGAAGTCAATGAACACAGAATGAGACTCATCCTTGTGTTTTAGAAACTTTACCCATGTCCATCTGCTGTAGTCATCTACAATGACTAACCCATACTTCTTGCCTCTGATGGATGCAGTTTTCACTGGTCCAAACAGATCAATATGAAGTAATTCCAATGGTCTAGAGGTGGAAACAACATTTTTTGGTTTAAAATGAGATTTTGAAAATTTACCCTTTTGACATGCGCCACACAGAGCATCTGAATTGAATTTCAGATTAGGGAGTCCTCTGACCAGATTGAGTTTATTAATCTGAGATATACGTCTCATATTAATATGTCCCAATCTTCTATGCCAGACCCATTGCTCATCATTCACAGATAAAAGGCATTTTACATTTTGAACTTTAAGTTCTGAAAGGTTAATTTTGTAAATGTTGTTTTTCCTCTTTCCACTGAACAGGATAGAGCCATTCTTTTGACATACAGCTTTGCAACATTTTTGATTAAAGATGATATCATAACCATTGTCACTTAATTGACTTATGGACAATAGATTATGTTTCAATCCTTCAACTAACAGAACATTAGAAATAGAGGGTAGGTTACCATTACCTATTGTACCAGAGCCAATGATCTTGCCCCTCTGGTTCCCTCCAAATTTCACGTCCCCTCCAGATCTAAGTTCTAGGCTTTGGAACATAGACCTTTCGCCCGTCATATGTCGTGAGCATCCAGAGTCCAGGTACCATGATTGGTGTCTGGATTTTGCTGCTAAGGATATCTGCAACAGGTATTATTTGACTTTTAGGTACCCAGATCTTCTTGGGTCCTTTGGGGTTAGATGTTCTGTGGTTTTGCCTAAACTTCTGTTTTTCAACATAGTGTTTATTCTGGCTAACCCTTGGCTTAAACACATAAGTACTCTTTTCAGAGCTTGTATGTTTAATATCATTCAGATGACCAAACTTGAAATGAGAATACAGAGGAGTCTTCTTGATGAAGAGTTTATCAACAGACTTTGGATTGCTTCCAGAGGAGGATTCACATCCAATGCCTCTTCTGTTGTTCCCACTAACACCATAGATCATAGAAGCCATTTTGCTTCTGTCTATGCTTTTAGTGAGAAATCTTCTAAAACTGGAGTCATATTTTTCTAAAATATTTTCACTAGACTCTGTTTCAGTATCAGATTCTTGTTGAGTTGTTTCTAAATCATTTTTGAGTTTTAAATTTATTTCTTTCTGCTCAACAAGTTCTGTTCTCAGAAGATTAATCTCAGATTCAAGATTGCTTTTCAGCTTCTTGTATTTGAGTTTAATCTTGCTGTAGCTTTCCAACATGTCAGATAAACTTTCAACAAGTTCAGCTCTGGAGAGTTCAGAAAATACCTCTTCAGAGTCAGAGTCTGATTCTGACTCAGATTCAGATGATGACGTTCCTTCATCTTGATCATTTGTGTTGGCCATCAGCGCAACATTTGCACATTCTTCCTCAGATTCAGAAGATGATTCAGATTCATCTGAGTCATCCCATGTAGCCATCAGAACCTTTTTCTTTTTATCAAACTTCCTTTTGGGTTTTTCCTTTTGAAGTTTGGGACATTCACTCTTGTAGTGTCCAGGTTCTTTACATTCAAAGCAAGTGATCTCTTTCTTGCCAGATCTTCTGTGTCCAGAAGATTCTCTCTTTTGATCAGATCTTCTGAAGTTGTTGAACTTCTTCCCTTTGTGCTTCCAGAGTTTGTTGATCCTTCTGGACAGCATAGATAGTTCATCTTCTTCTTCAGAAGACGATTCCTCAGAGCTTTCTTCATTAACCTGCAAGGCTTTAACAGATTTGTTAGATTTAAAAGCTAAGGATTTACCTTTATCTTTCTTCTGGGGTTCATCTTCCTCCAGCTCAATCTCATGACTTCTCAAAGAACTGATGAGTTCTTCTAATGAGATTTTGTTCAGATCCTTGGCCAGCTTCAATGCAGTCACCATAGGTCTCCATCTGGTAGGAAGACTTCTGATGATCTTCTTGACATGATCAGATGTTGAGTAGCCCTTGTCCAGAACTTTCAACCCAGCTGTTAGAATCTGAAATCTGGAAAACATAGTCTCAATGTTCTCAGATTCTTCCATTTTGAACGCTTCATACTTCTGTATCAGCGCCAGAGCCTTTGTTTCTTTCACCTGAGTGTTTCCCTCATGAGTCATTTTGAGAGACTCAAACATATCATGAGCAGTTTCTCTGTTGGTAATCTTCTCATACTCTGTATGAGATATTGCATTAAGAAGTATGGTTCTGGCTTTGTGATGATTCTTGAATTCTTTCTTCTGCTCCTCAGTCATTGATTTTCTATCAATCTTTTTGCCATCCTTAGTAGGATGTTCATACCCATCAATGACTAAGTCCCAGAGATCAGCATCATACCCCAAGAAAAAACTTTCAAGTCTATCCTTCCAATAATCAAATTTTTCTCCATCAAACATTGGAGGTTTGGTGCTGATTCTGTCTCCTTCATATTTGTTGCTTGATGTAGGAATATCACCCATATTAGCAACCAAATAAATAACAGAGTATTTTTCTCACTGGATCTTTATCTGTCACGGTTAAGCGAATGCACACTCAGAACCGGAGCTCTGATGCCAACTGAAGGTGAGAAAATACTTAGAAGGGGGGGGTTGAATAAGTATGACAGAAAATAATCAAAGATAAAAACACACGTATTTTTATCCTGGTTCGTTGAACTCAACTACTCCAGTCCACCCTTTTCAAGAGTGATTTGCCTTTCTCAACAAGGACTTAATCCACTATTCAAATCAACTGATTACAAATAGCAACACCTAAGAACAACTGTTCTTAGTCTTCTCAAGAGATACTGATCTACCTAGATCCTCTTAAGGAAAACTTCCTTTACAAATTAATGTAATACAATGAAAGAGTAAGAAATGCTTCTATGAAAGCTATAAACATAACTGTGTTATTTCTCTAAGTTTAGAACAATGTATGAACAGTGAAGAATATGAGGGCTTGTGAGTTTTTTTCGCGTCAGAGAAGATTTTCAATATTCGTCAATTTCATCACTTGAAGAATGAGCTATGATTTCCTTTATATAGCCACTTGAATATTGGAGAGAATATTTTACCGTTGGAGAAGATATTTCCAATATCAAAATAGTACTGTCCTTTGTACTATTGCAGCAGAGAGACGGCGCACAAAATGTGGGTGTAGCAATTGTCTGCTGAGCTGTGATTATACCATATATGGAATGTACCAGAGGAATAATATTCTTGCAGAGAATTTTGTCTATCCCAATTAAGGAAAGATTTGCTGGCATATTCCAACGGATATATTAAAATAATCTTCTTCAAATAATTCTTCAGATAGTTCAGATCAACAATCAATATCAGAGTCTTCAGTCTTCAGAATCTTCTGGAAACTTCAGAGCCTAAGATGTTCTTCAGATGTTGATGAATCAGAGTCTGGTGCAGCTGTGTGCTTGAAGCGTAACATGCTCTTAGATCAGAGTCTCCTCTCATACAGAGTCTCTTCATTCAGAGTCTTCTCTCATTCAGATTCTTGATAACATATGCAGCGTGTTGTATCTTCAGAATCTTGATGACTAAGCTCTTATACTTCAGATTCTTCTAATCTTCAGATGCTCTTGAGCCATTCAGAATTCATTGTTCACATCAAATTTGCTCTTTAAGATTAAAATCTTTTGTGCCTGTAGAAAACAGTTTAGAACAAATTTAGAGAGCATAATTCTTGTATACAAATTATCATTAATGTTATCATCAAAACATAGAGGTATTACTAAGACACAATCTGTGCTCTTACAAAATTTTATCACTAGGGAGCATTTAACATTGAGTCAAGAGCAACACAAGTGAGAGAGACACCACATATTCACCCAAAATCTTAAGGTGATAGGTGTATGAGTTCTCCCACTTATAAATGCTTAACTTTCCACATTTATAACCAATATAGGACTCTAACTCACACTTGTTATATTAATCTCAACAAAAACATCAAAAATCTCTCCAAGATTCTTGAAACCTGATGTAATGGCACCTGGTTCCAATGTTCTAGCCGTGTATGTTCCGAATCTATCATCAGATAGTATTAGAACAAATGTTTTCTTGCCGAGTAATTATGATCTTCTTTCAGGTTCATCAATGTCGTGTCCACACATGCCAGGCATCGTAACTTTATTAAAAGCCGCGAAACCTGATTGGAGTTCAGCAACTATAAGATCAGCAATAGTAACAACAACTAATCTGTTAGATAATACACAAAATCTGATATCGGATAATGGAAATCCATCTCAATATGCTTCTCCTTTTAATATGGGAGTCGACGAAATCGATCCTAACAAAGCATGGGATCCTGGTCTAATATATGATGCTACACCACAAGGTTATGTTAACCTCCTTTGTGATTCTAGTTACACATATAGTCAAATACTGACTATTACAAGATCTAAAAAGTATAATTGTGATAACCCTTCTTTTGATCTTAATTATCCTTCATTTATAGCTTTGTATGGTAACAAAATAAGAATAATGGTGCAAATGTTTTTGAGGATTGTGACTAATATTGGAGATGGTGCTGCTAGTTATAACGTCAAGGTGAGAAAATCAAAGGGTTGTGATGTTAATGTTTTCCCTGAGAAGATGGAATTTGTGTATAAGAATGAGAAAAAGAGTTACAATGTTGTTGTGAAGTGTAAGAGGAAGAATAAGAAGGAAAAAATAATGTGAGATTTGGTGATATTGTTTGGGTTGAAGAGGGTGGTTTTGGACGTAATGTTAGGAGTCCTACTGTTGGGGCACCAAGTGACATTGTTTGAAGTTTCTTGTTATGGTAATTTCTTTGTAGGGTACCTTTCTTTGGGACTATGAAAATTAATCAATAAAGTTGGAAATTGTTTCATTGAATTAGGTGGATGAGTAATTAAATTTGCATGACTTATAAAGATTTTATAATTTGGAATTTAGAATTTTGAAATGACAGAGTTAAGTTTATTATTATCAAAATATAATAATGAGTTCTCAAAAATAACTTATAAAAATAGCTTAAAATTTCTATAAAGAAAATAATTTAGCTTTATTTTTTATCTTGGTAGAGATAACTTGTAAATAAGCATCGATCATTATCATATTAACCTTTTTTTTAAGGGACTTAGTTTTTTTTACTCTCACACTTCGAGTCATTCTCTTAATTCCAGCTATGCTCATGACATTAGGTTATAACACTAATGGATTGTCTCCCACATATGTCATGGTACTGTAATTCCAAGGCACTGCCTTAGTGTTATCGAATGGGAATGGCGCAGGAAAAAAATCACTAATGGAGATCCATGAGCGCGTTGCTTTAAGTATGAAATCTCGAAAGGCTCGAGCGTGGCGATGCTATTGTAATTTTTTTACGACTTATCTAGACCATCCATTGATTCATCCGTTCTTACAAACATTTTTTTCAGATCTTCACATTCCTCTTGATAGGATAAACATACTTCACAAAGTGCATGTGCTTCTTGGATTATCCTTGCTTTAGTTAGCTTTTCACGGATGATCAATATATAGGTCTTTACTTTCTCAACTTCATTTATCATCTCATTCTTAACGAACTATTTAACAGCAGTAAGTTCTATGGTTTTTGAATTGGCAACATTTTGGTAAAATATGTTGTCAGCAAGATGTTAAGTCATATGTTCTTCTATGAGAGTCAGACATCATGTTCAGCATGATGTTGTGACTTGTGCTAGACTGTTTTGGTATTTTAGTGTGAGTTTTGAGTGTGTTTTAATTCACACTTTTGTGTTATCCAAGGAGGTATATTTTGGGGACTTCTGTCTTGACAGATTGTGTTGGTTTTCTTAAAAAGGATCGTTGAGCCTTTTTAGGAAACTTTGTGTTTTTGTTCCTATTATTGTGCATGATATTATGCAGTTGATTAAAGCTGATTCCTGGTGATTTGCGTTTTATTTTGAGAGCCCAAGTCCATGCAGCTGTGATGCTTATTCAAAGGGGTTTTCTTATATCAGTTTTGATGCATTGAGTTGACTGATATTCAATTGTTAATTATTCACTCTAAAGCTTTTAAGCAAGAGTATATTGTTCTTAGTTGAATCTTTTAAGTAAAACTAGGTATTGTACTTGGAAGTGTTGGTACTTCTATTTTAGGTTATTGTTGAATTGTCGCTGGTTTGTGACTGGTAGGAAGTGAGAGGAGGATCTCATATCTAGAGGGTGTCTAGGTAGAAGTTTCACAAGGTAGTGTTTAGGCGAGAAGTTATAAACGGAAGAGTTTAGCTTTGAACTAATACTGTCATAGTGAATTTCCTTTCTGGCTTGGTAGCCCCAAAATGTAGGTGACGTTATACCGAACTGGGTTAAAAACTACTTGTGTTATTTATCTTTCTGTCATTTATTTTTCTGCATATTTATGAGTGTTCAAATTGTATTGATCTCAGTGTTGTAACATTTTCCTTGACATCTGGTATATGTGTGTCAAAATTTCAATTGGCATCAGAGCAGGTCACCCTGTTCTGTTTTTGGGTGAGCTCCAAGGAGTTTGTATTCTGGTACTGTGGACAAGGAAGGAGAAGGAAATGTTAACAGGCCCCCAGTCTTAGATGGCACTAACTATGACTATTGGAAGGCACGTATGATGGCTTTCTTAAAATCTATGGATAGAAAAACTTGGAAGGCTATCATCAAGGATTGGTAACATCATGTGGTTAAAGATAAAGATGGGAAGGAATCTTTGAAACCTGAAGAGGACTAGACCAAGGAAGAAGATAAGACTGCTTTTGGAAACTCCAAAGTCTTGAATGCTTTATTCAATGAAGTTGACAAGAACATGTTTAGGTTGATCAACACCTGTTTCGTGGCTAAGGATGCTTGGGAAATTTTCAAGACAACTCATGAAGGCACATCTAAGTTAAATATGTCTATACTTCAGCTACTCACTACCAAATTTTAAATGGAAGATGAAAGTATTCATGACTTTCACATGAATTTTCTTGAAATAGCTAATGCCTTAAATGCCTTGGGAGAAAAGATATTAGAAAAAAAGCTGGTTAGGAATATCCTTAGGTCTCTCCCTAAGAAATTTGACATGAAGGTTACAACCATTGAAAAATCCCAAAACATCAGCAATATTAGAGTTGATGAGCTAGTGGGGTCACTTTAAAATTTTGAATTGACCATGAATGATAGAATTGAAAAGAAGAACAAAAGCATTGCTTTTGTAATATTGAAGATAAAGAGGGTCAAGCTAATCTGGGTACTGATGAGGGACTTTCAAATACCATTGTTCTACTTGGGAAGAAATTCAATATAATTTACAAAGAATGGATAGAAAGGGAAGGCATGTGTCATTTTACCCGGCACGTGCAACTGATAGTGTCCTGATCAATTCCTGATAGTGTTCTGGACATGCCGAATCAGTGTTGAAGGACTAATTCCTCTCATGTTAAAGCTGGTGGGAGAATTCAGCCTACCAAAAAGTTCACTTGATGAATATGATGGCAAGGTAGTACTCGAGATCCTTCTAGATCCAATCAAGATGCAAAAATTTGCATATCCATCGAATCCACTCATCCGAAGATATGAGTCGTTACCGCCACCGAATGCAGCAGCCATGTTAGGTTGATTGGGTGCCATTTTCAGATAGAGTTTATATTTTTACAATACAAAAGGAAAGTGAACTTCATACGTAGTCATCACAGTACACAAAAGCACACATTATTGCTTGACTAAACTTGTGTTTTTTCAGTGGGACTTGAAAACATGAGTTTCAACTTCAAGTCTTAAAAAGCCACACTTTTAACAACCCATTATTGAATTTGATGGATCAAGTTTTTTCAAAAGTAACACAAATTAAAAGAAATATCTGTAACATTACACGTGACACGTTTTTTTAAGAGCATGTAAGGCTCTTAAAATTTTGATCCTTCTTAATTCATCAATACAAAATTTATGTTTGTGAAGAATAAACAAAACAATTATGGTGGAGGCAAAAGCAAGAATATATATATATATATATATATATATATATATATATATATATATATATATATATATATATATATATATATATATATATATATATATATATATATATATATATATATATATATATATATATATATATATATATATATATATATATATATATATATATATATATATATATATATATATATATATATATACACACCTGAAGATGGATTGCCACATTTTCCCTAGTTAGCCCTTCAACATTCATCAAATCAAGTGTTTTCTTCGGAACAACCTCTGCAACAACAAACATGAGAATTAATCTTGTATTAGGAATTACAGTAACCATGCCTAGATATATGAAATTGTTAAACACTGAAGTCAAACAAATCGAGATATAGAAGTCAAAATTGGATCGACCTTATTGAATTCATCAACAAAACGAGTTGTAATCAGGTATTGATCAAGTAAATCTACTATTCGTCAACACGACAATTTTGGTCATTCTGACCGACATAAATTGTAATTTGATTATGTCAACTAATCAAGGAATATCACACCTTAGTTTCAAAGGAAAATGCAAACTTCTTATGAAATCCTCATATGAGGGGCCACCAAATGGGCTATCCTTTGAGTACATACGCAAGGCCTATGTCATTGTATCCGACACATCCAACTGATAGTGTCCTGATCAATTTCCCATATCAGCAAATGTATTTGAACACTCGATCAGTCAGCAAAGCAGATACGTCAAGTTGGGTAAGCTTCTTGCAGTTCATAACAATAGCACCAAACACTTTCGTGCCACTTGCAATTTCATCATTCAATAATAATCAAATAGAAAATCTACATAATGATGAATCATTGCAAGCATAAAATAAGAAACCATTATCACAAACTTATCGTGGAGTGTGTTCTTGTGATCATTCGCCGCCAATTTGTATGTTTTACCATCAAAAGTGAAGTTAGCTCCTCCAAACCTATTAGAAACACGCCTAATAATAGCACCGAAGTAACATGTATCAGTCTGCAACAAAGGAATAATTATCATGAGAAATAATGATGTCAACCAACTCAAGAATAATGACAGTATCAATTTAGTCCTATTAGTTGCAAAACATAACAGGTAAATCCTTGCAAGAATCAAGTATAGAACGGCCTAGTGAAAGTTCTTTCACAATCTTTTCTCACAACTTATATGGTCGATTACTGAGTGACGTTGCAAGCACTTTAATGGCAAAAGATAAACTCTTGCAATTTTTCACAACTTGTATTTCAAAGCACACAAATATAATCAGTAATATGTACATTGTATAACATTAGTTCCCAAATGGTGTAAGTACAAGAAGGACAACCTATATTTTCTTTGTCAACATTGTTGCTTCTATTTTCTAAAGCTTCAGCACCATCGTGGACACAATGTTACCAATGTGCTTGTGAAATGTTTCATGCATGCAGTTTAAAGTATTTTATTGAGGTATAAACTTCACATCATGATATGACAACACAAAAATGTTGAAAAGAAAATTCATAAAAAGTAAAGATACATACCAGAATCGAGAAGTAGCCAAAGTTAAATCCTTAGCGTGTATTAGAGAATATTTTCGGTTTCCATTTCTGGTTTTAAAATTTTATTTACAATATAGTTTGTACGGATAGTTGAAGAGAGGAACCAAAGCGGAAACAAAATGAAAGATTTGTAATTAAACGTGAAAACCAAAAACAAAAAATAGAAAACAACTCATATTATAATCATTATTATCCATAGCTCATATTGGAATTTTTTTTAAATTATAGTTGTAATGCGGTTGCAAAGACATATAAAATACAGACATTGTGACCTTAATCGCAATTGCATACTGTTTTATAGTACATAATCTCAGGTGAGACATATTGTTGAGATTCCAAGAGCTTGGTGTTCTTCTCGAAAAAAGGAGTTTTTTAAAAGACCTAGTGCAGCAGATGAAAAAATATTAGTAACTTCTCGAGTAGCATATTTAGATTTTATGAAGTAAGAAATCATATGTATAAATTGAAGCTTCACGAGCAGCCACTGGCATGTTTGAAGTGTTAGCCACAAATGTTGTACGCTTCATGATAGATTCTTCACGACCATTAGGTAATGTCCTTGTAAGTTGTGGAAAGTCCATCAGAACATGAACAGTCATTAAAATGATGACCAGACGAATACTAGCAAACATAAAGTGTCAAGATTCACAAAGTGAAAACAGTGAATAAGAACCATAAATAAGAATCAAAACAGTGAAAACTTCAAAAAGTAAAAAAATAATCAAACTGATATATGATACAAGTTGTAAGAACATTTGAAATATTCAAAACTTAATGCTTCAGATCCATACCTCAAGTCTCCTTTTTGACCAAGACCCACCACAGATCTACCATCGCGATATCGTAAATCATTGTAAATGTTAGACTATGGCACAAATCTAGAAGGAGGGGTTGAATAGATCCCCAATTAAAATTTGAGTCGGCGCTACCAATTAAAAATTGGTTTTGAAAAATTGTTTTAAGTGCGGAAGCGGCCGAGGAAAATAGTCTAAAACGAACGGTTATTGGAAAACCGGATATGCGTAAGCCTTTGGATCAATGACAATATGGAAAATAGAATCACAACACTAATCACACTTATCAATGATCTACTTCAGTTGTTAGGATTCCTAGTTCCAATTATTCAAAGAGTAAACCAATACTAGATACACAAGTAAGATAATTTTGGTTCAAGCAATTTGTCAAACACTTGGTGTGCAAAACACTCCAAGTGATATTTATGTTGAGTAAGTGATTCCAACTAGCCTAGTACAATGTCTTATTGTACTTTGGAGTCAAAAACAGAGTTTTAACCTCTTACTCAATTGATATCACAATTTGACAATAGTACTTATACAAAAATCACTTATTTTGAGCTATAACGTAAATGCTGAAAAATAGAGAAGACAAGTATTTGGTGAGGCAGTTCCCCCGTCGTCCTCGCTTCGGGGTACGTCTGCCCTCAATTCTAAAACTAGAATTGAGATAGATTTTATAGATATCACCTGTTGAATGTAACAGTTTATACAAGGATTGAGCAGCAAATATACAACAAAAATCTCAATATGTTGAAAGTTGCTTTCACTCCTTGCCCCTTGATTCAAGATGAATCAAGTCCTCCGATTGTTGTTGATGGACCTCCGATTCCAACCACCTTATTGAATAACACGTTGTTGTTCAAACCTTCGGCTCCGGCTGATCTCAACAGCTACAAATTGAACCCGAGATCTTCCCTTCAATATCACTAAATCCGCTACTAGACTTGTGAAGAACACCTCTTCACAATCACCTTCACTCAGTTGACCATTGATGAAGAATCTCGTCTAAAAACTCCCAAAATTCAAACCAATCTTGGAGGGTAAAACCCCAACGGTTTTATTCAAGAAAGAACCTGTCACAAGCTTCAACCCGAACTTGATTCTCCAATCTAAGCTTCGAACCTTATCACCTTGAATCACTCACAATGCACTTCAAAAATGGTTGTGTGTAATTGAAATGTTGTGAGATGTTGAAGATGAAGATGATGAATCTTTGACACCTATTTCATTCTTTCTTGTTTTTGAACACATGAATCAAAGATTATCAAATGTTTATGTGACACAAGTGGTTAAACCAGTATATATAGTACCAACCCAATTATAGACATAACAGTATTTCAAATATAAGAGGGAATCATTTAAAAACAGGATTTCCGCACGAACGGTCGACCGCAGCAGGTCTGTGCGTCGACGCGTGGCCTGTGTTGTTTGGAAATCTGGAAAATGCATCAGTATGCGTCGACCATACAGTCGGCGTGCGCTAACCCGTTGAAAACTATTTCCTTCATGCGCCGACCCTATGGTCGACTCATGCCTTTATGCGCTGACCCGTTGGAAAATATTTCCTTCATGCGTCGACCCTATGGTCGACTCATTGCCTTTGTACGCTGACCAGTGGCAAAGTGCTCTGATGCATGCGCCGACCCTATGGTCGACTCATGCCCTGCAAACCTGCAAAAATTTATCAGTTTGTGGTCTTTCATGTCTCTGGTCATGATTGCATTTTATCTATACATAGTATATTTATTACAACAGTTTTAAGACAAGTATAAAAGGATATGGTAGGTGATACGTTGCATTTGTTTAGTAGATCTGGAGTTTATAATTTCCAATC
Organism: Lathyrus sativus; assembly: GCA_963859935.3. Classification (NCBI taxonomy): domain Eukaryota; kingdom Viridiplantae; phylum Streptophyta; class Magnoliopsida; order Fabales; family Fabaceae; genus Lathyrus; species Lathyrus sativus. Next base: position 523,510,772 of record OZ012740.1, on the reverse strand, counting down.
TATCCAAGGCTGTAATTTGTCATCATCGAAACTTGTATTGAACAATGTCTTGCAGACTTTTGTAATGTGTGGCGATTTGCCTCCACAGTAAAATCGACAGAAACGCCGCCGCCATCTTCCCCCATTTCTGTAACACCAACAATCTTAAATCAAAACAAAAGAGCATAAACCCTAAAAGAAAGCTAAAAACTTAAACTTGAACATAATCAGTTTCAGATGCTTTAGTTAGTTTTCTTGGCTTCAGTTAGGGATTCATTATCAAGGTATATAAAGAAGGGGAAGAAGGAAGACGGAGAAAGAAGAAGAAGGTGAAGGAGAGAGGGAATAGAAAAAAAAAGTATTTTTATTTTGTTTTTCAATTCCAGTGGTTAGGTGGCCAAACAAAATGGAAGAAATGTTGTAGAGGAAGTCACATGGTGCATTGTAAGGACAGCAGGGTAAAATGAGTATTTCCAGAATATTAAATGTTCTTATATGGTAGTTAACAATAATAATAGTACATATTTTTTTTGGCTTTTTCCTAATAACTATAGTAATAATAGCTTAAACTTAATGGTAATAATAAAATGACTTAATTACAGTTTTGATCCCCCTATATTTTACTTGACTCACGAAATTGGCCCTCCTATTTTAAATTTAAATAGTTTTGGTCCCTCTATTTTAAATTTAAACAGTTTTGACCCCCTTTCATATTTTTGAACTTAAAATTAACGATGTTTTCATTTTTTAAATGACAATTTACATGTAAAATATAAAAAATCATCGTATATAAACCTATTATTGAATTTTGTAGATAAAAATATAAGTTAAAAAATGAAATTTTTATCGATTTTCTATAAAACAAATTTAAGAGTGGGACTAAAACTATTTGAATTTAAAATAGAGAGATCAAAACTGTTTAAATTTAAAATTGGGAGACTAATTTCGTGAATCAGATAAAATAGGGGAACAAATCTGTAATTTAGCCTAGTAAAATAGATAACTAACAAAAGATTTTTCCTAATAATAACAATAATTAACTAATAACAACAAATATTTTTTTGGTTTTTTATTTAATAATAATAATAATAATAATAATAATAATAATAATAGTAATAATAATAATAATAACAATAATAATAATAATGTTAATAATAATAATAATAATAATAATAATAATAATAATAATCTTCTATACAATATACAAAGGGAATACTTTGTTTTGGTGTGACCTATTTTTCTACCATTTTTACTCTTATATTGTTGTGTAATTTACTTAATAACTTCCTATTATTAACTTCCATATAACTTATTATTATTAAGTTCCACGTAACTTTTTATTATTAACTTCCACATCACTTCTTATTATTAACTTCCACATATTATATTTTTGAAAAAAAATTATTTTAATAAAAAATATCGTTTATCTTTTTTATGTGCATTAAAAAAGCGGACAGACGGACACGCGAGTACCCGTCTGGACGGTAGTAGTAATAATAGTAATAATAATAATAATAATAATAATAATAATAATAATAATAATAATAATAATAATAATAATAATAATAATAATAATAATAATAATAATAATAATAATAATAATAATAATAATAATAATAATAATAATAATAATAATAATAATAATAATAAACTATTTAATGTTAGAGTATTTATTTTGGTGTTTTGGAAAAGAAGAAACATTTAATTTGAATTTTGGGAATGTTGGGATCTCAATTATAATACATATTTTTGGCTTTTTCCTAATAACTACAGTAATAATAACATAAACTTAATGTTAGTAATAAAATAGATAAATAACAATAATTAGCTAATAACAGAAAATATTTTTTTGGTTTTTTGTTTAATAATAATAATAATAAATAAATAAATAAATAATGTTAATAATAATATGATAATAGTAAAATATAATAATAACAACAATAATAATTATGGAAACCTCATGTTTAACAATCCCATTAAACTACCAACTGAACTATCTCATTCATTCAAAATAAAAAGCTCTTTAAAAATATAAAAGAGAAATCGAGTAAAATTTAAGGTATGACAATATGGTAACCAAATTTTACAAAGACTTGGGAGTACAAAAACATTTGTGCTTGTGGTAGACCCTCAAGCCAAAGGTCAAGTCGCGTAAGCCAATGAAGTAATTTTTAAGGGACTCAAAAGAAGCTTGAAGATGCTAAGGGTTTATGGGCAGAACTACTCCCCAAGATATTATGGTCATATTACACTACTCTGCATTCCCCCTCCAAGGAACCCCCGTTTTCCATGGTATACAAAGCGGATGTCGTGCTACCTATTAAGATTGACACGCCCTTGTGGCTACGATCCTAGTTCAATAAAGAGGCGAACGAGATAGGCTTAAAGTGCACAGTAGACTTGATAGATAAAGTTAGGGAAGCTGGCCATGTCCAAGAGTTTGCTGCCAAACACAAGGCTGAAAGGAGATATAACTCCATAGTCAAATCGAGAGAGATGCATGAGGGTGACTTGATCTTGGAAGAAGTGGTTCTATCCACACAGCAGGAAAAGTTGCAACCTGACTTGGAAGGACCATATCACATATATCAGAAGCTCCTTCACGGAGCATACGAGTTGCTGGAACTAGAAGGGCCACTTTTGCCCCGAACCTAGCATGCTATTCATCTTAGATATTACTACAGTTAGAATTATTTGTAATTCTCTATTACACATTATGTATGTGTATCTTTGAACAATTATTAAGTGATTTTTTTTCGAGAGGGACGTTCACTACTGCAAAAAAGTTTTATAATAGCGCTTTTTTTGCTTTTTAATAGCGCTTTAAAGCGCTATTAATCAAGGCGCTATTGTAAAACAAAATTTTTAATAGCGCTTTAAAAGCGCTATTAAATACAGGTACTATAATAGCGCTTTAGCATAATATCACAACCGAGTTTGCAACCATTTAATACCAAATAATCACAATTTCTCTAAGTGTGAATCGAAACCAAATTAGCATCACAAAACTATATTGTCACGTGAACATGTATGCAGGAGAATGCTACGACACTTTGATAATGCAGCAGATGCAAGCAGTCATGAACCTATAGTCCCTGTTATCGGCAACAAAGTTTTTCATGAAACTTAATCAATAATAGTGTTATTAACCTCAATATACTAGTACCCAGCTGTTGCCAAACTCATTCAACGAATCAAAATCAAAATCCAGCCAACTAATTGCACAAAACAAGCACAAAATACTCAACACGCAAGTATAACCCAATTTGCATAATCACAAACAAAAGCAGAAATGTTAACACTAAAACAAAATGATGCTTTTACCGGTTTGTCTCATTGTTTAGGAACCGCAACAAACGTTTCTCTCGCCAAGCATTTGGGTCTCCACTGATGGCAACATTAATGTCTCAATCCTTCAACGCCCAAACCTAACCTGAAGAACAACAAACCTCCCTTCGACCCACCTTACTCCTTCCCGAAAATGTTACTTATTGGACTTCATAAATAAGGTTTTTGCCGCCCCTTGCATCAATAAGTGTTTGTTGGAATTCATAACGAAGGTCCTTTTTTCCCCTTGATGCAATAAGTGTTTTTTGGATTTCATAACAAAGGTCCTTTCTGTTCCTTGAGACTATACGTGTTTGCTGGACTTCATAACAAAATTCCTTGTTATTGCTTGAGGCAATAAGTGTTTCCTGGACTTCATAACGAAAGTATTTGCCATCCCTTGAGTAAATAAGTGTCTGTTAGACTTCATAATGAAGGTCCTTGTCACACCTTGAGGCAATAAGTGTTTGATGGACTTCGTAACGAAGGCCCTTGCCAGCCCTTAAGACAATAAGTGTTTGTTGAACTTTATATCGAAGGTCCTTGTCACCCGTTGAGGTAATAAGTGTTTGATGGGCTTCATAACGAAGGTCCTTTCTTCCCCCTGAGGAAACAAGTATCTGTTGGACTTCATGGTGGAGATCTTTGCCGCTCTATAAGGCAATACAAATAAGCCAAATAAACTCTCACATGAGGGGCTTAGTGTTTCCTCGGGCGAGCAAAGACTCAAAAATCATGCCTAGGAGGCGTGAAAGATATCTAGCTTGAGATACTTTATAACAAGTCTTGCCTGAGGGCTTGATGGAAGTCTCACCCAAGTAGGTAAAATCCCTCGCCTAAGGGACTTATAGTCTCATCAGTTGGGCTATATACAATTTTGCTTGAAAGAGTTAGATTTTCCACCAGGCTAACTAAACTTCTTACCTGAGGGACTTAGTGTCTCCTCGAGCAAGACAAGACTCAAGAATCACACCTAGGAGGTGTGACAAATATCTAGCTTGAGAAACTTGATAACAAGTCTTGCATAAGGGCTCGATGACATTCTCTCCCAAGTGGGTAAAATGATTCGCATGAGGGACTTATAGTCTCATCAGCCGAGCTATATATAATTTTACCTAGAAGACATAGGTTCTCCAGGCTAACTAGACCCTCGTCTGAGGGACTTAGAGTCTTTTCATTCCGATTACACACTACCATATCTAAAGAACCAAAATTTCCCAAGATAGCTAAGACCTCACGAGAGGAAGTCTCGGTTCTTGGGATACTCCCATAATGCATGATTTAAAAATGCTTTGCCTTCTAATAAAGACCTCTTGCTTAAGGGACTATGCAGTGTTATATTTGTAAAATTCCTAGCCTAGGTGATGCCTTTATACCTCTCTATAAAAGGCGACAATAGAATGCCACCCAACGGGAAGTATCACCTTGCCTCATGATTTTCCTATCGCCTCGGCGTGGGAAACGTGGGATAAGAAACTTCTTGGGAAGAGAGAAAGTCAGTCATTAACTGACCCACGTCTCCCTTAGAAATAGGGATTCAACACTCTACCACTGGCTGAGCGGGTGGTAACCCTTTCCAAGAAAATCATAGCCCCTAGAGGCCTCTATAAATACATCTCCCTTTAAGGGGAGAGGGGAGATCATCTTTTACACCCCAAAAGAGCATAACACTTACAGATGTCATAACACGCGACTGACTTTAACCATACACTTTCTCTCAAGCAACGTCGATTATCAGTAGATCCTCTCACCTCACGTGAGCAGGACTCCTAAACTACCTTAAAACACCCATGTACAGGGCTTCTCGCCGTTATGGGCAAGCCTTAATAACCATATCGTGTTATAAACCTACTAAGGCATCTTAGTCTTTCTGCCCTTGTAGGGGGAACATGCACACCTTTACTTTTTGACCAGTATAGGTAGATACTTCCCTTAAGATTAATGTTAAATATCATAGTAATGGTGATCTTTTGCCTGATCCCTTATTGTATCGATGATTTATGGGTAGCCTTAATTACTAGACTATTATTCGCTCTAACATATATTTTGATGTTTAGCAAGTAAGTCAATTCATGCATTCTTCTTTCCATCTTCACTAGGTTTTGGTTCGTCGTATAATTCACTACTTGGATGGAACCTGTCACTGTGGATTATTCTTTCCCGTTGAAATTCCCCTTCAATTGAATGCTTATAGTGATGTTAATTGGGCATGGTTTCCTAATACTTATCAATTGTCAGTGATTGGTGCATGTTTATTGATTCTTCATTGATCTCTTTGAAAAGTAAGAAGCAAACAAGAGTTTCTAAATACTCTATTGAATTTGAGTAAAGTGCCATGTCAGCTGCTTGTGCAGAAATACTTTGGATTTTCTTAAGTAGAGCCAACTTCACTTTGTGTTGATAATACAAGTGTCATCTAAATAGTTCCAAATTCAAATTTTCATGAACTCACAAAATATATAGAAGTAATTGTCATTCAATATATGATGTCTATGATGATCAACTAATATCACTTATTCATATTAGTACTCAATTTAAGGTTGCAGATATTTTTACACTTCTTGATAACAAATTGATACTCCTTGATCAGTTGCATCAATTTGAAAGGATGTTAATATGGATTGATTTAATATGATTTGATTCTCTTGTTTATATATATATATATATATATATATATATATATATATATATATATATATATATATATATATATATATATATATATATATATATATATATATATATATATTCATTCTTAAAAAAGACTAGAAAATTAAATAGAGAATATTTGTAACAAATTGTTTTAAATACTCGTGTGATTATAAATAGAATGAGTACAATGACTAATAACATCATACCAAAATTTATGTCAGCTCTACTTAATTATGATAAGTAGGGGAGTGAATAGGTTGGACCGAGTTAGCATTTGCCAAGTCTGAGTCAGACCTGTCAAAAAATTTGCCTAAGTATAACATGTAGTCTACCATAGACTAATTTTAGGCCCGAGCCTGATCTTTTTGAAGACTTGATTGGCCTATTAGCCTACTTAAAAGCTTATTTCATTTGAACATTTGAAAAAATCAACTCAAATGATGTTTAAATAGACCAACAACTTAAAAAAAAAATCAAGGAGACTAAATGTTTGTTTGCATTAATTTATTCGAGTTTACGTAGTAGCATAAATTTTGCGATACTATTTTTTTTAAAGAACTTATGAAACAAATTATGACATTATTCATAAGAGTTTTTCGACTTATTTTTATAATTTTTTAAAGATAAATAAATTTTATTTTACTATTTTAGTTCAAAATACAAAATACAAAATAATAATAAGAGTAAAATTATTCATATTTATTTAAAAATGTTGGTTTGATAGGCTTAAAATATTTTTTTTATGATTTGTGGTCTAACATTTTAAACTAAATATTAGTAAACTTATAAAAAGACGATGCATTTTCTAATTAAAAAAATCTGGTCTAACCTAAATATGTATAGCTAAACCGTAAACCCTCTTAATTGGTTTCACTTATTTCCAACCTAATGATAAGTTTTGACACCCCTAAGTTTGAAGATTTTTTTAAAAAGAGTTTTTGTATTTCTAATTCAATTGACATCTTATTTAACAAAATAAATATCAGCTTACTTTTGTCTAACAACTAACATATTATTTATTTATTTTTAACTATTTAAATCTTAAACTATTTTTAAGTATAAACATAAAATAATAAAATAAAATCTTCTTAAGAAGACAAATAAAAGCCTATCCATCCCCTATATATAAATAACAAGCTGCTTATATCTCAAAGCCAAAACAATCATTCTTGTTTAGCAGCATAATGGAGCCTCACTTTAATCTCTCCCTTCCATTAATGTTGCTAATTATTACTCCTTTTCTTTTACTTTCTCTCCATGTCAAAGCTGAAACCTCCTCCACCTACATAGTCCACATGGACAAATCCCTCATGCCTCAACTCTTCACAAGCCATCATAATTGGTATGAATCCACTCTTGATTCCACAAAATCATCACAAAATTTAGTATACACTTACAATCATGCCATGCATGGTTTCAGTGCAGTACTATCAAAACAAGAGTTAAACAACCTCAAAAAATCTCATGGTTTTGTCACAGCTTACCCTGACAGAACAGCAACAGTAGACACAACACACACCTTTGAGTTTCTTTCATTAGACCCTTCAAAAGGGCTATGGAATGCATCCAATTTAGGTGAAAATGTTATTGTTGGTCTTATTGACACTGGTATTTGGCCAGAAAGTGAAAGCTTTCAAGACAACGGCATGTCAAAAAACATCCCAACAAAATGGAAAGGAAAATGCGAAATAGGACAAGATTTCAACACTTCAATGTGCAATTTGAAGCTGATTGGAGCTAGATATTTCAACAAAGGTGTAATTGCATCCAAACCAAACGTCAAAATCAGTATGAACTCAGCTAGAGACACACAAGGACATGGTAGTCACACATCATCGACTGTCGCCGGAAACTATGTCGACGGTGCATCATTCTTTGGTTATGCAAAAGGTGTAGCTAGAGGCATTGCACCAAAAGCTAGAATTGCAATGTATAAAGTCCTTTGGGACGAAGGACGACAAGCCTCCGATGTTCTCGCGGGAATGGACCAGGCGATTGCTGATAATGTTGATGTTATTTCAATCTCTTTAGGTTTTGATAATGTTTCACTTTATGAAGATCCAGTGGCAATAGCTTCATTTGCAGCCATGGAGAAAAATGTTGTTGTTTCATCTTCTGCTGGAAATGAAGGTCCTCATCTTGGTACTCTACACAATGGAATCCCTTGGGTTATAACGGTCGCCGCAGGCACAATAGACCGAACTTTCGGTAGTTTGAAGCTCGGAAGCGGCGAAACTATTGTTGGTTGGACTTTGTTTCCTGCTACTAATGCTATAGTTGAGAATCTTCTACTTGTTTACAACAAAACTCTATCTTCATGCAATTCAATTAGTCTCTTGAGTGAAGCTGCAAAAAGAGGAATCATTGTTTGTGAAGCACTTGAATCAGTTTCAGTGATTAGCCAAATCAAGGCTATTACTTCAGCAGGTGTAGTTGGTGCTGTTTTCATCTCAGAAGATCCAATACTTCTTGAAACAGGAAGAGTTTTTTCTCCAAGTATTGTGATTAATCCAAAAGACAAAAAAGCACTTATTCACTACATCAAAAGTGTTGAATTTCCAATAGCTAGTATCAATTTTCAACAAACATTTGTTGGTGTAAAACCAGCACCCGCTGCTGCTTATTACTCTTCAAGAGGTCCATCAAAAAGCTATCCAAGAATCTTGAAACCTGATGTAATGGCACCCGGTTCCAATGTTCTAGCCGCGTATGTTCCGAATCTATCATCAGCTACAATCGGATCAAACGTTTTCTTGCCGAGTAACTACAATCTTCTTTCAGGTACATCAATGTCGTGTCCACACGTGTCTGGCGTCGCGGCTTTATTAAAAGCCGCCAAACCTGATTGGAGTTCAGCAGCTATAAGATCAGCAATAGTTACAACAGCTAATCCATTAGATAATAAGCAAAATCCGATATCGGATAATGGCAATCCATCTCAATATGCTTCGCCGCTAGCAATGGGAGCCGGCGAAATCGATCCTAACAAAGCATTGGATCCTGGTCTAATATATGATGCTACACCACAAGATTATGTTAACCTCCTTTGTGATTCTGGTTACACACATAGTCAAATACTGACTATTACAAGATCTAAAAAGTATAACTGTGATAACCCTTCTTCTGATCTTAATTATCCTTCTTTTATAGCTTTGTACGGTAACAAAAGAAGAAGAATGGTGCAGAAGTTTTTGAGGACTGTGACTAATGTTGGAGATGGTGGTGCTAGTTATAATGTCAAGGTGAGAAAACCAAAGGGTTGTGATGTAAATGTTTTGCCTGAGAAAATGGAATTTGGGTATAAGAATGAGAAAAAGAGTTATTCAGTTGTTGTGAAGTGTAAGAGGAAGAATAAGAAGGAAAAAAATGTGACATTTGGTGATATTGTTTGGGTTGAAGTGGGTGGTGGTGGACGTAATGTTAGGAGTCCTATTGTTGTGGCACCAAGTGACTTTGTTTGAGGTAGGGAACCCTTCTTTGGGACTATGAAAAATAATCAATAAAAGTTGAATTAGGTGGATGAGTAATTTAATTTGCATGACTTAATAAAGATTTTATAATTTGGACTTTAGATTTTGAAATGACAGAATTGAGTTTATTATTATTATCAAAGTCTAATAATAAATTTTCAAAAATAGCTTAAAATTTCTATAAAAAAATAATTTAGCTTTATTTTTTATCTAGTTAAGGATAACTTGCATATAAGCATCGATCATTATTATATTAAACCTCGTTTGGAGGGATTCAAGTTTTTTTTACTCACACTTTCAGCGATATTAATTTCATGTGAAAAATGAAGTATGATCTAGAGTCATTAGAATATGATCGGTGGAGTTTAATTTCACTTGCGAAAAGAAAGTCATACTTGTCGATGTATTTCATGTTCCTGATGTGAATAGAAACCTTGTTAGTGGGAACTTGTTCGGTAAACCGGATATTAAGTATGTATATGAATCGGACAAATTAATATTAACCCGTAATAGTGTATTCGTAGGAAAATGATATTTTGCTGAGGGAATGATCATCTTTGTACTACCAATAATACTATTAATGAAATTTCTAATTCTACTTATATGTTTAATCTATTTCTTTATGGCATTCTAGATTAACACATATTGGTATTAGTACCATGAATAAACTAATTAAATCTAAATTGATCTCATGTAATATTAATGATTTTGAAAAATGTGAGATGTGTTAAATAAAAAATGATTAAGAAACCTTTCAAAAGTGTTGATAGAAAATCAAATTTGTTTGATCTTGTGCATTCTGATTTGTGTGAATTTAATGGCATGCTAACTCGTGGGGAAAATCGGTATTTCATAACTTTTATCAATGATTGCTCTAAGTTCACACATGTATACCTTTTAAAGCATAAAGATAATGCCTTTAATTTTTTTAAGATTTATAAAGCAAAAGTAGAAAATCAATTAAGTAAAAGTATCAAAGTCCTTAGGAGTGATAAGGGTGGTGAATACTTTTTCACATAATTTGATGCATATTGCGAAAAATATGGCATTATACATGAATGTTCCGCACCTTATACACCACAACAAAATGGTCTAGCCGAGAGAAAGAATCGAACATATCAAGAAATGATAAATTTGATGTTAATGCATTCTAAATTGCCATTTAATTTGTGGGGTGAAGCATTACTATCCGCATGTCATATAATGAATAGGATTTCTTTAAAGCTAACTGGTATTTCTCCATATGAGATATGGAAAGGTAGATCACCAAATATTAATTATTTTAGAGTGTGGAGGTGTGTAGCATATTACAAGAACATGGATCCTAAAAGAACTAAAGTGGGTCCTCGAGGGATCAAATGTGCTTTCATAGGATACGCACCCAACAACAAAGCATATAGACTTTTAAATTTGGAGTCTTGTGTAATTGTTGGATCTCGAGATGTGAAATTCTTTGAAAACCTTATAACAAAGGATAAGAAATATGAGATTCTCACTAATGAAGAATATCGTGATGAAGATTCTCCACAGATTGTTGAAATACAACTAGAAAGTCTTTCACGGATTGTTGAAACACAACCCGAGCCTAGAATAAGCAAAAGAGCCCGAAAATCTAAGGATCTATGACCAAAGGAAATCGATTCTCAACTCATTTCCTTTTATCTAGTTGAAGGAAATTATGAGAATGATATTCATAATATTCCTATTATTCTTCAAGTAAAGGATGATCCTAAAACCTATAAAGAAGCAGTGGCTTCAAAGGACTCTTCTTTTTTAAAATATGATATCCAAGACGAAATGGGTTCAATTATATCAAACTACACTTGGGAATTTGTCGATCTTCCAAAAGGTTCAAGGCTCATTGAATGTAAATGGGTGTTTAGAAAAAAATTATCCTAGTGATGATACGTTAAACATCTACAAGACTAGATTGGTAGCAAAAGAGTTTAGACAAAAGGAAGGTGTTGATTATTTCAACACATATGCACTAGTAGCAAGGACGACGACAATAAAAGTATTATTTACATTAGCTTCTCGAAATGACCTTATAGTTCATCAAATAGATGTTAAAATAACATTCTTAAATGGAGATCTCGATGAGGAAATCTACATGGGGCAGCCAGAAGGTTACGTGCTTCCTAGAAATGAACAAAAGGTATGCAAACTTGTCAAATCTTATATGGTTTAAACAGACACCAAAATAATGGCATTAAAAGTTTGACTCTATCATACTTTCAAATGGATTTACGCCAAATTCTTGTGACAAGTGTTTGTTTACAAAGGTACGTGAAAACATTGTAATATTTGTGTGTCTATATGTTAATGATATGTTGATCATTAGTAACAAGATGAATGGAATCTTAAAAACAAAAAAATTTCTAACTTACACATTCAAGATAAAAGATCTTGGACTAGTTGACATTATTTTAAGGATCAAAGTAAAACAAAATAGTGGGGGTTATGAACTTAGTTAAACACATTATATTGAGAAAATGTTGGATAAGTTCAAACACCTGCAGTTTAAGGAAGTAAACACTCTATTTGATCCTAGTGTCAAACTTCAAAGAACAATGGAAGAATTGTGGCTCAATTGGAATATGCAAGTGTAATTAGATGTCTAATGTATTTAATAGAATACACCAGGCCTGACATAGAATTTGCAGTTAGTAAGATGAGTATATTTACTAGCAATCCAAATGGTGAACATTGGAAGGCCATAACTAGGATTTTCGGTTATCTTTTAAAGACTAAAACTTTTGGCCTTCATTATGGTAGGTTTCCCACCATACTAGAAGGATATACCGAATCGAGTTGGATGTCGAATGTTGGAGATCATAAATCTATAACTGGGTGGATATTTACATTAAGTGGAGATGCAATTTCTTGGAAGAGCAAGAAATAAACATGCATTAATCTTTCGACCATAGATATAGAGTTTGTGGCTCTTGCTTCTGCCAATCAAGAAGAAAAAAGGGTTAAAGACAATGTTTCAAAAGTGTTGATACATTGTGATAGCCAAGTCACCCAAGCTAGAGCATTCAGTGAAGTATATAATGGAAATTCTAGGCACATAGGTCTTAGACATTCTTTCGTGAGAAAATTATTTAAGGATGGGATCATTTCACTAACATATATAGTAATATGTTATAATTTACCTGATCTGTTTATTAAGCCACTGACTAGAGACTTAGTAAAGACTAATCGAGAGGTATGGGATTGAAATTCCTTTAATAAGGGTTCTGACAACGGTTGCAACCCAATCTGAAGTTAAGAAAATTTTAACCTAAGATTCAATAGGTAACAAGTCGTTGATTTAGATGTTTGTGCAATTTTTTTGACAATGCTGATTATTACATATTGAGGATTGAGTGTTTCACACTCTTAATGAAGTTCTTTGTCGAGAATATGCATCTCAAGAAAATAGATATAATATGAACTTCACCTATGTGAATTTCGAGATGGTGTCGTCTCAAAGTGAGAGTTGGAGTTTCTCTCATGAAAAATTTATGAAAACAGAAAAAACACATGGCCATAATAGTGTTAGGCGAGAGATGTAGGCGAATAACCATTAAAGAGTATGTGTGTAAGGTAACACTGGTATAATCACAAGGGATAATAGTTCAAAGCATTGTTATTTAACATTCTTATTAGAACAAGTGGGGGTTGTTGTAAATTATGAATAATATATGTCCATGTGTATGTTCTAAAATGACAAGAAAAGTGGAAGTGAGTAGATGTCAATAAATACTTGAGAAATAATCTCATATAGAAAGTGACACTCACATTAAAAGTCTTTATAAAGAGTTATGCTCATTAACTCAAAAAAAAAGGATAAAGTGTAACATTGACAAGTGTGGTGGTCTCAAGCATTATGTCACTTGTCTCTTCCATACACTCCGTCGTCGGTGTCGCCACCGACAACACCGGCTCCGGGTTTGGGATTGGGTCCGAGGGCGTGGGCGCAGAGGCCCTAATGGAAGCTTGTAGGTGGCAAGCCGCCACATATGGTAAATGATTGTTGCTCTTATTTTTTTTTATCGTTGCTTGAGTTTAAATTTTGAGTTCTAAAATAGGAAACACTTCGTTAAGTGTTGTAGAATGAAGATATGTAATTAACTCTTGGAAAACGTTACAGTAGCCTAAACAATAGAAATTATGGTAAAAGTGTGGCCCAAAAGATGTTGTTTCATCAAGAGTCGTAATATTGTGAAACAACACAAATGTGACAAATAAATAAATCATTATGAATTTATAAATCACATCACAAAATTCATATCCTCTTCAAAAAAAATCTAAATTCACTTTCTTACATTCAAATTTTCATTTGTTTTATGCAAACTCAAGTTAAGCATGATTATTCTGAATGTTCCTGCATAAAAACTTTAAAACATTCGAAAATGATTGAAATATTATTTTTAAAAAATAATTTGTTTACTATTGCAGTCTAAATCCATTCAGTTTAGAATCTTTTATGTGACAATATAAATTTTTATATAGCTTCGATATACATAGTTTAAAGAAATAGTCTTTTATAAGGACTTTAGTTTGATTTTCTTTATTAAATAAATCAGATGGTATTTTAAGTAGGCAGGTCATAGACCCCAATTTATTCTCATTCAGTCACAAGTGTTTACGTAGGTAGATTATTTAAAATAAATCAATTAAAAAATATTCTTAGAAGGATTGAAGAGAGTTTTATAATTACTAACTAATAAGGACAAAAACTTTGGTATCAATGAATTAGTTTAGCTGTTTTATGCAGCAAACATGGACCTTGGTTCCTTCGCTTATTATTTGAAGAAACAAAGTACATGTCGCATCTTGGGACAACACTTTATAATATTAGTAATATATTTCATTTGGATTCAATTATAATACTAAGAAAAAATATTTAAATTGGTTGATTCTCATATAAATATATGCCATCTAATCTATTCACATTTAGTGTTATTATTTTTAATTAATTAATTAATATTATGAGGAGATAATCATTGTAACTAGAGGAACAATAATAAACAAAATTATATATGAAACAATAAAACAAAATACGGCTAACTATTAACTTTAATAAATAAATAAATAAGTAAATGTGAATATAAATATTTCGCTTATAAATGAGATCAGAGATGATGAGTTTTGTTTTCATTGGGAGGAAAAAAATTATAAAATAGTAAATGAATTAAGATGAGTACGAGACAACTTGTAGTAAATGGATGGAAAGAGATTCATTGGCTATAAAAGTCGTGTGTTGTTTCATTTTATAACAACACTAACATCTAAGATGAGTTTTTGTTTCATTTGAAAAACCATCCATTAATTCACAACTAAGATATATTTTTTTTTGTTTCTTTATTGTTGTTATTCATAGTGTGGAAAAGATATGATCTTGAGATAATCAATTTTAGGTTAGTCTTATATTAGATGTATTTTAATTGGTATCTTTTTTAATAAGTTGTATCTTAATAAGTTTTATTAGAGTTTTGACTCACCACACATTTAAATTTCTATTATTTATAATGGATGAGTCAACCTCAACAGCATCAATGATTAAGTTAAGTGTCTTCAAACTATTCCATTTGAAAGTTCAAAATTGAAAACATACTATATTACAAAGATTTGTATGAACCTTTGCTAAATAAAGAGACGAATCCAAGCGACAAGTCTGGCGGTGACTGGAGTTTGATGAACCAAAATATTGTTGGAAAAATTCTATAATGTATAGATTAAAGTGACTTGCGTCAAGTTGTGCTTGACTTGCGTCAAGTTGTGCTAGAAATTAGAAACTGATTCGTACACATTATGGATGAAACTTGAAATCTTGTATAAAAAAAAGATAATTCAAAATAAAATTTCTATTATTTGACGATTAGTGAATCAACTCTCCGATACAAAGATGGTGCTTGAAGATGAATTGCAAGAATTATTACTATTAAGTTCATCTACATACAATTAGTGTTTTAGTGTAATTCAAATTTTGATTATGTTGCATTTAGAGTTAATTTGGTTTTGCATTTTTGTTTGAGATTGTGTATATAAAAAAAAAGCTTAGTTCAGTTTGTAACAGAATTTTTGTAATCACTTTTATTCAATTAGAAGTTAGTTATAAATTTTCTCTCTTGCATAATCTTCTTCATCTTTAACCTTGTACTCCAATAATTGATATCTAGAGCTCCGTTTCAGATTCAAAACAGAAAACACGAGTGTACGTGAGACGTGTATAATTGATTCTGCTCATTCAATTCACAATGAATTAAAGATCTGAATCAAAACAGAATCACATTTCTTGATTCTGAGGGATTGAGAAACACGAGTGTTTGTGAGATATGAAAGAATTTGCACATGAACGAAGATGAACGGAAGAAATGATAGCTTGAATGCAAAGCTTCCAGTATTTGATAGAAAGAATTGGAATCGGTGTATGATTCAGATGCGTGTGTTGCTTAGTGCTCAAGATGTTTTTAATCTCGTCAATGACGGTTACACTGCGGTTGCAGCAAATATAACAGAAGTGCAGAGAGACATGCAAAGAGAAACGAGGAAGAATGATCAAAATACATTGTTCTATATCTATTAGTGTGTGGATACAAATGTGTTTGAGAAGATCATTGATTCAACAATGGTGAAGGCTATGTGGGACACACTGGTACGCTACTATGGAGGTGATGCATCAGTGAAGAAGTTAAAGTTTCAGTCTCTATATAAGCAGTATGAAAATCTCAACATGAAGAACAATGAGAAGATACTTGATTACATCTCCAGAGTGATTATGATCACAAATGAGATGAAATCTTGTGGAGAGACTCTCTGAACAAGTAATCAATGAAAATATACTGAGATCACTTACTCCTCAGTTTGATTACATTGTTATACTAATTAAACACTCTATGGACCTCAACACCATGAGAATTGAAGAGTTGTAGAGTAGTTTAGATGTACAAGAGTTGCATCTGATTGAGAGAATCTTTGAAAGAGAGGTAGAGAAGACTCCGAAGGCGTCTTCTGGTAAGAAGAATAAGAAGTAGTCTTGGCCAGAGGACAAGAATTAGTCAGACGCCAAGAAGAGACATTTTGGTGGTTATCAAAAGTAAGAAGCCTCCAACTCTGATAAGAAGAAACATCATAAGGGAAAGGATAAGTTTGACAAGAAGAAGGTTTAGTGCTACTGTTGTAATAAATTTGGTCACTTTGCTGCTGAATGTTGGTCAAACAAGGAAAGGAAATTAGAATAAGAAAACAGAGCCAGAGGAGAATTTGATGATGAACTTGTGCTATTAATGGCTTTTGGATCTGGTGGTAGATATTTGGTATACTGGTGGTATATGGACACTGACTGCTCAAATCACCTATCTGATGTGCTGATAATAAGTATCATGATGCTGAAGGAATGAGAAATGTCAAGGTCAGAGTGGAGATAGAAAGATTGTTCTGATCAAGGATGTTTGGTATGTTCCTGGCATGAAGAGCAATCTAATGAGTGTAAGTCAAGTAATTGAAAAAGGTTTCTCAATTACTATGAAGGACAAACTCTTGAATTTGTATGATTCTAATCAAAAGATAATTATGCAATCTGAACAGAGAAGCAATAGAACATTTAAGGTGAATATGGAAACAACTAAAACTAAATGCCTTAGTGCAGAAGGTATTGAAGGTGACAGTGGGTTGTGGCACAATAGATTGGGGCATTTGAACTTCAAAAGCTTAGGGCATCTGAGTTCTAAGAAGTGTGTACATGGCATTCCTAAGATTGTAAAGTCTGAGAAGTCATGTGAGATGTGCATGAAAGGCAAGCAACCTAGATTTCCATTTGCATCAGAAATGGCTCCAAGAGCAAAACATGCTTTGGGAGTAGTGCATTATGATGTATGTGGACCATTTGAAGTATCTTCACTTGGAGGAAATAAGTATTTTGTGTCATTTATGGATATGTTCACAAGAATGACATGGGTAGCACTCATCAAGTTTAAGCATGAGGTATTTGTTAAGTTTCAGAAGTTCAAGGTGAAAGCTAAAAAAAAGTGGTCAGAAGTTGAAGATTCTCAAAACTGATGGTGGCGGTAAGTACAACTCATTAGAGTTCAGAAGGTTCTGTGAGAAGAATAGAGTTAAACATGGAGTTATTGCTTCATATACTCCATAACACAATGGTCTTGCTGAAAGAAGAAATAGGAATTTGCTTGATATGACAAGAAGAATGCTAAATGAAAAGATGTTCCCTCACATCTTATGGGGATAAGTTGTTGCAACTACAACATATGTGCTCAATAAGTGTACAACAAAGAAGATAAAGAGAGTAGTTCTTATTCAAATGTAGACTAGGGACAATCAATGTATAAGCCATCTGAAGGTGATTGGTTGTGTTTGTTATAAACATGTCCCTAATGCTAAGAGAAGGAAGTTGGATGGAAGAAGAAGAATCATGTTCCTTGTAGGGTGTCGCTACTCGAAAAATAGACGATGTTAGGCAAAAAAGAAACAGAGTCGCCATCAAACTTTATTTATCCCAAAAGGGGAAGGGAAAACATCAAGAAACCCCCAAGAAGAAATGATGAGATGGTTTCGCAACCAAATTATGGATTTGGAAGTCGGTTATGCGAAGGGAAGGTATTATCACCCTCCACATCTATCGTACTCAATGGGAACCATTCGCTCGTCTTATGTGTAAGGATGTTTGCTAAAGGATATACTTTCTAAGAGTGCTCTAAGAAGGGAGAGATAAAGGTTTAGGAACAAAAATGGTGAAATAAAATGGTAAAGGAAAAGGTGGGACAAAGAAAAGGTGGAAACAAAAAAGGAGACTCGATAGAACTTCACAATCCTATGTGTAATACCCTAATTTTTAACCATAAGATTCCACTTATCATTTGCATCTCATTCCACAAACAAGATCACAAGCTTTGATTCTTTTACCTTCCTTTGTTTTTTATTCTTGAGAGATCACCAGGCACCCTTGCTTTCTTGTTTGTTTGATGTTTGTTTATATTTATGTTTACTAACCTTAATTAAAATCTAAAAATATGTTTGTTTTATTTTACTTTACTAACTTTTTCAGGAAGAATTTGGATCAAGGATATCTAATACCAGTCCCTCAGCTCGAATGAAATTTCATCTGAAAAAAAGTCAAAGTTGATCTGCAAGCAATTCAAAATCATTTGATCAAGAGTTTCCCAAGATTTGATTGATTATTATTCAAGAGACTCCAAGGTTCATGTGTTTATTTCCATTCCTTCTTTGACAAGTCAAAAAAATCGAGCCAGAGCCAAGACAACACATCAAAAGGCAAATTTTCACAATTTTCACTGTGTTAATCGATTAAGACATTTGCACATGCAAATGGTTAATCGATTAACCAGTGCATTTTTTGTGAAAATACAACAAGTTTAAATTCTGCATAATTTTTGGCACCAAATTCAAATGTTGCATCATGAGAATATTCTATATCACTTTATTTTTATTCCCCTACCTCATCATAATTGATTCCTACCATACACCTTCACTAATCACCACTTGATCATGAACTTCCCTCCAAATTTAAATTCCAAGCCTAATTTTGTTTCTAAACCAAACTCCAATCCACTAAATTTTCCAAGCCAAAATCCTATAAATAGAGGCTTCATTTCTCTCATCTCACAAGCTTTTGATAGCCAAAATCACCTTATCAAATTCCTTCTTGACTCTCAATTTTCTCCAACAACCAAATTCACCAAAGCTCTTTCTTCCTTTGAAAGTTAGTAAGTTCATCATTAGAACTTACTAATCTTTGAGCTGAACTTTCATCCCCATTCACTTTTTCGTCACCAATTTCAGTAGATCAAGGCTTTAGAGTGTGGTCCTTGAAGTTATTTGAAGTAATTTCAGATTTGAAGTGGTAAACCCTCATTCCACCATTGTTGTTCTTGATCCATCCTTCATAATGTGATCTATTATTGATTCTTGTTGCTTGATCTTTGGATCTTGCAAATTGTGTTTTATTGGTGGTATTTGATGTTGTTTCACTTAAAATTTTGTGTTAATTCTCATTCATGATCATGAGATGTTTGAAGAAATGGCTGGATCATGGATGCTGAATTTTTTTCAAAAAAAAATCATTGTCTTAACAGTGTTAATCGATTAACACATCTGCACTAGCAAATGGTTAATTGATTAACCATTGACAGATTTGTGTTTTTTGCTTATTTTTTGGGCTATTTTGATTCTTTCCTCTTCTTCTTCCTTTCTCTTTTGATTTTTTCCTTGGAATACACTTTTAAATGTCCTTTTTCTCTTTAAATTCATTGGACTTAGGGTGTAGATGAAGTTGGATAAACATTATCTAATTCAAATATATCTTTAAAGTGAATTGTTCAATTCATTTTAGGTGCTTTGAGTTAATGATATGTTTAACGCTTTAATCCACCAAGATGAGTGGATGAACTTAAATATGGAATGGTCTTGAACTTGTAACTCAATTTGGCTTTTCCTTTCCTCTTCTCTTTTTTCTTTTGATCGATGAAAATCTTCGACATCGTTTGAGCTTATTTCAAGTTCTTGATGAAGATGAGATCGTTACCTATTTTCTTTTCGTGCGGTATTGCTTTCGGAGAGTGATCTGCATATCACTTCTCTAGCATGCATTAGCACTAACATTGTTATTGACTGACCTCAGATAGTCGTGGTTTTTACATAAACTCGATTACGATTGCTTAACATAGCGCTAAATTGTCCCGTAATCGGAAAATGATCATTTGTGGCTCAAGCTTATTTTGAAATTCCAAGTATGTTTGATTATTTGTCTTAGGTCCATTACCTATGAAACTTGTTGTTAGGAGACTTTGATTTTATCAATACTCTAATGAGTTTTCATTAACTTTGACCTAAGTGCATGAGTTAACCATCGTTAGTAATCTGTTTTAACAACTAATCACTAACTCACTAACAATATCATTGTGCTAATTTTGTTTATGTTTCTTTCTTTTTCCATATCTCTCTTTTAGTTGTATGCTACATTATTATCATCTCATATCATATTATTGTTTATACTTCCGCCATTTTTCCTTTGTCCACTTGGACCTTTTGTTTATGTTTATGTTCTTTTTCTTTTGTCCATTTAGACCAGAAACATTAATAAAGGCTTAAACCCCCAAAAAAAACTTGTTCTATTAATGGTGGACTATGATTACTATCCTTTTTATTGAAATTAGACCTTGGACCTCTTGGATTATTCTTGGACCCTTAGACTTGGAATTAGGACTCTTTTCCTATGCTTGGAGTATTATAGATCCTTGCCTTTATTTGACTTGCTCATTAGCTTATGCTTTAAATCAGATAGAATTCTTATTTCATTAGCTATGAAGTGTACTACAATTTGATTAGATCTTTCTAGGGTAGTCACTTCATCTCCTCCCCTTCTTAAATTTTCAAAATCTTCTCCCTTTTTCAAAAATCTTCTTGTTTTCAAACTTAAAACCGCTTTCATAAAAAAAGCCTTGACTTTTGTCAAGTGATTTTCAAACTTTATTTTCTTTAATAAATGTCAATCAATGTTAATCATACTTTGACAAATTTCAAAAAAGATATAAAAAACACTTCACCTCATTCAAATTTTTTGTGTCTTTGTGCACTTTTCATTTTAAAACTTTTCATAAAGTTTTGACATGAGTCATTTCCATAGTTGAGATATAATTCTCCTATTCCCTATAGTATTTAAGATATTGACATTTTTCACTTAGATGTTGAGTTATAGAGTTGTTGATTTTAATCCAAGCAAAATCCTCCATCTTTAGATGTTGTAAATGTTGTCTTATACTTATGGGCGACTATTCGTAGTTTTCTCCTTAAAATGACGACTTGTCTTTACATTTAAAATCAATCTAACAAACCTTTTTTTTTGTTATGTGTACCACAAACTACGAGGTTTTTATCCTATATTGCACTTTGTGGGTACATAGGCATGAGGCGATAAGTCTCTCCAAACACAAAAATCTAAAAAAAATAATTCTCTTCTCATCTCCCCAATCTCCTTTCAAGCAAACCTTTTCAAACCAAAAAGCATAGATATTTCAAAGGGCTCATATAGAGTACTATAGATGTTTTGGGTTTTAACACCTTCCCATCGCGTAACCAACCCCCTTACCCATTCTCTGTTTGTTCTTGTTTTAGAACTCTTTAGGTTTTGTTCGCTCTTTTTCCTTTTTGGATAAAATAAGTGTGGTGACGAATCTTGTAATTTTGAGTTAAGTTAATCAATAACTTACACTCACAAATTTCTCCGCTACATTATGCCTACGTATTCCATCGTGCAATGGAAAACTCATAGTCAACGTAGTTCAGAGGGTTACGGGTGAAGAAAATGGAAGGGTGATCACCAATGATTGGGGCCCTTGTGCCTACGTATCTTCATTTTAAAAAGTGAAGAATCAGAGTGTTTGTAGTTCGTGGTATGGTTTGTTTGTGTTTTTTATGGACGATATTAGCTTATGTGTTGCTGATCAGTGCATTTTGATGCACGTTCTTCCATGTTTGTACTCAAGCATTTCTTTGATTTATTTTGTTTATTTTTATGTTTTAAGGTGTTTTTATATTTTATTTTATTTTTGCATTTATTTGTTTTTCGTATTTATTTTTCAGCTTTCGCGAGAAAAATCATAATTTGAGCTTGGAGTATCCGATTGAAGTGTGCTACCAGTTGATGGAAAGCTAAGAAAAAGATCTATAACTTTTGTTCAGAAGTCGAGAGCTGAATCAGACTGTAGCAGGGGCAGAAAATTCGTTCAAGTTGCAGCATAAGTTTATTTTAGTGTTTGGGTTATTTGTAATGGGTTGGGTCGACCCAATTGGGTTGTATCACTTAGATACCTTATTTTACCTAGGAAAGAGGGCTGAAAACATTGTTCACATTATCACGTATCATCTTCCATTCACGAAAATGCGGAGAGCTTGTACGATTCCATGGCGAACTAATCTTTTCGGTTGTATCTACTGATTCAGGTTCCTTCTTGAGATTAATATAATTTTTGCAATTCAATTTCTATTCCTTTCAATTCTATTGTATGTTTATCGTTTGCTTAATTCGATTGTCATAGAATAGGCTTGTTTGGTTCGATTGATTTATATCCCCTAAGTTTGTTTGCGTGTTACCGTTTGCTTAATCTGTTAATTCGCTTATCTTTAACCGTTTGCTTAATTCGGTAAATAGGAGATATAATTCATATAGTTTCATTCCGCTTGTTGAATGTGATGTTGATCGAACAGTAATAGTATTTGTGTCCGCTTAGGACGATAAGATTTTATTAATCAATGATAGATAGGAACTGAACAGTAGATCGACTTATTCCTATAAACAACTTATTTTCATAATCAATTATTTTAAGCGCTTTTTCTGAATCAGAAACCAAACCAACCCCCCCCCCCCCATTTCGATTTCGGTAGATTAATCACAAACAAGAATCCTTGAGACGATATCCGAGTTTAATTGTCGCTGTATTACGTTTTTACAAAATTACTTGTTTTGATCCGCGCGCGACAGCGGATCAGTTGCGGTGTAAATAGGACGCCAAGCTATTGAATGAACTTGAATCGCAAATCTTTGAATTCATAACCGGTCTTTGATTTATCCGAAGGAAAGGTTAAAGAAAGAAAAACCTAATTTTCCGTAAACACAACGCGGGGAGATATAGGGTTCGAGGGTTGGTTATACCTAGGGAATATGTTAGCGTCCTAAGCATCTGTAGTATTCTACAAGAACCTCTTGTTTAATATTTTGTTATTTGTTAATCTATCTGATATCTGTTAAAAGGTTGAAGGGAGACCTAAGGGGTTAATCCTAAGTGTACTCGCCAAGAAATCGCATCTTGTGCCTACGTATCTTGACGGGAATGGAACCAGAGTATTCGTAGTTCCCCTCAAAGAGGGTGAAGAAATTTTGATTGTGGTCAAGGTTCCAAGGGGAAGTAATTGTTCATAGTGAGACACTTACATGGAGTGCGGCGACTCCGAATCTATGTTGGGTTAAGTTTGAAAGAGCAGGTTAGTATCCATGACGGGAACTTACATGGAGTGCGGCGACTCCTGATCCTAAAGTTAGGATAAGGGGTAAGAGAGTAAGTAAATGTCCATGGCAGGACAAGTGCGCGGAGTGCGGCGACCCCTGATCCTAAGGCTAGGATGTAGGTAAGAGCTTGTAATTCTCTAGTATTGACATGGCAGTCAACAAGAATATTATTTTCTTTGGTATCGGATGTTTAGTGACAGAAGGTTAGCGGTATATGCTTCGAATGCTGGTAAAATGAGTAAATCAAGGATCACAATCAAGATCCAATATGTC
The DNA here is from genome assembly GCA_963859935.3 of Lathyrus sativus. Classification (NCBI taxonomy): domain Eukaryota; kingdom Viridiplantae; phylum Streptophyta; class Magnoliopsida; order Fabales; family Fabaceae; genus Lathyrus; species Lathyrus sativus. The sequence goes on along the minus strand of OZ012740.1, from coordinate 523,487,045 downwards.
AAGAATTATACTCATCATGCGCTATCAGAACTAAATAAAAGAGCTAGTAAATTCAAGATCGAACTGAGACATGGATAAATATGATAAAAATATTTGAACCGCAATTGAAGTTAAAAACAAAATCAAGTCATTAGACTAAAGCTTAATTTAAAATTTTAAATAAAAGAAAATTTTAATTAAATATAAATATGAATTTTTAGATTTTAAGAAAAGAAAAGAGAAAAAACAAAAAAAAAAAATATATATATGGGCTAAGCCCAATCAACCAAAAAAACAAAAAAAAATATAAACAAAAAAAAAAAAAAAACATTGGGTCGATCATCACCCTGACCCAACCCACCAACAACAACCCTAAAAATAAAAGAGAGGGATATAAAACCCCTAAATTCACTCAGCTTCACTTCATCAATGTCAGTCTCAGCTTACTCTCTCCTAAATTCAAATACTCCTCTCATTTAACCCTCTCCTTCCCCACTTCTATTCTCTCTCACCATAAAAACGAATCCGGTGACGGACTAAACCCATTGCGCTAAAGTCGTTAGGCCGGCGATGGTGGAAACTAAACTCTTCAACCGTTTCAACAATCTTAGAAATCGATCCACACCATAATAAACGATCGACAAAAATGAAAAAAGTTCAGAGTAAAAAGTTACCTGGAGCAACGGATTCAGATTCTGATGGAGTTCTTTGGTGATTCACGTTAATGTCTTAATTTCGACGATGTCGGCGTCGGCGAAGATAAGTTTCTGCATTCTTTACACCTTCTTGTTGTTGTTGTTAATTGTATGTATATGTTGTTTGATTATGGTGTGCAGGTCGTGTATGTGATGCTACTCGTGCGTTATTGGTATTGTAGTTTTTTCTGCCGTGTTTTTGTGAATATTTGTGACTTTCATATGGCTATCGTATCACCTCTAGCTTTTTGACTTGCGTTCTATTTTCTTTTGTGAAAATGTTTTGTGTATCTATGTATCTCCCCCCCCCCCCCTGTTAGAACACAGATTGGTTCTTAATATATCTCAATGTTTTGATGATAACATTAATGAAATTTTGTATAAGAAAATATATACTCTAATTTTGTTCAAGTGTTTTTGTTTCAGATATAAAATAAAATATTCATCTGAAGACAAAGAATTCCTCTGAACATGATTTAAAGCAAAGCTCTGAATAATATAACGCTAAGCTCTGAGCGTAGGAAGTGCAACTACAGAAGACTCTGAAACGCTGCAGAAGACTCTGAAGTGCTTGCTGAAGAAAACTCTGAAGCGCTTGCTGAAGAAGACTCTCAAGCAGAAGACTCTGAAAGCTCTATCCTATAGAAGACTCTGAGCGCAGTGTTTAAAGACTCAGAATATTCAGAAGACTATGAGAACTTAACGCTGCAAGTACAGAGGCTCTGAATCAAGTCAACTCTGATCATAATTTACGCTAAGCACTTTGTTGCAAGACTCTGGATAGAGTGACTCTGATAAGAAGAATAAGGAACAACATCAGAGGATCTTATGAAAGATTATTTTTCATATATGTTTATTTGAAAAGGAAGTGTTCAATAAAGAGACGTTGCTAAACCCAAGGTCTACCAACAGTACTATTTCTCATTCGTGCATAACACATGATTTCAGGCAAAAAGGGAATGTCAAATCAAGACGAAAAGCATTTGTCTTTTATGTCCACATCCTACAGTACTTTCTTCTACACACTATTGAGAAAGTGGTGTATATAAAGAAGTCTTCATCAACACTTCAACAACAACAATTTTCTACAATATTTTGATACAAGATTTTGAAAAGAATTCAAAGAAGCAATCAAAGAAAACATTCAAACAACGTTCTACGTAAAACACTAAGTTTTATTTGTTCTTCATTGTGTGTAAATCACAGTTGTGATAATAACTTTTTAGAAGCATCTTAAACACATTTGTATTTTACTCTTGTAAAAGTTCCTTGAGAGACCAAGTTGTGGTCAGGATCCTTGAGAAGACTAAGACAGTTGTCTTAGTGGAAATCACTGTAATCAAGTTTTGATTTAGTGGATTAAGTCCTCGTTTGAGAGAGGTGAAATCACCTTGGTCGGGTGGACTGGAGTAGTTTGAGTTCAAACAGACCAGGATAAAAATTACTTGTTTTTTTCTATTGTTATAATTGTTTTACAAAAACCCTTATTCAACCCCCCCCCCCCTTTTAAGTGTTTTCCTACCTTCACCCCCCCCCCCCCTTTACAATTGTTATCTCAACGCCTCTTATATCCATTTTCTAAAACACCGATTTGGAATTTAATTAAAACATTGCTGCTGAATAATGAAATCTTCCTATTTCAAATCAAACATGTTGGAAACATATTTAGATTTCCTTCTTCAAATCATTAAGTCACAATTCTGTTTTTGGAAATTATTTTGATGTGGTCTGGACATGTTTTTCTGATGTTTGATATTGTGCTAGCTCTTGATTATTGTTTCCATTTTAATCAAAACATGCCTGAACTTGTCTCTTGTTCAATTATGTGCAAAGTTGTGTGATTTTTCCGGATTAATTATGTTGGATTACGTTTTTGCAGTTGAAACACCAAGGGGTGAATACCTCTAAAACCACATCTTTCCCGTCGTTCCGAATTTCTCCGTCTAATGTTTACCGACAGCAACCTGAATACTAGCTTCAATATTATCTAGTATCAGCTTCGACTTGAAGTGAGTTGACAAAGAAACTTTGCATAAGATTATTGCAGAACTCTTTGACATTGTTTTGAGTCGGTTTTGGCTTTAACAAGAATTTTGAGGTCATTCTTTTATCAAATGCAGTTGCTAGAAAAATTTGTTGAATCTTCAAGTCCAACATCATCAAGAAGGCTTTGCAAGGTCCTCGTCTTCTTTCTCCATATCTGTCCGTATAACAAATGTACCAGTTCTTATTCTAGCCCAGATTATATCACTTGGCTTCCAAGATTTGACAATACATGACTTTGGTCACCAACATGTTGTTTCTGCTGCAGTAGCTGTAGTTGTGATACCATAGTAGACTCTGTACTAGAAAAGTGATTGTTGATGACTGTAAATCCTGGCGTAAGAGTCATTTGGCTTGAACTTAGTATTTAAATATTTATCAAACTCGAATTCCATAACATCGTGAACTTGAGTTTTATTTCTTGCATACTTGAATTCTTGTAGCTTTATCAATCAATATATTTTGAAAGATCTCTCTTTTTCTTTTGCCAAGTCGTTAACTTTATAACAGGAACCTTTGATGAAACAAAATTTACTCAACAATCCTTCCCTAAAAAATGCATGATATCGACGGTAGCCATGACTTGCTTTTCCAATAACATTTGGAGATTTTATAAGATGTGGGCTATAATTCCTTGTTAGGCTTGATCCCTTTTTTGGTTTAGAAAATCATTATCAAGGAAAAAATGAATCCAAATTATCAGTTACCTCAAAGATGAAAACCGGACTAATCGTCGTCACCAATAATTGTTATTTTGCGACGAGATGCAAACACTTCTAAAGACTTGTATTACACAAAACCAATATCTTTTGGATTAGGATTTAATGAGGATTACATGAAAATATCCTATAGGTTGAATGGTTCGGACAATCCTAGTCAAACTACTTTGTGCCAGATCTTTGGATGGTGGTAAACTTGTTTTTTTGCTTTAGCTTGAGTTTGATATTCTTAAGATAAAAATCCTCGAATTTGAACTTTCATAACGTATTATGTTAGCGACTTGGACATTCAAATTTCAAATGGTAAAATCAAGTTCGAAATTTTTATAAAGAATGTAAGCCTTTAACCCCACTTTGATAACTTATGGTATAAACTTGATTCGAAACTTTTATCCAAACTAACACACGTTAAAACATATTGATAACAAATTAATGAAGATCCAAACTCTTCCACTTGACCACTAATAATCCACTTCATAAAATAATCCGCTTCACAAATCTGCAAGGGACTAGAATTTCAATGAACACACACATAAAACCTTCATGTCCTTCAAGCCTTCTTCAACAATCTTATCTTCACAAATGAAACAAACAAAATCTAAAAATAAGTTAGCTATGCATGGATAGTTGACCTAAGATGATATGCAAAGGATCAAAGAATTTAAGGGTAAAATTTAGGGTATGACAGTTGCCCCTATTTAAATATCTTCACCAAATGACATGAGCGATGAAAATCTTCATGAAATCATGGTGAAAGGTATTTAAATATAGATAACCGAAATTTTTTCCCTTAGATGCAGTGACATGCAATGCTATGGACAAAAGAAAATAAACTACAAATGTTGACATGCAATGAACTCTAATATGATGAAAATGATGGAATGATAAATGCAGAATGCAAATAGAAACGAAAGCAAACAAGGATAAAGCCGATACAATGAGTAACCATCAATGGGGATGACTACGCACCGGGGAAACAAAACAAACTGGAGAAATCTAAAGTGATGGATTAATAGGTTTAGGCATGACCAGCTGACACTTTAGAAAAGAAAGACAAAAGATCCTCAATGGAGATAGAAGCGGAAAGACGGCCTTCACTGGGGAATATCCAAAGTAGTTGCTTAACAGATTCAAGCATGACCGGCTGACACTCTAGGACAAAAGGTAAAACAGGATCCACATAGCAATAGGATCGTGCAAATAAATGTTGGATTACTCAAACAAGAAATAACGTCCAAACTTTTGGAAAATCCTTAAACAAAGAGATCAAACGGGATCTTCAGGAAACATCAGGACATATACAGGGTAATCAACTCTTCTATATGCCAAAATAATTGGACTTCATGGGGAAACGCCCTGATAAGCTTCTCAAAAGAGACTGTCACTTATCGAAGAAAGGGACTTACACACCACCAAAAAAGGATAAGTTTCTCAAAGAAAGAGATTGCCATTTATCGAAAAAGGTAAACATGATAAGCTTCTCAGGAGAGGCTTCCACTTTTCTGAATATAAAGTAAAATGATAAGCTTCTCAGGAAAGACTGCCACTTATCAAAAAAATAGGTAAACATGATAAACCTCTAATAAAAGAATACCACTTATCTGGAAAGGATGAAATAGGATAAGCTTCTCCAGAGAGACTGCCACTTATCGGCAAACAAAAACAAAAGTGATAAGCTTCTCAGGCGAGACTGCAACTTATCAGCAATGAGGATTTGTAAATGATTCTTCTTAGATATAGTGCACACCCAGGCTAGGTTCGGCGGCCTAAGGTTTAGAAAATAAATCTCCAGGGATCAAAATTCAACCTAGGAAACAAGCTAGAAAGAAACGATCAAACAAGACCCTAACCATTGAGGAATGAACTCAAATGGGGATTTATCTTACCCAGGGAAGTTATAACTTTGAAGCCAGATTCGGTTCTACCATCAACTCTTCCTATCCCCTGATAGATGTACTGTTGCAGAGGTCGAGATGTTTATTTCATCGCATGTCTCCTCTCTCATCTGTTTTGTTAGCATATGCATGAGCCTAAGCATCACATACTCAGTGCATGACATTTTCATACACATTACCATACACATTAGTGTACACTTTGGCAAACGCATTAGCATTTGTATGTTTGCTAGTTGTCGTCATCCTTTGTCGTTACCGCCGAGTAACTGAGTTTGTCTGTTCTCTCCAAGTAGATCGTCAGTCCTAAGTATAAAATACCTACTTGTTTCCAATTTCCCCATAGAGTTCAATCCTCGTGGACGAGGGTTATTTCCGTTACCTTGCCGCGTTAGGATAAGGTAGTCCCCATTCGAGTCCGTTTCCTCAATGGAGTTTTGTTTGTCCATTCTTTCTAGCCCAATTCTAGATCGAACTTCAGTCCCGTCGGTCACCGAACCTACCTGGACGTGCATTTATTTTGCACTATCTTTCAAGGAAAGCATTTACAATCCTTTGCAGACAAGCAACAGTTCCCAGCCGAGGAGCTTATCACCTACCTTACACTTTACATTACACTCTACAATTGATCTTCTTGTACAAGAAGCTCATCACAACAACTTTCTTTACAATTTACATTACACGTTACCACCTCTACAAGCAGTTCTCACCCGAGGAGCTTATTGTTGCCACTATTGCAAATAAGCGGTATTTCTCTCCCGAGAAGCTTATCCTATCTTCGTTATGACTTGCAGCTAATGGCCATCTCCATCAAGCAGCTGATTTACATTTCCTTTTCATCTTGAAGAGTAGGGAGGTTTGAGCTGAATCATATTCAGGAGAGCACAAAATCTTGAAATATGAAGAAGTTCGTTTTATCCTTTAGTAAAAGAAGGAGCAGAATCATATTCAGGAGAGCATAAAATCTTGAAGTATGAGGAAGTTCGTTTTATCCTTTAGTAAAAGAAGGAGCAGAATCGTACAAAATCTTGAAGTATGAGGAAGTTCATTTTATCCTTTAGTAAAAGAAGGAGCTGAATCGTATTCAGGAGAGCACAAAATCTTGAAGTATGAGGAAGTTCATTTTATCCTTTAGTAAAAGAAGGAGAAGAATCATATTCAAGAGAGCACAAAATCTTGAAGTATGAGGAAGTTCATTTTATCCTTTAGTAAAAGAAGGAGCTGAATCATATTCAGGAGAGCACAAAATCTTGAAGTATGAGAAAGTTTATTTTATCCTTTAGTAAAAGAAGGAGTTGAATCATATTCCGGAGAGCACAAAATCTTGAAGTATGAGGAAGTTCATTTTACCCGATGAGCGACAGTCCCTCCAGTGGAGCTTATCAATCAATTATTCATCTATTACCCACAGATAAGCAACAGTCTCTTTATTTGAGAGCTTATCCAGTTCGACATATAAGTCCCTTTCGACGATAAGTGGCAGTTCTCTCTTGAGAAAGCTTATCAGAGCGTTTCCCATTAAAGTCCGTTTATTTTGGCATACAGTCGGTTTTACCCTGTATATTTTCCACGGATTCCTAAATTCCGTTTGATCCTGTCATGAGGGAGAGTTTGCAGAAGCTCGGAAGTTGTTCGTTGCTCAATGTTCCAGCATCTTATTAATCGTTCCTACACTCGTGCAGATCCAATTTTATCTTTTACCCTAGAGTATCAGCCGGTCACGCCTGAACCTGTTGAACATTTAATCTTAGATATTCCCCAGTGGAGGCCGTCTCATCAGTGTCATCTCCATTGTGGATCTCGTTCTTACCATTCTTTTTTCTAAAAGTTATAATTGGTCGTGTTTGCACCAGCTGACCATCACTTTAGAGTTCCCCAGTGCGTCATAGTCCCCAGTGTGGTTCGTCCGTCATGTCTGTCCTCTGTGTCATCGTGTCGTCTACATCATTGCATTTATCATTCTCATCACACGCATCATATTAAAGTCATGGCATTGTCAACATCTTAGTCGTTTCATTTTGTCCATAGCATTGCATATCATTGCATCTAAGGGCAAAATTTTCGGTTATCTATATTTAAATCCCTCCACCATGATTTCTCGAGCCTTCGTCGCTCAAATCATCCGGTGAAGCTATTTAAATAGGGGCAACTGTAATACCCCAAATTTTGCCCTAAGATTAGTCGTTTCATCTTGCATCCCATTTCATTTTGCATTGCGTTTAAACTAACCACTAACGGGTTGTGCAGTTGGTTGATTGTTGCAGGAAAATATCATATGGCGCGCTCTTTTAGTTTACAGGGTTTCTAGTGCCACTTTATTTTGAATGAATAAAATAGCACAATTGGCAAGAGACCGCGTGTAACGGTGCAAGGAGTTGTGAGTGTGAGAGGTCGAGAGTTTGAATCCCACCTTCTTCACTTTTTGTTTTGTTTCTTTTATTTTTATTCTAACGTTTCTACTTTCATAAAAAAATAACAAAAATAGTTTTTTTATTATTTAATTATTATTTTCGTATTTTATTTTAATTATTTTTTTAAAAATGTTAGAAAATATTTTATTCTTTTTATAATATTTTTAATGTTTAGTATAAATAAATAGAGTTTTAAATTTATTTTAATTTGTTTAAATTTTATTTAGTTTTGACTAATTATTTAAGTTGGGCTTTAAAGTGGGCATTAGGTTAGAGTTAACCCTAATTTGTTACCTATATAAACATGAGTTGCATTTTAGAAAAGGGAAGGAAGAAGAAAAGGAAAAGAGGCCGAAAGAGTTGAGGAGGAGTTTTGAAGAAGAGAAGGTTCAGAAGATCAACAAGAATCATCCCAACCGCTAACGAGGTGAGCATTTAATTTTGTAAATAATGGAATTCCTGGGTTTCATTTTCCAGGTTTCAGCAAAACAAAGAGGGAGGGATAACAGGCAAAGAAGAAGGAAGGGAAAGGCTTCGGAAATCGTCAATGGTCGTGGGAGCCGCCGCCGTTTAGGAAGAAAAAGAAGGGAAAAGGTTTTTTCCCAAACCCTAAAGAAAAGAAGGTAAAGGGAGAAAAGGTTTTTTCCCAAACCCTCAAAACAAGGGAAAGGGTTTTTTCCCAAACCCTCAAAACAACACAGCAACACCATCCACCTATCCCCACTCCTTTTATTTCTATTTCTATTTCGTTTTTTTTACTATATTATCATATTATTATTTTATCTTATTATTTCTTTTTTTTAACTGTAATTAGTAATCACATTATATTTTAATTTATTACTAACACTTCTTTTATTTTTAAAACCCCAAGCCAAAATTAAAACTCTTTTTTGGAAAAAATCATTTCTTTTTTTTTAATTAAGAACCCTTTTTTTTAAGACACAATTTTCTTAATCAAAACAAAATTTCAAAAAGTTAAAACATTTTTTTAAACATTAAAATTAAAACATATTTTATTACAACAAAAATTAAAAACAAACTCTTTTTCATCAAAAATCTTAAAATTAAAACTTTTTTTCTTTAATTAAATCAAAATAAATTTTATTTCAAAATTAAAATAAATTCTCCTTTAAAAATGCAAAACTAACTTTTCCCTTTACAAAAATCCAAAAATAAGACACTTTGACTTAGCCGTTCAATTTCTATCTAACCCCCATTAGTTTGTTTGTTTCAGCTTATTGTCGTTTCATTTATTCGTACTGTTGGTTCCATGGATGTAATTTACGCGAGGCCATGGTCACGATTTATTTTATTTTGCATTTTTTTGGGGATTTGTAATTTAAGCGAGTGATCGTCGCGACGCTTTCTTTATCGCTTTCTTTACTTTCCGCATTTTAATTCTGCCGTACGAATTTTTGCCATGTTTGCATGTTCTACCGTTATTTTCCCTCCCGAAGGAATTAGGTCTAGCCATTTGACCGCCGAGTCAATAGTCCTAACCTTTAGCCATTTCAAACCCTAATAGCCTAGGTGTCCCGCCATGGACGAAAATACCCTTTACCCTAGCTTTTAGGTCAAAGAGTCGCCGTACTCTGTTTAGGGTTTCCCGTCGTGGAATCCCTAATTTAACTCTAATTTCAATTAATAAATTCAACGTAGAAATAGGAGTTTCAAGACTCCACATAAGCGTATCCTTAAGATACGTTTATTCCCCATTGAAACCTTTACCACAGTCAAGACGTTTCTAACCTCCCTTTCAAGGAGAACTACAATTACTCTGATTCCATTCCCGTCAGGATATGTAGGCACAAGATGCGACATCTTTCCGAGTAAACTTAGGACTAACCCTTAGGTCTTTTAGGTCACTCTATCCCTTAGCTCAATATATATATATTAGCAGATAATAAAATAAAAAAGCATACAATAAACAAAAGGTTCCTGTAGAGTACTACATAAGTTTAGGGTGTTAGTACCTTCCCTAAGCTTAACCAACCCCTTACCTAGGTCTCTCCCCGCATTGTGTTTACAATGCAAAAAATAGGTTTTCCCTCTTTTGAGCTTTTCCTTCGGATAAATCAAAGAGCAGTTGTGAATCGAGAATTGTGATTCAAACTAATTAATAGTTTGATATCCTATTTCCACCGTAACACCATCATCCACGAGGGTTGAACTCTGTGGGGAAATTAGAAATAGTATGTATTTTATGCTTAAGGTTGACGACTCTACTTGGAGAGAGAAGACAAACCCAATTACTTGGCGGTAACCACAGCCAAAGTAAATGACGAAAACAACGAGGATAGAAGACATGTTGATGTTATGCCTACATCTATATGTATCAATAAATGTATGTATGTATGTCATGCTTATGCTTATGCTGACAAAACACAACAAGGAGAAGTAAACTAGAGATTAAATAAACATCTCAACGAGGATACTCGGCCAACCTCTGCACAAGGACACATCTATCAAGAGATGGATAGAAAGTCATAGCGGAATCATAATCTTGCTTCAAAGTTCCAAATTCTCTGGGAAGAAGAACATTCCACTTGGGGATAAAATATCATGACTTCATCTAAGGGATTGCCACCATGGATCTTAATTTCTTATCAAAGAAGACCTTCATATCCCAACACAACAGATTTAGCTGGACATGATGGTGCAAAACATAATAAATTAATTTGCTTGTAAAATAAATCATTTAGGGAAATAAAATGTATGTGATTGGCTTTTCGAATGAACGAAAGTGTCACTCTTAGGTTCAGTTCAGAAAACGAATCTTGGAAATAAAAGCGATAGGTAAATCGTGCGGAAAAATAAATGCGTGATTGGTTTTTAGAAGAACAAAAGTGTCACGCTTGAGTTCACTCTTAGAAAACGAATTTCTCAAATAAAAGGTAATAAATAAATCGTGCAGACAAATAATGGTGTGATCAATTTCCAAAAGTAAGAACAAAAGTGTCACGCTTAAGTTCGCTCTCAGAGAATAAATCTTTAAAATAAAAAGCAATAAATAAATCATGCAAAAAAATAAATGTGTGATCGGTTTCCAAGGGTAAGAACCCAAGTGTCACTCTTAAGTTCACTCTTTAGAAATAGATCTTTGAAATAAAAAGCGATAAATAAATCGTGCATAAATTAAACAAATTAAAGCAAGGCGAAAAGTAAATAATGAAAGTACAAGTAAAATAAAACCTACTTCAAATCGGAGACTTGAATCTGGTACAATGCTAGAAATTAAATCTGACTTGAAAGTAAAAATGACGGTAAGATTAAAGTTCCTATGCTACGATGCTCCAATCTTAGTTACAACAATGGTGCGATAACCCTTCGATGTGACGATTTATCGCTTTAACTCTGAATATGTGTCTATACTGAGAACTAAGACTAGATGCCTAAAACTAAAGATCTACGTCCTATTTATAGTGTAACAATGCCTTGGAAGTTATGTAGCTCCTTTAGAAATCGTGTGGAGGAAAAATCTCTGGTCATGGCATCATGCTTTAACCGTCTTTGACCAGACCACCCAATACACAGATGGCTCCCGCCATTTAGACATGGTGTCCTCCATGTGTACAAATGGTGGTGGACATGGTCAAGTGACAGTTAGAACATGGGAGAAACCCTACACGTCATGGCTACCCCATGGCCAACACCATGTGGAACGCCGTGTGTGTAATTTTCGCCCTAAAACTCTGTTTTCTGCTCTTTTCGCTCCATTTCTTCGTGGAAGGCTATTATTAGGAAACGTACTTGAAAACAAGACAAAACATAAGCATAAAACAAGAAAATAACAATTAAACGACAATAAACATGTGCAATGCGAGCCAAATACGCAGTGTGTTTTAGTGTTATCAATATGTCTACAGTATTCTGATAGCAAGCTAGATTCTGAGATGAAGACCAGCCAGTTCTAGTCAGATTCTGATGAGACGTCACTGAGAAGTAATCCTTCTCTATTGATACGATTCTACTTCAAAATCATTTTGTGATTCTTGGGATTAGGGGAAGACTCTGAACAAGCATAAATGAATTTTGAGAGTAACAGATTAAGGGGGAACCCGTTAAGCTTAACTCTGACTCTATGGTTTATGGTGATTACCCTGTACGAATTGTCTATCAAAATGTATTGTTTGTCATTATTAAAAAGGGGGAGATTGTAAGAACAAAATTTGGTTCTAAATTTGGCCTTTGAGTTTTGATGATAACTGCACATGTTATCTAAGAGAACAATTTTATATAATATGGTTTCTGTCTAGTGCGTAATTGTTGCCAATATGATTCTGACTCTGATAATAAGACATGTGATGTCATCAGACTCTATTATCAACACTCTGGAAGAAAATATATGTGTGTGCAAGATAAATTTAATATTCATGAATGTTTCTAATATAATGGTTCTAATGAATGTTAGTTTTGGACATTCTAATTAAGACTTTATGAAAAAAGCCTACAAGGTTTTCTAATGTGATGTGTTTCAAAAGTTACAAGTTCTGAAGATTCTGAAGATGTGATTCAAGTGAACATGGTTTTGAAGATTCTGAAGACACAATATTTGAAGGTCAAGTTATGAAGAGTTTCTGAAGACAAGGTTCAGGTGAACGAAATATTGAAGACTCTGAAGACAAGAATGTGCTTAATGAATTTTGAAGACTCTTAAGATAAGGTTCTGAAGGAACAGGTTCTAAAGACTCTGAAGATATTACTTCTTAAAGAAGGAGTGCTGAAGATTCTCAAGATATTTCTGCTGAACAAAGATATTAGAACTCTGAAGACTGGGTTTTTGAAGTTGCAAAGAATTAAATCTTCTACAACATGCTTCATCAATGTTTTATTTGAAGCCATTAAAGACATTAGAAAGAATGAAGATAAGAATGGTTTTGAGTTGAACACAAGAATACAAAAATTGTGACCTCTACCTCGATAAGATGGCGCAAGAGCAGCTTTTTGTACACTAATGTTGACCATTCCATCATGTGAATGTTGGGATATTGCAGTTGGAATATGTTTCCAGGAATGTCCCTTAACGGATCTATTCTCTCAAGCTCTATAAATTGAAGATCAAGAAGCTTGAAGAATTAATGTTGGTTGCTAGTGATAGGATGCTGCTATGCAAAGCCAAAGTGCTGAAGAAAATGCTACAAGCTGAAGCTTAAATGAAGAATGCTCAATGAAGAAGAAGCTGAAGAAAATTGTTTGAATGTGTGTATAAATGATGAATATGCTAAAGCCATGTGAAACTAGTCAAGTGGAACATCAATAAGTGAAGCATAGTAACTTAGTTAATCTTGATGGTTGAGCTGGAAGAAGCATTACTTGCTCAAGAAAGGAGTACATCAGAAAGAAGCTTAAAGCTCATGAAAAGAAGTTGTAGTGCTCAATAGGAAATATTTTAAGAAATACAGAGCTAGTGTGCTTTATAATCTTTTAGAGATTTATCATTAGATAGTTTTGTATTTGAAAGCAAGGAGCTGCTGCTCAAGAACTTGCTAGAAACACTTAAGTGTTCTTGTACTTCATTTGTGTAATTAGCTTGTAAGAAGCATTAAGTGTACACATGTAAAATCCTTTTTCTAAATGTGGCGTAAATCCTTGTTGAAGGTAGCTTGAGAAATCCTTTGTCAAAAGGTGATTGTATTCCTTGGGGGACTTGTCGTAGTCAAAATTCTCAAAAATACAATGGAGGGTATAAATTGTGGGTTGATGATTTCCTTGAGCAGCTAAATGAAAGCCAAGATGCTTGAGAGGGCTAAGCGTGTTGTTTAACAGGTTAGTTGTTGCAATCATTTTGATGATTATTAGATTAAGTCCTTGTCTAAGGCGAAACCACCAAGGTTGGTGGACTGGAGTAGCTTCGTTAATAGTGAACTAGGATAAAAATAATTGTGTTCATATATTTTTATTTACTTGTTAACGTCATTAGTTTAATTCTGCAAAAGGGGACGAAATGTGGAACCTAATTCAAACCCCCTTTCTTGTGTTTCTCAACATTCAATTTGTATCAGAGCTCCGGTTCTGTTATTGATGTTTATCAAACACTTAACCATGTCAGATAAAGATCCGGAAGAGCTTTGAGAATCGCTCGAGCTAATCTCCTCCACCATCTACAATTTCAGTCTCATACAATGATGAAAAGATTATGTACTAAAATAACAAACCATAAAGGTTCATTCTGGATTATGTCACTGATTCTTAGAGCTTATTGTTATTGACAACATAATCCTCTCTTATGGCACTTGCAAGAAGATTGAAAGCAAGATGAAGAATCAGTTGGTAAAAGGATAATAGACTCATCAAATATTTAGAAGGATCTGATGAATTCTATTCTTGAAATACATTAGTTGAGAGCCACATATCTTCTCAAGGTGATGCATAGACAAGGCTTAAGAAGAATGATCTAGAAGAGATCAACAAGAATCATCAGAAAGCAAGATATCTTATTTGCAGAAGGTTAATTCTTACTGAGTATGGGATGTTTTCAACAAACAGACTTGGTCTACCATTGACTTTCTCAGTATTTCTCATTAGGAACTCTTTCATGTAAAGAAGAGAGAATGCTCGTGTCATGATTCTGAAGCATTGAAACTTCAAGATGAAGTATGTTGAAGAATGTTAGAAATCTTGTCATCAAGATTTTAAATCATGACTGCGGAACTTAAGATTGTGAATGGTGATTTCTTCGTCAAGATTCTTGAAAAAGACGATCAGAAGCTTGCTATTTGAATAGAAGCTTAAGACAACTGATCAAGCATGTAGTAGATCTGGAGTAAAGCTTCTATTGAAGAATTGAAGATATGAGCTAAAAATATGTTATACTTCAATTAGTCAGAAGCTAAAAATCAGAAGAGAAAGACAAAATACTACTTTCCTAGCCAGAAGACAAAGAAGGCCTCTCTCTTTCTAAGGAAGAAAAGCCTAAGAAGAAATCATGAAATGCTTATGAGAAAAATGCTGAGAAGAAAAGCTAACTAACATAACGCATATAGTTATGGTTAGAAAGTTTGTTGTAGAAGATCTCTCCAGAAGATAAAGGAGTTTCTTATTTAACAGAAACTAATTCTACTGCAGATAAACATTGGATATGGCTATCAGGATTCTGACTACCTGCTCTAGAAACTTCACAAGATTCTGAAGTGATCAGAAGGGAAGTTTTTCAGTTGTCAGAAGTGCATTCAAGAAAGAGCAACTTGCACTTTTCTGATTATTGTCGTATGTATTTCTATGAAGAGAATTGGATGAAGCATCAGACAAATTAAGTCATGTTAGCTTGAGAAAGGTATCTCAGTTGAACAAGCTTAAGTTGGTCAGAATGTCTTCCATAGTTTCTTTTCAGAAGCTCTTGATACATGAATGTATCTTTTCATGATCACTACTTTTTGAACTTATGTGATTGAGTGAAAGTATGATATTTTTTAAGACAAGAATTCATCTTGGTTAAACAATCAAAGAACATTCAACTTGAGAAGCTATCTGGTGAAAAGAAGATTCTTATGTTCTAGTTTTTCACAATCAGATAAAGATGTAGAAGATAGAACAAGCTCTTAAGAAGAAGTTGTTAGTATCTTGATTCTATCATGACAAATATTTCTTAAGAAGCTAATACATGCTACATTCAGAATGAAATATGGTTCGAATATATGTTGAATACATTATGGCCATAATGCTCTAAAGGCTACATTATCTTAGCGTGGAAGTACTTCTACTGGTGAATTAAATCAATGTCATATTTGATGATAAGCTTGGAAACCAGAAACCATTGCTTATTGGAAGATTGCAAATCCATAAATTACCTATTCAGAATGATAAAGGTAATGGAGTTGCTTAAAAATTACAACATAAAGATATCAAAGGATGCTCAGTCAGAATTGATCACAGTTCATACTCCCTTTATAAAGGAAAGTAAAAAATAGTTACTTTCTAATTAACTAATTCTGGTTACTAAGACTAAACTTGTAAGAACAAGATTAGCATTCAAACCCTCAGAAGGTGCATCTCGTGGTTTGATGTTCATGATGATATTTGCATCCATTGAAGAAGATAATCTTGTCATAATACAAGATAAAGAAGGCCAATATGCATCCAACGCACATTCTGAAGATGAGTATCAGAGAAGAAAGAAGATAGATGATGAAAGAAGAGATGATTCTAGTGGTCCAGCTAGAAGAACTCATCAATGACTGTAGAAGCTAAACACATGGTGATTTTGAAGAAGCCTCTACATCGGAAGCTGGGAATCTAAAAAAGTATTGAGTAATGTATTTCTAACTCTTATTATTAATTCTTAAATGGTCTAGACATCTATATTAATATTCTAGGGAAATACATTTTAAGAGACTATATTCAGAAGGAATTTATTTTCTAAAATATATGAGATATAACCTTATTTTAGGGTTGATATCTACTTCAAATATTTCCTTACTGAAAGTAGACTTGGTTTCATTTTTATGTGTGAACTTAGTTCAACATCAAGAATGAAAAAAGCTATCTCAAAATGCAACTTCCTGGAATAGAAAAATAAGTTTCTATTGCTTAGTAATATTTGCTCTACTACCGAGATATGAGACTTTTGACTAGTCAAGTCTTCTTATTTCATAAGTAATAAAGGATAGAACACATGACTGTTGGTAAATGCTTTTAACATTTGGAAACTAAAGAGAATGATGCATTTATTAGTCATTATGATACGAAAGGTTGATACGTTAACAAGACTTTTGTCTTACTTGTATCAAACCTAGGATTTGATGGGATACCTCAGGTAATGAGAATATCTTAGATACAGGTAATGAAATCATTCCCTTTACCTCTTATCAGAATTCTATGTTCATTCCTTTTTTTAGTGTCTCATTTATTTCTCCTTGTACCTAGTGTCTTCCTAGGTCTCCTATTTTCTTCTTTTATTAGGCGTGTTACTCTATCATTTCAATTTATCACACCTGCTTTGAAAGAAGTCTCCATTTTTAGCTAAATCATTAATTATTTTATGTGTCTCGAGTCTTTCCATCTCCTTTGATCATCATTATTCCCTTAACCCTAAATCTTCCCTCCCTCTATTTATAATCCTTACTCATCACCTCTAGCCATTCCCTCATGTTCACTAAATTGTGCATCTCCTTCATAGTTTATGATTTCACCTTATCAGAAAGGAATTAGCAGTTTGCCACGCATCGTGAGCTCCTGTGATCACTGGTGTTGTGGAGGATGAGGGGGTGTACCTGCAAGGTACTCCGATGCTTAAGTGAGTAACGGAGTTAGAAAGCGCAAGTACAGAGAGAATATGTGTAGAGAATGGAATACATGACCCTCTAGTGAAAGAGGGTATTTATAATATGCCTTCAGCGTAGGGCCAACGGTTACTTTGCATTGGGCTAGATTGCAAGGCTTAATCCGAGTAACTGTCAGGGCTTACGTGGCGTATGGAAGACCAGCATGTGATTTTCACCCTAGATCAATTATCCTGTGATCTTCGGAAGGTGGACTGACCAGTTCTTTCAGAAGTGGGTAGTTGCCTGATGACGTGTCCCCGCGTGGGAAACACATGGAGAATGTGGGAAGGACGTGTGAGCTCTCTCCGTGCTTGGTAATGGTGTGCCCGACCGATGGGCCTTGTTGAGACATGTGCCCAACATGGGAGGATTAGGCTTTGTTGGGCCTCCCCGACATAGTATGGGGTTGGGCCTGCCCAACAGAGGGGCGGGTCTCGGCTCAGTCTAGAACATGTTTTATCTCCTTTTTCCCTCCTATTTTTTTCTTATCCATTATGTCATAAAAGACCACTAAGGGAGAGATTTCTGATTTAGACCTTTTAAAAGAATATACTATTGATTTCAAAGCTCCATTGGAAAATGGAATTTCTAAAATCCTCTCAGATATCTACTACCAGAGTTGGGATAAATACTTTAAAATGCTCTCTAGACCCATCTATCCGGAACTTGTAAAGGAATTTTGGGCCAATGCTCGCATTCTTCTATATAAGTATGATGTTTGTATTATCTTGTCTATTGTCTCTGATTTTTATGATTAACTCCACAATCATATCTCAAGCTATTGAGTGTAAGGAAGATGGAGAAATCATTGAAAAATACAGAGGAAACAACCTTTTTGCTAAACATTTTCACGTCATCTATGGCCACGAAGGACCAGTTGTCAGTCTCTCTACTCTCACCTCTATGGAAAAGGTCTGGTACCAAATCATGGGAACAAATTTTAGGCGTAGATAAAAGGGAACAAGATGTCTCTCTGCAATGGATAGACTTTTCATTCTTTTCTTAGTCTCCAAGATTAAGATCAATCTGCCTCAATCCATGTTCAACTATCTGAAAGAAGAAATTCTTTCATCCAGAAAAGAGTTATCATTTCAGATTTTTTTCAGTAGAGTTATTTCTCATATTCTTGATCTACAAGGAGTTGTTACTCACCTAAAGCAAACTGGAATGACTGAAAAACTTGCTCCCGATTGGTGCTCACCTATGAACTATTTTGAAACCATCAATAATCAATAAAATATCATTAATTAAGAATATATTTCTGTATATGATTAGTGTTTCTCCTTAAAGGGGATTGGTTTCTTTGTTCTGAATGGAAGGGAGCTTACAAATCTCACTTCTTAGACTTTACAGATAAGATTCAAAGAGATCTTACAAACCTCCTCCCGAAGACTATTTGACACAGGGAGAGCTTACAAACCTCAGGCCCTGAAAAGTTGTTGAATCTTAAAACTTCTAAGTCATTAGTTTTTTTTGTCTTGTTACTTTCGTGGATCTCCTTGTAATTTTTTTTCAGTTTAATGAAAATTTCATTTTGTGCCTTACTTAATTCTTTGTCAATTTATTTTCTATACCTTTTTGATTTTTGACAAAGGGGGAGAAAGTATAATCGTTTTGATATGCCTAAATCTAAGAATCTCGATCTCAAATATTATCAAACATGTTTTACTTTTAACCTATGTTTGAGAATTGACCAGAAACTTCTCAAAAGTCCACTGAACGTTAGAATAGGCTATCAGAAGATTGAAGAAGATTATATCAGAAGACAAGACATATTAGAAGCTATGATATATCAGAATACATAATTTGTATTTGATAAATTATCAGAAGATATGTTCAAGAAGCAAGTACTTCAGAAGTTAATATACTCAGAATTCGTTAAACAAGAAAGAAGAATGCTAAATAAGCTTGATCTGATAATATATGAATATCTGGTCTTGACCACTAAGTTATCTGAAATAAAGGATGTCCATGAGTTTCACGCAGATACCCAAAACTTATCAGAAGTTGTTAACTTTCTAAAAGAATGATTCAATTGGTATGTAAAATTAAATTGGTTTCTAAAACTTCAAATGGTACCTAGACTCCAGCATTCAAATAATGTGAATCTTTTGGAGATCAAATTGTTAGACTATGGCACGGATCTAGAAGGGGGGTTGAATAGATCCCCAATTAAAAATTTAAGTCAGCGCTACCAATTTAAAGTTGGTTTTAAAAATGTTTTAAGTGCGGAAGCGGCCGAGGAAAAATATAGTCTAAAACGAACGGTTATTGGAAAACCGGATATACGTAAGCCTATGGATTTATGACAATTCGGAAAAAATAGAATCACAACACAAACTATGCTTATCAATTATTTACTTCAATTTGCAAGGTTACCTAGTTCCAATGATTAACAAGACACACAAAAACTAGAAGCAAAATAAGACAATTTTAGTTCAGGACTTTTGTCGAACAGTTTGTGTGCACAAATACCTCAAGGGATATTTATGTTGAGTAAGAGATTGGAAATGCCCTAGTACAATATTTTTATTGTACTTAGTAGTTAAAAACAAAGTTTCAACACCTTACTCAATTTGTATCACAGTTTGACAATAATCACTTAAGCTAGAATCACTTATTTTATAAGCTGAATTGAAAATGACAGAAACTAAAGAACACACGATTTGATGAGGCAGTTCCCCCGTCGTCCTCGCTTCGGCGTACGTCTGCCCTCAATTCTAAAACTAGAATTGAGATATATTGAATATATATCACCTGTTGGAATGAACAGTTTACACAAGAGTTGATAGACAATGATACAAACAATCTCAAATGATGTTGATGCTTGCTATCACTTCTTGCACCTTGATTCAAGATGAATCAAGCCCTTCAATTTGTTGTGAATGATCTCCGATTCCAGCCACCTTAATGAATAACCTTCCGTTGTTCAAACCTTCGGCTCGGCTGATCTTAGACACCAACAAATCAAACCCGGAAAGTCTTCAACACTTCAACGCCCTAGCTACTAAACTGATGAACCTTCCGTTGATCAATTACCTTCGCACTTGCTTGAATGTTGAACGAACTATTCCGTAGCAAAAGCCCTCAAAACCTTCGAGTCTTGATGGGTAAAACCTTCAAGGTTTTCTGCAAGAAACACCTGCCCCAATTTCCACTCGAACCGGATCTTCAATCAACGCGTTCAAACCTTATCACCCTTGAACAAGACACCAATCACAGCAAAAATGATTGTGTGTATTTGAGGATTTGTGTGTTGTTTGAAGGATGAAGATGAAGAAATATGTTGCACCTATTTCACGTTTCTTGCCCTGACAATTTACTCAAGATTTCAATTGTTAGTTGTTAAAAATAAGCAAAACTCTATTTATAGTAATAACCAAAACAGCCAACAAAACTGAATTTCAAAACACAGTAAAAAAAACTGCACAGCGCGCGAACGGTCGACCATAGGGTCGGCGTGCGCTGACCCGTGGGGAATACACAGCTTCATGCGCTGAGTGGCATGGTCGACGCATGTCTTCATGCGCTGATCCGTGGAAAATCAAAACACTCATGCGCCGACTGTACGGTCGATGCATTGCTTCCATGCGCTGAGCCGTGAGAAATGTCAGGTTTCATGCGCCGACTGTATGGTCGACTCACTGCTTAGAAACCTGCAAAAATAACAACTTTCGCCATTTTGTGCATCTTGCCACATTCAGTTATGAATCACATTAAGGTATGATGGTTTAAGAATGAAAGAGAGGTATAGCATGTTGAAGTATTGCATGATGCTTCTAATTTGTCCAAGGTTGTGTTTTGTCATCATCGAAAACTTGGAGGCCTGTATTGTGAGACAACTTGCCCTCACATTCTCCCCCTTTTTGATGATGACAACATGTTGCACACAACATGCGATGTCTTTAACATAGTTGTACGCTCTCCCCCTTTCTTTTTCAGTCATAGCCATAGTTGTACGCTTTTCTCCCCCTTTGACAACATCAAAAAGAAACGGAGAACTATAAAGTCTTGACGGATTAACAATAAATCTAACATAAAATCAAGAAAAGCCATACAATATATCCAACAGATAATAATTAAACATACACCAATATTGATGCATAATATTGATAAGAAACGGAGATAGAAGATAATATAAAATAGCAGCACATAAAGTCATGACAGAATTTAGAAATTAAAAAAAAAACACCATAACAAAGTTTGCGTCCAAAAACAACGAAAGAAACCATGATGCATGCAATCAAAACAACAAGTGAAAAATGTAAGACGAACACAAGCTAATAACCCCGTCCACGTCCACGACCACGGCCACGCCTCTCATAGTAATGGGGATGGCGTTGAGGATGAGCCAAATCAGTGAATTCTTCAGTTATGTTGTTCAGGAAGTCGAGACTGTCAGCAATTGCCCGTTCTTCAGCTTGATGGGAGTGAACGAGAATCTCAAAGCGAGCATCCAGCTGTGTGGAAATTCCACTGAGCCGCTCATTTTGAGTTTGCAGCTCAGAGCGAACTTGTTCCATCCGTTCATCCTGATTTCTCATAAAATTCTGATGCTGCTCTTGCATAGTGGTCATGAAATTACGTTGGTCTAATTGCATGGACTGCATCATTTCCAAAATGTCGGAGTTGTTGGATGGCTGCTGAGGAGAAGGAGGTGCCTCAGAGCTAGCTTGATAGGGCTGATAAAATCTCCCAAGTGTGGTCCACCCAGTGTATTGCCATTCACCCCAGCCTTGGTTATTTTCCTCACTGTCAGTTTCTTGTTGACCCCTGTAAGGAGTCCAATCATTATTGAGGTTGGAATTTGGTGGAGGCTCTTGATAGTTGTCTGGAGGCTTATATGTTTGACGTTCTGTATGATCTGCTTGGTCCGGTTGCACTGCGTCAGCCGCCTGTGTATCCTGTTCTTGTTCTTCTTCACTTTCATATGAACCATCTGCACTTGCTTCATTCTCTTCACCTTCTGACTCATCTGCACTCTCTTCACTTGATGAATCGGACTGAGGCATATTTGAGCGACGATAGAATTTGTACTTCTGGTATTTGCGAATCCAGACGTATCCCATCATTGAGAAAACTTTTGGACTGAATTCTTTGTCAGCGGAAATAGAAGTGTATGCGAAGGAGGGGTAGTTCACATTTGCAGAATTGAGGACCTCTTGGATGAAAGATCCATAGGCAAGTGCCGTACTTCGTTTGGAGTCACGCAATTCATACATGCGACTCGCAATGTAATTTGGCCAGTTGATTTTGACTGTACTTGGCATTGCATTCAAGAAATTTCTCAATACCGTGATATGTGAGATAGGTCATGATTTCTCCAAGATGCATGCGTTCGGCGACAAGTTCGTAGAATGCATGTTATCGTACAACCTTTCTTCGACCAATATCCTTGTTGAAGTTTTCACGGAGGGATGGATGAACAAGTGATTCGGCGGTAATGGGTACTGAGGCAGATGTTGACCCTCTTGACCTCTTTTTGGTGGGTCTATGAGGAGAAGAAGCCATGGGTAGAGATTTTGTGAATGTGAATGTGAAATGAGAGGATTCTGAAATGAGAGGTGTTGTGGGTTCAGAAAATGGTTTCCCCCTTTTTAAGTGAAACTTAGGGTTTGTTGGAGAGTGGAAGAGACAAGGAGGAGGAGTGGAGGGTAGTAGATGCAACTCCTTAGGAATATGAGTGAATGCATGTGTAACTTCCTTAAATGAGGAGTGCTGAAACGACAGAAAAAAAATAAAACTGAAATTTTCAGCGAGCCGTCGACCATAGCTCTGCATGCGTCGACGCATGCTGTAAGATTTTCAATAAACATAAAATTGAAACAGAGTGCGTCGACCTCTGTTCTGGTATGGTCGACTCAAGACCTGAAAATGCAGAATTTTTGCCTAGTTTCATATGACATGGTGCTTAGTAAATGCAGACAATAATGCCACAAAAAAAATGTTCAATCAAGCAATTAAATACACAACAGATGATTCACATATGCACCACAGTTAACATATTATACTTTGAGATCACAAAAATTGTATGTAGAGAGAAGGAAGAGGAACAATATCACCTCAATGTCGGATAAGCTTGATAAACAACATACTTGTACTTGCAAAAACATCAAGTTGTTAGAAGTACAAAATATAGATGTGAATGAAATAAGCTGAAATAAGCAAATTATGATTCCCGCTCCGAAATGTCGAGAATACCGAGTTCTCGGCGAATATGAAAGAAAGGTTCAGTGGCTAGCGGCTTAGTAAAAATATACGCTAGTTGATTCTTAGTATCAACATGTTCAAATACAACGCCACCTTTCTCAACATGATCTCGAAGAAAATGGTGTCGAATTTCGATATGTTTAGTGCGATAGTGCAATATCGGATTCTTGGTAAGATTAATAGCACTGGTATTGTCACATAGAATTGGAATACGTTCAAGTTTGAGATTAAAGTCCAATAATTGTTGCTTAATCCACAGGATTTGAGCACAGCAACTACCGGCGGCAACGTATTCCACTTTGGCGGTTGATAAAGCAACTGGAACTTTCTTTTTGCTATGCCAACTAACCAAAGAATTTGAAAACAAGTGACACGTACCACTAGTGCTTTTCCTATCCAATTTGCAACCCGCAAAGTCGGAGTCGGAATAACCTACCAACGAACAATCACTACCTTTGGAATACCACAGACCATACTTTGGAGTACCGGATAGGTACCGAAGTATTCTTTTAACAGCTTTTAGGTGGGATTCCTTAGGACATGATTGGTATCTTGCGCACATACACACGCTAAACATAATATCAGGAGGCGACGCAGTGAGATAGAGAAGTGATCCAATCATACCTCTATACCTTTTTACCTCTACGTCCTTACCGCTTTCATCCTTATTCAAATTTGCACATGTAGGCATGGGGGTGTCTATGGCCTTGGATTTTGCCATGTCAAATCTCTTGAGAAGATCCAAACAATACTTTGTTTGACTCACGAAAGTTCCTTCCTTGAATTGTTTAATTTGCAAGCCGAGAAAGTATGTGAGCTCTCCCGTCATACTCATCTCGAATTCACCCTGCATAAGAACAGAGAACTCTCTCACGAGATTCATGTTAGTAGATCCAAAGATTATATCATCAACATAGATTTGAACTAATATCAAGTGCTTTCCTTGACGTTTAATAAAGAGTGTCGTGTCAACCTTTCCTCTTGAGTAACCTTGATCAAGTAGAAATTTACCTAGGCGCTCATACCAAGCTCTAGGAGCTTGCTTGAGACCATACAACGCCCGTTTTAGTTTATAAACATAATCGGGGTACTCATGAGATTCAAAACCCGGAGGTTGTGCAACGTAGACCTCTTCATTTATGTACCCGTTAAGGAACGCACTCTTGACATCCATTTGGAATAACTTAAAATCTTTCGCACATGCGAAAGCAAGGAGAAGGCGTATAGCCTCGAGTCGGGCAACCGGAGCATAAGTTTCCTCATAGTCGATGCCCTCCTCTTGGTTATACCCCTGCGCGACTAAACGCGCCTTGTTACGGGTTATTACCCCGTTTTCGTCCAGCTTGTTCCTAAACACCCATCGGGTGCCGATTACTCGATGACCTCGCGGAGGAGAGACAAGGTCCCAAACCTCATTTCTAGTAAACTGATTTAGTTCCTCCTGCATTGACAGAAACCAATGTTCATCGAGTAGGGCTTCCTTAGGATTTTTGGGTTCCATTTGTGACACGAAAGCGAAGTAATAACAGAAATTACTTAGCTTAGCACGAGTTGTTACACCCTTTGTGATGTCTCCAATAATGTTTTCAATAGGATGGTCTTTAGATGACTTCCATTCATGAGGAAGATCGTCGTTTGAAAGCGGATGAACTTCCTCTGTTGCATCACGGTGTGCATCCTTATCCTCCTCAACTTTGGCTTTGTCAGGTTGATCAATCCCTATCTCACCACTTTTGAGTATGTCTTCAGTGGATGTACTTGCACCATGAACAACACTATCCTTTCCGACATTTCTCGGGTAGGATTCATCAAAGGTAACATGCACAGACTCTTCTACAGCAAGTAACGTTTATTATATATTTTATATGCTTTACTCGAGTGAGAGTATCCGAGAAAGATACCTTCATCGGCTTTGGAATCAAATTTGCCCAAGTTTTCCTTTCCATTGTTTAATACAAAACATTTACATCCAAACACGTGCAAGTGAGAGACATTTGGCTTTCGCCCTTTTAAGAGTTCGTACGGTGTTTTGTTTAGAATGGGGCGAATAAGTACCCTATTCAAAACATAACATGCCGTACTAATGGCGTCGGCCCAAAAATATTTAGGTAAACCACTCTCATTAATCATTGTTCTTCCCAATTCTTCTAAAATACGGTTTTTGCGCTCCACAACCCCGTTTTGTTGAGGAGTGCGTAGAGCGGAGAAGTTATGATCAATACCAAGGTTACCGCAATATTCTTCAAACAAATGATTTTCAAACTCACCTCCATGGTCGCTCCTTATGGACACTATGTTTGTATTTAACTTGTTTTGGGAAAGCTTAGCAAACTTTTCAAAAGCGGCGAATGTATCACTTTTACTTACTAAGAAGATGGTCCAACAAAACCTAGAAAAGTCGTCCACTATTACGAACCCGTAATAGTTTCCTCCTAGACTTTTGATCCTAGACGGTCCAAACAAGTCCATGTGTAGAAGTTCAAGAGGTCTCGTTGTTGAAATTATCTTTTTGGATTTAAATGAGATCCTCGTTTGCTTCCCTTTTTGACAAGCATCACAAAGGTGATCCTTGGTGAACTTTATTTTGGGAAGTCCTAAGACTAGGTCTTTTGAGACTACCTTATTGAGTAAGTCAAAATTAACATGCGCTAAACGCCTATGCCATAGCCATGAGTCTTCACTCATAGTTATGAGGCATTTGTCGCTTGTTAATGATACTTCATTTAAGTCAAGCATATATACATTGTTTACTCTAAAACCATTAAACATATTCTTCTTATCATTTTCATGCACAATTTTGCAACAATCTTTTGAAAAAGATACATTGTATCCTTTGTCGCACAGTTGGCTAATGCTAAGCAGATTATGTTTAAGGTTTTCGACAAGCAATACATCGGAAATCATAGTAGAGGCGGGATTACCTACACTACCTTTACCTAGTATTGCTCTGCGGTTGTTATCACCATAAGTTACATACCCTTTCTTCTTAGCCACAAAGTCTATGAATAGGGATATGTCTCCAGACATGTGTCTTGAGAACCCACTATCGAGAACCCATCTTCTCTCGGTGGTCTCGACACATTTTACCTGTCAAAACATAATTAGCACAAGGAGGTACCCAATGGCATATTGGGTCCTAATAGGTTAGCGACAAAATGGTTGCGTTTGGGCAACCATTGGTAGATGCATTTAGGAACAAGAAATCTTCTAAAACGGCATTTACCAATGGAGTGGCCTTTCCTGCAACAGTATAAGCAAGCAAAATCAACTTTAGAGACACTTTCACTTGCTTGATCCCTAATTACATATGCATATTTTTGGTATGGATTAATCATACTTTTTCTAAAATCCTTTTTATCAATAGCAAATGTAACTTTAGGCTCGAGTGCCTTGTTTAATTTGGCCTTGAGGTGTCTAACCTCACCTTGCCAAATATGACAAGTGCCACACCCGAAGTTGAAAGGGTTTCTATCGTCTTTACAATCCGATTCATTGCCTTTCACAATGGAAGCCTTTAGGTCCTCTAATTTCTTTTCGGACTCTTTAACCTTATGCTCTAAATACGTAAAGATTTTCTTATTAGAAGCAAGTTTCTTGAAGGCTTCAACTGCTTCATTATGTAAGGCATGAAATGCGGCTAGTAATTCTAAATGCGACATATTTGATGACTTATCATATTTAGAGTTATGTACCTGTTTTTTCTTATTTTTCTGATTGGCGGAGAGGCATAGATTCACGGACTCTTCTTCATCACTAGAACTTTCATCAGAGGAGGAAAAGTCGCTGTCACTTTCCCATGCTATGTACGCTCTCCTCGGCTTTGATGATTTCTTGTGTGATTTTGATGATTCCTTGTCCTTTCCCTTTTTATTCATTGGACAGTCCGGTTTGTAGTGACCGGGCTTTCCACACTTGTAGCACGTCCCTCTAGTCTTTTTACCTTTCGAGTCATCATCCTTGGAGTGTCTTGATTGTTTCCGGAAGTTTACCAAGTTCTTCTCGGAATGTTGTATGCCGTTCTTTCTTACGTAACGGTTATACCGTTTAACAAACAACCCCATATCTTCGCTTGTGTCTTCTTCTTCTTTGTCGCTCGAGGAATAATCATTTTTCTCTTTTGCTTGAGACTTCGAGGAGGAAGTCTTGAGAGCTATCGATTTCTTTTCACTCACATTCGCTTTGTCTTTCTTTTCCATCTTTTCGTGTTGGTCTAAGCTCAAGAGTACCTGCTCATGCTCTTGCAATTTGCCAAACAATGTTGTCAAATCTAATATGGTAAGATCATTTGCCTCTTTGATGGCGGCCACTTTTGGCTGCCATTCCCTGTTAAGACATCTCAAGACTTTATTAGTAGCAACATCATTGGAAATAGGCCTACCTAATGAATGTAAACGATTGATGAGATGAGTAAATCTCTTTTGCATGTCGGCAATGGTTTCCCCTTGCTCCATGAAAAAGAGATCAAACTCTTGTATTAGAGTGTTGATTCTAGCTAACTTAACATCGGTTGTCCCCTCATGGGCTATTTGTAGTGAATCCCACATGGCCTTAGCAGTAGGACAATGGGATACACGATAATATTCATCTACACCTAATGAGGAGATTAAGATGTTTTTAGCTTTCCAATCATAATTGTATTTTTTCTCATCGTCATCGGTCCATTGTGCTTCAGGCTTTGGCACAACTACATTATCCGCATTGGTCATAGTAATTTCTATTGGACCATTAAGGATAACGTTCCATATTTTTCTGTCTATGGAGTTTATATGCACACGCATACAGTCTTTCCAATAACTATAATTTTCACCGTTGAAAACAGGAGCCCTATTATACGCCCCTTTAGGTTCGTTTGCCATTTTCTATCTCGTTGTATTTGAAGCACCGAATAACCGAAGCTCTGGATACCACTTGTTAGACTATGGCACGGATCTAGAAGGGGGGGGGGGGGGTTGAATAGATCCCCAATTAAAAATTTAAGTCAGCGCTACCAATTTAAAGTTGGTTTTAAAAATGTTTTAAGTGCGGAAGCGGCCGAGGAAAAATATAGTCTAAAACGAACGGTTATTGGAAAACCGGATATACGTAAGCCTATGGATTTATGACAATTCGGAAAAAATAGAATCACAACACAAACTATGCTTATCAATTATTTACTTCAATTTGCAAGGTTACCTAGTTCCAATGATTAACAAGACACACAAAAACTAGAAGTAAAATAAGACAATTTTAGTTCAGGACTTTTGTCGAACAGTTTGTGTGCACAAATACCTCAAGGGATATTTATGTTGAGTAAGAGATTGGAAATGCCCTAGTACAATATTTTTATTGTACTTAGTAGTTAAAAACTGAGTTTCAACACCTTACTCAATTTGTATCACAGTTTGACAATAATCACTTAAGCTAGAATCACTTATTTTATAAGCTGAATTGAAAATGACAGAAACTAAAGAACACACGATTTGATGAGGCAGTTCCCCCGTCGTCCTCGCTTCGGGGTACGTCTGCCCTCAATTCTAAAACTAGAATTGAGATATATTGAATATATATCACCTGTTGGAATGAACAGTTTACACAAGAGTTGATAGACAATGATACAAACAATCTCAAATGATGTTGATGCTTGCTATCACTTCTTGCACCTTGATTCAAGATGAATCAAGCCCTTCAATTTGTTGTGAATGATCTCCAATTCCAGCCACCTTAATGAATAACCTTCCGTTGTTCAAACCTTCGGCTCGGCTGATCTTAGACACCAACAAATCAAACCCGGAAAGTCTTCAACACTTCAACGCCCTAGCTACTAAACTGATGAACCTTCCGTTGATCAATTACCTTCGCACTTGCTTGAATGTTGAACGAACTATTCCGTAGCAAAAGCCCTCAAAACCTTCGAGTCTTGATGGGTAAAACCTTCAAGGTTTTCTGCAAGAAACACCTGCCCCAATTTCCACTCGAACCGGATCTTCAATCAACGCGTTCGAACCTTATCAGCCTTGAACAAGACACCAATCACAGCAAAAATGATTGTGTGTATTTGAGGATTTGTGTGTTGTTTGAAGGATGAAGATGAAGAAATATGTTGCACCTATTTCACGTTTCTTGCCCTGACAATTTACTCAAGATTTCAATTGTTAGTTGTTAAAAATAAGCAAAACTCTATTTATAGTAATAACCAAAACAACCAACAAAACTGAATTTCAAAACACAGTAAAAAAACTGCACAGTGCGCGAACGGTCGACCATAGGGTCGGCGTGCGCTGACCCGTGGGGAATACACAGCTTCATGCGCTGAGTGGCATGGTCGACGCATGTCTTCATGCGCTGATCCGTGGAAAATCAAAACACTCATGCGCCGACTGTACGGTCGACGCATTGCTTCCATGCGCTGAGCCATGAGAAATGCCAGGTTTCATGCGCCGACTGTATGGTCGACTCACTGCTTAGAAACCTGCAAAAATAACAACTTTCGCCATTTTGTGCATCTTGCCACATTCAGTTATGAATCACATTAAGGTATGATGGTTTAAGAATGAAAGAGAGGTATAGCATGTTGAAGTATTGCATGATGCTTCTAATTTGTCCAAGGTTGTGTTTTGTCATCATCGAAAACTTGGAGGCCTGTATTGTGAGACAACTTGCCCTCACACAAATCATGTCATGGTCATTAAAAAAAATATTTGGTTTCTGAACCATCAAATGACATGAGGATATGTGCACCTGTTGGTGATCTGTGCTAAGATATTGAAGATTTGGTTTTGATACATGATGTGTGGCATCTAAGAAAGTACCTACCAGTTTTTGATATATAATACAAGACATCAAGTTTGATAAGACAAATTAGGTTCTGATATGTCTACAGTATTCTGATAGCAAGCTAGATTCTGAGACGAAGACTAGTCAGTTCTGGTCAGATTCTGATGAGACGTCACTGAAAAGTAATCCTTCTCTATTGATATGATTCTACTTCAAAATCATTTTGTGAGTCTTGGGATCATGGAGAGACCTTGAGCAAACATAAGTGAATTTTGAGAGTAACAGATTCAAGGGGAGACTGTTAAGCTTAACTCTAACTCTATGGTTTATGGTGATTACCCTGTATGAATTGTCTATCAAAATGCATTGTTTCTTATCATAAAAAAGGGGGAGATTGTAAGAACAATATTTTGTTCTACATCTGGCCTTTGAGTTTTGATGATAACTGCACATGTTATCTAAGAGAATAATTTTGTATGATATGGTTTCTGTCTAGTGTGTAACTGTTGTTAATATGATTCTGAATTTGATAAGACGTGTGACGTCATCAGACCCTGTTATCAACACTCTAGAAGAAAACATATGTGTGTACAAGATAAAGTTAAGATTCATGAATGTTTATAATACAACAGTTCTAATGAACGTTAGTTCTGGACATTCTAATTGAGACTTTATGAGAAAGGCCTATAAGGCTTTCTAATGTGATGTGCTGTTAATGTTACAATTCTAAAGATTCTGAAGACGTGATTCAGGTGAACATGGTTCTGAAGATTCTGAAGACACAATATCTGAAGGTCAAGTTCTGAAGAGTTTCTGAAGACAAGGTTCAGGTGAACAAAGTACTGAAGACTCTGAAGACAAGAGTGTGCTTAATGAATTCTGAAGACTCTGAAGACAAGGTTCTAAAGGAACAGGTTCTGAAGACTCTGAAGATATTACTTCTTAAAGAACGAGTGTTGAAGATTCTCAAGATAGTTATGCTGAACAAAGATCTTGGAATTCTGAAGACTGGGTTTCTGAAGTTGCAAAAAATTGACTCTTTTACAACATGTTTCATCAATGTTTTATTTGAAGACATTAGAAAGACTGAAAATAAGAATGAAAATAAGAATACAAAAGCTGTGACCTATACCTCGATAAGGTGGCGCAAGAGTAGCTTTTTGTACAATGATGTTGACCATTCCTTCATGTGAACGTTGCATTTTTTTTGTTGGAATATGTTTCCAAGAATGCCCCTCAACGGATTATTCTATCAAGCTCTATAAATTAAAGATCAATAAGCTTGAAGAATTGCTGCTAGTTGCTGGTGATAGCATGCTGTTATGCAAAGCCAAAGTGCTGAAGAAAATGCTACAACCTGAAGATTAAATGAAGAATGCTCAATGAACAAGAAGCCGGAACAAATTGTTTGAATGTGTGTACAAACAATGAATATGCTAAAGCCATGTGAAGCTATTAAAATTAAATATCAATAAGTGAAGCATAGTAACTTAGTTGATCTTGATGGTTAAGCTGGAAGAAGCATTACTTGCTCGAGAAAGGAGTACATCAGAGAGAAGCTTAAAGCTCATGAAAAGAAGTCGTAGTGCTCAATAAAAAAGCTTTTAAGCAATACATAACTAGTGTGCTTTATAATCTATTAGAGATTTATCATTAGATAGCTTTATATTAGAAATCAAGGAGTTGTTGCTCAAGAACTTGCTAGAAACACTTAGGTGTTCTTGTACTTCATTTGTGTAATCAACTTGTAAGAAGCATTAAGTGTACACATGTAAAATCCTTTTTCTAAAGGTGGTATTCTTGTTGAAGGTAGCTTGGGAAATCCTTTGTCAAAAGGTGATTGTATTCCTTGGGGGACTCGTCTAGTCAGAATTTTCAAGAAGACAATTGAGGGTATCCATTGTGGGTTGATGATTTCCTTAAGCGGCTAAGTGAAAGTCAGGATTCTTGAGAGGGTTAAGCGTGTTGTTTAACAGCTTAGAGGTTGTGATCATTTTGATGATTATTGGATTAATTCCTTGTCTAAGACGAAATAACCAAGGTTGATGGACTAGAGTAGCTTCGTTAACAGTTAACCAGGATAAAAGTAATTGTGTTCATTTACTTTTATTTACTTATTAACGTCATTAGTTTAATTTTGCAAAAGGGGAAGAAATGTGAAACCCAATTCAAACTCCCCTTTCTTGTGTTTCTCAACTTTCAAGTATAATATAATCTTTTTATCTATGAAAGGAAGTTTAACCACTCCAAATATTTATCTATCTTTTTCTTTGTTTACCAACTCCCTAAGAGATGTGTTGTCATCATCAAAAAAGGGTAAATATGGATCTATGTGTTGTGAGGATATAACCGCCAGTTGCTTTTTATGAGGACAATTGATGACAACTATCAGGCAACTTCTAAAGAAGACAACTCCACAAGTCAAGCAGATGTTGGATGTTGATTGCTCTATTCAAGAGTTCCTTGTGACAACTATCAAAGAAGAAGTTGATATCAATTGTCAAGTGTTTCATAATGATGGCATCTGATAAAAAAGAAGATATTGTAAACCTCGTCAGCTAGATGATTTAAAGATCGCGTTGAAGTGTTAATCAATATCGTTGAATTAAGTAGAGGATCTTTAAGTCTGAAAGTGAAAAGGTGTGAAAGTTTGTATGGTTCCGTGCTTAGCATCTTAGTATGGTCAATTTAAATTATAAAATCACAAGAGTAAGTTTTAAAGGTACTAAGGCAATCATGCACGTGCGCGTACACATGCACACACGTGCATGCACACACACAGAAACACACACACGCACACGCGGACGCACGCGTGCACACACACACACACACACAATCTTTTCAAATCCTATCTTATTTCATAAAACTTTTGAAAACCTATCGATAACTGTATGGAATTGAATGAGAAGTGTTTCTATTCAAGTAGAGTGGTTTTATTCATTGCCTCATTGATCAAGAAATTGGTCCAATCAATTAAGCCAAGATAAAATACCTTATAACCGATTAGAAATTTTTTTGATTGATTAATTCATATAGCCATTTTAAGATTTCCTTTTTGAATTAGGGTTGTCACCTTTTAAAGTGTGTTAATCGATTAACACATGATTAAATAGATTAAATTAATTAATTAGCATATGGATCATTTTCTTTTTTGAGCCAATTTTTTTCTAAATAAAAGAGGTTTTTCTTCATTTCATTTTACACCAAATTTCTAAATAGAAACTCTATTTTTCTTATGCTCTCTTTGTTTTTGAAATTGCTTTTTCACGAGAATTGTTATAGAGTTGAAAGAGTGAAAAGGTCATTGTGATTTATCCGGTGAAGTGCTTAATTTGTAAGAGACTTAAAAATTACAAGATGAACTCGATAAAAACATGTGCTAAGGTTATTGAGTCGGGCCCGAGTAAAAATATGTTTGATTGTTCCTGAGTTAAACCTGCTTAAAACTCTATTGAAGGTTGTTTTGATTGATCCTTTAAAAGTTCAAGTTTGATTTTAATAAACTCTCAAAAGAAAACTCAAGATTAAATTAAGTGATTAAATCGAATTTGTATAAATCTTGAGTATACTCTCTTTATCTCTTCTCTCTTTCTCTCTTTATTTTTTCGTTGTTAACTCTCGGTCATTTCAATCTTCTTTATTTTTCATTGTTTAATCTTCTTTATTTTTCATTGTTTATTATATTAGCAATGCGTAACTCTGTCATTTCAATCTTCTTTATTTTTCATTGTTTATTATATTAGCAATGCGTAACTCTCATTATCTCAATCTTCTTTCTATCTTTTTGCTGTCATTTTTTATGTTTATAAAATATAATATAATTGTTTTAAAAAACCAAAGTTTTTATAATCTTAGATTTTCGACTAACGCAATTCACGCTCTGCCCCCTCGTGCACTTAGAGTCACTTGGTCAAAGAAATATGCAGATAGAGACTATGATGAAAATGTAAACACTAGAAAATCCTTGTGAAATATACTTAGAGTCAAGGAAGCCATTTATTGAACCATGAAGAAAAACGAAAAACACTCCAACATACTCTTCCACTTGCATTAATTTATGAACATAAAGCAATCCAGAGACATAGTTCATTAGAAAGAAAACACAATGAGCTTATACAAATCATAAAAGAAATTTACAGATGTGTCACACACCAACAGTAGGCAAATCCGTCGTCTTAATTCCGACTATGGACATCAGAAAGTGAAGCTTTTCGCTGATTTCGGTCAGGTTGAAGGGGTTCTCCTTGCCGAAAGTGGGAGGTTCTACTCCAGTGAAGATGTAGAGAGCCTTCAATTCATCTGCACATGATGCTTGGATTGTACCTTCATATCCTATTATCTTTCGGACGACATGAATCTGTTTCCATATGTTCTCCTCGTTGAATAGAACCTGCGAAAGCTCAAATCGTTAGCTCGGCCTATTGTGCCTATTACTATTACTCCGAGCACGGCTCGTCCATGCAGTTATTCAAAGTCCAAGACACAAACTAGGCTTCTACCTCATCAGAAGGGCATACAAAGTTTTTTTCAGAAAAACATTTTGATGACGTGGACTCCAGTTCTTCGGTCGAAACAAGAACCTCCATTGAAACTGTATGCATATCAACTGTAACATTTGAAGGTTCTGCAAGAAAATAAACTGATTTAGATAATGGCCTAAAAACTAAATGGAATCCAGAAAGGAAATGACATACATATATAAATATATACTATGGCCTATGGCCTAACCTTTGTGCAAATCAATTGTATATGAGTGCGCTTCCGCGTCTATTCTGTTTTCGTCGCACGAGTGATACTCAATTTCATCAGTGATTTCTCTTGCATCTGTATCTGCATCGGATGAGTTCGTTCTTTCGTTATATTCACACAGTTCTGTTTCTTGATTCACAAGGTTAGATGTGTTCTCATCTAATTCCCCTTTCTTCGATGTAGCAGGCTCAAGTTCCTTAACCTCAGGTGAGTCTTCACCTACCAAAACATGAAGAACCTGTGTTTCTATCAGCAAATCACCAATTGGTTCATCTTGTAAACCTCTTTCACCCAGCAACTCTGGTGTTTCATCCACCGGCTTCTTTGAATAATTCAAATCACCATCCTCTAAATCTAATATACCGCTTGTAGGTTCACATGATTCCACCTCATTGCAAACACTAACCGTATTATCATCGTGAACCGTCTCCTCGTAAACTTTTGAATCTTCTTGGTTCCTCATATCTCCGTCAGTCCCCAAATCCGGTTTCTCTTCCCGTCCTACTTCTATGTTCTCAACAACTTGACCAATATCTTGATCATTTTCACTTGTTTCACTAGAAACTCCTGTTGCATATTCTCCTCTCATATCATTCCTACCCTCATCTCGAATTTTTTCTAGTAGCCCTTTTGTTTCTTCTTGCATCTCTTCTTCCTCTATATCACCCTCTTTCACGTCATCTTCACGTTCCTCTAAAGCAACAGTTGCATCCCCAAATTCAAAGGGTGCTTTAAGTTCTTCAGTCTCATCAAAACCCTCCATAATTGTGCCTCTACTCATTAGCCTCTTCTCGCTACTTTCTCCACTTGGGTGTCCTTCCATCTTCTCATCATCATGATTTTGTGATGAAGGTTCCTCCTCGGCGAAATAGTCATTGTTGTCTTCTTCAGAACCATTGTGCTGGACAACATTGTCGACATCACTTGAACGATGTGACAATTCAGGCTTGAACTCCTCTTTCACATTTGAAGGTTCTACCAGCAAATAAATTAATTTAGATGTTGGCATAAAAATAAATGTAATCCAGAATGAATATGTCATACACACACACACACATATATATATCCTATGGCCTTACCTTCATGCAAATCAATTGTACATGAGTACGCTTCCACGTCTATTCTGTTTTCGTCACACAAATGAAACTCAATTTCATCAGCAATTTCTCTTGCATCTGCATCTGATGAGTTCATTCTTTTGTCATATTCACACAATTCTGTTTCTTGATTCACAAGGTCCGATATAGCAGGCTCGAGTTCCTCAACCTCAGATGAGTTCTCAGCTACCAAAACATGAAGAACATGCATTTCTTTCATCAAATCGCCAATTGGTTCATCTTGTAAACTTCTTCCATCCAGCCACTCAGAAGTTTCACCCACCGGATTCTTTGAATCATTCAAACCATCATCCTCTAACTCTGATATACGTCTTGTAGGTTCACATGATTCCACGTCATTGCAAACAATACTGGTACTATCGTTGTTTCTTGACTGAACCGTCTCCTCGTATACTTTTGAATCTTCTTGGTTCCACATTTCTCCATCCGTCCTCAAATCCTGTTTCTCTTCCATGTTTTCAACAACTTGACCGATATCTTGATCATTTTCACTTAATCCACTAGAAATTCCTCTCATATCATTCCTACCCTCATCTCTAATTTTTTCTAATAGACCCTTTGTTTCTTTTTGCATCTTTTCTTCCTCTATACCACCCTCTCTCACCTCATCTCCACATTCATCTAAAACAACCGCCACGTCCCCAAATTCAAAGGGTACTTTAAGTTCTTCACTATCATAAAAACCCTCCATATTTGTGCCTCTACTCATTAGCCTCTCCTCACTACTTTCTCCACTTAGGCATCCTTCCATCTTCTCATCATCATCATCATCATGAATGACATTGTTTGCATCGCCTGAATGATGCGACAATTCAAGCTCGAACTCCTCTTTCACAACCCCATGTTCATAATCATTATCCAACACCACAGTTTCCTCACTAACATCAACTATTTCGCTATCTCTCTTCGCTTCATCATCTTTGTCTATATACATAACATCAATATCTTGCTTAAAACACACATCTTGAGGAGAAAGCATAGGCTTAGGAAGCAACTTACTCATTAGACTCTGAGTGCACCTATGGCTAACCAAGAAAAAACAACATGGCACAGAAACCACAAGACCAATAGCAGAAGCAACTAGAAAACCAGGAACAACAAGAGGAACAGAAGTTGCTACAAAACCAAAAACTATCATCTTCCTTCCTACATTGAGTCCCCTCTCCAACACACAGTTCACTTTGTTGCCACTGTTGGCATTAGGTTCAAACCAGTGCTGTTGACTAGTACTAGTAATAATAGTATCCATATCTTCATCTTCTGTTTCTTCCAAATCCATCATATTCTGCCTATTTGGATAAACAACTTAATTTAGTGCTTACATATAAGTGATTATCTATAATAAATAGTCAAACTTCATTCACATAAAGTGCTTTCCTAAGCTATCCTAGGGAACAGAAAATAAGCTGAATGAGAGAAGAATAAGAAGCAAGATAGAGATTTACCTTAACTGGATATAGGATGAATAGTAAGCTTCAAAACTACAAAGAGCTAGCTATGTTTGTAATGTGCTTCTTCAGTTTTTCACCCTTAGTTCAATGATGGCTAAGTTCAATGGAGGAAAGGAAGTGTGTTCTGATTCATGATTCATTTATGTTTGTCATTGAAACGTGCTACGAAGACTGGGGTGACACGTGTTGTGGAAGGAGAGTGCCACGTGTTTGTTTTGCATGCAAATGCAGTATTTAAATATGTGTGCCGTGGATTTAACCCCCCTGCAGTGTTTTATCTACTGATCATTCATCCATCATCTTAGCCATTATTTATTTATTTTCTTTTCAAAATAACATTTTTTTTATTTAATTAATTTTTATGTATGGAATATTAATTATGGAAACGATTTATCTAATAGGGCGTGTAAATTGTAATATAGTATTATTGAACCAACCAGCAAAATTTACACTTAATTCTTATTAGGTTTAAATGCATTTTTTATCTCTTTATTTTAAAGTTTTTTAAAATTTAATCATCAATTTTAAAAATTAATTCTTTTTCACTAAACTTTATATCACTAATTTTAATTTATATTTTGTTAACTCAATTAATCAAAAAGTTTAAAAGGCCATTTTGTGGCCAGCTTTAGTTGCCCATATTTCACACAGTACTTTTTTAATTTCAGATGTTATGCATGAATTAGCTTTATATTCATCAAAATTTTATCTAAAAAACGACGTGGAATAAGAATATTGTTGTGAATTGGATATCTTAAAACTAAGTATAAATAGTTTTTTAATGATCAAGAAACACATAAGGGTTAGGGTTAATAAAGAATAAAATAACAAAGATTGGTTATTAAATTGTTATTCTTTCCTTTCTAAGAGAAAGGATTACAAGTATACAAGAATAACAAAATAACTTCTCTCTTGCTATTAGGATTTTATCTTCCTATTTTTTCTTATATCAAGATTGAGAAACTAGTATCCTATTTATAAGAAAAATAGCACACTAACCTAATGGGCTTTTTAACAATTACTCATTACAAGTTAACTTAGGGTACAAGTTAACTTAAACAATTGGACTTACAAGCAAGGCTCAGTTCAACATGCTAACAACCCTATCAATATTGACTAATGCATGTTAGAACAAACTTCGACTACAACACGCATTACTCGTGAATAGACTTCGACCATACTAGAGTTTGATCCAACATCTCACAAATCTCCACCTTGGATCTAACTCTATAACATCAAGAAACTAACTTTCTTCATGCAGCTTTATTAACTGCATACAGTGGAAAAACTTGCAACTGGGCAACGTCTTGGTGATCATATCAGCAGCATTATGATCTGTCGAAACCTTCAACACTTAGACTTCTCCACGCTCGATTACCCCTCTGATGAAATGCAGTATTACATCAATGTGTTTGGTTTGCTCATGATAGGATGAATTCTTCGACAGGTGTATTGCACTTTGACTATCACATTTAACAGTGATAACTCGACCTTGAAGTTTTAGCTCATTTGCAAAACCTTTAAGCCACAATGCTTCCTTCACAGCTTCAGTTAGGGCAATATACTCCGCTTCAGTGGTTGATAAGGCAACGACCTTCTGAAGTGTTGTTTTCCAACTGATTGTTGTCCCAAACATAGTGAACACGTATCCAGGGATAGATTTTCTAGAATCCGTACAACCTGCATAATCATAGTCGACATATCCTTCGATTGCTGCTTTACTATCTTCACCCAAGGCTCCACCATAAATTAGGACTCTATTCAAAGACCCATTTATGTACCTTAAAATCCACTTCAATGCTTACCAGTGAGCCTTTCTAGGATTCGCCATGTACCTGCTTACAAGACTTACTGCATATGCTATGTCGGGTCTAGTACATACCATAACATACATCAAAGAACCTACTATGTTAGCATATGAAATGCTATTCATATAAGTTCTTTCAACATCAGTGCTGGGACACTGATCTATACTCAGCTTGAATTGAGGATTTGTCACAGTCACAACAGGATTTGAATTCGACATACCAAACTTTTCGAGAACCTTCTGTAGGTATGCCTCTTGAGACAAGCATAATTTTGACTGCTTTCTATCTCTCTGAATGTCAATACCAAGAATCCTGGAAGCATCTCCCAAATCCTTCATGTCGAACTCTTTATTGAGTTTAGCCTTCACCTTCATTACCTCTTCGACATTGTTGTTTGCTATTAGAATATCATCCACATAGAGCAACAAAATAAAAAATGAATTACCTGGTTAAAATCTGAAGTAAACACAGTGGTCGAACTGACTTCTGATGAAACTTATGTGTGCCATGAACTTGTTGAATCTCATATTCCACTGTCGAGGAGATTTTTTCAGTCCATATAAAAATTTGTTCAGTTTGCACACATAATCTTCCTTCCCCCTTTCGACATATCCTTCAGGTTGCCTCATCAGGATTGTTTCATCTAGATCACCATACAAGAACGCAGTCTTCACATCCATCTGTTTCAGTTCAAGGTTGAACTAGGCCACCATGGCAAGCAGCATTCGAATGGATCTGTGCTTCACAACAAGAGAGAACACATCATTGAAGTCGATACCTTCTTTTTGAGTGAACCCCCTAGAAACCAATCTTGCCTTGTATCTCTTCGACGTCACTCCTTCGATTCCTTCCTTAACTTTGAAAATCCATTTACAGCTGACTAACCTGGCTCTAGCGGGTTTCTTGATTAGTTCCCAAGTGTTGTTATCATGAAGAGATTTCATCTCATCATCCATGACCTTCAGCCATTCAGTCTTCTTTCGACTCCTCATAACTCCCTTATAGTCTCTAGGTTCTTCATCTAGAACCTCACTAGCAGAGATTAAGGCATAAGCTATAAGATCTGCATACCCAAGTCTCTGAGGTGGCTTAATGACTCTCCTCAACCTGTCTCTTGATAGCAGGTAGTCATTATCAGTTTCCTCATCTTTGACAACATCTTATGCGTCTTCTTCTGGGGTAAGCAACTCAGCATCAACATGCTTCATCTCAACAGGAATCTCTCCTTGTTCTAGCTCTTCATCCGCATCATCAGTTTTCTTAAAAGTCATCTCAGTTTCACTGAAAACTACATCTCGACTGGTGATACACCTCCTGTGACCTGGCTCTAGGCACCATAGCCTATAAGCTTTGACTCTTTCAGGGTATCCCATGAACATGCATTTCAGAGCTCTAGGTTTGACCTTGTCTTTCCTAATGTGAGCATAGGCCACACAACCAAATAATCTCATTCTGTCGAGACTGTGTGGATGTCCCGACCAAACTTCTTAAGGTGTCTTCATTCCCAAGGCAGTCGAGGGACATCTATTTATCAGGTAGGCTGCTGTCGAAACGGCTTCCGCCCAAAACACCTTCTTCAATCCAGCATTAACCAACATGCATCTAACCCTTTCAAGGATTGTTTGATTGAATCTCTCAGCTAAGCCATTTTACTGAGGAGTGCCTGCTACAGTCTTATTCCTTGCAATCCCAGACTCAACACAGTAACTGTCGAACGCTTCGTTGCACAATTCAAGGCCATTGTCAGTTCTCAACCTCTTAACCTTTTTGGCAGTTTGAGTTTCGACCAGAATCTTCCAACTTTTGAAATTCTCAAAAGATTCATTCTTTGTCTTCTGAATGAATACCCATAGCTTTCTGGAATAGTCATCAATGATGGATAAAAAATACCTTGCACCTAAGTGTGAAGGATTCCTTGCAGACCCTCAAAGATCAACATGAATGTAATCCAGGGATCCATGTGTTCTTTGCTTGCCTTTGTTAAACTTTGCCCTACAGGATTTACCAAATACACAAGATTCACAAAATTCCAACTTTTTGACTTTGTCACCTCCTAGCAGGTTCTGCTTTCCCAATTCGACCAGGCCTCTTTCGCTGACATGGCCCAATCTCATGTGCCATAATTTTGTCTTCGACATAGGTTTCATGGATGCAACATTTGTCAAACCACTTACAACCTCAGCCTCAAGGGTATACAAGCCTTGTTTCTTCATGCCTCTCAAGACTTCCTTCGACCCATTCATGACTCTTAGGATATTTTTCCCTCCTTGAAAAATGTATCCTTTTCTGTTGAATTCACCAAGAGAAATCAAATTTCTCTTCAAGTCAGGTATGTACCTGACTTTACTCAATAACCTTATTGACTCATCATGGAGCTTGAATCTCATAGATCCAATACCTGCAATTTTGCAAGATTTTTTGTTTCCCAGCAGCACAAATCCACCATCTTGATCACATAACTACTCGAACAATTCTCTGTTTGGAGTCATGTCCCAAGGGCAACCTGAATCCATAATCCACTCTTTTCTCGAGTCGCCACTTGAAACCACAAGAACATCAGATGAGTCAAAGTCATCTTGAATAATGGCTGCATTGTCATTACCTCCTTGATCTTTCAGGCGTTCAGGACACACCTTTCTTATGTGACCCTCCTTCTTACAGTGATAACACTGAATACTAGATGTTTCACCACTATAAGACTTCTGTTGACTTTTACCTTTCTTCTTGTCGAACTTACCATCCTTTCGCAAGAATTTTCCCTTAACGGCCAAACCTTCGCCCACCGTCGAAGGTTTATGCTCCTTTCATTCGTTCAAGTCCTTAGAATACAAGGCTGATTGAACTTCTTCAGAGGTCAGGGACTCCCTTCCATACAAGAGAGTTTCTTTGAAGTGAGCATGTGTTATGGGCAAAGAACACAGTAGCAACAGTGCTTGATCTTCATCATCGATCTTCACATCAATATTTTCAAGATCAAGAATCAGCTTATTGAACATATCCAACTGCTCAGCCAACACTTTGTATGCACTCATCTTGAATGAATATAAAGCTTGCTTCAAGTAGAGTCGATTCACCAGAGATTTGGTCATGTACAAACTTTCAAGTTTCACCCGTAATCCCGATGTTGTAGTCTCCTTTGATACTTGTTGAAGAACCTTATCACCAAGTCTCAACAATATTGTGTTGTGGGGTTTCTCGATCATGCCCGTCTTTTCTTTTGCCGTTAACGCAACGTCTATGGTTGCCTCACCCTTCAACGCTTCCAAACAACCCTGCTGAACTAATAGGGCTTTCATCTTCAAGTGCCACAGACTGAAGTCATTCACTCTGGTGAACTTTTCAATCTCATACTTTGTTGAAGGCATCTTCTCCATGCTCACCACACCAATTTGTTGTGAATCGAATACCTTAAAACTAAGTATAAATAGTTTCTTAATGATCAAGAAACACACAAGGGTTAGGGTTAATAAAGAAGAAAACAACAAGGATTGGTTATTAAACTTCTATTCTTTCCTTTTTCTTAGAACAAGATTACAAGTATACAAGAATAACAAAATAACCTTTCTCTCTCTCTCTCTCTCTCTTGCTATTAGGATTTTATCTTCCTATTTTTCCTTATATCAAGATTGAGAAACTAGTATCCTATTTATAATAAAAATAACACACTAACCTAATGGGCTTTTTAACAATTACCCATTACAAGTTAACTTAGGGTACAAGCTAACTTAAACAATTGGGCTTACAAGCAAGGCCCAATTCAACATGCTAACAACCCTAGCAATATTGACTAATGCATATTAGAAAAAACTTCGACTACAACACGCATTACTCGCGAACAGACTTCGACCATACTAGAGTTCGATCCAACATCTCACAAAAACAAACTTCATTCTTCATGTTGACTCTGTTACAGTTTACAATGCAGTGAAAATTCACACTTGTTTACATTAAAAATTGTAAGCTCCTAAATTCTCCATAAATAACAGTTCAAGTCATGAAAATAGTAGAACTTGAGCTTGTGTGTTTGTGACGTTACCACCGATGACATCACTTTGAATGGGAAGAAAAGCATACCTGATAATAATGTTTCCACTG
Organism: Lathyrus sativus; assembly: GCA_963859935.3. Lineage (NCBI taxonomy): Eukaryota > Viridiplantae > Streptophyta > Magnoliopsida > Fabales > Fabaceae > Lathyrus > Lathyrus sativus. The sequence continues at coordinate 523,443,862 of OZ012740.1, read as the reverse complement.
ATAAGATCACTTAGAAATTTGCAGTACGAAAATGAGGGGTTCACTTTTGTCTTCTTGCAAGGTTCACAAAAATGTGGTGCTTAATCAGCGCTTGTTAATATCTTTCAGCTTGTAGTAAATGGGAGGATGCTGCTAAAATTAGGAAGTTAATGAAGGTTAGGGCAGTGAAGAAAAAATAAGGCTTCATTTGGGTTCAAATCCAAAACAAATTATTTATCAACTGCATATTGCATTTGCATTAATAAATAGTCCATGGTATACTACATTAAGGCCCATGAAGAACCTTAGAGTTTGTAATGACTATCATTCTACCATAAAATATATCTCTAAGCTAGTGGGAAGAGAAATTATAGTAAGAGAAGATGTCACACGTTTTCATCATTTCAAGGATGGTTCTTGTTCCTGTCAGGATTACTAGTAGAAGAAACAATGAAATTTCAATTAGAATCCAAACACATGTTGATAATTTTATTTACTACATGGTACGAAGCCGCAAGTAATTGTAATTGATGAAATTGGTACGAAGCTTGAAGCAATGGCTGCAAGTAGAATTGCACAGTGGGATCCAGCTTGTTGCTACTGCTCAAGGATTACAATTGAGAATCTAATAATAAATCCTTCCTTAGAGATACTTGTCAGCAGAACAGATGTGAGATTACCTACATCTTAAGCAAGATGCCATGTTGAGGTTTAGGTATGTTACCCATGATTAAGATTTTGTATTTAAACTGACGTAGCCATATCCTTATTAAAGAAACGCCTTGTTGAGTGGTAAAAATAGATTGAGGAAGAAAGGGAAAGAAATTACAATAAGAAACGTGTTATTACGTTGAAAGGAGTATTCAGTTGTGAAGTTTTAATAATAATGACAATATGGTTTAACATGGTTTCAGAGAAAGGTTAAAAGGAGTATTCAGTTATGAAGTTTTAATAATAATGACAATATGGTTTAGCATGGTTTCAGAGAAAGGAAAAGAGACCGAGGAAGATGATGGTCAAGTATTTTCAATACAATATAAAGGACGATAATGATGTTCAACACATGTTTGATAGTCATGAACACTCTAGGTTCGACTATATCAAATTGTATCTATTACTCTGTCAGACTCAACAATCCCAAATTTTTGGTGAATCTCAGGTAATAGATCAGTCACAATCATTGGAATAAGATGAAGTTGATGCAGTTGACGAGGAGGAAGAAGAACCTGAGGCCATGGTTGATCAAATGGTGAATTTGTTTGGAACTAGGGACTACACTGCAATCACTCCACTTGAAGACATAGATGAAGAGGAATTACCATTAAGTCATATCTATTGTCCTCTCCAACACATGACTAACTTGCAATTGAGTGGAGACAAGTCATCCTCAGATTTGTTCTACAATCCTTCTCAACAAATCGAAGGTGTCTTGAAAGTGGGGAACCAGTACTGCACAAAAGCAGAGTGCATGAAAGCTATAATAAAGTTTCACATGGATAACTTTGTTAATTTTGAAGTAAACCGCAATGACTCAAAATGCTCTGTCGTAGTTTGTCGTAACGAACTTTGCAAGTTTCCGTTAGCAGCGTCCTATCAGAAGATAAGTGATTGTTAGGAGATAGGTTCGATGGATCCACCTCATAGTTGCACAACCAACATCAATCGGCAAGATCATGGTAAACTAAGCTCCCAATTAATATGTCAAGAGATTTTGCATCTTGTGGGCGTAGATCCATCTGTGAAGGTTAGCACAATTATCTCCCATGTCGTTGCACGATTCAACTATACCCCATCGTACAAGAAAGCTTGGATTGCAAGAATTAAAATGGTTGAACATGTATATGGGAATTGGGAAAAATCTTACAATCAACTTCCACAGTATTTGCTAGCACTTTAAAAATATGTTCCTAGTATAGTTGTAATATTGGAGACACTTCCAGCATACACTCCTGATGGAACATGTGTTGATGGATGTAGGATATTCTCCCGTCTCTTTTGGGCATTTCAACCGTATATCAAAGGTTTTGCATTCTGCAAACATGTTATTCAAGTCGGTGAAACATGGTTGTATGGAAAAACAAAGGAACATTGCTGATGGCGGTTGCACAAGACGGAAATAATAATATTTTTCTGATTTTCTTTGCTCTGGTCGAACATGAGACAGGTGAAGCTTGGAGTTTCTTCTTCAGAAATCAGAACACATGTCGCCCCGTAACTCAACTTATGTCTGATTTCCGACAGACATGCCTCTATTGTGAGTGCTTACAATAATCTTGCTAATGGTTGGCACAATCCTTCTTCTGTCCATGTCTACTACATAAGACACATTGCTCAAAATTTTATGCGGGAAATCAAAGACAGAAATCTCCGTAAAAAATTTGTGAACGCTGGGTATGCCTTAAACCAACCATCGTTCATGTATTATTGCTAAGAAATTAGATTGTCAAACGCTGAAGCATTAATCTGGGTGGATAGCATTCCAATGGAGAAATGGACAAGGGCTTTTGATGGAGGATGCCAATGGGGTCACATGACCACAAACCTTGTGGAATCCCTAAACGACGTATTTAAGGGAACTAGAAACCTCCCTGTCATTGTGTTGGTAAGAACAACATATTATAGATTGGGGTCACTTTTTGCGGCAAGAGGCAAAAAGTGGAGCGCTGTTTTGGAATCAGGGAAATTATTCAACGAAACATGTATAAAATATATGAAGGAGGAAACTGTTAAGGCGGCCTCACATCGAGTTAAAGCATTTGACCTTCACGAATACAACTTCATTGTTGACGAGACAAAGAATCATATTGAGGGTCACCCAATGGGATACTACAGGGTGGAAATTCATAAAAATTGGTGCGACTGCGAAAAGTTTCAAACCTTCCGCATGCCTTGTTCACATGTCATTGATGCATGTTCCAGTGTTCGTCAGGATCCATTCTTGCAACTATCAGAAGTTTACAAGGTCATGAACTTATTCGGTATCTACAATAACAACTTTCCAGTGGTTGCTAGTGAGGACTATTGGTCAACCTATCATGGGGACACAATTTACCACAACGAAAACATGAGAAGAAACAAAAAGGCCATCCCAAAAGCACGCGAACTAAAACTGAAATGGATACAACTGAAAAAATAGAAAGATTGGGTGGAATAGAACAAATTTTAGATAGATTTACTTTGGTCATTAAAAAAATGTGTAACCTTGGAATTTAATATTTATAACAACTTTTGTTTACAACAAAACAAATTTAAATACTTCTAAAGCAACAACGCAAATTATATATATGTTTGGTTCAAAATATGAAAGGGGAGGGGAGGGGAGACATTTTATTTACAAATATGTTTGGTTCACAAAGGGAAGGGAGGTAATTTAAAACTAATTTACTTTTTTATCCTTCTACTTTTATCATAAGACTTGTGATATTTACCGTTTATAATTCAAATACAAATTTATTGACGAAATATAAATATTCAATTAGAGATCATCATGAAATACTTTATAAAAATGCAATGATTATAATATATAATTGGGTAAATTACAGTTTTGGTCCCCTTATTATTATAAACAAAAACATTACGATAACTAAAATTAACATAAAAATATGAAAAATAAATAAAAAATTTTAACAGATATAACGATAGTAAGATGAAGATATAAAAATACAACAAATATAAAAAGAAAGATTAAATTTGTTTAAAATAAAACTTTTAACATTGTTATAAGTTAAATTTTATATTTAAATAAATAATAAGGATAAATATATAAATATAATTATAATTAAAATCAAACATCTTCTCTCCCCTCCAAATCCTTTCAAATCGGGGGAAGCAAAAAGTAGCTCAGGAGGGATTTTGGTCCCCTCCATCTACCTCCCTTCCCCCTCTTAAAATTTGAACCAAACATATAAATTATTAAATATTCCCTCCCCTCCCCTCCCCTACCGTCCATTTACCCCAATCAAACATACCCTTGATATTACAATTGATTTGGGATAGAAAAAAAAATTGAAATGATTATCTTCTAAGCTTCTTAATCTCAATCTCGAGAATAGAAAAAAAAACACCACTTTAAACTCTAGCGTCCAAATTATTAAAACCCTCTTTAGCCTTTGTTAATTTTTCAACCAAATATATACTATAATTTAGATACCAATCCCACAAAATATTTTATTGTACGAGTAATACTAATTTGTGTTTTGGGTACAAGTTAACAAATTTATTTATAAAAAATTTGTATAAAAAACAACAATAAAAAAATTACTTATATATTTCTATTATAATCAATGCACAATTTTCAATACAAATTTTTTATTTATTTAACTTTTTAACTTGTGTCCTAAAATATAAGTTAGGATTATCTTTATTTATTTTATTTTGACGGTTGGATATATAAACTTGGATAAGGGTACGAATAGCATAGCCCATAGGTAAAAAGATTTGGGCCTAGAAAGTCTCTTAGGTTCAACCTTTAGTTTCAACTTTGAATTGAATATAAGAATATTCGACCAAATAAAGAAAAAAGAATTGAAAATATATAACTAGAAAAAACAGAAGTAAAGGAAGTAGCAGAAAGCAATAGATATGAGAATCGTTCGTAAAGACTTCGTGCGCAATGGACCTGGAAGCGTCAAGGTTCAATCCCCAATTCTCAATTTTCACACAATTATTCAATTTTCAATTTCTAAAATTTGTTCTTAACACGCGTTTTTTTGTTACACAGATGGTGCCAGTGGATTCTGATGATCTATGGTATGTATATAACTTGATAGCTCCTGGAGATTCTGTCATGGCCGTTACTATTAGGTTAGCCATGTGGTTGTTGTTACTTTCTTGATTATATTTGAAAAATAAAATTGAATTTTTCATGTTCTTTTGCTTATTACTACTAGTTGTGTTGTTGTTGTAACAGGAAGGTTCTTAGAGAAGCAGCTAATGGTGGAAGAGATGCAGAACGTGTTAAGCTCAAATTGGAAATTAAAGTTGAAGATGTAAGTATATATCATGGATTTTTATTATTATTTATAATGTAATAATGCAGCAACTAATATGTGTCAGTTGAGTTAAACAAGTGAGATATGTTTGTTTAGAGTTCAATCTCTGGCGGCAACCTTTATTTATATTTATATTTATATATTAATGTAAACAAGATGTTGATAGGGTTTTGAGTTTGTTTCTTAAGGTTTTTTTTTTTTTTTGGTTTTAGGGTGTGGATTATGATAAAGAAGGTGCTGTTTTGCGTGTTCGCGGGAAGAATATTCTAGAGAATGAACATGTTAAGGTATAGTTAGTTAACAGGTGCTGTCAGTCTCAGTTTTCAGCTGAGCTGATAAATTTGACTTCTTATATTTATTGCTTTATGCAGATTGGGGCATTTCATACTTTAGAAATTGAGTTACAGCGACCCTTCGTGCTCAGGAAGGTAATTGTTATGATTCTTGTTGTTACTGTTTCTTATGTCTTTGCTTTGAGTGGATGTAAACTAGATCTTTTACTTGGATATATCGTTTTGGTTAGAATTATGGTTGTTTTAAATATAATATTGAAATTTGGAGAGGTTTATGACAATTTCTTTTTCCTTTTTGAAGAATCGTATCACTGAATATTGGGTCTTGCTTTTTGTAGGATGTCTGGGATTCTTATGCTTTGGAGGTACTCCAGCAGGCCTCTGGTATGTTATCGGTTACCTGATAAATCTGCCAATTTTATAATAGACGATACTAATATGTGTTGATGGGAATCACGGGAAATCACGGAGCTGCTACTTTTTGTGATATCTTCAATCTTGCACCTATTTATTTAAGTAGAAAAAATGAAGTCATACTTCATGTAAAAAATTACATTCGTATTTGGTATGAAAAATGAAAATCATAATCCTCACCTTTTCAGCTTGTAATATAATAATTGGTGTAAATAATGTTAATATGGATAAATAGCAGCTATAGTGATGCTGTGGTGGAATTTGAATAAATTGCTTTTGTTCCATGATATGCTGTTAAGTACAAAATGTGGTCAAATATTTACTATAGCTGCCCTATAGCAGTATTGCGTAGCGGTATTTGAACAAATTGCTAGTTTAAGTGATCTTCAATTGACAGCAGTGTTGGTGAACAAAATTCCATGTTAATTTTGCAGATCCTGGTGCAAGTGCTGATCTAGCTGTAGTGTTAATGCAAGAAGGATTAGCCCATATTCTCCTTGTTGGTAGAAGGTATTACAAAAATTCATTAAATATGTTTCATGTAACGTTTATAATATTAAGAAGATACTTAGACTACTTCGTCAAAACTCGATAGAGTAGTAGGATTGTTGGTTTCAGTTGTGTTTGATTTCTGTGGGGAACAAAGAACCCTGGATATTAAATACTTTTTTTTTTCTTGATGATGTTTGAGTTGAATTTTGACATATGATTAATCTGTCATTACAATGAATTTATTCATCATATTATGACTGATATTACAGCATGACTGTTACTCGTTCACGAATAGAAGCTTCAATTCCTCGCAAACATGGGCCTGCTATTGCTGGTTATGAGAGAGTATGGTCTCTTTGTCTCTTCCCTCTCTATTACAAATTACAATGATACATTTGTAAATGAATCCTATAACACGGCTGTTCTAATTCTAAACCACTCTCTTCCTTTTTGTAGGCTTTGAACAAGTTCTTTGATAATGTTTTGCAGGTAAATTCTTCCCAAAGACTTGTATTTCTCATGCTTAGCATTTATTCTCGTTTTGTGATATGTTTTACATATAAAATAGAAAGTGGGTTATACCCATTTGCCAAGCATATGTGTCTTGCTAAAGACTATATTATATCCAGTAACATGATATGTCTGGATGAGGATGTCATGTCTCAAACATCTTTCTATTTTGATGATGACTTTGTTTTTGCTATGTTTCTTTGTTCCGCAATTAAGAAGATACCTTATCCTCATCTTTTTCTGCATCCTTTTCTTATATTCAATCTCTCTCAATTAAGTGGATACCTTATCCTCATCTTTTTCAGCACTCTTTTATTCAATCTCTCTAATAATATATTTATTCTTTTATCCACAAAATTGGGAAAGGGCATATAAAAGTTTAACAGATTTTACTGTTCTGTTTTAGGCATTCTTGAGAATTATAGATTTCAACGTGGTTCGTTGTGCTGTGATTGCGAGTCCTGGATTTACAAAAGTAAGTTAACTTTTTCCCTGTTCTTTTCTATTTGGGCTTCTTCATTCTTGTCGATTATTACAAATTTGTACCACACATATATTTATAATGATGATAATATACATGCATAAGCTTAGCTGGGATTTGGTATAGCATGTTTGTTATACTTATATTTTATATTGTATGTCTCTATTTATGTTCCAGGATCAGTTTCATCGTCACTTATTTTTGGAGGCCGAAAGAAAACAACTGCGACCTATTATTGAAAACAAGTCTCGCATCATTCTTGCGCACACAAGCTCAGGATACAAGTATGGTTGCTTTCTTTATTAGATAGATGTAGGTTACTTGCATAATTTCTCTGATGAGATATGATAAAAAGTATTGTTTGAGGTTTGTGAAGACAGCTGTGACTTTTAATTATTGTAATGCAACCCATACTTTCCAATATTTTAACACTTGATTCTACTCAAGTTATATAGTTGTTTTCAGGCTTCTGGCGATTGAATTATGTTTTGTTGTTGTATGTGCTCATTATATAAGATTTTAAGTGAATGCCAAATCTCAGGCCTTCTTTAAAATTTAGAAAAAAATGTGGGCAATCATAGATTCACACACTATTGTTTAAGGATGAACTTTGCTGATGGATACAGTAGTATTTGATCTGACTCTCACATTAGATTTTCTTTTCTGTAGGCATAGTTTAAAAGAGGTTCTGGATGCTCCAAATGTCATGAGTATGATAAAAGATACTAAGGCAGCACAAGAGGTACCATCAAAAAAACCAAGTACTAGGCATTTTTTGCTGAGTTATTTCCTTATCCTGTTTAGTTGAGTCTGAAACAAGAGTTCTTTCTTTTTCTCCAGGTTCGAATTCTGAAGGATTTTTACGACATGCTTTCAAATGTCAGGTTCTATACTTGAAATGCTCTTGTTTTCCTTGCCTATATTTATGGTTGAAATGTCATTTTCCTTTTAAAAAATCTGTTGCTACTAACAGCATAATTTATCACAATGTTATTATAAAATACATACTAAAGCATCACAACTAGAAATACATTACAAACTAACATTTATCAAGTATTCAAGGATCAAGTACTGTATCAGTATCTACAGTGGAATCGGTAGTAAATTTGTATATCAAACATTAGCACAGAAAACATTTTAAAGCTTCCATCTTCCTAGGTTTTACATTTATTACATGCATAAAAGTAAGATGCCAGATCCCAATGTTTTTATTATATTTCCTGTGTTTCTCTCTTACACTAAATGTCACTACCAAAATGTTGCATTTTTAAACATCTAGGAAATCTTGATTGAATATTTTTGGACTGGGACAGGATTCAGCACGTGCTTGTTATGGAGCAAAACATGTTGAGGTTGCCCATGAAAGACTAGCTGTGCAAACCCTTCTCATTGCAGATTCTCTTTTCAGGTTTGTAAAATATTCTGAATCAAATCAACAAGCTGGGGTTGTTCTATCTTTGATATGGTGCCGTAAATATAAATAGATATGCATGCTTTTGGTTATAGGAATGCAGATATACCAACGCGGAAAAAGTTTGTCAACTTGGTCAATTCAGTTAAGGATTCTGGAGGTTCTGTCCATGTATTTTCATCCATGCATGTCTCTGGAGAACGTAAGTTTTAGTACTTGGAGAGATTTGCGATTCAAGTTTTTACTTGTTTTAAATTTAATTTGCCATTTTTACATTGATGAACAGAACTAGAACAGATAAGTGGCATTGCTGCAATTCTTCGGTTTCCTCTCCCTGATCTTGAAGACATTGAGATGTAATGGACAACATTGGCTATGCTATTCTTAAATACACACCTGTTGTTGCAACAACCCCTGAGGACTTCTAGGCCAGCAGGATGCTGGGTTTGATAGATATGATGAAACAGGGGGCTTGTAGTATAAAGTAGAAACCTGGCAATGCAAAGTAATAGTTGCTAGTTATATTTGATGCTGAGTATCTTAAGTTATGGGGTTGATACTTGTGCTCCTGGGTATTTAAATGTAAAATTTATACTTCCAAATTCCCATCACCACTTGGTTAGCATTTCTTTTCAAAATACAAATAATGTTTGTGTATATTAATATTATTTTTTTGATATTATAGTATGTTCATTTTAATTTGATCTCATTGATTAATTGATTTCATTTCCTCTACCTCTAGTTTCTAAACGTTTGACTTCTCTCGATTTATAAGAATTGTTCCCATTTATAAATAGATATTTATGACATATTTTGTCCAATGTGAAATTTATAGCTGGTTGTCCTAGTTTAACAATTAATCAGTTAGTACTTAGTAACTAACTGTATAGTATAGTGACCGTTGGTTAAGATTTAACTATCATTTTTGTTAGTTAGTTAATCAAACTCATGTATAAATATAACAAACATTAAATAGAATCAATAGCACATTGACTTATTAGTTCTTCACAAATGGTGTCTAATTTTGATTTTAAGTCATATAGAAATATAACAAACATTCAATAGAATCAATATATACTTTCTTAATTCTTAACAAATGGTGTCTAAATTTGATTTGAAGACAATGATTATAAGTATTCTTAAAATTGATGGTGGAAGTGAGTATAACTCTAAGGAGTTTCGGTGTACTTTTAATATAATTGATTATAGATGTGTAAAATTGATTTTGACATGTTTGGTTGATATTGAATATAATTTATTATACTTTCTGAGCTGATTCTAATGAAAAATATAATTTGTAGTTTTTTATTCTAAACATGATTTTTACACTTAAATTTAGTTTTCAACACAATTTTATAAACATTAATGAAAACACAAATTACTTTACCTTCAACTCATTTTAACTATAGTTTGTTTAGTTTTACACTGAAGAAGATAACTTTAAGTGAATTGATTTTGTAAAGTTGATTTTGGTTAATAGTGAATTGAACGTAAATGGCACAATTTTATAAACATTAATGAAAACACAAATTACTTTACCTTCAACTCATTTTAACTATAGTTTGTTTAGTTTTACACTGAAGAAGATAACTTTAAGTGAATTGATTTTGTAAAGTTGATTTTGGTTAATAGTGAATTGAACGTAAATGGTTTATGTTTAAATAATTTTCTACTAAAGTGAATTGAACGGTAAATTTCATCGTAAAAAGTATGTTTATACTCAAAAAGTTACAAATGTTATCTTCAAAAAGAATTACTTTTATAAAGCATAATCAATTCTACACGTCTAAAATCAATTCTAAATGCTCCAAACACGAAACCGGACATACACATAATCAATTTTATAGAATTAGTTCACTTAAAATTGATTTTCTTCACATAAAACCAAACACACATTCAATCTTTTTCGCCAAGTATAGGATCGTTCATGTGGTTAAAACTAAGGGTGTAATTAGATTAGGAAAAACTTATTAAACCAACAAACCAAATCGATAAAAAGCAAGGTGGTTTGATTTGCTTTTCGACTTTAGTTTTTAGGAACCATTAAATCGGTGTCAAACTGATGGTTATAGTTACCTACTTAATCTTTTATTCAGCCCATTATTAAGTCCAAATTTTACACCAACCCAATCCTTCCTCATCTTTGTTTACACTTCTTTTCTTTTAGCAAAACAGGAAGTCAACAACCAAAATTCAAATATAGAAGTTGAAATTCTAAGTCACAAAAAATTGCTCTCACCAGCCACCACTATAATTTCTCTCATCACCGTCCTTCTGCTTTGTTCTAGTTGTCTTTTTCGTGTTTCAAATTCTCTTAGTTAATTTTATTTTATTTTAAATCTTTTTTACTTTTTTCTTATTCAACAAAATCTCTTCCAGTCTTTTTACAAAATAATTTTGATATGTGTTTGAGATGTAAAGTATATTAATTTATGTATATTGCAATATTTTATTGTTATTGTTGTGTCTTATTTGTTAAGTTTTCAATCTATTATCAATTATCAACTTTTTAGTTATAGAAACTTAATTTATTAAGAAAAATTTGTTAAGTTTATCATTATCGTTGTTGTTATCAAAGAAACTTTTTTTGTAAAGCTTCATTTATACATATTTCTTCCTTCACTCACATCACTCATTGCGATGGATGAATTTCTTAGTAACTGATTGAGAAAGATTTAATTTTTTAATGAAAAATGGTTATTTATTTATATTGTTTTACTTGGTTGAGTTATATATTATGAAAAATGGATGAAGTACCAGAATCTGAAGAATGTATGAAAACTTAATTTTTTTATTGTTTACTTTATTTACGATTTTGTCAAAATAAGCTTTAAGGTTCGTGTGTGTTTTAAATTTTAGAAATTGTTGTAATACATCTAGCTAGTGTTCTGGTTAACAATGATGGAAGTTGAATTTAATTTGATGCGTTCAAAATGAAAATAAATTCAATGTTCTATATTCTAAAAATGTGTTTGTTTTAATTTATTTTAGGAAGTTGAATTGGTGACTCAAGTGGATAAGGAATTGAAATTTTATTTTTCTTGTATTTTGTTATTTGATGGAGAATTAACGAATTTGGTTGTATTTTATATTTGATATGAAGGTAAATTTATTTTGGTTGTATTAGTTGCTGCCAAATACCAACTTATGTATTTGATGATAAACTTATTTTTCTTGTATTAGTCACTTCTAAGTGTCAACTTTATACTTTTTTTTCTCACAATGAGTAATCTATTTGAAAATTTCAATTTTCAATGCAAATTAATTTTTTTTCCTTTAATTATTATTACTTTCATCACTCCCAATGCATGATAAAAAATATTTTAGTAAAAACCTTATTCTCTCTTTAACTATTCCAATTTTTTTAATATGTGTAAAATGGTCAACTGTGTCACTCATTGTGGGACGGAGGGAGTATGTGATAGTGAACTTATTTTGGTTGTATTAGTCACTTTTAAGTGTCGAGTTTTGTATTTGATAGTAAACTTATTTCATGATGCAATGAAAATCATGTCGCTGTATTGTATAGATTAAGTACAACTTGTAAATTGTTTGGAAAGTAGAGTATGAAATAGATGAAATATATTATTTTTAAAAAATAATAGTAGAAAATACACCAAAAAAAACATGATACTGTAGAATACACCGATGAATATAATATTTGAAAAAAAAATATTATAAACCGATCAACCGAACTCGAACGGAACCCAACTCAACCAAACATGTTAGTTGGTTCGATTCCATTTTTAAAAAAATAATAAAAATTAGAAAATTTACCCCATACCCTTGCAAATATCCCCATACCCCTACGAATTAAATATTTGAACGAAAATAACTTTGTATAAATATTAATAATTTCAAAATTTTCACATTTTTCCTCATTTCATCCCACCAAGAGCGGTAAAAAATTTGCTTTCACGCTGTATTCCCGGAGAACCCACCTAGTAGACTTTTGGTTCGCAACTTTTTCACACCGGAGAACTAGTAAGTTTTCCGGTTTGTTTTTTTGTTATTTCTCACCGGATAACTTGGCATCGTATTATCCGGTTTATATATTTTCCACACCGGATAACTTGATGTCATGTTATCTGGTTCTGTTAATGTCTTCACCGGATAACTTGATGTCTTGTTATCCAGTTCTATTAATGTCTTCATTGGATATCTTAACATACATTTTTTTTTCGGTTTATTCACGTTAATTAATTATTTTTTTTAAAGTGGCTCGCTTTAGAGGACACGACGAACACATCTATCGTCGATACGCTGATGGAAGGACAATCCGACAATAGTCGAATCGAGAGGAAGATCAAATTGATTCACCTGCACCTGTTCCTATTCATATTCCATTGCATCCACCATTTCCCGGAGGACTGTCTGATACGTCACTTTTGGTGAGGAATCAGAACCACGTCGCTCGTCATCTGTGGGACAACAAAGTAAGTCAATCTATGATCTTTCAACGTTGAATAAAATTTAATTTTAATTATTTATGCATGTGTTCGCACCAAGTTTTCGCGCGAACAACATCTGACCTTCTAACGCAGGTTTACCTGCGGGACCGACCAAACAAATTCCAGAATTATCTGGTCGAGTCTATGCGACAGTGGTAGAATGATTTCGTTTAGAATAAATTGGAAACAAACTCGAATAAAAATGTGTATATCAAATAAAGGAAAAATAAAATAGATGAGTAAAAGATCAAAATATCTTAAAGCTTGGTAATGTAAATTGCTTTTAAAAGGAAATGTGGACGCGATCATACATTTTGCAGGAATGAATTCTTTTCTTTTAACGCTTGGTACACATAGTGTTTTTCCCTTACAATGTTACAAAATGCCCCCCTTAAAATGAAAATGGGCATTGCCTTAAATAGGGAAAGAAAATAACTGCTATGTTAGTCTTGGTGGCGCCACGTGTCCCTCCACCACTTTTGTAACTTTCCCACGTTCTTAACTTTTCAAATTTCCTTCCCGCTCAAAAGTTCTCATACGTCGTGCCAGTTTCCTTGGCCACCAGTCGACACTTTCGACGAAATCATCTTAAGTTGACTTACAACCTTCTTCTGCTGGCGTCGACTTACCTCGTTTCCTTCACCACCTTTCCTAGCTTGTCAACCCACAAGTCAGCTTCTATGTCAATTTTTCTCAGTCGAAATCTTCCAGCTAACAAGATTCCCCCTCAAAAACCCAGTTTTGACTGAGCACTGTGTCGACTAAGAAACTTGGCGTTTTAGTTTCCTGTGAGGTTCCGACTGCACCTTAGTTTTGACCCAGCAACACCATCATTTTCTTTCTGTCGAGTCAGCCACACATTACCCACACTCTGACGTAATAATGACGCCTTTCTGCGCCACGATTGCCAAGAAAACTAATCATACTTAGTCGTGTCCTACATTATAGGCCTTTAACCCACTCCCGCTCACTCTAGAATCGGAACAACCCCTTGCCTTTTCAACTGCATGCAACTTGCCCATAAATAGCTCTTTCCCGTATTTTGTTTTCTTTTCCAACTTCTCTCACACTTCCCTTCCCTTCAAGCTTTCGCTCCCAGAATTCCTTTAACCTTCTCTTTTAGTGGCTTCCTCAACCGCTTTCGCTATTCACACCACTGGAAACAACCCCATCACTTTTGTTCTCTCTGAAGCCGAATCCCTTAGGCCTCTTCCGAATCCAACATCCGCTGATAACACAATGATAGTGACCTGGCAACGCCAGATGGCTATACCCTTTACGATGGCTAGAAAGTTACATGCTTTCCATGGGCCACACCCTGATACAAAAACCAGCCATGAGGAAATTCAAGCATTTTTCCCTTGCTACCTTCCCACTATTCCCCCAGCTTTTCAGAAAGGTGGCGTCCTCGACCTCAAGTTTATGGCACCAAAAGCTCGCGTTTTTAGGTTGATGCCTACTCCAGTCAACAAAGATTACATCTCTTGGCTTTACAAGGTCCAAGGCAAACGTCAAGAACAATGGAAGACATCTGACATCTTCGACACCATTCAACTCTCAAGGAATTCTCATAGGGTTAACCCTTGCCTACTAATGGCGTCAATGTATTTCTGGGAGGGGTCAACCAACACATTCTATTTTCCCTGTGGTATGTTGACGCCGTCCCTTTCTGACGTGGCGGCCATCACGGGTCTTTCTCCTCTGAGTGAAACCTTTGATCCTACCCTAGAAACGGACGCCACTTTCGACTTCGAACGTGTTGATTTTCATAACTACATAGAGGACCACCACGATAAAGATTCCAACACATTATCGGACAAAGAACACATCGCCTTCCTTACTCTTTGGTTGTCCTACTACCTTTTCTGTCCTGGCTCTCTACAAATAGCCAAATGTTATATCAACCTGGCGATCCAAATACATGAGGGTCGACAGGTATCATTGGGTAAGCTTCTTTTATCCCTTCTCTATCATTCTCTTGGTCTATCGACCTTGAAAATAAAACTCCTTCACGAGACCACCAAAGCCTTGAATGTTTCAGGGCCTATGTGGTTCTTACAACATTGGATCAACGCCATATTCGAGCACCAGCTAGGTTACCTCGTGTCTGCAACAATGTAGCGTCTGAATGAATAATGACCCATAGAAGGCGTTCGACTCGCCTTGATGACTACTCAAGAAACTCCCAACAAAACCCTCTTCATGAAATATCTCAACAGGTTTGCAGAAGCAACTCCCTTCGTCCCTAGCATGGCTCCCTTTGTGAATCGATGATTTGGTCTGTCATGGTTCAAAAATCCATTCCCTGGCGCTTCCCCAAAAACAGTAGCAGCGTCGAATTCTATATGGAGGGTGTTTCTAACTCCTACCATGTTATCGTTTCGAATTGAGACGGAGAACACAAACTATGGGTTTATGAACTACCAACCCAACTTGGTAGCCCGTCAATTTGGTTTGAGCCAGCTGCTGCCAAAATCCTTGGTGCGACATTCCTCTAACATTGCGTGGGCTGGTCGACAACTAAACATGACAGGCCACAAGAACTGCCTCAAGTTTTCTAGGTCGACTCAACACCTTGAGTTACCTGTTTTTTCTTTTCAAGCATCCTTCTTCACAATAGAAAATTTTAATATTTGGTGGTCAGAGTACCAAACCCAATGCTTCAAACGTGACCTTTTCTTGGAGAATATGGTTGATATCTTTGCTGCCTTGTTGGTGAAGTCCCTACTTCGACAGTTGTTGTATCTGTCGAGAATCTCCAAGGAGCTGGAACTACAGAGGACACCTCAAAGAAGGTACCTTCTTTGCTCTTCTCCTGTATTTTATTAACTGCCAATAGTTAATCATTTATGCTTATTCCCCAGGGTCGAAAAAGGGAACCAACTGCTTCATCGACCTTGACCAGGCTAGCAAAGAAACAGAAAGTCCTAAATCCCCAAGTACCACATGTTTCAATGACTCTTTGAACCTGTCTTTTATGGTCAACTTACCTTGTTGTTTGTTAGGTTCTTGAAAAAGCGTCGACTCCTGAAGATGGGGCGTCAGATGAAAGCACCCAATCTCAAGTCTTTCCTTCTGAAACATCAAACTCCCCTCCTGCTACCCCGATAGCCAAGAAGACAAGAGTTCCTACCAAAAAGACACCCTCCAAAATGGTCACTTCGACCGTGAACGTTGTTGTTCCTAATAATCTGGCTGAGGTTTTCCAAATTGTCGCCACTGAAATCCCTCCTTCGGGACATACTGCTGAGGTATTTATTGTCTTTATTCTTTTGGTCCATTTATTACCTAGTTGTTTTATTACTTATGCTTCCTTCTTTAGGATACCACGGTTGATTCCGCTATTGATGCAAATGCTGATAATGCCACAGCTACCGATGGAAATCCGCCTGAGACGCTGCCCTTTTTTAGTCCTCAGAAAGTTGACGAATTCCAAGGGGCGTCGACAGAAAAAGACCTCGCGGAGAAGACACCCCATATTAACAACACCAATAATGAGGCTAGTAAGGACATTGCAGCTACCAGCGGCAGAGAAACCCCTTTGATTATCCCAACTGCTGCCAAGGGCACCCCGACTCCCATAGGTTCTGCTAAAGGTGGCCCTGCTGCAGAAAGGACGCATACTCCGAAGGAAATTCTGGCGATGAAGCAGTCAAACCCAGCAGAGACTTTGAAAGCCATGCTTAAGCTTTGTAATTCGTCTATGGACGCACCCCCTGCTGGTTCGACGATCCTTTTTGACCCAAAAATGGATGATTCTTTTGCCCTCAAACTCCAACAACTGAGGATGTACCTATTAGAGGATGAGTTTTTGGACACTGTCGTAGAGGAATTAGTTGTAGCCTGTGATGTCTTCAAAATACTGGACGAACT
Organism: Lathyrus sativus; assembly: GCA_963859935.3. NCBI lineage: Eukaryota > Viridiplantae > Streptophyta > Magnoliopsida > Fabales > Fabaceae > Lathyrus > Lathyrus sativus. The sequence goes on along the minus strand of OZ012740.1, from coordinate 523,426,967 downwards.
TTCCCAGTTTCGAGTGCCCGCTCCCATGGCCAAATACGTCATTGAACTCGAGGCTTTCTTCACCCCGCTGGTAAATGACCTTTCTGTTTGTAAATAGGCTGATGCTCAAATTAGGATGAAGATCAATAAGATGAAGCGTGAGTGGTATCTCAGCTCCCTCTGTGAGAAGAAACTTGAGGACTTTGAAACTAAAAAGAAAGAGCATTCTGACAAGCGTCGCGTCTTTTACCAGCAGATATCCAACTATCAGGCGCAAATAGCTGAACTTACAAGAAAAATTGATGAAGTTGAAAAGCAAAAGGCCTCCTTAGACTCTGAAGAACCTCTACCTGCTTAAGAGTTCATCGACCAAGAAGTGTCCCAAGGGATTGCTCATGTTGAAGCGGCCCTTGCACTGAAAGGTACTATTGACAAGATGCGACAGAAGAAGTCTTTCCTTGAAATTAAAATGGCTTACGAGAAAAACCTTTTCGAAGACTTTAAATCAAAATTCCCAGCATAATTGTATTTTATATTTAGTCTAACTTTTGTAACTCCGCTCTAGTGATTTTGTACACTGTCTTGGCCCTCTACACATGTGGGCCAATTATTAATGAAATGTTATTTTTGGATTCGAACCTCTTGTAACATAGGCTTATATTTTTTCAAATATTTCCCATTTACTCTTATGATTCGTTGATCCATACCTATCTCTTGGATCTCGTATGTGTCGTTACTGAATGCTTGGATTACTTGGAATGGTCCCTCCTAATTTGGTGCTCATTTTCCTAATGTTCGACCCCTTCGATCCACAAGCAACATTGTCTTCCACACATAATCATTGACTACAAAGGTCTTCTTTCTGACCTTCTTATTATATGCTTTGTCCACCCATGCTTTTTGGCGTAATAGCCTATCTAACTCTGCCATCCTTTCTTTGTCTAAGTCCACGATTTTGTCTAGCATCATGCTCCAATATTGCTCCGACAAAATGTCTAGCTGAAGATGCACTCTAATTGACTGTAAACAAATCTCTACTGGCAAAACGGCGTCATGAGTGAACGTCAAATGAAACGGAGTCGAATTGGTCGCCTCCCTAGCGGATGTTCGACAAGCCCATAAAATTTTGATCTAACGTCTTGTGCCAATTCTTGGGGTTCTTAGCAACGTGTTTCTTAATGAGTTCAATTGCTACCTTGTTGGCGGCTTTGACTTGACCGTTTGCCTGAGCATAATACGGTGTTGAAGTGATCAACTTAAAATCTATTTCTGCTGCAACTTCTTGCATCTTCTGGCCAACAAATACAGAACCTTGGTCCGTAGTGATGGTTTCAGGGATCCCGAATCTATACAAAATATGACTCTGGATAAATTCGATCATAGTTTCCTTGTCTACTTTTACCAGAGGTACAACCTCTATCCACTTTGTAAAATAATCTATACCCACAAGGATGAATCTTTGTTGTTTCGACGAGGCTGGTTGTATTTCACCTATGATATCCAACGCCCATCCATGAAAAGGCCATTGCTTGACAATTGTATGTAATTCGTTGGCTGGTACGTGCTGAACATTCGCATATCTTTGAAAATCCTGGCACCCCTTTGCAAAGTCCATGCAATCCTTGAGCATGCTTGGCCAATATACACCTTTTTGAAACAACAACCATTTCATCTTATGGCTAGCTTGGTGAGCCCCGCATGTCCCACTATGGACTTCTGAAATTGCTAGGTGTGCATCTGTGTCTCCCAGATATTTAAGCAACACCCCTTCTAGCGTCTTTTTTAGCAACTCATTCCCCATTAGGACGTAACTTAAAGCTTTGTACTTAATCTTCCTATCAACACTCCCTACCGAATTTTCCAAATACTCGATGATTGGTCTTCTCCAATCTGACGATGATAGATTGTTGATAGCGAAGATTTCACAGTTTCCTAAACTTTCAATTAAGCCTTCTGTCGAGACGCTTGCCTCTCTAGCTTTTGATAAGCCTGATGATGGTAGCACATTCGACACCACCTTTTCCTTAATTTCAATGAAGTCTCTCAGCTTTCTTTCCGACACTTTGTACCCATAGGAAATTTGTGCTAAATCATTTGCCTCTTAATTTTCTATCTTGGGTATGTGTGTAATGCTGACAACCTCGAAGCGTTCCAAAAGTAACTTTTCCATCATGAAGTATACCACAAGATGTTCTTTGACGCATTTATATTCTCTTGTGATCTGTTTAATCACCAGTTTAGAGTCGCCTCTTATGTCAACTCTCTTGGCACCCAGATCTCTAAGAATTTTGAGGCCAGTGATTAAGGCTTCATATGCTACCTCATTATTAGAACATTTTCCGTCGACCCTACACTTGAATTTAGTAGGAATGTCATGCGGGGATATTATCAAGATCCCAATACCTGCTCCGTTCTTATGACTTAACCCATCGAAATATAACTTCCAAGGATCAATGTCGACCATCAACAGTGACGATTCGACCACCGCGTGGTCGACAATAAATTCCGCCACTATTTGACCTTTCATTGCTCTTAGAGGGACATACGTCAAGGAGAATTCAGTTAACGCTAGTGCTAATTTCCCAATTCGACTATGCAAAATGGGTTTAAACAACATATGCTTAATAACATCAAAATGCAATGAAACATAAACCTCAACTAGTTTAATATATTGTTTTAATTTCATACATGAGAAGTACAAGCATAGGCACAACTTTTCGATCATAGTGTACCTAGTTTCAGCTTCTATTAACATTCGAATAAGGTAATAAATGGATCTTTCGACGCCACAATCATCCTCTTGTGCTAACATGCTTCCTATGGTTACGTCCGACACGATATTGTACAACTTCATGCTCTTATTTATACTAGCTGGCAATAAAATGGGATGCCTTATGAGGTATTCTTTAATGGTATCGAAAGCCTCCTGCTGCTCCTGTCCCAAGTGAAAATCACTTTCCTTCTTGACCTTGAGTAATGGCGAAAACACCTTCATTTTGCCACTTAGATTTAATATAAACCTTCTCAAGAAGTTTATCTTCCCCTACAAAGACTAGAGTTGTTTCTTCATCGAGGAAGGCTTGAGATCCAATATTTCCTTGGTCTTGTTTTAATTGATCTCGATGCCTTTTTATGGACCAAGAATCCCAGGAAGTCTCCTGCATGTACACAAAAAGCACATTTTAGTGGATTCATTTTTAATCCATATTTTCTCATTCTTTCAAATGAGCGTCGAAGGTGGTCTAAGTGACCATTCTCCGATGAGGATTTTATGACAATGTCATCAATGTACACCTGTATGAAGCTCTCAATAAAACCATGAAATATAGCATTCATGGCTCTTTAATAAGTTGCTCCGACATTTTTTAAACCAAATGGTATTGCAACCCACTCGTATGTTCCCAAGGCCTCAGGGCACCAAAACGCCATTTTGGGAACATCATCTTCGACTATGAGAATTTGATTATAGCCGGAGTACCCATCGAGCATACTCAAATATTCGAAACCTGCAGGCATACCAACCAGCATTTCTGCTACAGGCATTGAATACTCATCTCTGGGGGTAGCGTTGTTCAGGTCCCTGAAATCTATATAGACTCGCAGAGTCCCACTCTTCTTGATAACAGAAACTATGTTCGTTATCCATTCGACGTACCTTGCAGTTCTGATGAATCAGCTTTTGAGTAGTCTTTCGATCTCCTGCTTGATCTTTAGAGTAATTTTTGGAGCGAATCGTCATGGTTGCTGTTTTACTGGCCTTTTTCCTAGATGGATTGGTAGTTGATGTTCCACTACACTCTGACTCAAACCAGGCATTTCTCCATAATCCCAGGAAAATCAATCTTTGTATTCTTTTAATACCTCAATCATCTTAGCCTACATCTTCGACCCAATCTTGGTACTCACATAGGTAGGTCTTTTTGTTACCCTATCTCCTAAGTCAATCTCTTTGAGTGGTCTTGCACATGCATTCTCTGCAGCTCATTGGTTGGGTCTTTCTCAAACCCCAAAGGCTCGTTGTCATAGATGTAATCAAGCCTCCGGCTTTCTGAAGCTGTTGTCTGGCCTTGTCGGCCGCTTAACTATGCATTGTTGTCGGTCTCACCAGCTACGTTTTGTTATTTTTCTGCTTCCAATACTGACTTTCGTTTGTTTTCATCCAAATAAGCTGAAATTTGAGTCAAGTTCTCTGACTCAGTTGTCATTTTCATCAATTGTTGGCCATCCTGTGGGTGGAAGTCCTTTTGTGGGCTCCATTGTTTCGTCAGCAGCATCCCAAATGAATCCATAATCAGGATCCAAATTTAGGACGTGACCCGTGTCGACAGAAGTATAAGACCCTGATCCATCATCACAAGGTGCCATATTTGTTAGGTGCTGGTAGAAATATTTCTTCGTACCTTTTGCTTCATCGATCTTATAATAGCTCTGATCGACTTTAATATTTTCGACGATTCTATCTTTCCTCCAAATGCTTAATCTCTGATGTAGAGTTGATGGTACTTCCCCTATCCCATGGATCCACTCTCGACCCAACAATAGGTTGAAATCGGCATTTGAGTTTACGACCATGAAGAGTGTTGATCGAATAGTTGTACCTACAGCTAAATCAACTTGGACAACCCCAAGAATATTGATGGTTTTTCCTTCATAATTAGATAAAACCATGTTATGTTGTCGGAGATCAGCTTCAGTCTTCCCAATCTTCTTGAACAACGTATAAGGCAATTGACAATTGCCCCTCCGTCTACAAACACTTTGTTGACTGCCACTCCGTCAACCATTGCTTTTATGAACAACGACTTCAAATGGTACATCAGTTTAGAACTAGGTCTTTCAAACATGGTCGTCTGTTCTTCCATCATGCCATTATTCATCACATAGTAACATAGTGGTTTGTCTTCCGCAGTCTCGTCTGGCACAAAATCTTCTTCTGTTTCAGAGACTTCTGACACCTTATCATATTCTGCCGACAGTATTGACACGATGCCGCAGTTTACGATGAAATCCTCACCGTATGTGTCATCATTGGTTTCGTCATACATGTCTTCGTCGAAATCGCCTTCTAATGACGGGGTATATTCCTCATTCGACTGGGGAGTGTACTTTGGTTCTTCCTCATCTTACTAAGGAGTGTACTCTGGTTCTTTCTTGTTCTCAACCCTAGATGTGTACTTCAAACTCTGGGTTGACACCACCCCATTCTCTCCCGAAGCTTCCACAGTCACTGTCGTAGTCTGATTCGTCATGATTTTCTCCTTCTCGACCCACATTGCCTTTGGATATTGCCTTTTCAGTCCAGAGGTTTCGACAGGCTTCAATTGTGACATCAAAGCCTCTTTAGCAGCCTTTTTATTTCTCTAATACCGCCTCCAATGGGTCCTTGTCATATGATCCTTCCCTTTGTAATTAGGGAAAAACACATAGCCCCTGGGTTCAGTCCTCTGTCGGAGACCTTCGCCTCATTTTCTAGATCCAACACCTTCCATTTCGGCCTCTTGCTCCCCTTCTAGATCTCGGGGGCCACCCATTTATCCTGTGGAGTGTCTGATGGCAGCACAAAAGTCTTGGATCGCGCCTGCTGAAACAACTTCTTGTACTCTTTGTTTTGACGAGGAGCACTGTTCTAGTCGAACACAAACCTTGGGACTAGTGGCTTATTGTCTAGCAGTGCCATTCCTACCTACTTCATACTTCTCAGTAGCCTTTTCATCAAAGACGATGTTGCATCTTGGGCATAACACAACCTTTGACCCGCTCACCCTGCATTTCTCTTGGAAATCTGTCAGACTTTCGCCAGCTTGAGGGTAAACCGTCTTGAGTTTCTCCATAAACTTCTTATTGGGACCATCAGTAGTCTCGACCATCATGCATTCAAAAGCTTCGGTTGTTAAGTGTTTGTTGAGACCCTCAATAGCCTCAACCATTATGCAGTCATACAACTCAGAATATAAGGCTTCTTCGACCTTCAGCGGGCCCGTGTCAACCTGTATCTTTGGCCTTTCACCAAATTAAAATTGGCCTTCCTTCAAAGCTTTCTGCACCAAATCCCTGAAAAGAACACATTGAGATGTCTTATGACCAAGGAAATTATGAAATTTACAAAATTATTTTTTCGCCTTTTGCTCTAAAGGGGGATCTTTTGCCCCAGGAGGGACAATAATCTGGCCGTCCTTAACTAATAAATCAAATATTTCGTCGCACTTAGATACATCAAAAGTATACTTTTTCGCGACATATTTATTTGTTTTTTCAAATTCGACGGGATTTTTTTCATTTGATGGTTTTAATAATTTACACATGCACGAAGGCCCTAGCTTAAGTTCAGCCACATTAACCTCACTTTCATCGACAAGCTCCTCATCGTTAGAAGAGTATTCGTCAGCGGCCATGTATGAAACTTTCTCTTTCTTGCGGGATCTGTTAGCCTGTATTTTTTCATTTTTTAAGCGTTCGACTTGTCGGACCCTATCAGTTAACTACACCGTGTCTCTGAGATATTGTGTGTCTAACTTTTTCCTGATTGAATAATCTAGGCCACCATTTCGACTAGCTCATGTTCAGGGACTTGCGTGAAACATCGCGCTTTCAAAAGTCTAAACCTGTTAAGATATTGGTCCACCGACTCTATGGCCTTTCGTTTAACACTGGCTAGCTCTTTCAAACTAATTTTCGATTGTCCCATGTAAAACTGTTCATGAAACAACCTTTCTAATTGTGCCCAGGTATGGACAGATTTTGTGGGTAATGTGGTAAACCAAGTAATCGCATTCTTTGTGAGGGAAGTTGGGAAATACTTCATTTTTAAGTCCTCGTAGTTCGCTATGTCACCAGCTTCAGTTTGTTATCTAGCAACATGTTCGACGGTGGACTCTTCAGTCTCTCAGGAGAATTTGGTAAATTTCGGAACCTTTCAGCCTTTAGGCAGCTCTGTTTTCAAAACAAATTCTGGTAGTGGAGACGTATATGTTGGCCTTCGAAGTCCTGGGTTCGCTCAATTGCGAACAATAATTCTTTCCACTATAGCTTCTAAATTTGGTTCGCCAGTCATGACTTCGTGTCGAACCTATTTGACCACATAGTCTGGGTTTTGGTTCCTATGAACTAAAACAACGGGGGCCTTTGGGCCACCCTAGGCGTGTGTTTAGTCTCATGGGGTTGTTGGTTAATTGTTTCATAGAAGACTTTGTCTTGTCGAACTGGCGTTTCTGGTCGAGGTGGCGGTGTCTATCGACCCGGGGCCTTATGAGTGCCTAAGAAATCACCTATTTGTGTCATCTGAGTCGCCAACTGTTGGTAACTCTGGGTCTAATCTTGTATTAATGGTCTTAATATGGTGCTCATTTGCTGGGTCAACATGTGAACCATTTTGTGATTACTTTCATCCATCAGCTGTCTCATAACGGCGACGGAACTTGAGGTGAAAGTGGGAATTAAATGTGATGGAAGACTAAACCCTGGGGGCCTAGTAACTTGGTTTACCAATGGCTCTAATCCTTGATATAGCGAGAAAGCTGATGATGAACTTTCTTCAAAGAGTGAGCCACTATGATGTAAGCTCGACATGAATTCTGTCGGCATCCCAAAGGCTCGAGGCGTGGGCATTGTGAAACTAGGCACATACTGCCCCCCAGTCCCTGTCATCATAGGCTTAGGTTCAGGTCGACATGGCGTCATGACAGGCCCACTATGTACAGTCGAAACCGCAGACACAGTGTCAGCGCAAACGTCGGTTGTTTGCGTCACAACCGTATTTCCTTCTGAAGACGGTTCTTCGTTTGGACGTGGTATCACCATCTTACCAATACGTAAATGAATACACCTAAACCAACGGGTCCCATCAGATGTGCCAATTTATTTGCACGCAGTTTTCGCGTGAAGAACCTCTGACCTCCTAACGCAGATTTACCTGCGGGACCGGCCAAACAAGTTCTAGAACTATCTGGTTGAGTCTACGCGACGGTGGTAGAATAGTTTTATTTAGAATAAATTGGAAACAAACTCAAATAAAAATGTGTATATCAAATAAAGGACAAATAAAGTAGATGAGTAAAAGATCAAAATATCTTAAAGCTTGGTAATGTAAATTGCTTTTAAAAGGAAATGTGGACGCGATCATACATTTTGCAGGAATGAACGCTTTTCTCTTAACGCTTGGTACTCAGAGTGTTTTTCCCTTACAATGTTACAAAATTCCCCCTTAAAATGAAAATGGGCATTGACTAAAATAGGAAAAGAAAATAACTGCTATGTTGGTCTTGGTGGCGCCACGTGTCCCTCCACCACTTTTGTAACTTCCCCACGTTCTTAACTTTTCAAATTTCCTTCCCGCTCAAAAGTTTGTATATGTCGTGTCAGTTTCCTTGGCCACCAATCGACACTTTCGACGGAATCATCTTGAGTCGACTTACAACCTTCTTCTGTTGGCGTCGACTTACCTCATTTCCTTCACCACCTTTCCTAGCCTGCCGACCCACAAGTCAGCATCTATGTCAACTTTTCCTAGTCGAAATCTTTTAGCCAACAGTATGATGACATATATTATGAATTATTTTCAGGAGAGAGTTTCGAAGAAATAACTGAAAGTTTCCGCACTTGGCAGCAAATTGATTGGATGGGTTCTGCATAGTCTCCTACTAGTGATTCGCCCGACCGAGTTTGTTGATACTCCATATGATGCGGTAGTCGATTACTTGGATTGGTACTACAGAGTGTCACATCCTCGTTTGGTACCACCACCTCGGGAGGAGGGAAGAGAGGTTAGAGAGGTCCCTGTTCTGCGTTTGATGTTGGACCGTCAGATCCGAGGTTGTTACATATTTCACATGAGCTTCGTCATTATCTGCATCTCACGAGGCAGAAGAGGATGACGTTGATTTTGATGAGGTTTTTTGAGCACTATGTATATCTGAGGGTGGACCGGTACCTCAGGGTGGACCGGTAACTTATGTTAGTGAAGACGATGATGCTTGATGTATTATTTTATATTCAGACTTATGTAGTATTATTCAGACTTATATAGTACTCGTCCGACTTATGTATTGCTCTATTATGGTTTATATTTATGTAGTATTATTCATACTTATATTATGATTGATATTGTATACAAAACATAGTCAATACAAACCAAAATATAACATGAAGTCAATCGTCAACACAAACCAAAAAATAATTTAAACTCAATCGTCAATCCAAAATATAAAAAATGAAATTACAATCATAAAATAACATGTTTTGGGACTACAGGTGTAAGTTGTTGCTAATGTTGTAACCTTCCAGCAAATCCTATTATCCAAGATGTTGCATCTGCTGTGCGATGCTTCTTCCAATCTACTGTGACCGGTGGCAAGGGAAATCTTTCATTCATGTTTACCTGTTAAGAAAATTAATAAGTAAGACGTAAATCATAGATAAGTATTTAACATAAAAAACTAGAATATTTACCTGAACCCAATGATTTGAGTTTATAAAACCAATGCAGTAAATGGACACATTAGGATTATGTGAAGTCTTCATAGGGAAGTAACTTAAACTAAGAGCACTTAATGAGACAAGAATGACATTATACCGATTTTCTATCACATAACCCATTTCTGGTAGTGTCATATATTTATTTACTGGCTGGGAACCTAAAGATGATATCAATAAGGATTTTCTCACTTTTGTTAAGTGACTTCCAAATAACTTCTCTTAGAGACTATTTCTGAAACTCTGATTTCATTATCTAAATCACGACGAACCATTGACCAACCATCCTCATCATATTTATGCAATGATGCAATAGCTATAAACCCACAATTTCCATCATCCTTAACATCAACAACGTCATCAATAAATGGTCTGATATATTTTGGAAATTGTACAATGTACCTATTAAATGGTTTCTTCATTGAGGTTTGGGATAATTGTGAACATGGTCTCTTTGAAGACTTTTGAGAATTATTGTGTGCTTAATCAACATACTCGTGATATGAAGGATCACGATAAACATCATATCCCACTGGTTTCTTCCCTTTTCTCTTCACCCATTCTTTGGTCTTTACTTTTTCAGGTGGTGGAACCATTTTTGTTGTAGTGGGATTAGCAATTTCACACACCTTGCTTTTTAGTGTTCTCTTTCCTGCAACATCTAATGACCTAAACCTTTTCCACAGTGCATCAATTGCACTTATCATGTCTACCTCTGCTCCATCCTCTGTGTCTACCTCTTGTTCACCTTCCATACTGAGTTTCCTCCAATGGATATGAATAACATCAATTGGTATTGGTTCACCACTCCATGCGTATCTCCCTAACTCACAAGCACAAGGTAACCCGTATACTTTTCTATGAGTACACCCACACATTTTGGTGTTTGTACCCACCATGTCAACCATATGCCACTCTTCAACAATGTATCTCAAAGCAGCTCTAGATACTGATCCACGCAAATTCCCATAATATGCACTAGTGCGCACATGCTCAACCTCATAAAAACTCTTCTGAAATAAAGCTCTAATATTGCTTAATTGCACCTTGATGTTATCATTCATAGCCTCTCAACATTTGCACATATCACCTAAAATGTTCTCCAACATCTGCTTCAATTTCCATTGCGCAGACTCAACCCTAACAAAAAAACAAGTTTAGTATTATTAATATTAACATGAACAAACTATGGCTAAAAAGCAAACACATTACCTGTTAGTCATGGTGTTGCCCAAATGCAAGACTTTATTGATCCAAGCTTCAACCAATCTATGTCTGTGAGGCGCCAACCATGTGACTTTCACATAATCAAAAAAAGGTCCAAAATCAACACATGCATGCTCAAGTTGTTGCAAATTTTGATTGTACTCCACCTTATCATTAGCCATTACAAGTTCATATCATAGCTTCTCTATTGGCTCTCGCATATCATTCACAACATACTCCTTACACTTTGCTTTCACATTTTTGTTTATTTGAAATCGACAAAGCAAATTAACTGTCGTTGGAAATATTTTTTCAATTGCTTTCATCAAAGCAAGATCTCTATCTGTTAAAATCACTTATGGCCATAACCCTTGCTTAGTGAGCAACTGTTTCAACTTTTTTAATACCCAACACAAAGTCTCTGTTTGTTCAGATTCCATATAGACAAATGCAACAACAAATGTTAACTCAGTTGATGTCATACCAACTACTTCAAGCAAAGGTTGTCTGTACTTATTTGTTTTGTAAGCACTACCAACACAATAGGAACATATTTAACAACTTCAATGATTCTGGACGCGCCCAAAAGATATCTCTCACAACTTCAGACTCATCTTTTTTCTTACTCCAATAAACATAATCAGAATCCTCTATCAACTTAAACAACTGTTGCATTTTCGTTCTAGGACCCCTGATGTCTTTCTGAATCTTACTCTTATGTTTATATATTTAAGTTATTCGAGTCACATTCTCCGGATCTCATTCTTGCAATGACAACAATATGTGTCTTGGTGGAACATGACGTTTTGAGAAATCAGCAATATGTTGTTGGTCATCAGCATTAAGTCGACTTACAAACGCATGACCTTCAAATCTATCAGGTAAACCATGGTTTTGAAGTCCACATTTTACGTCAATATTCCAACCAAAACCATCTTTAGAAGGTGTTGACCTAACTTTGAATGGAGAACCACATTTTTTAGTAGCGCTTTGTGTTTCACTCTTTCCTTCTTTGTATTTTCCACCTCTATCGCAACCAAATATAACTTTGTCACTTTTTCCTCTCTTACCAGTTTTGATGTCCGAACGAGTTATTACAACAATGACTCTATTTCTGATTTCAACCTCCCTAATCCACCTAGTCGCCTCTTCTCGTGTAGCAAATTTTTCTGTAATCGAGAATATTTCCGTCGTATCTACAAATGTCTGGTTTTTATCGCATATCATCAAAGGAATGTCCATGTCTCCTAACATAAGTAACAAAAATTAATTTAAAAAAAACACGTTCTGAAACTCTTATGGGTAAGTTATCCGGTTTTGAATAATACTAAATCGGAACACTTCAACACAAGTTTTTAGAAACTATAAAAAATTCAAACCGAACCACTTATGACAATGTTATCCGGAGCTTTCTTGTCATTCAAAATCAAACCGGATAACTAGTATACAAGTTATTCAGTTTAGCAAAAAACCACTCCGGATGTATGAACATCAAGTTTTCCGGTTTGATAATGATACGAACTAGATTTCTTTACCCTTAATTATTCAGTTCTCGTCGTGTACTTTTAAATATTAGCAAAATTATATAAGTATGAATATAATTGTGAGGGTATGGGATACAATTTTTTAAAAATTAAATCAAATCAAAACAAATCAAATCAATGAAAAAATTATTTATTCAAATATTTTTTTTTTACTAAAAATTGGTTCAAACCAAACCAATTATATCCCTAGATACAACATCACATACTCTTCAACATAATAGATTGAGAAAAAAGAGTGAATATAACCCTACTTGCACCATTAGTCTCTTGTATCCTCTTTCACGAGCCACATTGATTCCTACCAACACTGCAAAGCTCAACCACAACACTGCAAAGCTCAACCACAACACCGCTACATTTTCCTATGTTCTTTGCGTAACCTCTAGCCAATTTTTTTTCTTCACAAAATTGATTATAAAACGGGTTGTTACCATAACTAGTTTTATAACCAATTATAGATTTTGTAATCAATTTTGGAAAGAAAAATATATATATTTTCAAAAACATATTTAAATTTTCAAATTTTGTTTTAAATCACATTCATATTTTATGTAACTAAGAGTCTTATTTTAATTTTTAAAAAAGGATTTTTTTTTCTTTATTTTTTAAAAATAAATTTTGTAAAACCGTTTTTTAAAATATTATAAATTTTTCTATATTAATTTTTTTTTAATTACAAGACTAATTTTGACATCATACAACTTAAAAATATATTATTGAAGACCAAAACATAGTCGAAATTTTAATTTTTGAAAAAAATTGTATCTCAAAAATGATTTTTATGAAAAACTATTTGAAATAGTTTCAAAATTAAGTAATTTTTTAAAATTTTGATATCCAAAAATATTTTCAATAAAATGTTATATATCTAAAATAATATTTTAAAAATAACTATTCAAATCAAATTTTCATTTGAAGTTTTTATGAAAAGTTTCTTTGTAAATTTGTTTTCCACAAAATTCTTTTACATAATAAAAGTCATTTTAAAAAAAAGTCAAAACAAACGGGCCCTAAATTTAGTCATAAAATCTATTTAATATTTTTTTTCCAAACGGTCTCGTTTATTGGAGAGTGATTTCTTATTAAGAGGAGTCAGGGTGATAGTCTGTCTATTGGAGAGGGTTTTTTCAAACTGCTTGTGTGTTTAAACATGTTTTACATGAAGAATTGTAATGCAATGAAAAGAGAAACTAGTTGATGATACCTTGTTTTTGCAGGATGTGGGAGCTTGAGATTTGTGAATTACAAGACCGGACACTAGTTATGCAGTAGGTGCAATGAGTAGATTCATGAGCAATTCAAAGACATCTAATCAAATAGCACCAAAGAGAATTCTAACTAAAATATCTAGAGGTATTAGGCAGTGTGGCCTATTGTTCCCAGCAAGCAAGGACAATAAGTAGATGGAATTTGAAGCAAAACATAGTTGCAATGTCTAGTTGTGAAGTAGATTACGTAGAATATGTGGCTGAAGCACAGGCTACTTGTCAAATAGTTCGGCTAGAACCCCTATTGGGAGAATTGAAGATCAAACAAACAAGGCGAATGCAATTGAAGGTTGATAATAAATCTGCCATAAGCTTGACAAAAAACCCCATTACAAATTAGATAAGCAAACACATAGAGACCAAATTTCATTTTGTTATTGTTAGGGATCAAGTAAGCAACGAGAAGTTAGAATTGAAGTATTACAAGGTATCAATCCAAGTTGTAGACATCTTTATCAAACCATTATTAAAGACATCATTTCAAGGAGCTAAGGAGAATGTTAGGTCTTGTGCAATTGGAATCCTTGATTGAATGGGAGTGGTGTGAACACAATCTAATTATTTGATCATGTTATGTAGTAGCTTATGTGCAGTTTGATCAATTAGTTGCAGTAGATTAGCAGTAAATCAATTAGCAACCAAATGTACAATGATAGTTAGTTGTTAGGATCTAACTACCATGTTGGTTAGTTAGTTAATCAAGCTCATGCATAAATATAGAAAGCATTCAATAAAATCAATAGCTCATTGATATATACTCTCTAATTTCTAACAAATTTATGTATATACATAACAAGCCCTTGAAAAGATAGGAAAGTCATGAAACTGGTACTGCATGTTTTCATCAGCATTTAAGTAAACACAACCTGTTCTCTCAGCTTCATTCAAACCTCAAAACAAGTCAAACACCGTGCAAAATTGTTCATTCATGATTACCTTATGACCCGGGTGCCTGTAGGGGTAGCAAACAGGCATACCCACCCCGCAAAAGCCCGCAAAACACGAGGCAGACATATTTGAGGGTGCGGACCTAACACCTATTCCCACCCTACATAAAAACGAGGGCAGGGCGGGCTCGCGGGCATTGAACCTTTTAGACCTAAAAATTACAAAATTGTATGTAAAAGCTCCTGCCCGCAAACGCCTGCGAAAAATAGGGCGGAGCGAGGCGGGCACATCGAAGGATGCAGGCCTAAAACCTTGAACCGCCCCACAAAAAAGAGCAGGCAAAACGGGTATGCCCGATGGGCCGGGCCAGTTTTGCCACCCCTAGGTGCCTGTTAAGTTACTATAACCAACAGAGAGAGAAATTAGTAGTGTACCATACATACCAGGAAACGCTTCTTATCTCCTTAATATTTGGTGTGATGCAATTAAAGATCGAGGTTCATCGTATGTCCCTGGGATACCACTAATAAGTATTGGAGTGATTAAATTAATATCATAACAAAGTATATGATTAAATCCAGACAAATGATTCACTAGCAAGGTTAACACATGAATCTATATTAAACATGGGGAGAGTAACCTTTGATGGGAAAAAACTTGAGAATCAGTGCTCAACAGAGTGCTAAATATATAAATAAGTGCAACATGATATCTATGGTGATCCTCTTCTTAAAATTGACACCATTGTTCACCGAGAACTGCTTGTTTTCTGCTTGGCCTTCTCAATGAGGGGCTTCAACTGCTTCTTCTCAGCCAGAATCTTTAGAAAGTTAAACAAAAAGGGTATGTAATTGTGTTTCCTACGGATGTTTTCTGTCCTCCATTTTTTGAATTTTTCTTCCTCCATTAAGATCTTCTCAGTAGCAGCTTCAATCCCAGCATTCACTTCAGAGAGAGAATTGTTCAATACTTCGAAACTGCTATTGTCCACCAGTCGCTCTGACTTTGATGCAGCCAGCTGCTGCAAAATCCGCTCCCTTCTCTTCTGAAGTTCCTTCAGCTCGGAAGTATACACTTCTTTCCTGTTCTTGACGATTGCTAGGAGGTTAAACCTTATCTCATTTTGAGAATACCTTTCAATTCGTTCCTGAATCACAGGTTGCACCAATTTAAGCCATTCCATATCACCTTGCCCACCAGCACACTGACCAAGGCTGATAGGACCCTCCTTCAATCCATCAAGCTCATAAAGTACTCCATCAACAGGTAGATAGCTTATAAAGTGGTAAACATCATCATCTTTACCAGCAGCCTTTTGCTCGTCAGGGACAAAAGGTTCTGGCCTCGCAAAGCTATTATGGGCTGTACGTATGGCCTCACTATTATTGATGGCCAAACCTTTGAGTTCAGGAGGAAAGTTCTTGGTAAATTCTTTCAGTTTTGTTAACTCTGGACCGATATCAATATCAGGTGAATTAATAAGAATAGACAAGATTGCCTGGGTTGCACAAGCATTATTAATTACCTACAAATGAATCCATAAGATTAGTTAGACCACAAAAGTACACAGCAATAATGATTTTGGTGTTTAAGTTTTAAAAGAAAAATAACCTGGCTAGCAAAAAATAAGTTGGGGTTGGGATCTTTGATTACAGCACGTTCATCCTTTTCTCCTGGACGCCATTTGAAAAGAAAAACCAACCCATAAACAGGCCTGTAATTGAGTACGAAACCCCCATAGATAGAGAGAGCAGACAAATGTTCACTTATTAAATATAACAATTAATAACCATCATTAAAGTTCAAGACAGACTGAGAAGTACACTGACCTAAGGCTATTGAGAGAGTCGTCATCCAGTGAATACAGTTCCTCAACCTGCCAAGATACATTTAGCATGAGTAGCATATAAATTTAGTTCTAACTGGAAAAACTAAATTCACAGAACCCTGGTTTTTACAGAGGCACTTTTGATGACAAATTGAAATATTTTGTAGGTCATTAGTTAAATTGAAAAGTAAAAATAAATGTCAGTAGAACAGTTCAAATCAATAATTTTCTGATAGTTTTCAGATTTCGTCATGACAGTACTAGATTGGATTCAATGAGCTGTATTCTGAATCAGCAAGAAATAGCAATCAACAATGGGCTTAACCCGTGCCCAAAAACTGCCATGCACAAGATTTTCTGAAAGCTGGAGGGAATGTAGACGGAAACGAATGCCATATCCATATTTTAGGACTCGTTTATAGCAACAAAATATGAATGCAATTTTGTTTCTTATGGTCTCTTTTATTTACGAAAGTGTCACCTTTCATTTCCTATTTATGTACATTTATAACAAAACAAAGAAAACAACTTCCTATTGTTTTAACTATTTCTTATGCAATTCTTCTTTCAAAATAAAAAATAAACCGAAATGTTTCCTGAAATAAATCAAACAGATCCTTAATTTTCATTTTCTATCTATGGTTCATGCTCGAAGGGGAGCTTTGGCAAAAGATAATAGTTGAACCAAGTGAGGAAGAGACTGCAATGGCGGTTTCAGGCTGCAATTAGCAGATGCTACAACCGTTATTCTTAACAACTGCTCGCAGACCAATAGCATCACACCAAACGCTGCCATTGCTACGCTATTCTGCTATGGTGTACTATTGACAATATAGATTCTTTCAAAACAAAAAAATAAACTGAAAACATCATCTGAAATAAATCAGCTTTGGCACAACAATAACAATAATAGTTCCAACCCTTCCTCTAGTAGCTTAATGGGTTTAGGGCATACCAAGCAAATTTAATATCCTAAAGAGGAAACAAAAATAGAACACTCCACCACAGACAAGCTAAAAACTATGATGAAAAATAAAATAAAATAAATGTCAAATATCCAGCAAATTACCTGTACTCCTTTCACTTGCATTTGCTGAATAAGTTCTGTAAATACACCTAGGGAAGAAAAAGAAAAAAACACCAACTTTAAATCAATGTACCAATCAAAATCAACATGAAACAAAAACCCTAAAAACCCTATGCACAATTTCAAACCAATATTCAATTCAAAAAATAAAAAAAAATAAAAAATCAATCATTAGGTATACCGGGGTCGGATTCAATAGTACACCAAGACATGATTCAAGTTTGTACAAAGCAAGCTGCAAAAAAAGGAAGAACACAAACTTTAAGCAATTATTTGTTTAAACTTTAAGCTAAAATAGTTAAAAAAAAAAAAAAAAAAAAAAAAAAGCCGTTCCTAATTTTCTCATCAGAAACCAGAAATATTGCAGTGGTGGAAGCACGAAAACGACGATGAAATTGAATCTAGTTCGCAATGAAAATAAGAAAGAGTATATACCTTTAGAGTTTTATCGTCGTCTGGTATATCTGTGTGACTCTGTGTTGTTAAGGTCGGGTTGCTTCTGCACTCTCACTGCAGGTGTATTCTATACTTTATACACCATCATCCATTATTCAATAACTTTTTTTTTTAATTACAAGATTTAATTTAAATGCAGTTTTAAAATTTATTTTTTCTCTTTAATTTAAAAATTAAATATTTGATCTATCTATTTTAATATTTTTAGGATTTTAGTCTCCGCCCCTTTTTAGAACATTTTTTTTATTTTGATAATAATATAAATTTTTATATTTATAAAAATTAAAAAAGTACGAACTATATTTATTTTTATTTTATTTTTTAATTAAATTATAAAATCTTATATTTAAATTAAAAAAGAAAAATGACTCGCATCCATTTTTTTAAAATAAAGGCATGGCATAATTAATCTTTAGGACTCTTAATTTTGAGCGAAATTTCGTTTTAGTCTCCAAACTAAAAAATTTTACATAATAATCCATTAACTTCACTTTCCTTAAACCATTTGTGGGTTTCTCTATGTTCTTTCATATTTATTTATCCATATTTTCTCCATCTTTCATTTTAAATTTAGGAAAAAATGAATCAAAATGCATAGAAACTGTGAAAAACTAAACTTGAAGGAACATGAATTTTCATCAAAATCCAAATCTATTTTTCATCCTCTCTACCTAAAATCCTAAAATAAATAGTTCTCAACTCGTAACAATTTATATCTCCAATTTTCCATCCCAAAAATCTAAAGAACAAAAATCTCAACCCATTTTTCATTTCAATCTATTGCATTTGTAAAAATAATTCTCAATTTGTAGCAATTTCTAATTGAATTAAAAAATTTCAACTATAAAATTAAACAAAGTGGATGAAGTTGAGTGATGAAATCAAGGAGGTGAGTGTTTTGGAGAAGGCTATGTTTGGTGGGAGGGAAGAGAATAAGAATTTTAAAGAAGAGAATATATGTGTTTTGTCGATCTGGATATCATAATAAATTTAATTGTGTTTTACATTTTAATTTTTGATATAATAAATCAACTTCAATTTAGAATAGTATATATGAGAATAACCAAACAATAAATTAGAAAATAAATCAAATTTATTGCTTTATTTTATTACAAAATTTGAAAAACAAATCATGGGCTTTGGTTATACCTAATTAATTGGAAACACAATTAAATTAATTTTAATAAAACATTCATGATAATTTAGTTTAATTTAGTTTAGTTTATTTTTAAATTTTTTAATTTAATATTTTATATATCATTTAAATAAAAAAATATTATAAAAGACGTAAAAATTATTATATGTAATATTTTAGTCAATAAAAAAAATATTTCAACTCAGTTATTAAAAGTCCAGCAAAACAAGTTTTAATGTTTTTTCAACAAAAATTATCAGAAAGGATTAAAATAGATAACATAGTATAAGTTAATGGACCATTATATAAGGGTTTTTTTTTAGATATCAAATAGAAACATTCACTGAAGTTAAGAGACCAAAAAAGATATTAAACTTAAAATAAATAAATAATTGTCATCAAATAATTAAACATTTAGAAATTTATATAAACTCAGTCATTATCACCAACTCTTTGTTCTTTTCAATCAAATCTTATCGGAAAAGTAAAATCTTCAATCCAAAAACCCATCAAAACCCATCATCATTTATTATTTATTTCATTAAATAATTTTATAAAATAATAAAAAACTTAAAATTGTTTTCAATATTTTAAAATTCAAAAATCACATTTCTCTAAATGTGTTGATAAAATTTTCGTCATTAATCAAAATTTAAAATACCCATGACCGCATTCATATGGTAATACATAACCACTAAGCTATTTGTGTTTCTTATTTCATATTTGCAATGCATATGTATATATTACAAAATGAGAAGGAGGATTAAATCCAAAAATGAAATAATTTTACAATTTGAATTTCTTCTTCTTCCTTTTCTCTAATATATGAAAATCGATGTTCAACTGAGAGAGATCATGCACTTGCAGCCCAATTGTTCTTAAACCAACTTGACACATGAGCGTATTTGTTTTAAAAAATGATTCACCATCATGCATACATAAAAATCACATTGGTACTTTAAGAAATAGAGAATCCAAACCTTGCTTCAAAAACAAACATGAAAATGAAACTTTAATGGAACACTAAATAAACATACATGAATACATCATAAAGAAACATATATCCTCTCATCGATCTGAAAAAATTATGGGTTTGTATAAAGGTTGGGCATGAAGATATGAATTCAAATCCCGAATTAGGAACTAAAAAAAAATTAGGTTACATGGACTAAAACCAAAAGCGCGCCAATTTATAGGGACGAAAAGAAAATTTAATTCAAAAATATGGGTTTGTGTTCATATTTTCATCCCTAACCATCATATAAACCCTGAACTTTTTCAAGCCGAAAATTATTCTTTGTTTTTCCTTTTCATAAAAATAATTTCTCACACTTTTATCATGACCAAAAACTACCACTGTACAATAAAAATTCACCATCATAGAAGCAACCCAACCTTCATATAAGCAACCAAAAATTAAGGTGCAGATGAAGAACAAACATTGCAAATGAAGGACACTTCAACACTTGTTTATTGTAAACAAAATTCTATTGTTGCTTATAACAACAAACCCAATGATCAAATAGATTTAACTTTAACAACATATCCAACAAGCAAATGGATTCAATCTTAACAACATATCTGAATGAGAAGAAAAAGAAGAATACAATGGTATTGAAGAGAGGAAGAAGAATACAATGGTATTGAAGAGAGGAAGAAGAAAGCAATGATATTTAAGAGAGGAAGAAGAAGTTGAAAAATCAATTTTAAACATCAAGTTTTAAATATATAAATTTCGGTGCATATAATAAACAAGTGTGTTGGTTGGTCTAATGGTTATGTATTACCATGTGAATATTATGGTCATGGGTTCAACTCCTCTTTAAAATTGTTAACCGAGTCAGCATTGCCACACGTTCCCAGAGACTAATGCCAAAACAAAACTAAGTTTATGTTAGAGTCAACCATATTTCTTAACAATAAAATTAATTAAATTTTTACCTTGCCCATAGCCAAAATTGAAACTCTGAAAAAATTCTTGTTCCCTACCTTGAATCTTGTCGAGATGAACAATTAGGCCTCAAACTTTCCTAGATTGGTTTAGGTATCTTTGTCACGCTCTCATCTTTGCAATGTAATCATTTTTAAAAGTATAAATAGTCTATTTTCCTTAACATCAAATTGCATGATATATAAAAAAGTAAAACAATCCTATAAATTTTTAACTATTTCAAATAATAAAGTAAAAATTAAAATATCAAAGTATTAATCATACAATTAAAATTTCAAATTATTAAAACTAAATAATAAAGTACAAACATATATAAACAAATATAAGTAGAACGAGTTCGGGGAGAGTTCAAAGTCGGTATTAATGCCACTCCTTTATCCGACCTGTCCCCATATTTTGTAATCGGGATAATTAAAACTCAACCAAAGTGGATTTACCCCATCAAACTTGGGACGAATTCGGGTGGGTATCTACGAGCATGAGTTATGTTGTCATGCCTAGGATCTTGTGGCGAGAAAGTGCATGGTGATGTAACTAAAAGGGTATAAGGAATGTAAGGCCTATCCCAAAAAAATTAACAAAAGTTTGAGCTTTTTTTTTCACGTTTGTAATGGAGAATAATGTTTGAAAGAGGATTGATGATGATGAATGTTAGAAAGTATGAAGAAAATATGCATGTGAGTTTGATTTTTTTTGTTCGAGAGAGCATTGGATTTGAGATGTTGTTTTGAAGGTTGGGGTGGAGATTCGATAAGAGCAAGAGGATGAGTACTTGTAGTCTTTTAGGTTTGGTTTATAATGAGGAATATTTGTGCAAGATATTATGAGTTTACTGAAAAAGAAGAATTCTAAAAATTTGATATTTTTTTGGTAATCATAGAGGATGAGTTTGCGGTTTATTGCAGCGGTTCGAGGTTTCTGGTGCAGCGGAAAGAAGGTTGACCTGTAAGGTTAGAACTATAACGCTTAAGTTATTAAGAGAATGAAAATTGGAATTTGAATGGGAATGATTGGAATACCTAAAGAGTGGCATATTTTTGTCTTTAAATGAGGGATATGGTTGGTAATCGCATGCGCACGGGATGCGGCCAACTATTGGATTAATCTGGGAGATTGGCATGGTATCCTCATGTTGGATACTCTATGATGTAGATGGAAAAAAGTCTACCTACTATTTTTGTGGAAACTTTTTACTTCGTTATTGGGCTTCCGCTTCTTGGGCTTTGCGGTCGCTCTATAATAGTTGCCCACCAAGCCCTTATATCTAGTTTATAGAGCGAGGATTTGTGACATATGTTGGTACTCAGCTAAGGATCTGCGGATGTGGGTGTCCTAAATGGGACGTTGTCGCTCCGGGGAATGGACGCATTAAGGGTCACACTTAGAAGTTGTATCACAAAGTTGAGAGAAATTGACATGTCTTTACTATTTGGTAGTGACCTTACTTCTTCTTTATTATTCTTGATTGCTTTTGGGTTGTTTTTAAGAATATTTTCACCACTGGCAATGTGTTATTGGTTGCATGGCCTTAATCGCTTGAATAAAGTATAAAGGATTTCGCAAAATATTCTTTTGCCTTTTTATGTGAGTTGTCTGTGAAGAGAGTGTTTTGTTATTCTATTATTGTTTCTTGAGATCAATTTGTTCTACTATTGAATCGAACTCAGAGGATCTTGTTAATTAATATTAGTTTTGCATGTTGGGTCAATCTTTCTTCTGAGCTCGAAGATCACGTTTCCCTTTATTCCCGCGTTACACCATTAGGGCATAGAGATTATACAAGTTCACTTTTTTGGTGTACCTATATCAATTATGTTTAAGATGTATTTCAAATGTGGCAACAATGTCAATCTCAATATATTTCATGCGATTGGGTGGATCCTAATATATTAAGGAACACTTCCACTTTCGTTTGTGAAGGTTTTTTATCAAGATTTGAGAGATGGGGTTCCTTCACCGATTAAGGGGTATTTTCACCTGATGAAGATAAGAGAATTTGCAGCCAGTATGGGGGATGTAGTGCCCCTTCCCATGAATGTTTGTTTTCCATCATAGGTTGTCGACTTCCCTTAAATGAATTTGAAGTCAACGTGTTGAATCATTTGTTAATCAGCCACTCGTAGTTACATTTGGAGAGTTGGGCATACGTTAAATTTTTTCAATATGGGTGAAAGTATAAGGGATGTAAGCCCATTGTGATGTTATTTTCCATCTTTTAAAGATACAAAACAACCCCGATTATGCAAATAGTTCCTGTTTTCTCTACTTAAGGCAACATATCTCGTATTTTGAAGCTTACTCTAAAAACTTGAAGGATTTTTATGACCGTTTCTATCTGGTTATTCCCTTGATTGAGGAGGCACATATAAAGGTATGTCGTTTGGAACTTGGCTTTACACCTACTTCTTTAGACATCTTCCAAAAGTATTGGACTTATGGTCATTATTTGATGGAGGTTGACTCGTGCACTTATAAGGAAGAAGACATACCTCTAGAGGAATTATATTTGAAAAGCTGACATGTGGCCTTCTATAAAGAGCTTAACTATGTTGGCGATGCTTTGAGAAACTGTACAAAGAAATGCATTCAGACTCGTTGGTTAGTGACGTCATGTTGAAGGAGGAAGGGGGGTTTGGTAAGTGGCATTAGGGCCCTAATTTCCTTGTTTATTTTTTCTTGAGCCTTTCTTGATGCCTCTTTCCTTAATCGCGCATATGGATGAAGAGAAAGGATGCCACACAACAATTGAGGAATGAAATCAGGGCGACCTCTACCATGGTTGGAATTATAAGTACCCCTTATGTCGAGGGAGCCTCTGTCTTGAATACGTCCCATGAAACACCTTCTAGTTTGATCATTGGGAATTCCATTCATACCATTACTCATCCTCCTCCTCTAGTAAAAGTATGAGATAATCCCTCCCAAATCACAGTAGGATGGATATAATCCACCTCGGGGTGGAAGATGTTCAAGAAGAGAAGCCTCTTTATAAATGTCCTAGGTTGAGAATTATGGAATGGTAAGCCTCTACTAAAATGGAGTCAAATTTGGTGTTCTTAGTTTGCCCTGGTTCTAGAATGGATAGAAAGTTAATGTCTTTAGTTTATAACGTAGATTATTCTTATTTCTTGGGTCTTTCTGAAGAAGGTCGATAAAGGGAATTGGCCAAACTAGCCTACCGTACTCGTCGGGTTCTTGCTATTTGGCGTTTAAAACTACTGGTCCATAATCTTATAGATGAGCGGGATCATTATTTGGAGAAGGTCTGAAGTGATTCTAACAAATTCCTGGCCATAGAGGTTGCTGTTGAACCTTTCAAATATCTAAGAAATTTGGTTGAAAAGGTACAATAGCTTGCTCGAGAGATACTGGGGGAGGAATAAGGTTTTGGCCTCCGATCCGTCGTCTTCATCCAAGGCAGAGGTCACTTTGGGAGAAGTGTATCAGTTCTCAGATCATTCTCGAAAAATAATTGAGGAATTGGAGAAGTCTTTGCGGTGCTTTTTCAGATTTCTTTGAAGTAAGTGGAGTATTTTTATCATGGTGTCTATGTCTCCTATTGAGGATGGGTAAATGGTCTCTCTAGAAGACTATCTCCCCTTCTTCTTTTTTTATGAAAATGAAGTGTTTGTTCCTAAAGTTCTTGTAGCTTTAACATTTTTTCCTGTAATATATATGTACACTTCAATTTATTTACTTATTCGTATTTTAACTAATTTGTAGAATTACTTATGGACCCAAGTTCATCTTTCTAGCACTCAACTTTTTCTTTGGGTTTTGCCCGAAGTTTATTTGAAGTCTCTGGGAACCTTATTTGGCCAATGGTGGTACCCCATCCCAGCCCTCAAGTGAAAACTTGGTTTATGGTTGATGTAACACCCCAGTTTTCATGTTTTTGTTTTTAATTAAGTTAAAATTAGTTTAATTAATTATTGGTGTGCTTATATATTTTTGTGGGATTTATGGACAAAGGTGAGAATTAGTTAGAATATTAGTTAATTTCAAATGATTAAAATAATAAGAAAATGAGGAATTTATGAGATTTGGGTGGAAATTGGGAATAATGAAAAAATGGGGTAAAATGGTGAGAAATAAAGGTAAGTTAGGGCCAAGGTAAAATAATTAGAAATATGAAATTAGGTTAATACTAATAAGAAGGATTAAGGAAGCATTTGAACTATCAGTACGTGAAATTAGAGAAATTAGGAGAAAGAGCAAATTATAAGAAGAGGCAAAACAAGGGTTTGAGAGAGAGGAAGAAGCCATGGTCGAATCTTGCTTTTGCTGAAAATTAAGGTAAGGGGATTACTTAAATATAAGTGTCGACTGCATGAAGGGTAGAGAGGTATCCTTACCCTCCTCTAGGTTTTTCATCCCTTTTCATCATTGATGATGTTTATGAGTTTTTGATGAAAAAGTATGAATTTTATATGATAATTGTTGCAATTGATATGTAATTTCGTGCTTTGTGTATTACTCAAAATTGTACATCTTGTATTGATATGAGTATGAATTTTGTTGTTTCCATTGATGTATTTTTTATCTCATGATCATAACCTTATATTTGTGATTAATTAATGAATTTGAATGTTAATTAGTGCATATGTGATGTTTTAATTATGGTATAATATGTATCTATTGTTTTCTGATCGATTTGGGGATTTGGGGTCAAAATCGGAGTTGTGATGGGGCTCCAATGGTGGAACTAGCGTTTCTAGTTTTTGTTGTTCTAAGGGTCTGCAATTAGCCCATAAAAGTTGTGCATAGCGAGCCTGCGCTTAGCCCACAAAAGTTGCGCTAAGTGAGCATGACGACCCAAAGTTGGAGTTTTCGACTCGAATCGTCGGCTGTCTCTAATTCTAGCGACTATTTGTTGCTGTTTTTTCTTGTTTGGTGAGGGGGTGAGTAAAATTGATATTTCTTAAGTATTATGTGAATATTTTATTCGATGTATGAGCATATGTTGTTGAAATGTTTGTATAATTATATGATGAGTTATAATTATATTTTGTTGTTGCATGTGGCTGATGTTTAACTATTGGCTAATATGTTTGACAAGTTTAATTATTGTGATAAATTATTATGAGGAATTGATTAACACTTGGAATGTGAATATAATTGTATGATCATGTATTATTGAATATATTTGCATATCATACTTGTTGTGTTGAAGTGATGGACTTATTGGCGATGTACACGGTCAAAAGTGGGGCCGATTGTGAAGGATCATATTTGCATGTTGTTGTTGAGTTCATGCATCATGGTCTATGGACTTCAGTTCAGTGGTGAGCTCTACTTCAGAAGTGGGGACCGAGAGCGAGTAGATGATTTTGGCAATGAGATTAGTGAAGTTTTCTTGATTCAGTAGTAGGGATCAGTGACGATTATGATATGCTCTCATTCAGAAGAGGGGACCAAGAGCGAGTATGGACGAAAATCAACAACATATATTTGATGTCTAAATCAGTATCACATGCATGTAAAGTTGAGTAGTGGGTACATCTGTATACATAGCTGCATGTGTGATTGAGTAATCATTATGATTGTTTATTATTGTGAATAAGCGTGTGATTGATGATTGTGTTGAATGTGTTACCCTTTCTACGTTTTGCATCATTAATATATTTGAGTGCATTCTCACCCATGTTTGCTTGTCTGGCGTTTGTGCTCCTCTGAAGTATAAAAAATCAGGTAGAGAAGTAGTTTCTTGAGCTAGAGGATGGAATTAAGGCCTCTTTAGGTATTTATTGCTCGAGTCTTTAGAGGAGTCACTATGATATGTGGCATTAGGGACAGGTTGTTCTATATTTCGTTCTTAGATATCTTATTCACTCTGGAGTTATTGAACCATTTTGTTATTCATTTGTTTTTGAAACGTTATATGTCAAATTTTATTGTTCATGCTGCTTAACTCACAGGATTATATTTTTTTTGGTTTTTATGTTTTATGAAACATGTGTGATACTCCAGGTGTTAAGTTAAAAATTAAGTTACTTTATTAAATGTCAAGTCGGGGAACTAGGGTGTTACGTAGTGGCATTAGAGCAGGTCGGTCCATTCGGCCAGGTTGTGGACTAGCTGTCATCCTTTGTGTATAACATGTGTGTGAACACTCTCAGCTGCTTATTTCATTTAATGCAAATTACTTTACTGTTTTTGATTAGGTAATCTGTTTTGAATGATTGTGCAGAAAGAAATGGCTGAAGGTAGAAAGGATGAAGAAATTTTTGAATCATTTCATACAATGGCTCAAGCGATGGCTCAGGCAAATGCAACTTTGCAGGTGAATCAGAATAATCATAATGGAGGTGCGGATGAATTTCGTGGGTTAGGGAAGTTTTAGAGGAAAAATCTGCCTACCTTCAAGGGGAGATATTGAAGGTGAGAAAATTACTTAGAAGGGGGGGGGGGGGGTTGAATAAGTATGACAAATAATCCAAGATTCAAACACAATTATTTTTATCCTGGTTCGTTGAACTCAACTACTCCAGTCCACCCTCTCAAGAGTGATTTGCCTTTCTCAGTCAAGGACTTAATCCACTATTTAATCAAACAGATTACAATAGTAACACCTAAGAACAACTGTTCTTAGTCTTCTCAAGAGCTACTGATCCCAACTGGATCCTCTTAAGGAAAACCTTTTACAATCAGTGTAAAACAATTACAAGAGTAAGAATGCTTCTAAGAAGCTGTTATCACAACTGTGATATTTCTCTTAAGTTTAAGAACAATGTTACAGCAAGATAAAATATAAGAGCTTTGAGAGATTTGCTTTGATGAGTGATTTTTGCAAGTTATTCGTTTTTGAAGAAGATGGAGTGAACTTCTTTATATAGGCACTTAGATCCATGAAGTCTTCTCAACGTTGAAGGCTGTGCTGAAAAGCCTGGAGCCTTTTTGTCTTTACATTGGAGGCTGTGCTGAAAAAGCCTGATGCCTTTTGTCTTTTACTTTGCAGAAACTTTCCTTAGAATGGAATGCACAGATAAAACCTTTTTGTCTGTGTTCTTGTGTCTAACACAAAATAGGAAAGAGCTGTTGAGATATGCCAACGTATATATTCAAATCTTCTTTACTAAGTAAGTTCAGCTATCAACATTAGAGTCTGGATCTTCAGAATCTCCAGAGTAGAGATCTTCTGGATCATCAGAGTCTTGGGATGTTCTTCAGATTGTGCTAAATCAGAGTATGAGCAGCTTGTGTGCTTGAGCGTGTAATTCTGCCAGAGCAGAGTCTTCTATATCAGATTCTCAATACTTATGCAGCGCAATATCTTCAGAGTCTTCTGATGACTAAGCTTCTGATCTCTCAGAGTCTTCTATTCTTTAGAGGCTTCTGCTTCAGAATCTTTAGTAAATAGCACTCAGATTCTTCTTGAGGCAGCGTTCAGATCTTAATCTAAGATGCTCTTGAACCTTTGAAGCCTTTCATAATATCATTGTTCAGATCCAAATTTGCTCTTTTAAGAATATTTTCTTTAGTACATGTAGCAAACAGTCTAGAACAAATTTAGAGTATATAATTCTTGAATACAAAATTCATAAGTGTTATCATCAAAACATAGAGATATAACTAAGAAACAATCTGTGTTCTTACAATCTCCCCCTTTTTGATGATGACAAAACATGAGGAATTTTGTTCAATAAAAAGATATGAATTATAACTCCCCCTGAGATTAACAATCTCCCCCTGAAATAAATACTCTAATAGAAGAAAACACTTCCCTTTTTGATTAAGTATATTTCAGATTCAGAGCCTGATGCAAGAGGTTTGACTTTCAGAGTCAAATGTTGATACTAGATAATTAAGACTTTCTTCAATCAGAGCGCCTGGTTATCATCTTGCTTGAAATATCTTTCAGAGTAAAGGTATCAGAGTAATCTATCAGAATTGATTGAATACTCAGATTTGCTTTGAAGATCAGGTTCTGGTTGGAAAAGTCTCAGGGTAACTTCAATGAATTATGTCAGATATATCAATGTAATCTGAAAGACTTAAATTCAAAGTAAGTTAATAAAATGTCTGAATTTCAGTTTTAGTAATTGCTTATAGTTTGAACAATCAGATTCTCTTTTTCTCCCCCTTTTTGTCATAATCAAAAAGATTTTTAAAGACATAAAGATACAGAAGAAAAGAAGCATATAGAAGCAAAAACATCAACATGAAATTAAACATACCAAAGTTCACAGTCAAACAGGAAGATGCCAAAACGCATAACATAACAATAAGAAAACAACAAAAGCAATAACATGTGCAAAAACGACAAATAAAACTAAGTCTGGCGTGAGGCAATAAGGGTCAGAAGCTCTGTCATTTTGGCAGTTGACTCTTCTTGCTTAGACATCCAGGTCTTGATCTCATCAGTTGTCTTCTCTTGCTTGATCATCCAATCTTTTATTTCCTTAACATCATTCACAAGCTCTATGACCATAGATGAAGAAGGAGCAGCAGGGTTCTCTTCAGATTGGTTCTCTTCAGAAGCTTGTTCAACCATTTCAGATTCAGGAGCCTCTGGAGGAGCAGCTTCCAGAAGTAACACAGGAGGAGGAGGAGGCATGTTCATCAGAGTTACCTTGATTAATTCTGCAAACTTAGTCTTAGCAAGCTTAGAGCATTTAGCTCTAACTTTTAACGCAGCTTTGTTGAACATCTAGATGAAACGCTTCTAAGCAGCATTTGAAACAGTTGGATCCAAACTTGACATGCACACATCCTTAACACGAGTATATTCAGAATTTATCTCCTTTTTGAAAATTTCAAACATAGCATTAACACATGATCCTAGATCTGACTGTTCAGACTGTTCAGAGGGATTAGGATTAGGAGTGTTAACAGGAGTAGGTTCAGATGGTGTAGGTTCAGATGATCGTGGTTGAGGTGATGTTGGTTGAGATGTTTGGATGTCAGATTGAGGGAGTTCAGATGGTTGAGGAATGGTTTGTGTTTCAGATGGATTGGTTTCAGATGGTTGAGGGATGGTTTGGGTTTCAGATGTTTGAGTTTCAGATGGTTGAATTTCAGATGGTTGTAGTTGAGGTGGAGAGTTTGGTGGAGTATGAAACATGGAAATGTTAAGATGTTCCTTCATAGCACTTTCAGAACGTGCTTGTTTGAGTGACTCTGGTTCAACATCAGATGAATCAGATGATTCACAATCAGAAGATTCATCTGAGTGAACAGATGTTGAAGAAATTATAATTGATTGATTGAGGGGTTCTATATCCAGAATATTGTCAGAAAGATTTGGATCTTCTGATGGAATTGGTTGTTCAGAGTGTTCAGTTTGAACAGTCTTTGGTTGGTTTGGTTCTGAGATGATTATTTCTGGTTGGAGAATCTCTAACTGGGGATTATCTGGTTGTGACATTGCTGGTTGTGGAATTTCTGATTGAAGAATTTCTGGTTGAATTGTTTCTGTTTGTGGAATTTCAGGTTGAATTGATTGAGTTTGTGGAATTTCTGATTGAAGAATTTATGGTTGAATTGTTTCTGTTTGTGGAATTTCAGGTTGAATTGATTGAGTTTGTGGAATTTCTGATTGAAGAATTTATGGTAGAATTGTTTCTGTTTGTGGAATTTCAGGTTGAATTGATTGAGTTTGTGGAATTTCTGATTGAATTGTTTGAGGGGGTTCAGATATAATATGAGGTTGGGGTTCAGAGGGAATTGGTACAGAAAATGGTTGTGAATGTACTGGTTCAGATGAGGGTGGTTCAGATGAAAGATTTGCAGATTGTTTGGGTTTTGAAGTTCTTTGTCTAAGCTTTGGAGAGAGGTGTCGTGATGAAAGGGGTGAATGAACAGCAGGTGTAGGATCAGATGTTAATACCTGATGAATAGTGTCTCTAATCTCTTCCAGAGTGGCATCTCTAGAACTAATTCTGGCTTTCTTTGCTCCTTTCTTCTTCTTCCTTGGAACTTCAGATACTTTCCTTTTCTTCTGAACCGATCCTTCTTCAGCTTTCCTCTTACTACGCCTTTCCTTCATCAGATTGGGCATTTCTTCTCCTTGTTTCTGAACAAGATTAGTAGGTAGAGGAATTCCTTCCTTTAGACACTCTGCAATGTAAGTCCAGACAAATTCCTTTGGTTCATCTGCACTGAACATTGGAAAGTCTTCTAAGGGTATCCTTCTGCCATTGACCTCCTCAGAGTTTATCTTCCTTAGTTTTCCATTCAGCTCTGAAATGATTTTCATCCTTTTCAGATTGAGTTCATTTATCTCAGATCCAGTGATGTATGACAGATCCTCTGTTATCTTTGCATCTGTCAGATGCTTTACCAACTTGTTTTCAACAAGGATGTCTGAAATCAGTCTTCCCAGAGGTATCCAAGTTCTAACTTTCCCAGCTTTAGCTCTGACCTCTTCTCTAGTCTCTTTGACATGAGTCAGAAGATGACTGAAGATCAGATAGGGCAGATCCACCTTAACATTCTGGCTGATGCAGTACATGAAATACAGATGTTCTGAACTCACATAGACTGGTGAGTTGGATGACTTTCTGTGAAAGATTGTACTCATAAATATCTTTACCCAGATCCTATAGATAGGTTTCAGATCTTTAACCTTACTTGTTGGTGTCCCAGCTACAGTGATTTCTTCATATACCTTAGCCATATCAATACGTGAAGAGGCAAGGTTCGAAACTCCATCAGATTCTGTATAACTGAACAGTTGCCTGATCAGTTTCTCAGTAATCACTATCTCCTTCCCAAGGACAGATGAGTGAATAAACTTAGGACCAGTGCTAGCGTGAATCCAGAATTCCTTTACAAGAGTTGGGTACACAGGACCCATCAATCTCTCAAAGTACTTCTCCCAGCCTTGAGCTTTAATGGCCGTTGTTAGGTCAAACCCATTTTCCTTTAATGATTCAAGATTAACGAAGCTCTCACACAGAACCTCAAGATCTGCTACTGGAGTAAATTGGGTGCGTTCTGTTTTCTTGTACATTATAGTTTTGTTGGAGATTTCAGCAGCATTTGATGTAGAAGCCATTGATGAAGAAGAAGATCTTGATTTGGGTTTAGGGTTTTTGTAGAGGTTGAAGAGAGAACAGAAACGCATAGGTGTAGTGAGTGTGGAAAATGTGAAAATAGTGTGATTTAAGGTATTTATAGACAACTAAAAATCAAGCATTGGGCACATCAAAAGACACATACGCACGTTTGTACAGCATTTAATGAAAGTAATCATTTCACATTAAAATTATGACAACTGGGGGGAAATCCAAAAAAAGTGAGATTTTCAAAGCAATACCTCAAACGTCAATTCAGTTGAGCACTCCATCATTTCAGATACTGAGTGACACGTGTTTGCTTTGTATGTGCATCTGATGTCTCTCAAGAAATGAAACGTTTCCAACTTTCAGATCTTCTGAGTTTGTTAGTTCAGAGTTTCACACAAATAAATTAATTAAAGATAAAAGAACAATTAGTTAGATGAAATACTTCAGATCATTAAACATTTTGCATCTGAGAAGTTGCCTCTGATAAATATTACTCTAGACAAAAATCCATACAAATATTTTTCAGAATGAACTTAAATCTATCTTCAGCAAGGGGTTTTGTGAAAATATCAGCCCATTGATGATCTGTATCAACAAAGGCTAGATTGATTATGTAATACCCAAATTTTTACCCTTAAGATCCCACATTGCATTTTCATTTTTGCATACACAAACAAGATCATACTTTTTGGTTCTTTCATCCTTGTGTTTCTTATTTACTTTATGTTTGTTTCTGTTTACTAACCTCTAACTAAAATACCAAAAATATTTTTCAATTTTTTTGTTTCTTCTTCTTCTCTGTGTGTTTAGGGTTTTGCAAGGAAATTGATGGCAAAGACATTCATTCGAGTCTAAATCAGATGAAAGTTTGACCTCATCTTGGTCGAACTATCAAGAGTTTGCTTCAACTATAAGTTACCCGTGGTGGTGGGCTATTTTCTCAGGAAATGTGATTGTTCAAGGTCAAGTTGTCCTATATCAGAATTCATCAGTTTATCGAGCAGTGTTTTATGAGAAGTATGTCTGGAATCAATGATCATGTAAATACTTCAAACCCCTTTGGATCAGTTGCATCACACAACAAAGTAAATCATGAGCATGGTTTGACCAATGGAACTTTTGAACCCAAAACTTTTGTCCCTCACGGGGACTTTGCTCAACAGTTAAATTATTCAAACACAAAGTTCAATGATCAAAAACAATTCTCAAATGTTTTTACTGAAAATCAGAACTCCCATAATTATTCCCAGCAATCAATCCAAGGTGGACAGTATGCCCCTCATGCTGGAAGATCATCTGCTGGACGTCCTTCTCATGCTCTGGTAACATTTAGATTTGGCGGAAAACTCATCATAATGAAAGATCCAAGTGTTTTGAGTGCATCATATGGAAGCCAGGATCCTGCACAAGGTTCTATATCTGTGTTGAACTTGATGGAAGCTGTCACGGGAAGCATCAGTTCTATGACTATTGGAAATGCTACTGGTGATTATTTTCGTGCTTTAAACCAACAATCTTTCCCAGGTCCATTGGTCGGTGGTAGTGTTGGAAGTAAGGAGCTGTACAAATGGTTAGATGAGAGGATTGCACGCTGTGAATCACCTGATATGGATTATGAGAAAGGCGAAAGGTTGAGACTCCTCCTCTCCTTGCTTAAAATAGCTTGTCAGCATTATGGAAAACTGCGTTCTCCTTTTGGTACAGACACCATACTAAAAGAAAATGATGCTCCTGAATTAGCAGTTGCAAAACTTTTTGCATCTGCCAAAGTGAGAGGCGCAGAGTTCACTCAGTATGGGATGCCAAGTCATTGCTTGCAAAATTTGCCATCCGAAGAACAAATGAGGGTAATTACTGCTAAGGTACAAAATCTTCTTGTCTCTGGCAAAAAGATGGAGGCCTTACAGCATGCACAAGAAGGACAATTGTGGGGACCTGCACTTGTTCTGGCTTCACAACTTGGTGAGCAGTTCTATGTTGATACAGTGAAGCAAATGGCTCCACGCCAGTTGGTTGCGGGGTCTCCTCTACGCACGTTATGCCTTCTAATTGCTGGACACCCAGCTGAAGTGTTCTCTACCGAAACCTCAAGTAGTGGGTATCCTGGTGGTTTTAATATGCCTCAGCAATCTGAACAGGTTGGATCTAATGGTATGCTTTACGATTGGGAAGAGAATCTGGCTATAATAACTTCAAATAGAACCAAAGGTGATGAGCTTGTAATTATTCACCTCGGTGATTGCTTATGGAAGGAAAAACGGGAGATTACTGCTGCACACATCTGCTATTTAGTTGCTGAAGCAAACTTCGAGTCATACTCAGACTGCACAAGACATAGCAGCTCCTGTAGAAGAGGAAGAAGCAGGTGAAGGAATGGATGAGATGGAATTTACTGAGGCTGAGAGCAACATGAATGATTTGGTTGCAGAGTATCAACAGTACCAAGACGCCACCGCAGATGACGATGAGTATGAAACGGAGCAGTAGTGTTGAAGTTGGCAATCTTGGAAATGTCATTGAAGCTAGCAAGGGTCTGGCTGCAGGTGATGGGAGCAATTGGAATAATGCCATGTCTCAAACTACTAGTTTGCCGGACGGAGTCAATAGTGACAAAAGCATAGATAGTGGAATGATCAAGGAACTTCTTATATCATTCCGGAGAGCAACTGGTCAAAAGCCCCAGCGCATCATATTTTACAGAGATGGAGTTAGTGAAGGGCGATTTTACCAAGTCCTGCTGTTTGAGCTTGATGCAATCCGGAAGGCCTGTGCTTCACTTGAACCCAACTATCAGCCTCCTGTGACTTTTGTGGTGGTTCAAAAACGTCATCATACTAGGCTTTTTGCCAGTAACCACCATGACAAGAGTTCTGTTGATCGCAGTGGCAATATATTACCTGGAACTGTTGTGGATTCTAAGATCTGCCATCTGACGGAGTTTGACTTTTATCTATGCAGTCATGCCGGAATACAGGGTACAAGCCGGCCAGCTCATTATCATGTTTTGTGGGATGAAAATAATTTTACTGCGGATGCTTTGCAAAGTCTAACCAACAACTTGTGCTACACATATGCCAGATGCACCCGTTCTGTTTCAATTGTGCCCCCTGCTTATTATGCTCATTTGGCAGCTGCTGCTGGGCGTAGTTCACGTGCACCGGGTGCAAATGCTCCTGTTAGACCCTTGCCTGCGCTGAAGGAGAATGTCAAGAGAGTCATGATTTATTGCTGTTATCATATTTGAAGTTTGTTGAAGGACTGCTGATAATTGAAGTTTGACGAACGACTGGTGGACAGGTTTACTATTATTACCCATTCTCAGCTCTTTCAAATCCTGCAAAGCTTTACAACGATCTTAGATGGAATGTCACTAGGCCACAAGGTTTTGAGGCTGTAATGCGCGTGAGATGCAGTCAGGGCATCCAAGTACAGGATTATTATGGCAACTTTTGTAAACGGATCCCAACAGATGTTGACTTACATAATGGCTGGATTTGCTCCGGATCAAGAAATTGATCTGTATGAGGAAATAAAATTTGATCCTAAAATCATGTGTGAACTTGTTGACAAGAAGTGTACTTTTCGTGATAATCAGCTAGAGGATGGTGATATTATTTGCTTCCAGAAGAACCTTCAAGCTGGCGAGGAACAACAATATTGCTATCCGGATGTTTATTCATTCTTTGATTATGTGCAAAACCGTCAAGTTTTTCGCTTTAGGTTTTTGGAGAAACCCAAGGAGGATGAGTTCAGTCTTGAGCTGTCAAAGCTTCACACTTATGATGATGTTGTAGAAAGGGTCTCTCAACACCTTGGTTTGAATGATCCTTCTAAAATCAGACTCACATCTCATAATTGCTACTCCCAGCAACCTAAACCACAACCTATCAAGTACCGAGGAGTGAATCATTTGTCTGACATGCTGGTTCACTACAATCAGGCTACTGATGTTCTATACTATGAAGTATTGGATATTCCTTTGCCTGAATTGCAATGCCTAAAAACGCTCAAGATTGCTTTCCATCATGATGCCAAGGATGAAGTGATGATAATTAGATTACCGAAGCATAGTACTGTGGCAGATGTAATTAATGATCTAAAATCAAAGGTAGATTTATCACATCCTGATGCGGAGCTTAGATTGCTTGAAGTATTCAATCACAAGATCTATAAGATTTTCCATGTCAATGAAAATATTGAGAATATTAATGATCATTATTGGACATTACGAGCAGAAGAGATTCCGGAAGACGAGAAAAACTTTGGCCCTCATGATCGGATGATACATGTTTATCATTTTTTGAAAGACACTGCTCAAAATCAGATGCATGTTCAGAACTTTGGAGATCCGTTCTTCTTGGTTATCCGCGAGGGTGAGACATTGGCTGAAGTCAAATTGCGGGTACAAAAGAAGTTACAAGTTCCAAATGAGGAGTTTTTAAAGTGGAAGTTTGCGTTTGTTTCACTTGGTCGTCCTGAGTACCTTCAAGATTCAGACATTATTTCCAGTCGGTTTCAGAGAAGGGACATATACGGCGCATGGGAGCAATATCTTGGTCTGGAGCACACAGACAATTCACCAAGAAGATCATATACAACCAATCAGAATCGTCATGCATTTGATAAACCAATAAAAATCTACAACTAGAGGAAAGCTTGTATCATCTTGACCAGTCAATTTGGTAGTACTATGTCCGACGGCAGTTGAAGCTTTCTCGTGGTAGGAAAAAATACAGTGAAGCTGTATATCTCCTTCTGAGTAGTCTGCCCCAGCTTCACAGCAAGTTGATAAAACTTGTTGAGTTATTGAACAAGACTGTCAAAGATTATAACCAAGTGGTGAATACCCTTCAGGCCCTTTATGAGATTGCTATCAGAGAGCTCATTTTCGCTTAAGAATCAGGCAACAACATGACCACCAATTGTTTGGACTTACTGCTCATGGTATAAATTTAGAGTCAATGTAGAAAACTTGCAGCAAATGGATTACAGGCAAAGAATTGTATCAATAATTTTAATGGAAGACAAGAGCTACCAATTCTTCAGAGT
Organism: Lathyrus sativus; assembly: GCA_963859935.3. Classification (NCBI taxonomy): domain Eukaryota; kingdom Viridiplantae; phylum Streptophyta; class Magnoliopsida; order Fabales; family Fabaceae; genus Lathyrus; species Lathyrus sativus. Next base: position 523,390,099 of record OZ012740.1, on the reverse strand, counting down.
TTATCTGCCGACGTAGGAATTCCGCATCTTGGTTTTAATGATTGCACATCAATTACAGCGTGAAAGCTTCAATATTATCAATAGGCGATGGCGGCATCAAGAAGCGGCAGAAAATAGAATTCTGTGGTAGCAGAGCTTTGTTTTTATCCAGACTATTTTCACGTATCTAAGCCATAATCCCAAGCCATGTGAATATAATTCAAGCTGTGAGATTACCTCCAAGCTGACCCCACAAGCCTTTAAAGCTTTCACCAAGTGAAGCCATGAGCAAAAATCCACGTCACATATTTAAATTTGAGCTGAAATCAGAAAAAGAGAATAACACGTGAGCTACAAAGGAAAAATCAAAAACGACATGAAAAAGTTTCTCCTCAAGTCACGCATAACCTGTAGCAACCAAAACGCAGAAAAATATCACAAACGGCAAATCATTTTTCACTCACTCTCATCTATAAATACAATTCATCTCTCACTCATTTTCTCAAGCTTGAAAAGCCAGAAAATCCCTGCTGAAAACTTGCCAATACTCATCTTCAACCTTCAACCGAACTACTTTGATCAATTCCAAATTCACCATTCTTCATCACTCTTCTTCCATTTCCTTCAAATTCTTTCCCATTTCAAAGCAAATTGGAGCTAGAGCAGTAGAAAAGAGAAGAAAAAAGTTTTAATTGACATTTACCTCGACTTTGAAGGTAGTTTGGAGTGAATTTCTCTTTTCCGCTTCGTTTCCGTTGTCGATCATTCTTGAAATTGTTGGTTGCATCATGTGGAACTTTTCATTTCGATCGATTTCGTATACCTTTCAAGCTCCGCCGCTGCCGGATTGAGCTCCAACATCACGGAGAAAGTGATGGCATTGAGAGCTTCAACGTGAAGCTTCATGAGGAAGATGTTCATTCTGTTTGTTTTTCTTTCTTTTCTTTTTTTTTTCCTTTTCAATTTTGTTTTTTATTTCAATTTTTCTTTCTTTTTTATTATTTCTCTTAAGAACCGGGCCGTGTGGGCCTTTCCTTTTTTTTTCTTCTTTTTGTTACTAGTTTATATTTTAAATAGTACTCTTGAAGAAAAATCTTGAAAAATTATTTGAAACATATTTTAATTTGGATTAATTGTTGGTTTGTTTTGGATCCTAAATTTTGATAAAATTTCATCAATATCAATGGACTTTGGGTGTCGATTTTATCCACCAAGAGAAGTGATTGATATTGATGATGATTTAATCGATTTAAGATTCAAATTGAAATTTCTTTTCATTTTAATTCTCTTTCTTCTTCTTTTTATTTTTGATCGATGAAATCTATGGATCATAGATTGTTGATTATCAAGGTTGTTTAATCTTCATTATTTCAAATCTATGGACGAATAATCATTGAGATAATTCTCCGTACTTTGGAATAGTGATAGATTACCTTTGATTAATTGATGAAAAATCTTGATTATGATGAGATCACTACCTCTTTTCTTTTTGTGTGGCATGTTTTAGGAGAGTGATTTACATATCACTTCTCTAACATGTATTAACACTAACATTTTATTGACCGGCCTCAGATAGTCGTGGTTTCTACATAAACCCGATTACGATTGCTTAACATAGCGCTAAAGTGTCCCTTAATCGGAAAATGATCATTCGTGGCTCAAACTTACGTTTAAAAGTCCAAGTATGTTTAGTTGCTTGTCTTAAGTCCAATACCTATGAAAATCATTGTTAGGAGGCTTTGATTCTATCAATCCTCTAATGAGTTTTCATTAATCTTGGTCTAAAGTGCAAGAATTAATCATCATTGATCATATGTTCTAACCACTAATTACTAATTCACTAACATTATCTTTGTTTAATTTTATTTATATTCTCTTCTTACTCCTTATTTCTTACTTTTATGCTTCCATATTATCATTTCATATCATATATTTGTTTATGTTTATGTCATTTCTCTTTTGTCCACTTGGACCATATCTTGTTCAAAACACTAATAAAAGGATAAAAAAATCTCTAAAAAACTTGGTGGTTATGCTCTTGGACTACTCTTAGACCTTGGACTTCATGGACCTTTGGACTTAGAATTAGGACTCTCATTCCTATGCTTGGAGTATTGTGGATCTTAGCCTTTATTTGGCTCGCTCATTAGCTTATGCTTTAAATCGGATGGAATTCTTTTTGCTTGCTATGGAGTGTGCTACAAGTCGGTTAGATCTTTCTTACCTCTGGCTTTTATTTTGGTTTCTATGATAGTCACTTGATCTCCTCCCCTTCTTAAATTTTCAAAACTTTCTCCCTCTTTCAAAACCTTCTTGGTTTCAAACTTCAAAACCGCTTTCGCAATAAAACCTTGACTTTCGTCAAGTGATTTTTAAACTTTGTTTTTTCTTAATAAAAGTCAATCAATGTTAATCATGCTTTGACCAATTTCAAAAGACATAAAAAATACAAAAACTCATCAACTCTTTTTGTGCCTTTATGCACTTTTTTCACTTTAAAACTTTTCATAAAGTTTAGACATGATTCATTTCTATAGTTGAGATGTAAATCTCCTATTCCCCATATTATTAAGACTTTGACATTTTCCACGTTGATGTTGAGTGATAGTCTTGTTGATAATCCAAGCAAATCCTCCATCTTTATGTGACGCAGATGTTGTCTTAATACTCGTGGGTGGATAGTCGCAGTTTTCTCCTTGAAATGAAGACTTGTCTTTACATCTAAAATCAATCAAAACCAACAAATTTTTGTCATTTGTACCACGAACTATGGGGTTTTGATCCCATATTGCACTTTGTGGGTATGTAGGCATGAGACGATAAGTCTCTCCAAACACAAAAATCTAAAAAAATAATTCTCTTCTCATCTCCCCAATCTCTTTTCAAACAAACCATTTTCAAACCAAAAAGCGTAAATATTTCAAAGGGCTCCTATAGAGTACTATAAACGTTTTGGGTGCTAACACCTTCCCATTGCGTAACCAACCCCCTTACCTCGATCTCTGTCTCGTGTTCTTATTTTAGAACTCTTTGGTTTTGTTCGCTCTTTTTCCTTTCCTTTATTTGGATAAATAAAAGTGCGGTGGCGACTCTTGTTTTTTGAGTTAAGCTAATCAATAGCTTACGCTCACAATTTTTACCGCTACAGATTACACCCTTCTGAACATAGTCTCTGATGAAGTGATGTTTAATTTCTATATGTTTAGCCTTAGAATGCAAGATTGGATTTTTTGACAAACATATAGCAGAAGTATTATCACAGAAGATAGAAAGATTACTCTCATAGATCTGATAATCTTCTAACTGACTCTTCATCCAGAGCATCTGCGTACAACATCCAGCAACAGCAATGTATTCTGCCTCTGTAGTTGATAGTGCAATAGTGGGTTGCTTCTTGCTGTACCATGAGATCAGATGACTTCCAAGAAACTGACAGCTTCCAGAAGTGCTTTTACGTTCAACTCTGTCTCCAGCATAATCAGCATCACAGAATCCAACTAATGAAAATTCATCAGATCTTCTGTAACACAGACCCATGTTAGTAGTACCTTTCAGATACCTTAGAATCCTCTTAACAGCTGTTAAGTGTGATTCTCTAGGATCTGATTGGAATCTTGCACATAAGCAGACACTAAACAGAATATATGGTCTAGAAGCAGTCAAGTATAGAAGAGATCCTATCATACCTCTATAGAGTTTCTGATATACCTTCTTACTTACCTAGAGTTCTTGTAGGGTGCATTGGAGTCTTTGCCATTTTACTATCAACCATGTTGAACTTCTTCAGAAGCTCTTTAACATATTTGGTTTGATGTATGTAGGTGCACTCTGGAGTCTGGTTGACTTGGATTCCCAAAAAGAATCTCAATTCTCCCATCATGCTCATTTCAAACTCTTCCTGTATACATTTAGCAAACTCCTTTCCAAGCATAATATTTGTTGATCCAAAAATAATATCATCTACATAAATTTGACAAATCAACAAATCTTTCTTAACAGTTTTACAGAATAAAGTTGTATCCACTTTTCCTCTGATAAAGTTTTTCTTCAGAAGGAAATTGCTCAACCTCTCATACCAAGCTCTGGGAGCTTGTTTTAATCCATAAAGAGATTTCTTTAGTTTAAAAACATGATCTGGAAAGTTTTCACTTTCAAAACCAGGAGGTTGGTGGACATATACTTCCTCTTCTATAATACCATTAAGAAAGGCACTTTTAACATCCATCTGATACAAAGTGATGTTATTCTGTGCAACAAATGAAATAAGAAGGCGTATAGATTCTAACCTTGCCACTGGAGCATATGTCTCAGTGTAATCAATACCTTCTTGTTGACTGTATCCTTGAGCAACCAGCCCTGCCTTATTCCTTTCAACTTCTCCCTTTTCATTCAACTTATTCCTAAAGACCCATTTTGTTCCAATAACATTGAATCCTTTAGGTCTATGAACCAGATCCCAAACTTCATTTCTGGTGAATTGATTTAGCTCTTCTTGCATGGCAATAATCCATTCATTATCTTTCAGAGCCTCATCCACAGATGTTGGTTCAATTATTGACACTAAGCCAAACAATGAAGATTCAGATGTTCTGAGATAGGATCTTGTCCTGATTGGATCATCTTTCTTTCCAATAATCACATCTTCTGGGTGAGATGCCTTGATTCTGGAAGAAGATCCTCTGACATTTGATCTTTCAGAAATGTGTAAGTTGTCCAATTGAGAAGATAGGGGAATAGCATCTGGAGTTGCTTCAGATTCCTTTTCTTTAGCCTTTTCTTCCTCTGATCCTTCAGAGTCTGTGAGAATCACTTCTCTATCTGCAGAATTCTCAAACTGCTTTGGCTTTTCAGAGCCAAGCTTATCATCAAATCTTACATGAATAGATTCTTCCACAATCTGTGTTTCAGTATTGAATACTCTGTAGCCTTTAGAGCGTTCAGAATAACCAAGCATGAAACACTTATGTGCTTTGGAATCAAACTTGTTAAGATTTTCTTTAGTGTTAAGTATATAACAAGTACATCCAAAAGGATGAAAATATGAAATGTTAGGCTTTCTATTCTTCCACAGTTCATATGGAGTCTTTTTCAGAAGAGGTCTTACAGTCACTCTGTTCTGAATGTAACAAGCTGTGTTGATTGCTTCTGCCCAAAAGTGTTTTGCCAGATTTGTCTCATTGATCATGGTTCTGGCCATTTCTTGCAGAGTCCTGTTTTTCCTCTCTACAACCCCATTTTGTTGTGGAGTTCTAGGACAGGAAAAATCATGACCAATTCCATTTTTAGAAAAATATTTTTCAAAATATTTATTTTCAAATTCACCCCCATGATCACTTCTGACTTTTATAATTTTGAAATCTTTTTCAATCTGGACTTGCTTGCAGAAGTCAAAGAACACAAAATGTGACTCATCCTTGTGTTTTAAGAACTTTACCCATATCCATCTACTATAGTCATCAACAATGACTAATCCATACTTCTTGCCTCTGATGGATGCAGTTTTCACTGGTCCAAACAGATCAATATGAAGTAGTTCTAGTGGTTTGGAAGTAGAAACAACATTTTTTGATTTAAAAGTTGTTTTTGAAAACTTCCCTTTTTGGCATGCTTCACAAAGAGCATCTGAAGTGAACTTCAGATTAGGGAGTCCTCTGACAAGATTAAGTTTATTAATCTGAGATATACGTCTCATATTAATATGGCTCAATCTTTTGTGTCAGACCCATTGCTCTTCATTAACAGACAAGAGGCATTTAACATTTTGAACTTTAAGTTCAGAAAGATTTATTTTATAAATGTTGTTTTTCCTCTTACCACTAAATAGGATAGAGCCATCCTTTTGACTTACAACTTTACAACATTTTTGATTAAAGGTAATATCATAACCATTGTCACTTAATTGACTTATGGACAATAAGTTATGTTTTAAGCCTTCAACAAGTAAAACATTAGTTATAGAGGGAAGTTTACCATTTCCAATAGTGCCAGATCCAACGATCTTGCCTTTCTGGTTCCCTCCAAACTTCACGTCACCTCCAGATCTAAGTTCCAGGCTTTGGAACATAGACCTTTCTCCTGTCATGTGTCGTGAGCATCCAGAGTCCAGGTACCATGACTGGCGTCCGGATCTTGCTGCTAAGAACATCTGCAACAGGGATTATTTTATTTTTAGTTACCCAGATCTTCTTGGGTCCTGTAGAGTTAGTTGGTTTGTAGGTTTGCCTAAACTTCTGTTTTTCAACATAATGTTTATTCTGACTTGCCTTGGGTTTAAACACATAAGTATTCTTCTCAAAGCTTGTGTGTTTAATGTCATTTAAGTGACCAAACTTAAATTGAGAGTACAGAGGTGTCTTCTTGATGAAGAGTTTGTCAACAGATTTTGGATTACTTCCAGAGGAAGATTCATATCCAATACCTCTTCTGTTATTCCCACTAACACCATAGATCATAGAAGCCATCTTGCTTCTGTCTATGCTCTTAGTAAGGAATCTCTGAAAGCTAGAGTCATATTTTTCTAAAATGTTTTCACATGACTTAGTCTCAGATTCAGATTCTTGTTGAGTTGTTTCAAAGTCACTTTTGATTTTCAGATTAATTTCTTTTTGCTCAACAAGTTCTGTCTTCAGAAGATCAATCTCAGATTGAAGACTGCTTTTCAGCTTCTTGTATTTGAGTTTGATATTGTTATAACTTTTCAGAACTTATGATAAAACTTTTATCAGTTCTTCTTTAGTAGTTTAGCCATTACCTCTTCAGCGTCATCGTCAGATTCAGAATCTGATTCATATCCTGAGGTTCCTTCCTCCTGATCTTCTGTGCTGGCCATCAGTGCAACATTTGCACATTCTTCTTCTGATTCAGAAGATGATTCAGATTCATCTGAGTCATCCCATGTTGCCATCAGAACCTTCTTCTTTTTGTCAACCTTCTTCTTAGATTTTTCTCTTTGAAGTTTGGGGCAATCATTCTTATAATGCCCAGGTTCTTTGCACTCATAGCATACAACTTCTTTCTTGCCAGATCTTCTGTGCCCAGAAGATCCCTTTTTATGATCAGATTTTCTGAAGTTGTTGAACTTTTTTCCCTTGTGCTTCCAGAGTCTGTTGATCCTTCTGGACAGCATGGATAATTCATCTTCTTCTTCAGAAGAAGATTCTTCAGAGCTTTCTTCAATAACCTGCAAAGCTTTAGTAGATTTATTAGATTTTAAAGCAACAGATTTACCTTTTTCTTTCTTCTGAGGTTCATCTTCCTCAGGCTCAATTTCATGGCTCCTCAGTGAGCTGATGAGTTCTTCTAAAGAGATCTTGTTCAGATCTTTAGCCATCTTCAAGGCAGTCACCATTGGTCTCCATCTGGTAGGTAGACTTCTGATGATTTTCTTTACATGATCTGATGTAGAGTATCCCTTGTCCAGAACCTTTAGACCAGCTGTAAGGATCTGGAATCTAGAAAACATAGTTTCTATATTTTCAGATTCTTCCATTTTGAACGCTTCATACTTCTGTATAAGCGCCAGAGCCTTGGTCTCCTTCACTTGAGAATTTCCTTCATGAGTCATTTTAAGTGACTCAAATATTCCATGAGTTGTTTCTCTGTTAGTAATCTTTTCATACTCAGTATGAGAGATTGCATTAAGCAATATTGTCCTAGCCTTGTGGTGATTTTTGAAATCCTTCTTTTGGGCTTCTGTCATTGATTTTCTGTCAACTTTCTTGCCATCCTCATTTGTAGGATGTTCATAGCCATCAATAACCAAGTCCCACAGATCAGCATCATACCCCAGGAAGAAACTTTCTATCCTGTCCTTCCAGTAATCAAATTTTTCTCCATCAAACATGGGAGGCTTTGTGCTGACTCTATCCCCTTCATATTTGTTACAGTTGGATGTAGATGTGTCACCCATAATGACAAACAGATATTTATCAAAGTAACTTTTCTCACTGGATCTTTACTGACACGGTTAAGTGGTAGCACACGCAGAACCGGAGCTCTGATGCCAACTGAAGGTGAGAAAATTACTTAGAAGGGGGGGTTGAATAAGTATGACAAATAATCCAAGATTCAAACACAGTTATTTTTATCCTGGTTCGTTGAACTCAACTACTCCAGTCCACCCTCTCAAGAGTGATTTGCCTTTCTCAGTCAAGGACTTAATCCACTATTTAATCAAACAGATTACAATAGTAACACCTAAGAACAACTGTTCTTAGTCTTCTCAAGAGCTACTGATCCCAACTGGATCCTCTTAAGGAAAACCTTTTACAATCAGTGTAAAACAATTACAAGAGTAAGAATGCTTCTAAGAAGCTGTTATCACAATTGTGATATTTCTCTTAAGTTTAAGAACAATGTTACAGCAAGATAAAATATAAGAGCTTTGAGAGATTTGCTTTGATGAGTGATTTTTGCAAGTTATTCGTTTTTGAAGAAGATGGAGTGGACTTCTTTATATAGGCACTTAGATCCATGAAGTCTTCTCAATGTTGAAGGCTGTGCTGAAAAGCCTGGAGCCTTTTTGTCTTTACATTGGAGGCTGTGCTGAAAAAGCCTGATGCCTTTTGTCTTTTACTTTGCAGAAACTTTCCTTAGAATGGAATGCACAGATAAAACCTTTTTGTCTGTGTTCTTGTGTCTAGCACAAAATAGGAAAGAGCTGTTGAGATATGCCAACGTATATATTCAAATCTTCTTCACTAAGTAAGTTCAACTATCAACATTAGAGTCTGGATCTTCAGAATCTCCAGAGTAGAGATCTTCTGGATCATCAGAGTCTTGGGATGTTCTTCAGATTGTGCTGAATCAGAGTATGAGCAGCTTATGTGCTTGAGTGTGTAATTCTGTCAGAGCAGAGTCTTCTATATCAGATTCTCAATACTTATGCAGCGCAGTATCTTCAGAGTCTTCTGATGACTAAGCTTCTGATCTCTCAGAGTCTTCTATTCTTTAGAGGCTTTTGCTTCAGAATCTTTAGTAAATAGCACTCAGATTCTTCTTGAGGCAGCGTTCAGATCTTCATCTAAGATGCTCTTGAACCTTTGAAGCCTTTCATAATATCATTGTTCAGATCCAAATTTTCTCTTTTAAGAATATTTTCTTTAGTACCTGTAGCAAACAGTCTAGAACAAATTTAGAGTATATAATTCTTGAATACAAAATTCATAAGTGTTATCATCAAAACATAGATATATAACTAAGAAACAATCTGTGTTCTTACAGATATGATCTGGAAGGTGCTCAGACATGGCTCCAAGAGATTGAGAAGATTTTTTGGGTTATGGCTTGCATTGATGCCCAGAAAGTGATTTTAGTACTCAAATGTTGTCAGAATAAGCTGAATATTGTTGGGTTAATGCGTGTTAGAGAATGGAAATTGATGGTACTGAGATTACTTAGATTGTGTTTAGATCGAAATTCCTAAAGTATTTCCCGGTTGATGTGCAACGTAAGAAAGAAATTGAGTTCCTTAAGTTGAATCAAGGAAACATGAATGTTGCTAAGTACACTTCTAAGTTCGAAGAGCTGGTGAGATTTTATCCACACTATAATGGTGCGCCAGTTGAAGGGTGAAAGTGCACCAAGTTTGAAAGTGGCTTGCGTCCTGAAATCAAGCAATTTATTAGTTATCATGATATTTGTTGGTTCTTTGTGTTAGTGAATAAGTGTAGGATATATGTTGAAAATAACAGAGCTAGATCTACTCACTACAAGAGTGCTAGTGAGAAGAAGAGTGGAAATCAGTTTCGTGGGAAACCGTATCTGACTCCAGCTTATAAAGGGAAGTAGAAGTTTCAATAAAAATCTACAAGTGTGAAAGAGATAAGTGGGGGAGGAGCTCCTAATCCTATGAAGTGTTTCAAGTATGGAGAGTTGGGCTACCATGCTAATGAATGTAACAGTGCGTGTTTGAAATGCTTCAAATATGGGAAGACTGGTCACTGCATTGTTGAATGCGAGAGTAATGTGCCGACTTGTTATAAATATGGGGACCAGGGTCACATCAGTACACAATTCCAGAAACCAAAGAATACGTCATTTACTGATGCTCGGACTAATGGTCGAGTATTTGCTTTGAGTGGTGCAAATGTCTCGAAATCATATAACTTGATTCGAGGTACGTGTTTTATTCATGGTGTTGCGCTGATTGTTATGATTGATATTGGGTACAACTCATTTGTTTATTTCTCTTGAATGTGTTAACAAACTGAAACTTGAAGTGTCCTCTATGAATGGAAGTATGGTCATTGATACCCCAACTAATGATTTAGTGACTACTTTTGCTAGTATGTTTGAATTGTTCTTTGATAATTGTTGGTTAGAACTTTGGGATGTGTTGCACCCTAAAATTTGCTCAACCTTATTCACTTGGTTTATTTTTCATTATCATTAGCATTTGCATATAGAGTCATGTACATAGACTAACCATCTGCATAGCATAAGCATAGCAAGTCATTCAACAGGGGACCAATAATTATTCTCATCTCTAGAGGCCTATCAAGAGGTTATTATACTAATTCCATCTCATTCAAGTCATCAGAAAAGAATTTGAGAGCAGAGAGTTCAGCAGATCAAGCCTTGAGCCTATCCCCTATCTGAGGGTCAACAAGGGGGTTGTGAGCTGTGAATGGAAGGCATGGAGAGCATCTAGACATAATGAGAGGCTTAGAAAGTCATTTGGGGAGGAAAACAAGTTGTTGAGGTGACCACAAGGATTGCAGTGGAAGACAGTCAACTAGGGTTTCATCTGGGTCAACCCTAGGTCAACCCTAGGTCAATTGATTGATTTAAGGGCATTCAGGTCTATTGAAGGGATGTGGGGCTCATCATTTGACATGGAGAACAAGGATATGTTGTTATGATAAGAAGAAATCAAGAGAAATCAAGGAGAAGAGGAGTTTCTAAATTAGGGTTTCTATGTAAAATCCCCTAGTTTAGGTCAAATTTCCAAGCAAGATAAGTCAAAATGCAAGCTTCAAATGGCTTCTTGGCCAACATGGAACTTGTAGAGGATCTCAATACCTTTAATTTGAGTGGTGGAAGACATCAAGGAGATTTATAGAACTCAAGTTAGGGTCCTTGCAAGTTACAGGTCATCTGAGGTATCTGAAATTTTGTCTGTGAAAGTGACTTGACTTCCAAGCAATTTTTTCCCCTCAAGGAGATTTCAAATGAATTTCTGGTCAACATAAGAATTGTTCCTCATTGTCTTAGATTTCTAGAATGGTATGGTGTGCCTTCATATGATGTGTGGAACTCAACTTATGGTCTTGGCAAGCAAAGGGTATTTTGGTCATTTGTGAGTTACAGGTCATTTTAACCTATGTCCAAAACTCATACAAGGAGGCCTCAAATGGAAAAACTTACAACATCAAACTTGCTCCAAATGACATTTTGAGTCTAGAAAAGTGACCATGAGAGATTGGAAATGTCCATAGCACAAGGTTTCAAAATTGGTGAATTTAATGAAGGAAAATGGCTTAAAAAATGGTATTTTTCATACCTTGGCCAAATGATGCAAAATTATAGGTCATTTTGAATGGAAAAGGCATTCTAAAAACATTGGCTAAAGTGGAATTTTGAGCTTAGGTCATACTTTGTGAGTTATCCATGGTTGCTTGAATTGAAAGTAACATAATCCAAATTGAAAGGGAAAAGTGTAAGGGAAATTTCTCCAATGTTCTAGGAGGTTCTAATGCAACCTATATATTCATGCAAGCTGATTCATGCAAGGGTTGGTGCTCCCATTTGTCCAAAATCTCCATTTTCATCCATTCTTTCACTCTTGCATAAACTACTCAAACTCTTACAAATCTCTCAAAATTCTCACATCTTTGGATTGAATCATCATCATCATCATTCAAACCCTAGGATTCACATCAAGAAGTGGTTGAATTGATCAAGGATTATACCCATTATCTTCTTCACTCCAAGTTGCATTTTCATCCAAAATCCATTGAAACTTCCTCCATCATTCTGATTTCTGTCACTATCATCATCCACTATCATCATGGAGTAATTGGCACAAGAGATTGGAGAGAATTCGTGGCTGTGTGAAGAGATTCAGTTTGAAACTCCAACTTGCATGAAGGATGGAATAGAATGATTCACAAGGATTAAGCACAAATCACTGCAAACAGAAGCATACTCATTCATTGGAGATCATTTTCATCAAGTATCAAAGGTTGAATTGAGGTCTAGCTACCATCACCATCATCAAGTGCAAGGTATGTAAACTTCTTCGAATCTCACTATTCTAGCTGGTAGAGATCATGTGGTTAGGATAATATTGTTTAGAAACCCTAGAGGATCGATTCTTGAAGTTTAGGGATGGATTCGTGGAGATCCATGACGGGTTGCCATTTCTGTTGGCTTCGAGAATAAGCTGTGTGTTGGATTATAATCAATGTAATGAGGCATAGAGTAATGAGGCAAGTATGTAGAATATCTATGGATCATCAGGTTTGAGTTCTGGCAACTTTGACATCAGGCAAGCATGGTGCACCCTGAATTTCGTGCTCTCTGTTTGGAGTTTACAATGAGAGTTAGGGAAAACTAGGATTAGACATGGATTCCTTGGGTTTTGTAGAGTATTTTAGGGTTTGGAATTTTTAATTTTCATCAAGGAAGCATGGAGAACGATTGAATGGAACCTTCGTGCATGGAGTGCATGACTGAAACCCTAGGCGCTGGAGGTTGAAGAAGGGTGGAGGGCCGTACGATGGAGGTTGGACTTTTGACCTGGGGAGAGTATCCAACGGCTGTGGTTAACGCTTCAATCTGGTGGGAAAATTTGAAATCCCAAACGCACCGTTTCACTAATTGGGGGGATTGGGCTCAGAGAGCTATTCGCACCCCCCATTCTGATGGGCCCAACGCGCTGAACTTGGTTTTCCTGCTATTTTCACCCCCTCCATCTTATTTCTTCATATTTTCTTTTATTTTCTTTAATTTTTTCATGCATCTTCTAAAATTCATAATAAATAGCAAAATCATCATTTTTAATTCATTCTTTTTGCATATTTTTCTTTAAGATGTCTAGAAAATAATAAAAAATAAAAATTGCATTTTATTTTTTATTTGATATTTTTCTCATATTTTCTAAATAAATGACATTTTACATAATTCCATTTTATACATGATTTTGTTATTTTTTGTTCTATTAAATGCTTTCATATTTTTCATCCATTCTTTTTAGGTTGTTTAGGTTAGACATTGAACTTGTAGAAATAATTTAGTTTCTATTTTTTAGAAGTTAAATTTAGGTGCTTAGTGTAAGTGTGAATAACATGGACAAATTAGGGTTTTTAGGTGATAACTTAGGAGATTTGATTCTTTCCCCTTAGGACTTAGAGATTGAATAGGTTAGCTATGGGGCTATAGGGGCTATGGGTAGTTATTAGATCCCCTTAGAAAAAGTCAGGCTTCCCCTATTGCTATTAATACTCTGTATATATCTAATTGACTGGTGTGGTGTGCCCTCTGGGGATTATTGCTTGCTTGCTTGGGTATTGGGGTTGTCTGGGGACTTGGGAGAGCTGAAGATTTGAGGAGATGAAGACCATTGGAGATCCAGAGATTGAAGATCAACTGTCAGAGTTGAGGAGTAGGTTCTTGCCAGCAGCTGCTGAGGAGACTAGGGTTTAGGAGCTAGGCAGAGCTCTAGATTAGAAAGTTTGCTTCTCAAACATAGATGGCTTTGTTTGCCTCTATCCTTTCTCCATGATTCAAAGTCTCTTTCAAATATCCACCTCCTTCCTTTGGAAGGATCAGTGAAAGTATTTGGAAGATAGAACTTTTGAGAGAAGCCTGTCTGCATAATGTTAACAGTTAATAAGCCACCCTTGGTAGGCAGTTTACTGTTTAACATTCATCTCCTCTTGTTGACTGATGTTTATCCCTGAAGATTGGAGATTTGAAGAAAAGCCATGGTAAACGGAAGACTGATGATTCAAGCCCTTGCCTGAAGGCCATGAAGATGGAGATTGATGCTTGTTGAAGCCTGTAGCTGATTGGAGATCACTTAAAGCCAGATGTTGATTCAGAGCTGCTGATGCTGTTTCTTTTGCTGTTGTATTTCATTACTGATGTATTGATTGGTTTTCTGGACTGTATTGTGTGTTGTTTACCCTGTTGGGTTGAAAGTGAAGCCTGGTCACTTTCGCCTATTGTTTTCTAGGTTCGAGGTTGAGTGGGACTCCCTTGCCTCGCTTGTACTGTTGCATCCATGCATTTTACTGTTTTACTGTATATACCTGATATTGTTTCTGTTTCTGCCTATCCCTTAGGATCTCTGTTTCTCTCTGTGCAAGAGAGGAGCATGATAGACACTAGGTCTTAACCCATGCATGATAACATTAGGTTAGTTTGTTTCCTTTCGCAACCGTAGGTTAGAGTTCTGTCTCTTCTTCCTCAAAACAAACAGAAAAATACCATAAAGATTTCAAACACAATAAAAGACACTTCTTTCGTAAAAGAATGTGAACTCATCAAGACGTCATTTTTGTCCGCTTGGACTGTTAATCAGAAAAACCCTTTTCAGAAGGAATAAAATCAACCAAGACAGACTTGTGTCGCACGTGGCCCGAACTACGTTTGCTCTGATCTTTCATGCTGTATGAAAGTACGTAGGCATAGGATGCGATATCCTAGCGAGCAACCTTCCCCTCCTTTCCCGTAGGTAGGCGAACTACGTTGACTCTGATTTCTCGTTACAGACGGGAATACGTAGGCATAAAGTGCGATACTTTGCCGAGTCATTTTCTTTTCTTTTTAACCCTTGTCCTTTAGAGTAGATAGAATAACAATCCATACCCGAAAACAAGCGTGGATCCCGTCGAGTACGACGGACGTGAGGGGTGCTAATACCTTCCCCTTGCGTAACCGACTCCCGAATCCAGGTTTTGGTTGCGACGACCATACCTTTCCCATGTTGTGCGAGGTTTACTCTGAGCGTTTCCTTTCCCTCCCGTGGGATAAATAACGCACGGTGGCGACTCTTCTGTCAGCCGGCGCCGATTTTCGCAGTAGCGACAGCTGGCGACTCTGCTGGGGATCCAACGTCCCCTGGATGCTGAGGACTGCGATAGTTCTTATGCATTTGGGATCCAACGTCCCTTAAGAGAGTCAATCCTAACGCTTGTTTTCCCGTCGAGGATTTTGTATGGATTTATATTTCTGACCTTTATTTTCAGCATTATATATATATATGGATTATTATTGATGTATTGGGGTGTGACGGGTGTTCTGATATCGAGAGATAAGCCGGACCTGGGCTTGAGTGCACCTAGAATTAGAGTAGAAAGTAGTGGGCGCGTGCCGGCTTTGCTTGCATTAGTGTCTCATGAAATCTACACTCGGACGAGGTTCTTCTGGTTGGCTTCTTTTTTTACCCTTTGGGTCGAAGGGGTTGTTGGTCAGCTGAATTGTCGACTCCGGGAACCGATCATTTGGAAGTTGGCTAAGTGAGGCCTCTTCAGGGATTGATGATGCCACTCCTTCTGGGAATCGTATTATCAACCCTGAAAGTCTGTGACGCCGACGACCGCATAGGATGCCATACCTTTGTCAGTTACTAGGACATCCACCTGTGAGAGGGTTTGGGGTTATGCAGGTAACTAGACTTTCAAACTACCGGTTATTTCTTGATCAGAGATCCTGGGTATTTATGGAGAGTTAGGAGGTCTGTCAGAGACCATTTCGAGATGTGTTCTGAGGTCTGTCAGGGACCAGTTGGAGAGTTCTGAGGTCTGTCTGAGACCAGTTGGAGATGTGATTTGAGGTCTGCCAGAGACCAGTGAGAGTTATGGTTTGAGGTCTGCCAGAGACCAGTATTGGAGCTTTGTTTTAGGTCTATCTGAGACCAGGGTTTGATGACTTCTGGATGGTCTATCGGAGACCTTTCTTGATTGGGTTCAGGCTATTCAGCTACAGCTTTGGTCCCTGTTGCATGTTACTTGCATTGCATTGCCTGCATATCCATTACCACTTGCATTCCACTAACGTGTGTCTGTGCTGCAGGTGCATTTGCATATTCCCCGGTTCTAGTGCCCAGACTTCTGAGTATTGATTATGGCTGGTTTGAGGAAGACAGTTGCGTATAAGCTGCCTTCACCTGATATTACTTCTTTGCTTGGTCTGATATCTCTTGCTGATGAGGAGGTTAGGAGAAGCTTTAGAATGAGTCATGGGAGATTACTGAGATTAGTCTGCAAGCCCACGGCTGATGAGATGAACGGGCTATACACCTTGATGCAGTTCTATGACCCCGCATTGAGATGCTTTACTCTTGCTGACTTCATTATAGGGCCCACCATTGAGGAGTATGTGGAGTTCACTGAGCTTCCCGTGCAGAACAAGGTTCCCTTTATTCACTCTGCTGCTGAGCCCAAGCTGGAGGACTTAGCCAAAGCCTTGCATATGAATGCTGCTGAGTTGTTAGTGACTTCTTGGCTCGGGGTTCCCGGTTTCTCTCTGGATTTCCTGGTTGGCAAGGCTCAAGAGTACGCCAAGAACGGTTGTTGGGTGGTTTTCAATGCTATTTTGGCTTTATGCATTTATGGAATTGTGCTGTTTCCTAACTTGCCCAACTTTGTGGACCTGGACGCTTTCTATCTGTTTGCTGCAGGCAACCCAGTGCCAACGTTGATCGGAGACTTCTACCATTCATTGCACTATAAGAACGAAAACCGAAGGGGAAAAGTTGTTTACTGCTGTGCTCCTCTATTGAATATGTGGTTCAAAAGTCATCTCCCCATGAAGGGACCATTTGTAGACAGTGCAACCTCAGCCAGTTGGTCAGAGCGCCTGATGAGGCTATATTCCGAAGACGTTGTGTGGTTTGATCGAGACCTGTTGGGATCTGAGCTCATCTTCAGTTGTTCTGGGTACCCCAATGTGCCGCTGATAGGAAGAAAAGGGTGTATCAATTACAACCCTTCTCTATTCATTCGTCAGTTCGGATATGCGCTGAAGAATCCACCTCAGGAGGAAGAAGTACAGGAATCTCTGTACTTCACAGGAGACGTGAAGGGGGAGTTACTAGCCAAGCTGCAACATGCCTGGACGCGTATTAACCGCAGAGGGAAGCCGTTGTTAGGAAAGAATGACTGTCAGGCCTATGCACCTTACAAGGTTTGGGTCCAGGAGAGAGCAAGTCAGTTGTTAATGCCATTTCCAGCTGCACCCGTCATTGCTCCTGTTCCGGCAGAAGAGCCAACTACTGTCTCTAGGGAGGTCTACGAGCAAGTTGTGAGGGAAAAGGAAGCCTTGTTGAAGATCAACGAAGGGTTAGAGCAAGAGCTAGCTCAAGTGCGCAGCGAGAAAAACAAGGCCGTATATGCTTTCCAACAGCAAATCGAGCTGTTAAACAGGTTAGGGGCTGAGTTGACTGAGGAAAAGAAAAGGCGTGAACGTCTGGGGCAAGAGTTCAGAAGCTCCCATGACATGCTGGAAGCCAAAAAGAAGGCGCTCGACGCAGCACACCGAGAAATCTCCTCTTGCAATAAGACTTGGAATGCTACTCTCACCAACAATAAGATGAGAGAAGATAAGCTGAAGCAACAAATCTCCGACCTCGAAGAGAAGCTGAAGTCTAGTATCAAGAAGTGTGAGGAAGAAGTGATGACCCGGTATAGTGTCCAGCATGCACTGAACAAGGCAATCAAATCCAGAGATGAAGCGGTGTCTCAGAAGCGAAAGCTAGAAGATTGCTTCGGAGAAGCAACATGGGAAGAAACTGCTGAAGACGTGCGCCGTGTTCTTAAGAAGAGAAACCAACTTGTTGAGGGGCTGCTTGATCGACCAAGTCACCCAGAGACCAAGAAGTTGATAGAAGAGTACCAGACTTTCGGGAGGATTTGATCATTTCATGTAGTAACTTGTAGTAACTTGTATGCTTTATTTGCATAAGTGCTGACCATCACCAGGGTTGTTGGTCGAGGTCATGCCTTCTTATCGTACTTTCAGCGACATTGTATTCGGGTTTTCTCAGCAATATATGAGGCTTTCTATGATTCAGCTCCGATATCCCTATTGTCAACACTGTCACTGCACTGGCACCTTCACACTAGAACTGGGGGAATGAATTTCCCTAATGCACAAACACATTGCATTGCATTCATATTCATATTGCATTACGGGTAATCTTTGAATAAGTGTCTTATGTCCTGCTCTGTAACAGGTACTTTTCAGGATTGCAGATCAGCACCCGCACCGCTATTCTACCCGCACCAACTGTCGAAGAATCATGGATCAAATGCAGAACGAGATGCAAGATGTGCGCGAGAAGCTCGCTCTCTTTATGCAGACCATGGAAGCTATTGCGAAAGGGCAGGAGAATTTGCAGGCCATGGTCCAACCTCTGTTGGCTCGAAATGCTGGTCACGGTAATGAAGATCATCAGTCCGTACGGGTCGATACTGTTCATGGAGACGGCACTCCCACGCCAGTAGCTCCACCCGTAGTCAATATACCTGCTGCTAATGTCAACAACGCTACCGCTGCTGTGAATGGTAACGTCGGAGTTGGGAATGAGACTGCTGTCCATAACGTTGGGCTGGGTGATGTCAATTTGGGAGATAATATGGGAGGCAACGGCTTCGTCAATGCTGGATTCGGATTCAATGATCAGGGATTCGATAACGCTGGGAAGTATGGCTTTAATGCTTAAGGCTTTGGGCAAGACGGTTATGGCGCGACCAATCAGGGTTACGGAGGCTTTGGAAACGGAAACGGTACTGGATTTATGGCTTTTGGTCCTGCTGGAGGTGTTCAAGGGTACGGCAACAGAGGCCGAGGTCCGGGGATGAATCAGATCAGAGCTGGACGTAATAATGGATATGATGGGTATGGGGCTGGAAACGGTATGTGGCAAGAGGATCAGCAGGAGGACGCTTTCTCCGGCGGGGGTTTCGAAGGGCCGATGGATGATTCCCAGAAGATTAGAATGCTGGAAGAGCAAATGAGGGGAGTCCTAAACCAAAGTGCTGTGGGTTTGGATATGGCAACCATGGGGCTGGTACCTGGCTTGAGGGTGCCAATTAAATTCAAAGCTCCTGCGTTTGACAAGTATAAAGGAGACACATGTCCAAAAGTGCATGTACGAGCTTATTACAGAAAGATGTCTGCATACTCAACTGATGAAAGAATGCTGATGCATTTCTTTCAAGATAGTCTGTCGGGTCCTTCCCTAGAGTGGTACATGGGGCTGGAGCCAACTGACATCAAGACATGGAAGCAATTGGCGGAGGCATTTGTAGCTCACTACAAGTATAACAGCGACTTGGCACCCAATCGGGTCCAGTTGGCAGGGCTGTCAAAAAAGAAGGGGGAGAGCTTTAAAGAGTACGCGCAAAGGTGGCGCGACATGGCTGCCAGGGTCCGTCCTCCTGTAGAAGATAAGGAAATGAATGACATGTTTGTCGGCACATTCACAGGTCTGTTTCATGATATGCTGTTTCACACGTCTCTGGCCAGTTTTTCAGACCTGATTCTGATGGGAGAAAAGATTGAACGTAATATTAAGCAAGGAAAGTTCCAGGCTGAGGAATTGACTGCATCTGGCAGTAATAGGAAAGCTTATGGTGGGCGCCGTCAGGGCGAGGCAAGTGCAGTATTTGGAGGCCGAGGCAGGGGACGAGGTCAATATCGTCAGCCGCAGCAGGTGGCGAGTGTTACTATCCCGTATCAACCACAACCACTCCAGCAACAACAACCGGCTCAGCAACAGCCAATGCAACAGCAGCAGCAGCCTCAGCAGGGGGCACAGCAGGCCCAGCGAAGGTTCCAGGGTGGCAAACCGAGGAGAGTGTTTGAGAAGCCTCCCTCAACCTATGCCGATTTGTTGCAGACATTGTTGGGATTAAACCTGGTAGAGAAAAGGACTCTGGCACCGATAACAGGAGCTCCCCCGTTTGGTTACGATGCAAGCCGACACTGTGAGTTTCATTCTGGAGCCCCGGGTCACGATATAGAAGGTTGCCATGCTTTTAAGCATGTTGTGCAGGATCTTTTGGACAATAAGACTATCAATTTCGGAACGGCAGGTCCGAATATAGTGCAGAAACCCATGCCTAATCACGGGGCAAACGCCATTCTAACTGAGGAAGGGTTGAATCTGATTATGAATGCTGAAGACTTGAAGACGCCGCTGAGCGAGATAAAGAGCCGACTGTTACAAGGGGGTGTTTACCCAGGATGTAACGAGTATTGCTTAGACTGTTAGGCCCTAGCTGGAGGGTGTGATGATTTGAAGAAGGGCATTCAGGCTTTAATTGATGAAGGCATATTGCAGTTTGACCAAGCAGCAACTGAAGAGCCCGCAGGGGCAGTAGCAGATGATCAGAATGATGTGGCCACTGTGACGATTCCTCGGAAGACAATCACTATCGCCGCACCAGCTCAGCGACCACCGATCACCATAACTAAGGCCGGGCCGATCCCGTACGAGAACACAAAAGCAGTCCCATGGTCATATGGGTTGGAGGTGTATTGTGACGG
The DNA here is from genome assembly GCA_963859935.3 of Lathyrus sativus. NCBI lineage: Eukaryota > Viridiplantae > Streptophyta > Magnoliopsida > Fabales > Fabaceae > Lathyrus > Lathyrus sativus. The sequence continues at coordinate 523,369,621 of OZ012740.1, read as the reverse complement.
GATAAGAATTGATGTTAATAAGCAGCCGGCCGAGACTGTGGATAATGTTGTCGGGTCGGGAGGTATGACAAGGAGTGGTAGGATCTTTATATCCCCTGAAGTGGAGGCTGAAAGACTAGCGAAAGGAAAAGGGAAAGTGGTCGAAAATGTTCCGGGGCAAGCGAGTGAAAAAGAAGCAGCATCGAAGGATGTAGAAGAGTTCATGCGCTTGATTCGAAAAAGTGATTATAAGATTGTGGAGCATCTGCAGCAGACGCCGTCCAAAATATCTATCCTGTCATTGCTGTTGTGTTCGGAAGCTCACAGAAATGCTTTGCTGAAAGTCCTGGATACTTCTTTTGTACCCCAAGACGTCTCCGTGAATCAGCTGGAAGGAGTGTTGGCACATGTGAATGCAGGCCACAGTTTGGGCTTTACCGATTTCGACTTGACTCCGAAAGGAAGAGATCATAATATGGCGCTGCACGTATCTGTCGAGTGTAGAGGATCAGTAATGTCGCACGTATTGGTCGACACTGGATCATCATTGAATGTGCTGCCCAAGAAGGCGATGATGAAGCTGGACGTTAGAGGAATTTTGTGTACGCCCAGTGATTTGGTAGTCAGAGCGTTTGACGGCACGCGGAGAACAGTCTTTGGATCGATTACATTGCCTCTGCAGGTGGGGCCGGAAGTGTTTGCAACTGAGTTTTATATCATGGATATACAGCCTGCGTACAGCTGCTTGCTTGGAAGACCCTGGATTCATGGGGCAGGGGCAGTCACGTCCACCCTGCATCAGAAGTTAAAATATATGGTTGGAGACAGCGTAGTCACCGTGTGCGGAGAGGAGGACATCCTGGTCAGCCATCTGTCGTCATTTAAATATGTGGAGGTCGACGGAGAGATCCACGAAACACCCTGCCAGGCATTCGAAGGTTTGCGCATCAAGGACAAAGGTCCCGGGCCGAGCAGAGTGCCAGAGATAGCCGTCTCATCGTATAAAGAAGCTCAAGCTCTAGTAGAAGTAGGAGAAGCAAAGGGCTGGGGCAAAGTGCTGGACATTCCTGTGAAGATGGACCGGTTCGGGCTGGGATACCAACCGTCGTCATCAACTCCTTCCATGGGGGCGCCCCGTTTCAGAAAGCCCATCACCATCTCTGCCAGTGGAGTGTGCCACGAAACTGTCAATGCCGCTTCGGAGTCTGATGAAGGAGACAGCGACTGTGATATGGATGCCTGGATTCAGCCAAGCACGCCAGGACAAGGACTATGCAACTGGTCTATTCAGGAGCTTGTTCCTGTGACTTTTAAACAGTAATGCTTTGCTTTATTAATTGTTGAATAATCTGATGTCTTGCCCGGGGCATCAGGATTTGCTTAGGGCTGTGTTGTTATGAACATTGCGTGTTAATCATTAAATAAATGGCGTTTTCATGTGCAAATACTGTAATCTCTGTCTTTCTTGTTTTGTATTTTTCAATAAAATGGCAACGTGGTTATTCGCTTTATACGCATTTTGAAGCACTTAACCATTCCTTTTGCAGGATAACATTTTCAGATGACATCCTTGAATCACCTATGACTCGTCCCGACTTTGAGCACCCGGTATTTCAGGCCGAAGAAGAGGTTGTCGAAGATAGTGACGTTCCTGAAGAACTGTCTTGGTTAGTGAAGCAAGAGGAAAGAGCCATTCTGCCTTACGACGAGGTCATCGAAATTATCAACTTGGGGTCGGAAGGGTTTGAGAAGAATATTCGTATCGGAGCCACGCTGCAGGGCGATATCAAGCGGAGACTGGTTGAAATGCTCCAAGAGTATAGTGATGTATTCGCTTGGTCATATGAAGATATGCCGGGGCTCGATACGGACATGGTTGTGCATCGCCTGCCACTGAAAGAAGATTGCCCGCCGGTCAAACAAAAGCTTCGCAGAACTCGACCAGACATGGCAATGAAGATCAAAGAGGAAGTTCAAAAACAGTGGGACGCTGGTTTCCTGGCTGTGACGAAGTATCCTTCATGGGTTGCCAACATCGTACCAGTGCCAAAGAAAGATGGCAAGGTTCGGATGTGCGTAGATTATCGAGATTTGAATAAAGCAAGCCCAAAAGACGACTTTCCACTTCCTCACATTGACGTGTTAGTTGATAATACTGCACAATACTCTGTATTCTCCTTTATGGATGGATTTTCAGGCTATAATCAGATTAAAATGGCGCCGGAGGATATGGAGAAAACCACTTTCATAACGCCTTGGGGAACATTTTGCTACAAAGTGATGCCCTTTGGTTTGAAAAATGCTGGGGCAACATATCAGCGTGCGATGACGACTCTTTTTCATGACATGATGCACAAAGAGATCGAAGTTTATGTTGACGATATGATTGCCAAATCCCAGACGGAGGAAGAGCATCTGGTGAATCTGCTGAAGTTATTTAAAAGGCTTAGGAAGTTCAGGCTGAGGCTGAACCCTAATAAATGCACCTTCGGGGTAAGATCGGGTAAGCTGCTGGGGTTTATCGTGAGCGAAAAAGGAATAGAGGTCGATCCTGCTAAAATAAAAGCAATTCAAGAAATGCCAACGCCTAAAACAGAGAAAGAGGTGCGCGGGTTTTTAGGGAGGTTGAACTACATCGCCCGGTTCATATCTCACCTAACTGCTACGTGTGAACCATTATTCAAGTTATTGAAGAAAGATCAAGCGGTAACGTGGAACGAAAATTGTCAAAAGGCGTTCGATAAAATAAAGCAGTATTTGCAGGAGCCTCCCATTCTGATACCCCCAGTGGCAGGGAGACCCTTGATAATGTATTTGACGGTTCTTGAGGGAAGCATGGGTTGTGTTCTCGGTCAACACGACGAGACAGGAAGAAAAGAGCATGCGATCTATTACCTGAGTAAGAAATTTACAGATTACGAATCTCGATATTCAATGCTGGAAAAAACTTGTTGCGCGCTAGCCTGGGCCGCCAAGCGTTTGAGGCAGTACATGCTGAATCATACAACCATGCTCATCTCGAAGATGGATCCTATCAAATATGTATTTGAAAAGCAGGCGTTGTCAGGTAGAATTGCCCGTTGGCAGATGGTCTTGACTGAATATGATATTCAGTACGTCTCGCAAAAGGCTATAAAGGGGAGTGTACTGTCTGAATATCTGGCGGAGCAGCCTATTGAAGAGTACCAATCTATGAGATTTGATTTTCCTGACGAGGATATCATGTATCTAAAGATGAAAGATTGCGAAGAGCCGTTGCCAGACGAAGGACCAGAGTTGGGTTCCAAATGGAAGATGATATTTGACGGAGCCGTGAACGCTTACGGTAATGGAATAGGGGCAATCATCACCACGCCACACGGGTCGCACATCCCGTTTACTGCCCGATTGACCTTTGCAGTTACCAATAATGAGGCCGAATACGAAGCTTGTATAATGGGGCTTGAAGAAGCCATTGATTTGCGAATCAAACACCTGGACGTATACGGAGACTCAGCTTTGGTGGTGAATCAGATCAAAGGGGAATGGGAGACACGGCAGCCCAATTTGATACATTACATGAACTATGCAAGGAGATTGTTGCCTTTCTTCGACAAGGTTGAATTGCATCATGTACCGCGGGCAGAAAATCAAATGGCTGACGCCCTGGCCACTTTGTCTTCCATGTACAAAGTCAACTTCTGGAACGAAGCTCCCCAAATCACTATCTCTCGGCTTGACAGGCCAGCTTATGTATTTGCTATTGATGAAGCATCTGATGGCAAACCATGGTATTTCGATATCTTTAATTTCCTGAAGAATAAAGAGTATCCGGCTGGGGCATCCAGTCAAGATCAGAAGACTCTCAGGAGATTAGCGGGTAATTTCTACTTGAATCCGGATGGCGTCTTATACAGAAGGAACCACGATTTGGTGTTGTTGCGTTGTGTAGATGAAAAAGAGGCAAAGCTTCTCATGGAGGAAATACACGAAGGTACCTTTGGTACGCATGCTGGAGGACATGCTATGACGAGAAAACTGCTGCGGGCAGGTTATTTTTGGCTGACCATGGAAACTGACTGTTTCAAGTTTGCGAGGAAGTGTCACAAGTGCCAAATCTATGCTGATAAGATCCATGTGCCTCCAAGTCCCCTGAATGTAATGTCTTCGCCATGGCCATTCTCTATGTGGGGAATCGATATGATTGGAAAGATCGAGCCGACAGCTTCTAACGGGCATCGGTTCATCCTAGTAGCAATCGATTATTTCACCAAGTGGGTGGAAGCAGTGTCTTACGCAAACGTAACTAAGCAAGTGGTGGCCAGATTCATCAAGAGAGATATCATTTGCCGATATGGGATTCCCGAGCGGATAATCACGGACAACGGTTCAAACCTGAATAACAAGATGATGAAGGAGCTCTGTCAGAATTTCAAGATCGAACATCACAACTCCTCCCCTTACCGACCCAAGATGAATGGCGCTGTCGAGGCGGCCAATAAGAATATCAAGAAGATCGTTCAGAAAATGGTGGTGACCTATAAGGATTGGCATGAAATGCTACCTTTTGCTTTGCACGGTTATCGTACGACGGTACGCACATCAACCGGGGCAACTCCGTTCTCGTTAGTATACGGAATGGAAGCGGTATTACCATTGGAAGTCGAGATCCCTTCTCTGAGGGTATTGCGAGACGTTCAGCTAGACGAGGCAGAATGGGTAAAAAACAGATTGAACCAACTGAGCTTAATGGATGAGAAGAGGCTAGCTTCTCTAGCCTACGGTCGTTTGTACCAGAGCCGAATGAAGAAAGCGTACGACAAGAAGATACATCCGTGAAGCTTTCAGACGGGCGACCTTGTGCTGAAAAGGATTCTCCCGCCGCAAGCAGATCACAGGGGCAAGTGGACCCCCAACTACGAAGGGCCATACGTTGTCAGGAAAGTATTTTCGGGAGGAGCGTTGTTGTTGTCCACCATGGACGGAGAAGACTTCACGTCGCCTGTGAATTCGGACGCAGTTAAAAAATACTTTGCTTAAAATAGACCCGCTGGACAGAAAAAGAGATTCCGGGCAAAAATGGGGCATCCTGGCGAACCAAAAACAGAATGAAAGGTTCGGGCAAAAATTAGGGATAAAATTGAAAAAATGTACACCCGCGAAGTTGAAAACCTACACTAGGCGGCTTCGGCAAAAAAGGGTATCCCGGTGAACTGAAAACCCGTAAAGGGCGGTTCACGCAAAAGTTAGGGATTTAAAAAGTAAATGACTGCGGTCCGAATTTGATAATTGCAATGAGCATCAATGCGGGAGAATACATTTGAGGAGTCAGTTATCTGATACCATCTCTTCAGAAGTGGGGATACCGGGAAAGCATTAGGGTCGGGCGAGTCATGGGAGGATCAGTTCGTGGTGTTCATCTGCATCCCGTTGCCGACATGTGTGCAAATTTAAGTTGTCAATATTTATGCTTCTTGTGCATACTTGTGTACGTGTATATTTGCTTTGTGTAGCTTCCTCATTTCAGGAGTTGCATCCCGTGTACAAAACTCCGCCTATTCAGGGGCCCAATCAATAAAATACGTTATTCAGTACTTAACACTGTTCTTTACTGTTTTGTGCATGATTAACGCCCAAGTTTGATGAAACTAGCATAAGTATAACGTCGTTGGCCCTTGCCAACAGTTACTAAAGCTTTGAATTAACTGAAAATAACGTCACTAACCTGAGTTGATTTGGTTGCATAGGCTTTGTCGCTACTGCGAAAATCGGCGCCGGCTTGACAGGAGAGTCGCCACCGTGCGTTATTTATCCCTCAGAGCGGGAAAGGAAACGCTCGAAGTAAACCTCGCAAAGACGGGAAAAAGGTATGGTCATCGCAACCAAAACCTGGATTCGGGAGTCGGTTACGCAAGGGGAAGGTATTAGCACCCCTCACGTCCATCGTACTCGATGGGATCCACGCTTGATGTTTATAGGTAAAAGGGTGTATTATCTATCTACGCTAATGGTCGGTCTGAAAAGAAAATAAAAGGACAGGACTCGACAGAACATACGGTGTTCTGGGCCTACGTATTCCCTCGTGCAATGGGAAAGTCAGAGTCAACGTAGTTCGACTACCTACGTCTAAACGGGGAAATGGTTGCTCGCCAGGACATCGCGTCCTGTGCCTACGTACTTCCATCTGGTATGAAAGATCAGAGCAAACGTAGTTCGACTAACTACGGGTAAACTGGCGCTCTCACACAGCAGTGAGAAAACAAACTGGTCCTAAAGGTTCGGGAACCTACAAATACGATCTGGTCTCAAATGCCCTCGGGCAAGAGAAAGGGATAACAATCAGTCGTTAGCGGGAGAGTCTCGATCGCACAGCCGCGAGAGAACAAAAGGTTAGTTGTTAGTGTGCTCGCTAGGATATCGCATCCTATGCCTACATATCTTCGTCTGGTACGAAGAATCAGAGCAGCTGTAGTTCAGCTCACTACGGGTCAAGCTACTCAAAAGCTCCTACAGAAAGGAAAGGGAAACCCTAAAACTATAGCTGAGAAACAGGGGAATCTACCTACTGCTATCATACCTGGTTGACCATCCTAATGTCTATCCTAACGACTCCGCAGCGGAGAAGTCAGAGCTCCTAAGGGATCATGGCAACAGGATTAAACGACAAACAAGAAACTGCAACGTAAAGAAATAACGGAAATATGCATGAATGCAACAACTAAACAAACAAGGCGCAAAGGCCGCAAACCACAAAGGCAAGGGAGCTCAGCTCTACCGAATACCAACAAGCAAAGCCACTCAATAACAAACAAGCAGAAGGAGGACCACCTCAACTTCTCATGCACACCAAGTCTACTTCTAAGATGCACCTATTCAGAACTATCTAAATGAATACCTAAGTCTAATGCAACATAACATCACACAAGTCAAACAATACAAAGAGAAGGCAAGCTAACCTGACAAGCCTCTATCTACAAAACGAGAAACTACTCCTGGGCAAGGCCCCTTAACAAACTTGAAACAAGCTCCTAATCTATCTCTAAACAAAACCCTATACAACACCTTAAGCAAAAGATCTAAGCAAAAATTCTAATAAAAACCCTAAGCAAGAGGAATCAATCCCAGTCTCCAAGCTTCAGAACAAGCTTACCAAAGAAAGGGAGCTAAGCAGACAAGCTCATAGTGCCTTCCTCAGGAAAGTACCAGGAGGTTACTACTCAGGAGTCGTATCCTATGCGGCTCGACAACTGTGATCAGTTTACATTCCTTCTCAGGAGAAATTAAACTCACATGAAGGCTCCGGCATCACGGGATACTTGAGAAAACCTATATGCACTAAGGGAACTAAGTGAACAGACCCATAGGACCTTCCTCAGGAAAGTATTAGGAGGCTGACACTTAGGAATCGTATCCTACGTGGCTCAACAACTGTGATCAGTTTACATTCCTCCTCAGGAGAAATTAAACTCACAAGTTGGCTCCAACATCACTGGATACTTAAGAAATCCTAGATAAACTAATGGAACTAAGTGAATAGACCCATAGGACCTTCCTCAGGAAAGTACTAGGGGACTTCCACTTAGGAATCGTATCCCATGTGGCTCAACAAGATGTGATCAGTTTACATCCCTCCTCAGGAGAAATTAAACTCACAAGTTGGCTCCAACATCATTGGATAATTACGAAAGAGGTGAGAATAAAGAGCGAAAGTCATTCATAGTGCCTTCCTCAGGAAAGTACCATAAACTCCCTTCAAACTTCAGGATCTCGAACCTCACAAGCAGAGAACAAACTCTCAGACTAAGCCTCAATCCACTGCATCCTTGCAAGCTCCAACAGGACTGCAATCAGCTCCCATCTTCCAGGAGAACCCACAGGCCAACAAACCACAAGAGACTATCTCTGAAGTTCAACCACAGTTGAACTTCAAAGTCAGAAGTCATCAAGACTTCTCCTATCCTCAAGCCTAGACTAATCATATCAGAACATCCTACAAAAATCTATCAAAAATCTATGGGGAACCTACATGGCTCTATGACAACATACTGGAAAATCAGAACAAAATTCAATACCAGATGAAAGAACTAAAATCAGCAACACAGACATATCCACAAACCAATTATTCAATATCACTGACAATACAAAAAATGCAATTAAACGGAAAATGCATGATTAAGCTAATATTTTTGCACTATAAAATTCTACATTGAATTACGAGTCTACAGAAAAAAGAACGGAATTATTTGACTAAATCTACTATTTTTTATGAATTTTCTAACAATATGTATGCACTAAAGAATATTAAAAAAGTCAATTAAATGGAAAATATGCAAAAAATAGTAAACAAAAATAAAATGGCATTTTTATTTTTGTACAATTTTCTAGACATTATGATGAAATGGTAGAAAAAAGAAGAATTAAAAAATCACTTATTTACATTTTATTATGAATTTTATAATATGCAAAGAAAATAAAAGAAAATAATAAAAACAAAATTGAAATAACATGGAGGGGGGTGAGAATAGCAGGACAAGCTAGTTCATTCTGGCTGGGCTCACATTGGTGGGGGTGCGCTTAGAAATAAGGGCGTAAGGCCCAAATGAGTCAAAAAATCATTTAATGAAAATAAAATAAAAACGCAGGGGGGGTGTAAACTAGCAGGTTTTCCAGTTGTTTTCCATTGGGCTTACGCCCAGGGGGGTGTGGATAGCAATAAGGGCCTGAGGCCCAAGTCAATATCACTCAGCCTCTCACACGCAGGGAGGGGTATACGAGCAGATTGGGAGCAGTGTTCAGCAAAATACATTTGGGCCTAAGCCCAAACCTAACCCTAACCCAACGAAACCCTAAACAAAACCTAATCCCTTCTCCCCAACTCAGATTACTGTTCACTCACCTCAAACCCTAGCCGTCATCCTCTCTCCTCTCCCTCACCCTCTTTCTGCAACTCGATTCCAGGAAGAAAAGAACCCAAACAAAACTTCACATGTGTTGCACCCCAAAATTTGCCCTCACAATACAAGACTTTGTGTTCTAAGAAGGTCCACAAGGTTCACAAGTCCCACAGTGCTTTCCATACCTTTCATGAGGTTCATGAAGTCCATAGGTTGCTTCTTGGAGGTTCACAAGGTTCACAAGATTCACAATGTTTACAAAGCTACTTCCTAAGGGTCATGAGGTCTACAAAGCCACTTCATGATGTTCACCGGGTTACACCAGTCACCACTGAACTGTAATGGGGATCTCATAAAAGAGATGCGTGTTAGCGTCCTTATGAGCAAACTTTCAAATAAAGAAAAAAAAAAAACAATAGAGTTTTCATCAACTTTCTTAAAGAGATGCCATTTGATCTGGGTATAAATTCCAAGGAGACGTTGTTACAACAACACTGCTAGAGAATGATTTTGTCTCCAAAGAAGATCTGTAAAGGTTTCCTCCTGTGGGACATAGTGCAAAAAAACTGCAAGTGTCGCACCCTAATTTTTGACTTTAAGATCCCACCTATTTTTGCGTTTTAATATTTAATATTTATGCGACTAACCAATTTGTGCAGACGCAGTAATATCGAGTGGAGATAGCGTTCATTTTCACGATCAATCATCCACGCGCATTTATTCTTTTTTCAACCGTTTTGTTTGATTTATTTTGTGAAGCTAGGTTTGTGGCTTTAAGACAAGGAAGTTATAAAGGCTTTGTGTGTATCCCTTATCTCCTACAAGTTGTGCTGAAGCGTTATGGAATTACATACTTCCATCATTATGACATCAGCAAATACTCTTAAAATTGCTTAGAGACTTCCCCGAGAAGGATTAGGGTTTCCTGTGCATTGAACTTCAAAGACACTGATTGTTGGACTGACAGAACTTAGTGGCATGGGGTTTATAATCAATTTTCATCTTTTTGAGAGATGGTCTAAATCAGATGTTGTCATTATTCATGAAGCCGTTTCCTCTAAATCTTATTAATTTGGATGCTTTTTAGTGAGAGGTCAATACTCATTAAAACATTGCAGTTGGATAAAAGCATCTAGAATAAGGACTGGGCAAAGAACTCGTTTTTAATAAAAGACCCACAAGCATATTGAGATGACAAACGAAGGAGGATTTTCTAACTTCGTTTAAACACATTCCAAGATTTAAACTCAAAGTTTATGGAGGATCAAATTCTGGGAATACACAAAATGAAATCCATCATAAGGCTAACTTGAAGTTTGTATACTTTGCTACTCAATCCAAAAAGGTGTTACAATGTATCACCCACTCAAAATGCAAAATATAAAAATATACAACATTGCAAAGAATGCTCTATTACTTAAAGCTCATATCAGTAATATTATTGGCAAGATCGCTTATGCTACATCAATATTGTTGGACTATGGACAACGCGAAACTTCTGCAAACATGATAGCTTCCATGCGTTCGACAGCACCGCCACAAGCAAGTTGCTTCAGCATAACCTCACGGAACAGAACATCATCTCCAAATGCTGGCCAATCTGGTCAATCTACTCCTCAGTTTCAACAACAACAGAAATTCATGTCTCAAGGTGGGTCTTACCCCATTGTAAGTGTACCAAACATTGGTTTACCTCTGTATGAACAATCACTGCAGTACAGGTCCTGTCTAGGATAATCGATTTGCAGAACAGAAACTGCTAGCTTCTTGTTGCAAGCACTGATAATTCAGGTCGTGTATTGCCCATGATGAGTGTTGCTTGGGGACCGCTTCAGAATTCGAAAGCCGTTGAACTTCTTAAATGATGATTGCAAACTTGCTCGTGGAAATGTTTGCTTGGTTAGTGTTGTTCTATCAGAGGTTGATAGAAGCAACAATACATCCTCTACACAGATGCTGCAATATGTGTGGCTTGCTGCAGCTCAATCCAAACAATGGAGCTAGCAAAATCTGACTGGGCTGTCCTATCTACGAACTAGTCTTTGGTTTGAAAGTAAGCAAAACAGAAGAGTTATGTTACATTGGCCCCATTCCCAATTCTCTGATTCCAAATTACCAGCCAACTCATAACCTGCTAAAACAACATAATTGTGTATGGTGTAAGCAAGGGACGAACATATGCAGGACTTACTCGCAAACCCAACTTCCATCACCTGCAATAGCAGCATGAACATCAACAAGCCATTAGGAGTGAACAACTCTACTGTTACCAATCGAGTTCAATTCGAAATCCAGAAGTATAGTAGTGAGTAACGGATTTTACGAGAATATCGATAACATTACTCACCAAACAACAACCTGCGGAAATGAATACCAAAGCGTCTTCAAGAGATTCTTCCCTCGTGGTTCCAAACCTCCTCTGAATAGCATCGAGCATGCCTTGATAGTTCCTACAAGAAAGATGCTACGATATCAGCTCTAACCGTGATAGCGCTTGTTATAATGGATATTTCTCAGAGTAAGAAAAAACAGAACCAATGAAGGAAGTTCTTACGAGAAACAGATAGGCCTATTTTCAAACCTTTCTCGAAGTTCCTAACAGCAGTTATCAGTGCGTCCTCCTCTCACATGGCTGCTGCAAACAAAAAGAAAAAACAAAGAGTTACCATTCATACAAATTCACAAATTCATCCTAAACTCAGTTCATGACATCAGCCTTAAAGCTATGAAACCCAATACACCGTCCTGGCTAGAAACTACCATAGAAACCAGAGATCCGACCCTGAAAATGGTACGTGAAGCTTCTACAAAAGTACCCGCCAGTCAGTTGTAGATAAGCTCCAGACAAAAGCCAAATCATCATTAGTCACGACAAAATTAAATTTCTCCGGGGTGTTTGGTACCTGAGATGGAAGGAGTAAAAGCCTCCTGTTTGGCACCCTCCAACAAATGAGCTTGTTTAAAAAACCATATTCAATAGGAATATAAGGGCTATCACGCTGACTCCTCTTTACAGGAGTTGGAAAGCTCATGAATATAAAATCCAACCTCTGGAGTAGTCAATTGTTCCCCCTCTGGAATTAAACCCAGAGTCACATTTACAACAACACCAAGTACTACCACACCGGCATGATAATTACTGGCCCGTTGTGATCCTGCCTAATCCTCAGTTTCGCCCTATTTTCTCTAAGCATAACCATCACTGCACCTGCAAAATGCGAGAATATTTGGTTACCACAACAGCTACGACACTATGGCCAACAAAAAGTAATTAAACCGGCCAAACCACGTAACTTGCCTATCCTGAGAATATTATCCAAGCAGAATAGGATAGCTACTCAAAGTCTCGCAGCAACTCCACCGGCCCCGTTATGCAAAAGAAGATTTAATCACCAAGAAACCAAAATCTTCTCAAACCATTCCAAAGCCACATCTCTCGTCGCTGTTAGTAAACTAGCTGTCATCAAAGGCTGAGTCCTGCTGATGAAGCTCTATATCTGCAACTATGATGATTTCAAGTAGACATTATTGTGGTAAAAAACCGAACTAGCTATCGACATGTTGGTGTTTTAATGTTTCGCCTGGCCGTGCTTTTTACCTTTAGGTGGTCCTTGTTCTGAACTTTGAACTGGTACATTCGTGGCGCAGAGCTTGAAAACCCCCAGTTATTTAATCCACACCATATGTAGGTCCAACGATTCCACCTATCCTGCTATCACGTTCTGTGGATCGAGGCGACATGTTCGATACCTGAGTTCACCCCACCCTGCAGCAACAATAATTGCGTTTAGCGTATGCGGACTTTGAACTAACCTGCATCCACCATAAAGATTTGAATTATCAGTAAAACAAGGAGAGTACCAAAGTCAACACTAAAACGGCTAATTCAAAAAACAAACCACTTACCTAAAATCCCTGCATAACAGAAGGACTTGTTCTAACCAAATGCAATCCTGAATCTTATCGTCCTCAAGACCTTGCTCCACACCCTGTTTCCCATAAAAAAATAACAGAAACTCATAATCCATTTAAGAAGAAGCCGTTGACAGCAAGAAACCCGAAGGTTACAACAATTGCCAAGAGACATACCAGAGCTGTAGGAAGTCGCAACTCATGTAAGGTGCGCCTTGACAACTTCGCCCCAGCTTGCTCGATTCCATTCACTATCCTCATGGCAACGCGGCATAAGAGGAGACACCTGCTTCTGAATCTTGTTCCCGTAAAAGAAGTCGATATGTCCTCAAAACAAGGAGCAAGTTAAACAATCAGCCAACAAATCATAGCAATAGTTGAGAGCTTTCAAAGGTGAATTAATCAAAGCGAAAGCCAAATACTCCACTGTATCACTTCGTGACTCGGAAGAATCCCACAAGTGTGTGACCTGCGAAAGTGTTTAAAATTGTGAGCACGCGGTCAACAGGACCAAATATCAACAACTTCGAATCAAGTTTACCTGATCAAAAAACATGAAGACATGCTCAGTTTATCGATACATATCTTCACCCATCTGATGGTACACCAAGCCTTTTGAAGAACGCAATACATGTATTTATCATGCAGCGCCACATTGAAACTGGAATTCCTAATGAATCCATTAGAAGAATCTAAAACATAAGTGAACTTGACCGTAAAAACTGTAGTGAGTGTTGGAAACTATGAAATGCTATAGATTGGGAGTTCAAAGCAAGTGGTTCCATCAAGCCCTCGATAGCTTTAACCGGTGTACCTAAAATTGAGGCAACGAGTATTAAACACAAGGATGATATTCTGCATAAAGAAACAAGTGTTGAAACCTGTTAAAACCATTCTAAATTCAGGACAACCATACAATACCGTAACATCCGAATGAGAGTGGAGTTTGAAGCGAGATTGCGTAAGAATTTTACCTTCAGATGATACCCCCACTGCTGCAAAGTAACACGACAGAACGAGAAGCCCTTGGATTTATGGTTCCACTACATCCACAACGAGGAGATAACGGACTTCAAAGCGTCAAGATGGTGAAGAAGAAAATTGCCCTAATCCATTACCATCGCCACGACCAACATAGGGCAACGTCCATTTTCCTCCTTGCAAGCTTGCCTCGGACTCCCACCATCACGAATCCTGTTCAAGTCTGGGTATTATCAAAACATCGTAGTACACCGGTTCTCTCACCGTATCCACTCTGGGCTGACGTTCTCTCTTGACCCAAAACGAAGTCGCTATCCGCACCTGTCGAATGTCAAACGTGAGTTAGTAAACCATCAGATATTCATTTGAAAATAAAAGATTCAGAAAGAAATCAAATCCTCTGATCATTAAAACACGACATCAATCAGATTGATACAAGAGATCACAATTTGGAATTTTCATTAACATACATTATTGCAATCAGACGAAAAAGGGAATCTTCAAACCTAATTTATCCCAATTTGGAAAATTCAATCAGCACTCAAAACTTACTTCAATCAGATCCCCACACCAAATCTCGATTGAAAGTCTATATAAAGAGAAGGATGAGAACATTCATGAAAAAAACCCCTAAGAAACACGCAGAGAAAACCCTCACAACGAAAAACCCTAAAACTCTAAAATTGGACGGATAAACAACTTATCTTTCCAACCGTCGAAATCGTCGCCGCCGCCGCAAATCCTCCACCGACGAAGCATCCCTTTCAGCACCGCAACTGTCGTTGCCATTGATCTTCGGTAAAACTCCACCCTCTGTGAGATTCTTGAATGTTTTGATTGTGTTGTTGTTATTATAGGCTGAGTAAAGTAGCGAAAAGGGTTGAAAATGAGGATGAAAGCAGAAGGAGAAGCGAACACTGTTTGAATCGAAAGAGGTGATAGAGGGAGACGATGCAGATCCGATTTGGGGGGGGAGACGGAAGGGACTTAGGGTTCCGGCGTTTTCCCTTCTTTGTTTTTTTTTAATTTTGTTTCTGATTGGATAATTGCACGCGACACGCTACACAGGCTCCATTAACCTCATTAATCTCTAATTAACCTAAAATCAACCTTAATTAATCTTTTAATTAAACTGTATTTTTAATTATTTAATGAAATAATTAAATTGTTTTCTAAATAAGTTTTTTGTTTAAATCAATTTTCTGTCTTTTTATTTTAAATAAAAATAATAATAATTATTACTATAACAAACTTTTATCTAATATAATTCAAATCTTTTAGTTGATTATTATTAAAAATTGTGAATTTCTTATTATTATAATACTTGGATTAATTTTATTTATTCTTATTTACTAACCCATTTATATTCTAATCATGCTTATTATTTTGTTAAATATTGCTTACAAACCCCTTTATTATTTATTATTGCTTAGTTATATTTTATTTATCTTTGCTATTTAATTATTATTTTGTAATTGTTTCTGGGATGTAAAGTTGTTTAATTATTTAATTATCATTATGGTTAGTAATTAGGGAGTGTAACAACCTGTATGTAATATTAAAATAAATTTAGATCGCTTTTAAATAAAGATAATTAAAATAAACACGTCACACACGTAAGTCGATTTTAATCGCCGTCTCACTTCCTAAGGGTATCCCTCAAGTTGCCTACGAATAATGGTTAAGTGGGGTGTATAAAGCAAGTCCCTCAAAAAGAAAATCATCAAAGTCCCTTATGGTTGCCTTTACGAATCGAGTCCCTTTCGAAAAATGATGATAGTCCCTCCAGTTTGCTTATTACACCCCACAATGGCCTTCAAAAATCCAATTGTCCCTCACATGTCCCTTAACATCCAAAGTAAGGACTACCTACTCCATTATAGTAGGGATAGTCTTACTAAGGAAAGGATAAAGAATAAGAAAGACCTTAAAACATTAGGGTAGGCTACTCCTAGATACTTGCTCACTTCAAAACTTTTTCACACTTAAACAAATTTCCAACAAAATTTTCAAACAAGTTTTTTTCACATCCTTACATGGATTATTTATTAACTATTCTGAAAATTTTCTATTCACACACTACAATTTCAAAACAATTCAAAAGTGAGCTTAAGTACCTAAGAGCCCATGGATAACCATGGATGAAAAGGATGCTAATACCTTCCCTTTTCATAACCTACCCCCCGGACCCAAAATATTCTCTAAGGTCTTTCCTGTTCTTTTATAACCTTTCCTTATGGATAAAATAAAAGTCGGTGGCGACTCTTGCTATCCGCAACATTGTTTAAAGTCAGTTCACCGGGTTACAGAACTGGCGACTCTGCTGGGGATCTATCTAAGAGGGGTACCCTTAGGAATTAAGATCACTTTAAATTGTTTGCCTTGTTTGCTTTATTATTATATTGTTGGGGTGCTCTTATGTGTGAAAGGTCCTAACCCGGATCTAGTGTACCTTAGGTAAATGGCAATAGACCAAGGAAACTGTACGACGTATATCGATACGGTTGATCTGGTGGCCATAGTTAGTGCGACTTCTTGGTTGGTGCTTATATTCCTTAAGTCAAGTTGAGGATAATATTGAGGCTGCCATATGTTGTCAATGCACTAACTGACTTTTAGAACCCTAGTTAACTCATCTTGGCCTTTAGAAAGTAGTGAGGTAACCGGCTTTGGTGCAGACTGAAGTTGGTTGACACTCGATACTACGCTCATTGAGATCTTAAACTTGGAGGGTTTTGGTTGGCAAGTAAGTTGCCTTCTGAACAACCACCCTTGTGAAGGATCAATGATATTGAGATCCCTTAGAACCTGGTTACTTTTGTAGGACAGGATGAACCATCTAACTTCAGGGGAGGGTACTTGCCTTTGAACCTCATGCAAGCCTTTAAACCTAGGGCTATGGTGTGACTTGTTTGTGTGTGCCACATGTTTGTGATTGAGCATGACATCATGACATCATCATGCATCATAAGCATATCATTTTCCCTAACCATTTCAAGGACCAAAGGATTTATCTTTGTTCTTTGTTGCAGGTCATGGCTTCTGCTCGTAGAAACACCATCAGGATCAACTTTGTAGGGATACCTGCTAAGCTCAAGGAGTTGGTTTCCCTAGTGCCTGATCATTCCCAGTTCAACAAGAGACATGGTCACTTATTGGATCTAGTTACTTCAGGGTTCAGTGAAGACATGATGAGTGTGTTGTTTCAGTTCTTTGACCCTAAGCACCATTGCTTTACATTTCCTGATTATCAGCTGGTTCCAACCATGGAGGAGTTCTCTAAACTTCTGGGTATACCTGTTCTTGATCAGAAGCCATTCACAGGCTTAGAGAAGGAGCTTAAACCAGAAGTTATTGCTGCAGCTCTACATCTGAAGAAGTCTGACATTGTTCTAGAGACGAGAAGTGGAGTTAAAGGTATTCTTGCCAAGGTATTAGTGGATAAAGCTCAAATGTTCTTGAAGGCCATGAGCTACGATGCTTTTGAGGAGATCTTAGCCTTATTGATTTATGGCTTAGTGTTGTTCCCCAATCCTGATCAGTTCATAGACGTTCATGCCATCAACATATTCCTGAGTCACAATCCAGTGCCTACCCTACTTGGAGACATCCTACATTCTCTTCACACCCGTACTACAAGGGCAAGAGGAACTTTGATGTGCTGCATACCTTTACTTTCTAGGTGGTTTATTTCTCACCTTCCTCGCTCAGTAATGAAGAATGAGCAAGAGTTCAGATGGTCCAAGAGGATCATGTCACTTTCTCACTCAGACATCCATTGGTGCTCCAGATCTATGGAGAATGTCACCATCATTGACCGTTGTGGGGAGTTTCCTAATGTGCCACTTCTAGGCATAAGAGGAGGCATCACCTACAACCCATCTCTAGCTTTACGACAGTTTGGTTACGCCCGGAGCGATGGTCCACATGACATGTTGATTCAGGGCATTGTGTTTGATTACGACAACGATCTTCAGGGTTACCGTCAGAGATTCATCCGAGCTTGGGGAAAGGTAAACAGGATTGACAGCAAGACACTGGAGCCTAAGTACACTATTCCTATGGAGGCTTATCTCAGATGGGTACGATCTCGTGCTCAGACACTCATGATGCCATATCCTGCCGTCCTACCAATTACCATGGAACCTGTTGCTGAAGGAGACACAGCTTATACCATCCTTCACCCAGACATGCCTACTGATATGGAAGACTTGCAGAGATCATGGATCCAACTGAAAGAGCAAAGGGATACTTTCGAGGCTCATTACAAAGCAAGCCAAGCAAGGATCCTAGAGCTAACAAAGCTACTTCATGAGGAACGAAACCTCAACTCATACCTCAACACAAAGAGGAAACGTCCATGGGAGACTTAAAACCCCATCTTTTGTACTTATTTCGTTTTCATTTTTTGTAAGCCTAAAAGGCAAAACAAGTTATTACTAATAAAAAGTTACTTTCTTGTTTGTTTAAGCAAATTTAAATCCTGCGGTCCTTGAAAACATTGCATATGCATTCCCATATCATTGCATCACAGGTTTATAATTGTGCACAGGTTTCTCATCTTCTCGCTGTTTATTTCAGCAATGGCTCTTGAACAATCAGTTAAGGATCTCCAGGCACAGAATGCACAGTTCCAAGAGCTGATCCTGAACCTATCCAAGGGGCAGGATGAATTGAAGGCACTGCTGGCCAAGAAGACTAAGAAGGCTAGAAAGTCTGCTGGGTTGCTCAACATGGGAAGAAGGTTCAAAGGTCCTGTCAGGACCAAGAAACAGGTTGAAGGCTATGAATCTGAAGAATCTGAGCAGGAGAGAGGCAGTCTCCACAACACTATGGGGGACTCTGATTCTGAGGCTAACTACTACCATGAGCCTAACGAAGACAAATTCAAGATGCTGGTGGATAGAATGGATGCTATGGAATTACAGAAATCATCTGGGCTGGATTTTGAGGATTTGAGCTTGATATCTGGGGTAGTCATACCCATTGGATTCAAAGTTCCTACATTTGTTGTCTATGATGGGGTCTCTTGTCCCAAATTGCATCTGAGGTCTTATGTCAGAAGAATTCAACCCCACACTGCTGATAAAAAGTTGTGGATCCATTTCTTTCAAGAGAGTTTATCTAGAGCTCAGCTAGAGTGGTATTATCAGTTGGAGAGTGTCAACATCAGAGATTGGAATGACCTTGCTGAAGCTTTCTACAAGCAGTACCAATACAATGCTGACTTAGCCCCCACTCGCATGCAGCTTCAAAGCATGTCTATGGGTGCCAAAGAAAGCTTTAAGGAGTATGCTCAGAAGTGGAGAGACTTAGCTGGAAGAGTTCAACCCCCTTTGACTGATAGGGAATTGGTTGATATGTTCATGTGTACGCTGAATGGTCCGTTTTACAGTCATCTCATTGGAAGCTCATCATCTGGCTTCACTGAGTTGATCATGACAGGAGAGCGAGTAGAGAATGGCATCAAGAGTGGCAAGATCCAAATGGGCACTTCTTCATCAGGTGCTGCAAAGAAGCCTCCCACTGTGAAGAAAGAATCTAATGCTGTGTATGGTCAGCCTGATCGTAACAGAAGGCATCAGTCTGTTAGTGCAGTTCATATTTCAAATCCAACTCCTGCAACAACAGAGCAGCCTCAAGGCAACCAACAGAGGGCTAGAAGACAGTTCACGAAGATCAACATGTCAATGGCTCAGGCATTGCAACACTTGTTGAAGGCTGAACTTATTACCCTGAGGGAGGCTCCTCAGAATCCCAATGTTACCTCTCCCAAGTACAATCCCAATGCACGATGTGCATATCATTCAAACTGTCCAGGACATGATACTAATAACTGCTGGGTCTTGAAGAACAAAATTCAGGATATGATTGATGCTGGAGAAATTGAGTTTGATCCACCAGGTACTCCAAATGTGATTACAGCTCCAATGCCAAATCACGAGAAGACTGTCAACGCCATTGATGAAGATATTAATGAAGATCTGCATGTCTATTCAGTTATGGAGTTGAGCACACCATTGTCTGTTATCAAAAAGAGGTTAGTACAAGCTGGGATCTTTCCAGATTGTCATGAAGATTGTCTATATTGTACCTATAAGCCGGATAGTTGCTTCATTTTGAGAGATGGGATTCAACGTCTCATGGATAAATATACCATAGTGTTTGAAAGAAGACCAGCATCTGTAGGAAGTAGGGTGGATCATCTGACTCAGGGTAAGAAGATTGAAGAGGTTGACATGGTTGACAAAGTACCACTAAGAATCACTTCAAAGGGTCCCATTAAAATCACTCATCAGGGCCCAATCAAGATTACTGCTGAAGGCCCTGTGAAAGTTGTCGCTGAAGCCAGAGTAGCTCCTCTGATCATTACCACTCCTGGTCCTATTCCTTATACATCTGACAAAGCTGTGCCTTGGCACTATGGGTCTGATGTTTACATCCATGGTGTCAAGCAGGAGCCTTTACCTGATATGCCTGTTGACGTTGATAATATTGCTGGATCTAGCAAGATCACTCGTAGTGGAAGAGTCTTCTCTCCTCCAGTTGCTTCTAAGAGTGCAGTTACTCCTGCTGTTACTTCCACCACTGATGCTCGGGGCAAGGGTCCTGTTATTGAGCCTGTATCTACTGATGTGCCAGCTGCTGATGACCTCTCTAAGCAGATGGAAGAAGTATTGAAAATCATTCGCAAGAGTGATTATGATATTGTTGATCAGCTGGGGCATACTCCCTCAAAGATTTCTATGCTCTCCCTGTTATTATGTTCTGAGGCTCATGCCAAGTCATTGATTAAGTTTCTAAAGATGGCTCATGTACCCAGTGCAATTTCTGTGGACCAGTTTGAGAATTGTGTTGCTCACCTGACCTATGACAACGGGTTAGGATTTTCTGATGCTGACTTGACCCCTGCCAAGAGGGATCATAACAGGGCCTTGCATATTTCAATTGAATGCAGGGGCACTACCCTGTCTCATGTGCTGATAGACAATGGTTCCTCTCTGAATGTGTTGCCTAAGGAAGTCCTGAACAAGCTGAGTCCTAAAGATACGGTATTGAAGCCCAGTAATATTGTGGTAAAGGCTTTTGATGGTTCTAGAAGAGTAGTGCATGGGGAAATTGATCTTCCGATCAAGGTTGGCTCTCAGGTGTTTACCGCTACATTCTATGTGATGGATATTCGTCCTTCGTACTCATGCCTGCTTGGTCGTCCCTGGATCCATGGGGCAGGTGCTGTGACCTCCACACTACATCAAAAGTTGAGATATCCGGTGAATGGAAAAGTTGTTACTGTCTTTGGAGAGGAAGAATACTTTGTCAGCCATGTAAACACTTTCAAGTATCTGGAAGTAGAAGGTGAATACATTGAAACTCCATGTCAGTCATTTGAAGTGGTCCCCTGGGCTGTTAAGGATTGTGTGACTCCTCCTGCTGTGAAGAAGGTTCCTGTGGTCATCAGAAACCCTCCAACAATGACAATGGCCTCCCTCAATGATGCAAAAGCTGTGGTGGAAGAAGGTGGTTGTACTATTTGGGGTCAGCTTCCTGATATGCCATACAAATCTGACAAGTTTGGTTTGGGTTTCACTGCAGAGTCCCAGAAGGCTGTTCGTCGTGCTCGTGCTGTTCGTATCACCAATCAAGGGGTTATCAACGCTGTGGGAGATCAAGATGAAGACTACAACTTGGAGGCATGGATTTTCCCTACTATGGGTGCTGGACTCAATAATTGGACAGCTGAAGATGTTATCCCTATCTCCTTTAGTCAGGAGTAAATACTATTACTGTGTTATGTTTTTAAATTTATAATTTCTGGAACAATTAAAACTTTCAAGCCCTGTGCCTTGCCCGGGGCACAATGGTGTGCTTGTTACGGGTTGTCATTTCATTTGCATACTTCATTCAATAAAATCAGTGGACGTTTCGTTTTCGTAAATATTGTGTTCCTTGTCTCTCTTTTTCTTTTATTTTTGCTTTATCAGCTATGTGTTCTTACACACACCCACGTCACTAAAATGCAGACCCTCATCCACTCTGGATCCAGTTGATAACAGTTCTACTATTGCCAATTACAATTTCGAGAATCCGATCTATCAAACTGAAGACGGAAACGAGGACGATTGTGAAATACCTGTGGAGCTTGCTAGGTTGTTACAACAAGAAGAGAAAGCTATACAGCCACATGAAGAGCCAGTCGAAGTTGTGAATCTGGGAACTGAAGAAAACAGAAAAGAGGTCAAAATAGGGGCTGATTTAGAGGACAGTGTCAAGAACAGGTTGATTCAGATGCTACGTGACTATGTGGAGATCTTTGCTTGGTCTTATGAAGATATGCCAGGGTTGGATACAGACATTGTGGTTCACCGTTTGCCAGTGAAAGAAGATTGTCGTCCAAAGAAGCAGAAGGTTCGTCGTATGCGTCCTGAAATGTCAGAAAAGATCAAAGCAGAGGTAATGAAACAGTTCAATGCAGGGTTCTTGGCCGTAACTTCTTATCCTCAGTGGGTTGCAAATGTGGTACCAGTTCCTAAGAAAGATGGTAAGGTACGTATGTGTGTAGACTACAGAGATCTGAACAAGGCTAGCCCTAAAGATGACTTTCCACTTCCTCATATTGATATTCTGGTAGACAACACTGCTCAGCATAAGGTATTCTCTTTTATGGATGGTTTCTCTGGTTACAATCAAATCAAGATGGCACCTGAAGATATGGAGAAGACTACATTTGTGACACAGTGGGGCACCTTTTGCTATAAGGTAATGCCATTTGGTTTGAAGAATGCAGGGGCAACATATCAGCGTGCTATGGTGGCTTTGTTTCATGATATGATTCATCATGAGATAGAGGTATATGTGGATGATATGATAGCCAGGTCTCAGAATGAAGAACAACATCTTGATCATCTGCACAAGTTGTTTGGGAGGTTGAAGAAATACAGGTTGAGATTAAATCCAAACAAGTGTACTTTTGGAGTTAGATCGGGAAAGCTCCTGGGTTTCATTGTCAGTGGAAAAGGTATTGAAGTGGATCCTGCAAAAGTGAAAGCTATACAAGAGATGCCAGCTCCCCGTACTGAGAAGGAGGTTAGAGGTTTCTTGGGACGATTGAACTATATTGCAAGATTTATTTCCCAATTAACTACCATCTGTGAGCCAATCTTCAAGTTGTTGAAGAAAGATCAGGTAATGGAATGGAATGATGAGTGCCAGACTGCCTTTGATGAAATCAAGAGATATTTGCTAGAACCTCCAATTTTAATGCCACCAGTTGATGGAAGACCCTTGATTATGTATTTAACAGTATTAGACAACTCAATGGGGTGTGTATTGGGGCAACATGACGAGTCTGGTCGAAAAGAGCAGGCAATATACTACCTTAGCAAAAAGTTTACCGACTGTGAAACAAGATACTCACTGCTCGAGAAGACTTGCTGCGCTTTGGCATGGGCTGCTCGCCGACTAAGACAGTATATGTTGACCCATACTACCTTGTTGATTTCGAAGATGGATCCAATCAAGTACATATTTGAGAAACCTGCTCTCTCCGGAAGAATTGCAAGATGGCAAATGGTCTTGACGGAATATGATATACAGTATACTACTCAGAAGGCCATTAAGGGGAGTGTTGTTGCTGATCATTTGGCTCATCAAGCGGTAGATGATTACCAGTCAATGAATTTTGAGTTCCCTGATGAAGACATTATGTCTGTTACCAAAGAACCTGGACAATATGACGGACCTGAACAAGGATCCCGATGGACTATGGTTTTTGATGGTGCCTCCAATGCACATGGTAATGGTGTTGGTGTTGTGATTAGTTCCCCTGAAGGTTGTCATACCCCGATTACTGCCAGACTTTGTTTCTATTGTACCAATAACATGGCTGAGTATGAGGCATGTATCATGGGTATGCAAGTTGCTATTGATATGAAGATTCAGTTCCTTGAGGTGTATGGAGATTCAGCTCTGGTAGTAAGTCAAATTAAAGGAGATTGGGATACAAAGCATGATAATCTCATTCCTTACAGAGAACATGTGTTGTCTTTGATCCCACATTTCAAAGAGATTACTTTTGGACATATTCCACGAAGAGAGAATCAGTTGGCAGACGCATTGGCCACCATGGCATCTATGTTTGAGATCAGCTGGGATGATGAAGCTCCCAAGATTACCATTGATAGATTTGAGAAGCCTGCATACTGCAATGAGATTGACACTGAAGGGGCAGAGGAGAAGCCTTGGTTCTATGAAGTGAAAAACTATCTTGAAGCTCAGGAGTTCCCTGAAGGGGCATCTGTCAAAGATAGGAAGTTCCTGAGAAGGTTTTCTGCTAAGTTCTTTCTGAGTAATGGCATTCTGTATAAGCGTAATCATGATTCAACTATGCTTCGTTGTGTGGATAAGAAGGAAGCTACAGAAATTATGGAAGAGATGCATGATGGGACCTTTGGCACTCATTCTAGTGGTCATACCATGGCAAAGAAGATTTTGAGAGCAGGTTACTATTGGTCTACCATGGAAGCTGATTGCTATCAACACTCCAGAACATGTCACAAATGTCAAATCTATGCTGATAAAGTACATGTACCTCCATCTCCATTGAATGTGTTGACTGCTCCTTGGCCCTTTGCCATGTGGGGCATTGATATGATTGGTGAGATCAAGCCTACTGCTTCTAATGGGCATCGTTTCATCCTGGTTGCTATTGATTACTTCACGAAGTGGGTAGAGGCAGCTTCATTTGCATCTGTGACTAAGAATGTTGTGGCTCGGTTCATTAAGAATAATCTCATCTGTAGGTATGGTATCCCTGAAAGGATTATCACTGACAATGGCTCTAATCTGAACAACACTATGATTACTGATCTCTGTACGCAGTTCAAGATTAAGCATCACAACTCTTCTCCGTATCGTCCAAAGATGAATGGGGCAGTTGAAGCTGCTAATAAGAACATTAAGAAGATTGTACAGAAGATGACTGTTACTTACAAGGATTGGCACGAGATGTTACCATTTGCTCTGCATGGCTATCGTACTACAATACGTACTTCAACAGGGGCAACCCCATTCTCCTTAGTCTATGGTATGGAAGCAGTTCTGCCTATTGAAGTTCAGATCCCCTCCTTGAGAATTATGAAGGATGCAGGCTTGGATGAAAATGAGTGGATTCAGACTCGACTTGACCAGATAAATTTGATTGATGAGAAAAGGTTAGCAGCAGTTTGTCATGGCCAGATGTACCAGAAACGGATGATCAAAGCTTTTAACAAGAAGGTTAAGCCAAAGGTATATCAGGCTGGTGACTTGGTAATCAAGCGTATCATATTACCACAGGGTGATCCTAGGGGCAAGTGGACTCCAACTTATGAGGGACCATTTGTAGTCAAGACAGTGTTCTCAGGAGGCGCCATGATACTGACTACAATGGATGGTGAAGACTTCCCACAACCTGTAAACGCAGACATAGTTAAAAAATACTACGCATAAAAAGAGACCCGCTAGGTTGACAGGCCTAGGCAAAAATAAGGGCATCCCGGCAAACCAAAAGGGTTTGGGCAAAAATTAGGGATATATATATAAAAAAGATGTACACCCGGCAAGTCGAAAACCTGAAAAGGCGGCTTGGGCAAAAAAGGGTATCCCGGTGGATTGAAAACCTGAAAGGGCAATCCAGGCAAAAGTTAGGGATTAAAGCGTATGACTATGTCTCGTTTGGATCACTCATGAAATTGCAACCCGTTGTACTACTTACTCAAACTCAAACAGATAAAGCTCAATCCAATCGTTTCCGTCTCAACAGCAAGAAGATGAGATACTTGAGTGGCAATAGTAGAATTGAAACTCAATAGGATTTTTTCCCACATAGCTGATTCTTTTTGTAAAACTTCATGACAAAACTCTCTTACTAGGGTTTATGTCTCCTTGTACAAACTTACCCGTGTATGGGTCACTTTTGATATAAATAAATTCCATCTTTTGAATCCAGATTTACTTTTACTCTATTTACGTAAGCGAAACGTCCATTGGTTGTGTTTGAATGTATGTATGCCTTTGAATATGATTGATGTTTACCAGAAATGCATGTATGCTTTTAATATGATTGATGTTTACCAGAAATGCATGAAAATGCAGTAATAGTATTTACTAAGGACGAACGAGGGAAGGATTTCAACGAAGCTTCGCCGGTTCATCTTTACAAGACAGTTACAAACCATCAGTAGGACTAATCCATTTTCACAAAGTTTAATCTACCCTGGAATTTATATCCATCTCTTTTATCCTCATATGGATATACGGGAAATTACTTTCCAATAAAGGCACGATGAACGAAGACGGGATGTTATACTTATCCTACTATCAAACAACAACGAAGGTTATCTATACCCTACTATCCCCAACAACGGGAGGTTATCTATACCTTGTTATCCCCAGCAGACGGAGGGTTATATATTCTTCAACAACGAATCGGGATTTATTTCCCTTGGCCAGCAGTTGTTATACAAGGATATCCAGACACTTCCAGCAGTGTCATATCATACATACATCATTTACATCATACCATAATATATATGTCTATAGTACATTACCTAGTTGCATCATGTCATACATGCATACATAAAGCATAAACTAATGTTGTTATACAGAATGCTACCTTGTTTTCAGGTTAATTATCCAACAAACAAGCTTATGATCTTTGGGACTGCTTTATTGTAACCTCAGGGTTACTTTATCCTCCTGATGAGCTTCTTATTACTTTGGGACTGCTTTATTGTAACCTCAGGGTTACTTTATCCTCCTGATGAGCTTCTTATTACTTCAAGACTGCTTTAGAGCTATTGATTGCTCTATCCTCCTGAAGACATATCACATTATTATTTCAAGACTGCTTTAGAGCTTTCCGTTGCTCTATCCTCCTGAAATCATTACTTCAAGACTGCTTTAGAGCTATTCATTGCTCTATCCTCCTGAAGCCATCTAATTATTTCAAGACTGCTTTAGAGTTATCCATTGCTCTATCCTCCTGAAATTACATTATTATTTCAAGACTGCTTTAGAGCTATCCATTGCTCTATCCTCCTGAAATCGTTACTTCAAGACTGCTTTAGAGCTATTGATTGCTCTATCCTCCTGAAGACATATCACATTATTATTTCAAGACTGCTTTAGAGCTATCCATTGCTCTATCCTCCTGAAATCATTACTTCGAGACTGCTTTAGAGCTATTGATTGCTCTATCCTCCTGAAGACATATCACATTATTATTTCAAGACTGCTTTAGAGCCATCCATTGCTCTATCCTCCTGAAATCATTACTTCAAGACTGCTTTAGAGCTATTCATTGCTCTATCCTCCTGAAGCCATCTAATTATTTCAAGACTGCTTTAGAGCTATTCATTGCTCTATCCTCCTGAAATCATTACTTCAAGACTGCTTTAGAGCTATTGATTGCTCTATCCTCCTGAGGTCAGATTTATCACTTCAAGACTGCTTTAGGGTTATCATTATTGATTGCTCTATCCTCATGAAGACATGCTGTTACATCAGTATTACTCCAGACTCCTGACAGTTCTCATTATACTATTGAAGAATTTTCCCCTAGTGGCATCTTTAAGCCCACTCAATCATGTTCAACCAACCATCAATATCACTCCATGCACTGGTGAGTGCAAATTTTTGGGCTTTTGTGTTCAATCCCCTTCAACCTTCCAGGTTGCGACTGGCAAATATACCAATCTAACCCCTCAGGTTTCAGAAAATTGAACAGGGGCAGCTGTTGCACCCCAAAATTTGCCCTCACAATACAAGACTTTGTGTTCTAAGAAGGTCCACAAGGTTCACAAGTCCCACAGTGCTTTCCATACCTTTCATGAGGTTCATGAAGTCCATAGGTTGCTTCTTGGAGGTTCACAAGATTCACAATGTTTACAAAGCTACTTCCTAAGGGTCATGAGGTCTACAAAGCCACTTCATGATGTTCACCGGGTTACACCAGTCACCACTGAACTGTAATGGGGATCTCATAAAAGAGATGCGTGTTAGCGTCCTTATGAGCAAACTTTCAAATAAAGAAAAAAAAAACAATAGAGTTTTCATCAACTTTCTTAAAGAGATGCCATTTGATCTGGGTATAAATTCCAAGGAGACGTTGTTACAACAACACTGCTAGAGAATGATTTTGTCTCCAAAGAAGATCTGTAAAGGTTTCCTCCTGTGGGACATAGTGCAAAAAAACTGCAAGTGTCGCACCCTAATTTTTGACTTTAAGATCCCACCTATTTTTGCGTTTTAATATTTAATATTTATGCGACTAACCAATTTGTGCAGACGCAGTAATATCGAGTGGAGATAGCGTTCATTTTCACGATCAATCATCCACGCGCATTTATTCTTTTTTCAACCGTTTTGTTTGATTTATTTTGTGAAGCTAGGTTTGTGGCTTTAAGACAAGGAAGTTATAAAGGCTTTGTGTGTATCCCTTATCTCCTACAAGTTGTGCTGAAGCGTTATGGAATTACATACTTCCATCATTATGACATCAGCAAATACTCTTAAAATTGCTTAGAGACTTCCCCGAGAAGGATTAGGGTTTCCTGTGCATTGAACTTCAAAGACACTGATTGTTGGACTGACAGAACTTAGTGGCATGGGGTTTATAATCAATTTTCATCTTTTTGAGAGATGGTCTAAATCAGATGTTGTCATTATTCATGAAGCCGTTTCCTCTAAATCTTATTAATTTGGATGCTTTTTAGTGAGAGGTCAATACTCATTAAAACATTGCAGTTGGATAAAAGCATCTAGAATAAGGACTGGGCAAAGAACTCGTTTTTAATAAAAGACCCACAAGCATATTGAGATGACAAACGAAGGAGGATTTTCTAACTTCGTTTAAACACATTCCAAGATTTAAACTCAAAGTTTATGGAGGATCAAATTCTGGGAATACACAAAATGAAATCCATCATAAGGCTAACTTGAAGTTTGTATACTTTGCTACTCAATCCAAAAAGGTGTTACAATGTATCACCCACTCAAAATGCAAAATATAAAAATATACAACATTGCAAAGAATGCTCTATTACTTAAAGCTCATATCAGTAATATTATTGGCAAGATCGCTTATGCTACATCAATATTGTTGGACTATGGACAACGCGAAACTTCTGCAAACATGATAGCTTCCATGCGTTCGACAGCACCGCCACAAGCAAGTTGCTTCAGCATAACCTCACGGAACAGAACATCATCTCCAAATGCTGGCCAATCTGGTCAATCTACTCCTCAGTTTCAACAACAACAGAAATTCATGTCTCAAGGTGGGTCTTACCCCATTGTAAGTGTACCAAACATTGGTTTACCTCTGTATGAACAATCACTGCAGTACAGGTCCTGTCTAGGATAATCGATTTGCAGAACAGAAACTGCTAGCTTCTTGTTGCAAGCACTGATAATTCAGGTCGTGTATTGCCCATGATGAGTGTTGCTTGGGGACCGCTTCAGAATTCGAAAGCCGTTGAACTTCTTAAATGATGATTGCAAACTTGCTCGTGGAAATGTTTGCTTGGTTAGTGTTGTTCTATCAGAGGTTGATAGAAGCAACAATACATCCTCTACACAGATGCTGCAATATGTGTGGCTTGCTGCAGCTCAATCCAAACAATGGAGCTAGCAAAATCTGACTGGGCTGTCCTATCTACGAACTAGTCTTTGGTTTGAAAGTAAGCAAAACAGAAGAGTTATGTTACATTGGCCCCATTCCCAATTCTCTGATTCCAAATTACCAGCCAACTCATAACCTGCTAAAACAACATAATTGTGTATGGTGTAAGCAAGGGACGAACATATGCAGGACTTACTCGCAAACCCAACTTCCATCACCTGCAATAGCAGCATGAACATCAACAAGCCATTAGGAGTGAACAACTCTACTGTTACCAATCGAGTTCAATTCGAAATCCAGAAGTATAGTAGTGAGTAACGGATTTTACGAGAATATCGATAACATTACTCACCAAACAATAACCTGCGGAAATGAATACCAAAGCGTCTTCAAGAGATTCTTCCCTCGTGGTTCCAAACCTCCTCTGAATAGCATCGAGCATGCCTTGATAGTTCCTACAAGAAAGATGCTACGATATCAGCTCTAACCGTGATAGCGCTTGTTATAATGGATATTTCTCAGAGTAAGAAAAAACAGAACCAATGAAGGAAGTTCTTACGAGAAACAGATAGGCCTATTTTCAAACCTTTCTCGAAGTTCCTAACAGCAGTTATCAGTGCGTCCTCCTCTCACATGGCTGCTGCAAACAAAAAGAAAAAACAAAGAGTTACCATTCATACAAATTCACAAATTCATCCTAAACTCAGTTCATGACATCAGCCTTAAAGCTATGAAACCCAATACACCGTCCTGGCTAGAAACTACCATAGAAACCAGAGATCCGACCCTGAAAATGGTACGTGAAGCTTCTACAAAAGTACCCGCCAGTCAGTTGTAGATAAGCTCCAGACAAAAGCCAAATCATCATTAGTCACGACAAAATTAAATTTCTCCGGGGTGTTTGGTACCTGAGATGGAAGGAGTAAAAGCCTCCTGTTTGGCACCCTCCAACAAATGAGCTTGTTTAAAAAACCATATTCAATAGGAATATAAGGGCTATCACGCTGACTCCTCTTTACAGGAGTTGGAAAGCTCATGAATATAAAATCCAACCTCTGGAGTAGTCAATTGTTCCCCCTCTGGAATTAAACCCAGAGTCACATTTACAACAACACCAAGTACTACCACACCGGCATGATAATTACTGGCCCGTTGTGATCCTGCCTAATCCTCAGTTTCGCCCTATTTTCTCTAAGCATAACCATCACTGCACCTGCAAAATGCGAGAATATTTGGTTACCACAACAGCTACGACACTATGGCCAACAAAAAGTAATTAAACCGGCCAAACCACGTAACTTGCCTATCCTGAGAATATTATCCAAGCAGAATAGGATAGCTACTCAAAGTCTCGCAGCAACTCCACCGGCCCCGTTATGCAAAAGAAGATTTAATCACCAAGAAACCAAAATCTTCTCAAACCATTCCAAAGCCACATCTCTCGTCGCTGTTAGTAAACTAGCTGTCATCAAAGGCTGAGTCCTGCTGATGAAGCTCTATATCTGCAACTATGATGATTTCAAGTAGACATTATTGTGGTAAAAAACCGAACTAGCTATCGACATGTTGGTGTTTTAATGTTTCGCCTGGCCGTGCTTTTTACCTTTAGGTGGTCCTTGTTCTGAACTTTGAACTGGTACATTCGTGGCGCAGAGCTTGAAAACCCCCAGTTATTTAATCCACACCATATGTAGGTCCAACGATTCCACCTATCCTGCTATCACGTTCTGTGGATCGAGGCGACATGTTCGATACCTGAGTTCACCCCACCCTGCAGCAACAATAATTGCGTTTAGCGTATGCGGACTTTGAACTAACCTGCATCCACCATAAAGATTTGAATTATCAGTAAAACAAGGAGAGTACCAAAGTCAACACTAAAACGGCTAATTCAAAAAACAAACCACTTACCTAAAATCCCTGCATAACAGAAGGACTTGTTCTAACCAAATGCAATCCTGAATCTTATCGTCCTCAAGACCTTGCTCCACACCCTGTTTCCCATAAAAAAATAACAGAAACTCATAATCCATTTAAGAAGAA
The DNA here is from genome assembly GCA_963859935.3 of Lathyrus sativus. Lineage (NCBI taxonomy): Eukaryota > Viridiplantae > Streptophyta > Magnoliopsida > Fabales > Fabaceae > Lathyrus > Lathyrus sativus. The sequence continues at coordinate 523,338,172 of OZ012740.1, read as the reverse complement.
GCCGTTGACAGCAAGAAACCCGAAGGTTACAACAATTGCCAAGAGACATACCAGAGCTGTAGGAAGTCGCAACTCATGTAAGGTGCGCCTTGACAACTTCGCCCCAGCTTGCTCGATTCCATTCACTATCCTCATGGCAACGCGGCATAAGAGGAGACACCTGCTTCTGAATCTTGTTCCCGTAAAAGAAGTCGATATGTCCTCAAAACAAGGAGCAAGTTAAACAATCAGCCAACAAATCATAGCAATAGTTGAGAGCTTTCAAAGGTGAATTAATCAAAGCGAAAGCCAAATACTCCACTGTATCACTTCGTGACTCGGAAGAATCCCACAAGTGTGTGACCTGCGAAAGTGTTTAAAATTGTGAGCACGCGGTCAACAGGACCAAATATCAACAACTTCGAATCAAGTTTACCTGATCAAAAAACATGAAGACATGCTCAGTTTATCGATACATATCTTCACCCATCTGATGGTACACCAAGCCTTTTGAAGAACGCAATACATGTATTTATCATGCAGCGCCACATTGAAACTGGAATTCCTAATGAATCCATTAGAAGAATCTAAAACATAAGTGAACTTGACCGTAAAAACTGTAGTGAGTGTTGGAAACTATGAAATGCTATAGATTGGGAGTTCAAAGCAAGTGGTTCCATCAAGCCCTCGATAGCTTTAACCGGTGTACCTAAAATTGAGGCAACGAGTATTAAACACAAGGATGATATTCTGCATAAAGAAACAAGTGTTGAAACCTGTTAAAACCATTCTAAATTCAGGACAACCATACAATACCGTAACATCCGAATGAGAGTGGAGTTTGAAGCGAGATTGCGTAAGAATTTTACCTTCAGATGATACCCCCACTGCTGCAAAGTAACACGACAGAACGAGAAGCCCTTGGATTTATGGTTCCACTACATCCACAACGAGGAGATAACGGACTTCAAAGCGTCAAGATGGTGAAGAAGAAAATTGCCCTAATCCATTACCATCGCCACGACCAACATAGGGCAACGTCCATTTTCCTCCTTGCAAGCTTGCCTCGGACTCCCACCATCACGAATCCTGTTCAAGTCTGGGTATTATCAAAACATCGTAGTACACCGGTTCTCTCACCGTATCCACTCTGGGCTGACGTTCTCTCTTGACCCAAAACGAAGTCGCTATCCGCACCTGTCGAATGTCAAACGTGAGTTAGTAAACCATCAGATATTCATTTGAAAATAAAAGATTCAGAAAGAAATCAAATCCTCTGATCATTAAAACACGACATCAATCAGATTGATACAAGAGATCACAATTTGGAATTTTCATTAACATACATTATTGCAATCAGACGAAAAAGGGAATCTTCAAACCTAATTTATCCCAATTTGGAAAATTCAATCAGCACTCAAAACTTACTTCAATCAGATCCCCACACCAAATCTCGATTGAAAGTCTATATAAAGAGAAGGATGAGAACATTCATGAAAAAAACCCCTAAGAAACACGCAGAGAAAACCCTCACAACGAAAAACCCTAAAACTCTAAAATTGGACGGATAAACAACTTATCTTTCCAACCGTCGAAATCGTCGCCGCCGCCGCAAATCCTCCACCGACGAAGCATCCCTTTCAGCACCGCAACTGTCGTTGCCATTGATCTTCGGTAAAACTCCACCCTCTGTGAGATTCTTGAATGTTTTGATTGTGTTGTTGTTATTATAGGCTGAGTAAAGTAGCGAAAAGGGTTGAAAATGAGGATGAAAGCAGAAGGAGAAGCGAACACTGTTTGAATCGAAAGAGGTGATAGAGGGAGACGATGCAGATCCGATTTGGGGGGGGAGACGGAAGGGACTTAGGGTTCCGGCGTTTTCCCTTCTTTGTTTTTTTTTAATTTTGTTTCTGATTGGATAATTGCACGCGACACGCTACACAGGCTCCATTAACCTCATTAATCTCTAATTAACCTAAAATCAACCTTAATTAATCTTTTAATTAAACTGTATTTTTAATTATTTAATGAAATAATTAAATTGTTTTCTAAATAAGTTTTTTGTTTAAATCAATTTTCTGTCTTTTTATTTTAAATAAAAATAATAATAATTATTACTATAACAAACTTTTATCTAATATAATTCAAATCTTTTAGTTGATTATTATTAAAAATTGTGAATTTCTTATTATTATAATACTTGGATTAATTTTATTTATTCTTATTTACTAACCCATTTATATTCTAATCATGCTTATTATTTTGTTAAATATTGCTTACAAACCCCTTTATTATTTATTATTGCTTAGTTATATTTTATTTATCTTTGCTATTTAATTATTATTTTGTAATTGTTTCTGGGATGTAAAGTTGTTTAATTATTTAATTATCATTATGGTTAGTAATTAGGGAGTGTAACAACCTGTATGTAATATTAAAATAAATTTAGATCGCTTTTAAATAAAGATAATTAAAATAAACACGTCACACACGTAAGTCGATTTTAATCGCCGTCTCACTTCCTAAGGGTATCCCTCAAGTTGCCTACGAATAATGGTTAAGTGGGGTGTATAAAGCAAGTCCCTCAAAAAGAAAATCATCAAAGTCCCTTATGGTTGCCTTTACGAATCGAGTCCCTTTCGAAAAATGATGATAGTCCCTCCAGTTTGCTTATTACACCCCACAATGGCCTTCAAAAATCCAATTGTCCCTCACATGTCCCTTAACATCCAAAGTAAGGACTACCTACTCCATTATAGTAGGGATAGTCTTACTAAGGAAAGGATAAAGAATAAGAAAGACCTTAAAACATTAGGGTAGGCTACTCCTAGATACTTGCTCACTTCAAAACTTTTTCACACTTAAACAAATTTCCAACAAAATTTTCAAACAAGTTTTTTTCACATCCTTACATGGATTATTTATTAACTATTCTGAAAATTTTCTATTCACACACTACAATTTCAAAACAATTCAAAAGTGAGCTTAAGTACCTAAGAGCCCATGGATAACCATGGATGAAAAGGATGCTAATACCTTCCCTTTTCATAACCTACCCCCCGGACCCAAAATATTCTCTAAGGTCTTTCCTGTTCTTTTATAACCTTTCCTTATGGATAAAATAAAAGTCGGTGGCGACTCTTGCTATCCGCAACATTGTTTAAAGTCAGTTCACCGGGTTACAACATGCCTCACCACACTCAAACGAATCAACACAACAATCTCAACCTCAGCATTCTCTCATATTCAACACAAATCAAACCCAAACCCTAATCAATCAGTTTACCCTAATCGAGGCTACGTTCATCAATTGCAATGGAGATATAACAGAGAGAAAACAAACCTGGGTTTATGCGAGGGGAACAAGGGATCTTTGAAGATTTCTGGGTATTTGCTGAAGGTTTGATGGCGCGAAGAACACCTCGTAGTGATGAACAACGATGAGACCTTGATGAAGTTTTTACAAGTCTTGAAGCTGATGAATCTTGTACAGATCTGGGGATGTATTAGGTGATTGTTGTTGGAGATTGTTAACGGATCCACGAGGTTCTTGATGATGATGATGAACGAGAACGTTACGGTGAGGCTTGGAGGGGTTTCTGGAAAAGTTGTATGAAGGTTTGAGCGATTTCTGGAATTTCTTTATGAAGATGATGAATGTTCATGCGTTCTGGAAAAATCTTTGGATGAAGATGAAGGTTCAAAAAAATCTTGACGCTTGGATGATTTTCTGGGCGCATGCTATGAGTTTTCCGGCGACGGTAGCTGTCTCCGGCGAGGGGATGATGAATGATGGACGGAGGAGCAAGATGAAGATCGGAGGTGCTTGGAAGATTCTGCAGTTTTTGCAGATTCCGGCGAGGTCGGTGGCGTTAAGGGCGGCCGGACGGAGTTTGCATGCCGGCCGGTGGCTTCTCCGGCGTCGCGTGTGGTGATGACAGGTGGTAGAGGGAATGGTGCAGGGTGGTGACACGCGTGAGGACGGGTGGCAGCAGAGAGAGAGAGTGGGCTCTGGTGGGACGCGTGGCGTGGATTGAGGGCTTCTGAGTGTGTGAGGTGGGGTCCTGCGTGAGTGTAACATGGGCGAGCCTCTGCGCCACACGTGGCGCGCTGTATTTATGACACTGAGAATTCTGGAGCCTTCTAGAAGCTTCTGGGAGATGTTGGAAACAGCTGGACGAAAACTTGGACAAATTCTGGACTTTTTCTGAACTGCCTTTAGCTGAGACTGATTGAGAACTGGGCCTCAAAAAACACCCCCTGGGCCCATACGAAAAATGAATAACAACCCCAAAAAAAAATGAAAAACTGATTAATATCTGATTAAAACTAATAAACTCTATTTAAACCTCTATTAAACTATAACTAATAAAATCCTATTTAAATTTAAATGAATTCAATTAACCTAATTAAACTCTATATTAACCTAATTAAATCTAAAAAATGATTAAGACCTAATTGACTCTAAATTTCTACTAACTTCTATTAAAGTTCTACCATTATTTAATATCTATTAAAATCTATTTGAAACTAATAAGAAAAATCTATAATATTTCCTATATTATCTAAAACAATTAAAACTATATTTAAAATCTAATATATTCTACAAATGATAAAAAAACTATTAAACCTATTTTAAAATCTACATAAAATTCTAAACTATTAACATCTATTATTAATAAAAGAAAAAAAAAACTATATTCCCCTTTTTCTTTATTATTCTAAAAACAATTAAAACTATTTAAAATCTTATTTATTCTAAAAATCTATTTAAAAATTCTATAAAATTCTAAAAAGAGATTTAAGCTATTAAAAAAATACAAAAACCCTATTTAAATTCCAGAAAAATCTATAAAGCCTATTGAAAATCCGCAAAAGTCTATTAAAATCCTAAAAATGCAGATGAATGCAAATGACCGCCATAGAAGAGCGCACGAGACCAGATCGAATCGAACAGAGATCCCCGGGCATCAGAATATCCTCAAAATCACTGTGCAAGCTAAAAATCACCGAGGAGCGCACAATTTCCCGAAAATAAAACCCTGGTGATCTGGACTGGATCTGCCATATCTGATAGACGAAAATCAAGCTGTAACCCTGATATCCCCTGTTTTGCACAAAAATCATATGCCTGAGTTGCGAATATGAATTTAAACCACGAGTCAGATAGGAGAACCGGTTGGTCAAATTTTAGGGTGCAACAGCTGCCCCTATTCAAGCGACTTGGACCTGAAGGGTTTGAAGAGCGCCCAGCCTTCAAACATTCAGAGGTACGAGACGGTTGAATACAAATAAAGCCCGAAAATTTGCCAACCGCGAGCATATACTGTAAACTGCTTGGGGAATAAAATCCAGAAACCGAGTCCAGTTATTACGGCACCAAACTGATCGATCATCTGATGAAGAACTCTTGATTTGAATACCCATTACTTGTGATGCCCCATGTAACAGATCCCGAGGGCTGCAACAAAACACCTGATCCTTTCACATTGCCTACTGATAGGCAGGAAGAGAAATATACTCACATCGCCCAAAGATGGACGGGAAGACACCCTGATTGAATACTCACCTCGTCTAATGATAGACGGAAAGACAACATTAATCTCCAAATTCACATCGTCTAAGGATAGACGGGATCATCCTGATCGATGAAACAAATCAATATTCTCATCGTCTAAGGGTAGCCGGGAAGCAATAATCTCCGAATTCACATCGTCTACTGATAGACAGGAAGAAATAATCTCCAAATTCACATCGTTCTAAGGATAGACGGGAAGAAATAATCTCCAAATTCACATCGTCTACTGATAGACGGGCTCATCCTGATTGATGAACAAGTCAATATTCTCATCGTCTAAGGGTAGACGGGAAGAAGTAATCTCCAAATTCACATCGTCTACTGATAGACGGGCTCATCCTGATTGATGAACAAGTCAATATTCTCATCGTCTAAGGGTAGACGGGAAGAAGTAATCTCCAAATTCACATCGTCTACTAATAGACGGGAAGACACCATAATCGCAATTCAACACCAACCCTTGAATTTCAGAATCCTTCTGTCTACGGGAATTGATGGAAAGATCAACATCCTTGAAGGGGCCACATCATCAGTATGGACCGATGGGAAGAAAACCACCTTTAAAGAAACATGTCGTCAATAAGAATCGACAATCACGAAAACTGAACATTCTTCGAAGAGCTTCGGCATCAATAAGGATTGATAGTCAGAAAAGTCCCTCTTGAAACGCCATCTCATCCAATAAACCGAAAGAAAACCACTATCCGACATATCGTTTTGAAACCCCTCAACAACCAAAGATAGCCGGAGAAGGCTCGCTGGGGAAACACCTCATCATACGTATGATCTGGCAATAAGAAACCCGCTGAACAGTAACTCGAAACTTCACATCGTCTACTGATAGACGGAAAGAAAAGCCACTTGCTAGAGAAACCCCATCTTGAATCCCTACTGCGATCACCCGCAACTTCACATCGTCTACTGATAGACGGGAAGAAAACCACATTCGTACTCAAGACGTCTAATGATAGACGGAGAAGTCCATTCATTGGAGGAACACATCGCCAATATGAATTGACGGGAAGAAAAGTCTGTCGATATCAGATGACCGATTGATCAAAGCATAACTATTGTATGATCTGAGATACAAATAATCTGCTGAACTGTCTGAATACTGCTGCTGGATAAATGCCCCTGAACTGATCACAGAGTAATTCACGCGCCATATGAGGCTGATAGAACATCTGACTTATGCTTCGTACGCATATGCAAATGCTTTAATCTTTCTACAGCGTAATGCTCCATTCTGGATAGAAATGCTACGCATTTTGAAAATGTCATGCAGGTATGATGCAAATATGACGATGCATGCAATATGCCAATGCAGGCTCGAGCTGCCGGAGAGAGCTGGGTACAGAACCACTTCAGCAAAATAAATGCTGAAGGCGAGGCCAACTCTGCTGGGGATAAACTGGATATCACTGAATTATCCCAGCAAAATAAATGCTGGGAGAGTGAAATCAACTCCGCTGGGGATATTGGGAACTTAACCGAACATCATCGACGAAGTAACGCCCTGCTGGGGAACATAACTCCGCTGTGAAATAGCGGACGTGCTGAATATGATTAGACTCCTCTAGGGATAGCTTATCCATGCCAATGACAAATTGGACTTTGCTGGAGAAAATGGACGGAATCTTCCCGCGTTCTGATGAAGCTCGGATCTGGAAACCGATGCGCCAACACGGATGGGCCTCACAGTAATCGCAACCATGGATTTGAGCTCTTAAGCTTATCTTACTGGGTCAGGTACAACTGACGCTGGAAAATATTCTTCCTGAATACACAGCCTTTTAGTGAAAGGGTCAAGGGATAGTAACACGACTTCCCGCATTCGTCTCGCTCTCAAAAAATCGACTGCATCTGCTCAAATAACTCCGAATGGCCCTGTAGGTACGGAGAACAACAATCCTTTCGCTCCTGATATGCCCCGGCCCGCGGGATCTCTGTGGGGATAGTCCTTGAAAGGAAATCTGCAAATCTGAGCCCTGATGGTCTGATATAACATGCCCCAGTATTCTGAACTTCGGAGAAATACTTCACACCGAATGCTCCTCGGATAACTTCGGCGTGCTTAAGATGGTCTGCCCCTGACTGCAACGACCTTGCCCCTGATTAGCTGATCCAAAGCAGTACCTCCTGACTACGACGTATTCACCGAATCTCAACCTGATTGCCCCAGAATAACTGACTTCGAAAAGCTGACCTGACTGGGGATCACAATAAAAGCTTGTCCCTGCTCTCGGAACATTCGGGCGTTCTGCATTCTATCTTGACCATACTTTCCATTGTAGGAAGCTTTTCTGCTGTCAAGCGCTTACTCGCAAGTAAAACAAGTTGTTCTGCATAAAAGACATATTAATGCAACACATATGACAGCTTTGACATCCGATCTGTTCACTGGGAAAAGGAAAAACAGTTTATAGCATATGATGCACAAAACATTTATCAACATTGGTATCAACATGGTAAGAGGAACCCTTTTAAGAGTCAGAACCGACGCGACCTTTACCGGAGTATGCTTTCGAAACAACCTGCTTCAATTAGGACTTTTGAAGGTTGTAACGTGGTCCGGTTCACGGTTTTGAAAGAAAGGATAAAGGCTCAAAGTTTATTTCAACCCACCCATTCTCCTTGATGTTCTCCTATCCTACGTTCAGCTAATTCAACCTTAGCGCTCACCTCTCAGAGGTTGAGAGATAGGAATGATAGTTCGAGAAACTATGAGTTTTCGGAGTGACAGCCACTCGCTTTTTGTCTTTGACACTTGAGGTCACACGACTCGTATTTCCATCGAGGATTTTTCTTTTGATCCTTTTCATCTTTTCTTTTCATATCCCTAACTTTTGCCTGGACTGACTCCTTTTGAGTTTCTTTTGATTTTTTAAGTCCAGCGGGATGTCCTCATTTTTGCCTAAGTCATTTGTTTTGAAGTTTTCTTGACTTAGCGGGCTTTTGATTCTTTTTTTTTTCATTTTTTTTCGAACAAGTCGTGTGACACTGGTTGCCTGACTCTTTGGGAAACGATGTGGCCGTCACACTCTTGATTGAACCATTGTGGTCTTTTAGGCACGACCTCTAGGGACGCGATTGATCCTCGAATAGACACTCCTTTTTCAATTTGGACGCTCGGTCAAATTAGCTAACACCTACCCTGCCCCAGGTTAAGCTTGAGGGTTTTTCATTCACAGAAAGAAACTCCTACTACAAGGCTCAAAGGGGTTAACAAGGGATTATCTTCCTTATATCTCCGGTGTTTAGGGATTTGAAACAATGCCTGTACATCATCAACAGGTTTTATTTCAAAAGCATACAGTATCGGCAGTTGCATGTCGGTCATTTTCGTCATCCTCCCCAAATTCTTCTTAACTAAGCGTTGGACATTTGTAAAAACAGTTAGTGAACACGAATGGATTCAATCAAAACTTGCATATTTATTTCATTATCATCAATTGAATGAAAACAACAAGTTTTACAAACAAGATTACAAATTCAAACAAGAAAGCAACTACAAATGTAAAGAAATGACAAGCTAAAACAAAGAAAAATGCTAGCTTCCGAGAGTCGGGCTTTCACATCTGTCCCGCTGCTGAACCAGCTATCCTTATTAGAGACAATTCGATGCTGTCCTGATCTGCTTTCAACGACTCAACCAAATTATAGAGCTCTTCCTCCTTCATTCAGCGGGTTCTAGGACCTCCCGGCCCGAAGCTGATTGCTGCACTATCAAGCAGATCCTGCACTTTGTGCTTGAAAGCCTTACAATTCTCAACCGTATGGCCTGGTGCCCCAGTATGGAACTCACAAGTAGCATTGGCATCATACCCCGGTGGTGGTGTCCCTGTTAAGGGAGTCATTGTCCTTTTATGAACCAATTGGAGCTGAAGTAGCGTTTGCAGAAGCTGTGCATACGGCATAGGAGGAGTTTCCAAATGACGGCTTGCCAGGGGAGCCCGATTCTGATATCTCTTATACCCCTGCTGGTTCTGCTGCTGAGGCTGCTGCTGCTGGTATCGGGTTGACCCTTGAACACCCTTTGTATCAAATGCAACATCGGTTTCTTGACCTTCAATGTATTGATTAACGCCCTCCTTATGCTTAGCCATTTTCTTTCTCAGATCTGCCCCAGGAATAGGCAACAGTTGTGGGCCTGGAGATTCTGACACCATAGAGTCCAGGATACGCTTCTGACCCACTGCAGCTTTAGAAACATCTGTCATCTTAGCATCGATCGAGATAGGAGCAATACGCACAGCTACGCCGCTCGGCGTGAATTCAATATCGTGTGAGTCAATCAGGTCTTGAACATTGTGCTTGAAAGCATGGCAACCCTCGATGTCGTGTCCGAATGCCCCAGAATGAAACTCACATTGCTTACTGGCATCGTACCCATGAGGAAGCACTCTCGTTGGCGGTTCCAACGTTCTCTTTTTAACCAGATTAAACCTCAATAAAGCATGCAAGAGCTCATCATATGTTATAGGCGGTGCCTCAAATATTCTCTTTGGCTTCCCTTCCTGGATCCTCCGTTGAGCCAGATGCATCTTCTGTTGCTGCTGCTCAGGTTCCACATGCACAGGTGGCGCGAGCTTCTTCATTGCGGCTTCAAATAGCTGATCGTCTTCTTTCCTAAGCACGTTCTTGACTACCTCCATGATCAAGCTCATTTGGGTCTTCAGCTGACTATTCTCCTCTTTGAGAATCTTCTGCTCCAGACGCATCTCTTGCATGTCTCTCATCATCTGCCCCAGCTGGCTTTGGACTTCAATCAATTCAAACTGATTTTGTTCCATATCTCTGAAGGAGTTCCTGCAACAAACTGGATGATGAGGAAATAAGGCCCACGGTTCTGATATACCTGTTAAATGATAATGCAGCGTAGAAAGCAAGCACACATTCATAACGAGACAAAGAGAAACTCAAGCTATAAGCATACAGACAAACATCTCCCACATATGTACAACCAACAAAATCAGCAGGTAAGCACAACTGAGTACGAATATAACGACCCCAGCCAACAATCCTGGTGGTGGTCGGCAGACACTAGTGCATAAAAGCTAAACGGATTAAGCAGAGAAAACAAATGCGACATCCGGCGCAAAAACCTCTAGAAATTTCTCCCACACAACTGAACTCTCTGATTGACAATCTTCAGAGCACACACTTCCTGTGGAGTCTTCCATGACATTAACTGACGAACCCACACAACTGGATGATGGAAAATCATTAATCTGAACAAAACCCTGAGGCGTGACGCAAATACGGCTAGAGTCTATCAGATCCTGAACCTGACTTCTAAGCACCTTACAATCATTTGTTGAATGCCCCTGTGCCCCAACGTGGTACTCACAGCGGGCGCTGACATCAAAACCTGGAGGATACGGTGGAATCACCGGCTTAGTCTCTTTCGGCACTATCAATCCACTTCTGACCAGATCTGGCAACAACTGACTGTACGACACCGGTAACTGAGTAAACTGCCTTTCAGGTTTCCTTGGTCTTCGTGGGGCGTGCTGACGCGCTCGACGATAGGATGATCGTTGACTTGAAATGTCTGAAAACTGATCCTGAGATGCTAGAAATTCTGAGGTGGCGTCATCTCCCTCCCACTCTTCTTGAGAACTGACAACTGACTCAATCTTATTAACTGGGACGTAAGGAACATTTCGAAACTTTCCACTCCTGAGTCCTCTCTCAACAATCTCTCCCAGCCTCATCAGGCCCACAAAGTTTGTGCAACTGAACAATTTGTCAAAATAATGGCCTTTCAGAGTACCCAAGAAGACGTCAACCAGTTCTCTTTCCGGAAGCGGTGGTTGAACACTAGCAGCCAATTCTTTCCATCTTCGCAAATACGCTCTGAACGATTCATTCTCCGCCTGAGACAATTCTTGCAGATCTACGAGACTAGGAGTCAAATCCAGGTTGTAATCGTACTGCTTCATGAAAGCTCTGGCTACATCCACCCATGATCGAATCTGGTTACTTTCTAACTGCACGTACCATCTCAACGATGCCCCAGTCAGGCTATACTGGAAGCAATGGATCATTAGTTGGTCATTTCGCACAAACGAAGTCATCCTTCGACAGAACATCAACAAATGCAACTTTGGACAGCTATCTCCCGTGTATTTTTCAAATTCCGGCATTTTGAACTTGTACGGCAACACCAGGTCAGGAACCAAACACATGGCTACAGCATCCAGGTTAACGGCATCTTTCGCTTCCAAGGCTTTCATTTGCTCTTCCAATGCTCGGAGTCTTCTACCATCGTCAAGAGCTCTTGGGTCTACTAACCCGGTCACTGGAATATCTCTTCGGTAATTCATCACAGGGAAAGCGACACTTTGATTGTTAACAGGAGGACGACGTTCATTTCGGGCAACGAACTGCTCATGCCGATCTCGGTTCTCAACAGCAGGCTGCACAACTTGGGCTGCAGTAAGATTGTTCGCTGGCGGGAAGCCTTCCATAGAATCATACTGATGGTTGGACGCCCTGGTAAACCTTGCCAAGGTGTTAGGAGCCCGGAAATTGCCTTCAGACATAGCTGCCAATCACCCGTAACCGACTATGCTGCTTGATTCTGCTCAAATCTGCTTCAGCCCCTTGGTCGTCTTCAGCACTCTACTCTTGCCTCAAACAATTCCCCGAGAATCACTTTCTGGTGAAAACAAAGGCTGGATAAGTGCTCTGACCTGCTAGAGAAATGCTATGCAGTATGATTTATGCAAACAGAAATACAAAAATGCTAACGTGTATGTGTGCATTGGAGATATTTTCCCTCCAATTCCAGTGTCAGTGGTAGCAAGACGAGATAAACCATAAAGACAATATTTGGAAAAAACCCTCATATATTGGTTAGAATAATAGTCTTGTCAAGAAGTTACATAACTATGCTCCATACAGCTGATATGATAAGGAGGATCCCAGCCAACATGCCTGGTGGTGATCTCAACATACAGAATACAAGAGAGAAATCAAGTACTGGTACGGTTGCGGAAGTCCTCGACCATCTTCTTTGTCTCTGCGTGATCCGGTTGATAAATCAAACCTTCTATCAGCCGATACCTCTTCCTGACCGTCCCTTGGATGTCTCTGACAAAGTCTTCCCAAGCCTTATCATTGGCACCGCCCCCAGGTTTGGGTCTCTTGGCATCTGCTCTATGCTGAAAATCTTCCGAATTCTTCATGGCATCTGTCAGCTTGCGCTCGGCCTCGTATCGGCGGCAGGCTTCTTCTTCAAGCTCTTCGTTCTTCACTTTGACCTGTTCTTCTAACTGAGCTACCTGTGTCTTCAACTCTTCTTCTCGCTCCTTGCGCTTGGTCATAGTGAGATCCCAGTGTTCTCTGAACTTGGCTAGCTTTGTGTAGGCCCTTTCCAGCTCTTGCTTCTTGGTGGCCAACACACTACTAACTGAGTCTACATCTAACTCTAGACGCTTCTTGGTTTCAGTCAATTCCAATAGCGTAGTCTTCAGATGTTTCAGAGTTTCAGCCTGTTGCTTGGAAAAGTATCCTGTTTCAATCTTTTCATGCCGAAGCTGGGCATTCTCCTGCTCTAAAGCCTCTTTAGCCCTTGCTAGCTCTTCTTTCTCCGCCATCAGCTGCTTGTAGACCTGAATGTCCACAGTGGTGGGTTCCTCCATCGGAGGAGGATGCAATGGCTGAACCGCTGGATAAGGCATCAGGAACTTCACAGCTCGCTCACGAATCCACTCCACATATGGGCCAGGAACTCGAGTATCCCCTCTGCTACCTGAAAGCTTCCCTCTCTTGTGCAAGTTCTTCCAGGCTTTCTCAAGTTTGGTCAGCATCTCTTTCCCAATTGCCCCGGTGAGATACAGAGATTCCTGTATCTCCTCGGGCTTTGGCGCTCCTTGAGGTACATACCCAAATTGCCTGATCAGTAAGGAAGGGTTGTAATTGACGCATCCCTTCCTTCCTATTAACGGGACATTTGGGAATCCTTCGCATTTGAGTATGACTTCAGCTCCGAATACCTCTTTATTGACCCATACCACGTTCTCAGCAGTCAATCCCATTAAGCGCTCGGGCCATCCTAGAGAATTGATAGAGGTGACAAAAGGGCCTGACTTAGGCATATGACTGGTGAACCACCTGCATAGGAGAGGTACACAGCAAGACACATTCCTTCCTCGTCGCTTTTCATTCTGGTAGTGAGTTGAATGGTGGATATCTCCCAGCAAAGTAGGAACTGGGTTCTTCGCAGCCAAAATATAGAAGGCATCAGAATCAACAAAATCAGGAATGTTCGGGAACAACACGATGCCATAAACACATACAGCAAGGATGACGTCAAAAACACCCCAGCTACCCTTCTGGGCGTATTCCCGAGCCTTCTCCACCAAGACATCCAACGGAAATCCCCATACGTCTCCTCTTCTGATCATCTTCCCCGACAGCTCAGACTCTTTCAAGCACAGGATGGCAGAAAGCTCAGCCAGCTTGGGCTCAGCGTCCGTACGATAGAAAGGCATCTGCTCACGGATCGGTATATCCAGAAGTGCAGAGTACTCCTCCAGGGTAGGAGCCAAAACGAAGTCGGGAAATACAAAGCACCTGAGCTCCGCGTCGTAGAACTGTAACAGAGTATAGATGCCGCTGGTCTCGTAGGCAGATGGCTGATAAACGTAGGTCAGAATCCTCCCATATCTCTTTATGAAGTCACCCATTACCCTATTCTTAGCAATAGCAATCAACTCTAACAATAGACTGATATTCGGCGACGGAAACTTGTAGGGCAATACTCTCTTCAGGGTTTCCATGTCTTGCTAGGAACAAACACCAGAACTGGAAGGGAAAATCTGTACCTGCAATACACACACGTTAGTTGAATGCAGATGGTAATGCAATGATGCAATATGATAAATAATGCAATCTGTGAACACAGGGGCTATGCTGTAGCCTGAAGAGGAATATCTCTGTGATCAAGAACAGAAAACCATCACGGTCATCAGAACTTCAGGACACTAACTATCATCTGATACTCAAAATATCAATCCCCTGGTAAGAAAGCCATCTGAACCTCTGTATCTGACGAGAAAATCATCTGATAATAACATCAACCTCAGATAAGAAACCCATCTGATCCAAACAACACACCTGGAGATGAATCAAGAACACCATCTGATAAAGGTACTGAATCATGGTTTCTGAAGGCCAATTTTCCTGCAATAACCCAGTCCCCCTCACAGGTACGATAGACCTAATCCACGGACAAAGGTACGGCATCCTATGCGGTCATCAGCGTCACAGACTTTCATGAATGACGATACGATTCCCAGAAGGAGTGGCATCATCAAGTCATGAAGAGGCCTCACTTAGCTGACTTCCAAATGATCGGTCCCCAGAGTCGACAACCCTCACGTCTGGACTCCCCTCAGATCCTCAGGACCGGAAAGGAGCACCTCTGCAAGAATCTCGTCTGAGCGCAGATTTTCGTAGGGAACTGTGCCTGCTCAGCAGACAGGTTCATCTACTACTTCTCCGCAACTATATCTAGGTGTGTACTCAAGCCCAGGTCCGACTTTCACTCACAGTAACATCCCTTTGCCCACAACAATAATCATAATAATATAATGCTGGAAAATAAATGCGGAAAGGTAAAGGTACAGAAAAGTAAAGTGCAGAAAGGTAAAACACAATATGCACAACACCCAACAAATAAACATCCAAGCGCTAGGATTGACTCGCGTAGGGGATGGGAAACGGTCCCAGCATAAGGGATGGGAAAAGTCCCTAGATGCTATAAGGTCCCCAGCAGAGTCGCCAGCTGTCGCTACTGCGAAAATCGGCGCCGGCTTGACAGGAGAGTCGCCACCGTGCGTTATTTATCCCTCAGAGCGGGAAAGGAAACGCTCGAAGTAAACCTCGCAAAGACGGGAAAAAGGTATGGTCATCGCAACCAAAACCTGGATTCGGGAGTCGGTTACGCAAGGGGAAGGTATTAGCACCCCTCACGTCCATCGTACTCGATGGGATCCACGCTTGATGTTTATAGGTAAAAGGGTGTATTATCTATCTACGCTAATGGTCGGTCTGAAAAGAAAATAAAAGGACAGGACTCGACAGAACATACGGTGTTCTGGGCCTACGTATTCCCTCGTGCAATGGGAAAGTCAGAGTCAACGTAGTTCGACTACCTACGTCTAAACGGGGAAATGGTTGCTCGCCAGGACATCGCGTCCTGTGCCTACGTACTTCCATCTGGTATGAAAGATCAGAGCAAACGTAGTTCGACTAACTACGGGTAAACTAGCGCTCTCACACAACAGTGAGAAAACAAACTGGTCCTAAAGGTTCGGGAACCTACAAATACGATCTGGTCTCAAATGCCCTCGGGCAAGAGAAAGGGATAACAATCAGTCGTTAGCGGGAGAGTCTCGATCGCACAGCCGCGAGAGAACAAAAGGTTAGTTGTTAGTGTGCTCGCTAGGATATCGCATCCTATGCCTACATATCTTCGTCTGGTACGAAGAATCAGAGCAGCTGTAGTTCAGCTCACTACGGGTCAAGCTACTCAAAAGCTCCTACAGAAAGGAAAGGGAAACCCTAAAACTATAGCTGAGAAACAGGGGAATCTACCTACTGCTATCATACCTGGTTGACCATCCTAATGTCTATCCTAACGACTCCGCAGCGGAGAAGTCAAAGCTCCTAAGGGATCATGGCAACAGGATTAAACGACAAACAAGAAACTGCAACGTAAAGAAATAACGGAAATATGCATGAATGCAACAACTAAACAAACAAGGCGCAAAGGCCGCAAACCACAAAGGCAAGGGAGCTCAGCTCTACCGAATACCAACAAGCAAAGCCACTCAATAACAAACAAGCAGAAGGAGGACCACCTCAACTTCTCATGCACACCAAGTCTACTTCTAAGATGCACCTATTCAGAACTATCTAAATGAATACCTAAGTCTAATGCAACATAACATCACACAAGTCAAACAATACAAAGAGAAGGCAAGCTAACCTGACAAGCCTCTATCTACAAAACGAGAAACTACTCCTGGGCAAGGCCCCTTAACAAACTTGAAACAAGCTCCTAATCTATCTCTAAACAAAACCCTATACAACACCTTAAGCAAAAGATCTAAGCAAAAATTCTAATAAAAACCCTAAGCAAGAGGAATCAATCCCAGTCTCCAAGCTTCAGAACAAGCTTACCAAAGAAAGGGAGCTAAGCAGACAAGCTCATAGTGCCTTCCTCAGGAAAGTACCAGGAGGTTACTACTCAGGAGTCGTATCCTATGCGGCTCGACAACTGTGATCAGTTTACATTCCTCCTCAGGAGAAATTAAACTCACATGAAGGCTCCGGCATCACGGGATACTTGAGAAAACCTATATGCACTAAGGGAACTAAGTGAACAGACCCATAGGACCTTCCTCAGGAAAGTATTAGGAGGCTGACACTTAGGAATCGTATCCTACGTGGCTCAACAACTGTGATCAGTTTACATTCCTCCTCAGGAGAAATTAAACTCACAAGTTGGCTCCAACATCACTGGATACTTAAGAAATCCTAGATAAACTAATGGAACTAAGTGAATAGACCCATAGGACCTTCCTCAGGAAAGTACTAGGGGACTTCCACTTAGGAATCGTATCCCATGTGGCTCAACAAGATGTGATCAGTTTACATCCCTCCTCAGGAGAAATTAAACTCACAAGTTGGCTCCAACATCATTGGATAATTACGAAAGAGGTGAGAATAAAGAGCGAAAGTCATTCATAGTGCCTTCCTCAGGAAAGTACCATAAACTCCCTTCAAACTTCAGGATCTCGAACCTCACAAGCAGAGAACAAACTCTCAGACTAAGCCTCAATCCACTGCATCCTTGCAAGCTCCAACAGGACTGCAATCAGCTCCCATCTTCCAGGAGAACCCACAGGCCAACAAACCACAAGAGACTATCTCTGAAGTTCAACCACAGTTGAACTTCAAAGTCAGAAGTCATCAAGACTTCTCCTATCCTCAAGCCTAGACTAATCATATCAGAACATCCTACAAAAATCTATCAAAAATCTATGGGGAACCTACATGGCTCTATGACAACATACTGGAAAATCAGAACAAAATTCAATACCAGATGAAAGAACTAAAATCAGCAACACAGACATATCCACAAACCAATTATTCAATATCACTGACAATACAAAAAATGCAATTAAACGGAAAATGCATGATTAAGCTAATATTTTTGCACTATAAAATTCTACATTGAATTACGAGTCTACAGAAAAAAGAACGGAATTATTTGACTAAATCTACTATTTTTTATGAATTTTCTAACAATATGTATGCACTAAAGAATATTAAAAAAGTCAATTAAATGGAAAATATGCAAAAAATAGTAAACAAAAATAAAATGGCATTTTTATTTTTGTACAATTTTCTAGACATTATGATGAAATGGTAGAAAAAAGAAGAATTAAAAAATCACTTATTTACATTTTATTATGAATTTTATAATATGCAAAGAAAATAAAAGAAAATAATAAAAACAAAATTGAAATAACATGGAGGGGGGGTGAGAATAGCAGGACAAGCTAGTTCATTCTGGCTGGGCTCACATTGGTGGGGGTGCGCTTAGAAATAAGGGCGTAAGGCCCAAATGAGTCAAAAAATCATTTAATGAAAATAAAATAAAAACGCAGGGGGGGTGTAAACTAGCAGGTTTTCCAGTTGTTTTCCATTGGGCTTACGCCCAGGGGGGTGTGGATAGCAATAAGGGCCTGAGGCCCAAGTCAATATCACTCAGCCTCTCACACGCAGGGAGGGGTATACGAGCAGATTGGGAGCAGTGTTCAGCAAAATACATTTGGGCCTAAGCCCAAACCTAACCCTAACCCAACGAAACCCTAAACAAAACCTAATCCCTTCTCCCCAACTCAGATTACTGTTCACTCACCTCAAACCCTAGCCGTCATCCTCTCTCCTCTCCCTCACCCTCTCTCTGCAACTCGATTCCAGGAAGAAAAGAACCCAAACAAAACTTCACACGCCTCACCACACTCAAACGAATCAACACAACAATCTCAACCTCAGCATTCTCTCATATTCAACACAAATCAAACCCAAACCCTAATCAATCAGTTTACCCTAATCGAGGCTACGTTCATCAATTGCAATGGAGATATAACAGAGAGAAAACAAACCTGGGTTTATGCGAGGGGAACAAGGGATCTTTGAAGATTTCTGGGTATTTGCTGAAGGTTTGATGGCGCGAAGAACACCTCGTAGTGATGAACAACGATGAGACCTTGATGAAGTTTTTACAAGTCTTGAAGCTGATGAATCTTGTACAGATCTGGGGATGTATTAGGTGATTGTTGTTGGAGATTGTTAACGGATCCACGAGGTTCTTGATGATGATGATGAACGAGAACGTTACGGTGAGGCTTGGAGGGGTTTCTGGAAAAGTTGTATGAAGGTTTGAGCGATTTCTGGAATTTCTTTATGAAGATGATGAATGTTCATGCGTTCTGGAAAAATCTTTGGATGAAGATGAAGGTTCAAAAAAATCTTGACGCTTGGATGATTTTCTGGGCGCATGCTATGAGTTTTCCGGCGACGGTAGCTGTCTCCGGCGAGGGGATGATGAATGATGGACGGAGGAGCAAGATGAAGATCGGAGGTGCTTGGAAGATTCTGCAGTTTTTGCAGATTCCGGCGAGGTCGGTGGCGTTAAGGGCGGCCGGACGGAGTTTGCATGCCGGCCGGTGGCTTCTCCGGCGTCGCGTGTGGTGATGACAGGTGGTAGAGGGAATGGTGCAGGGTGGTGACACGCGTGAGGACGGGTGGCAGCAGAGAGAGAGAGTGGGCTCTGGTGGGACGCGTGGCGTGGATTGAGGGCTTCTGAGTGTGTGAGGTGGGGTCCTGCGTGAGTGTAACGTGGGCGAGCCTCTGCGCCACACGTGGCGCGCTGTATTTATGACACTGAGAATTCTGGAGCCTTCTAGAAGCTTCTGGGAGATGTTGGAAACAGCTGGACGAAAACTTGGACAAATTCTGGACTTTTTCTGAACTGCCTTTAGCTGAGACTGATTGAGAACTGAGCCTCAAAAAACACCCCCTGGGCCCATACGAAAAATGAATAACAACCCAAAAAAAAAATGAAAAACTGATTAATATCTGATTAAAACTAATAAACTCTATTTAAACCTCTATTAAACTATAACTAATAAAATCCTATTTAAATTTAAATGAATTCAATTAACCTAATTAAACTCTATATTAACCTAATTAAATCTAAAAAATGATTAAGACCTAATTGACTCTAAATTTCTACTAACTTCTATTAAAGTTCTACCATTATTTAATATCTATTAAAATCTATTTGAAACTAATAAGAAAAATCTATAATATTTCCTATATTATCTAAAACAATTAAAACTATATTTAAAATCTAATATATTCTACAAATGATAAAAAAACTATTAAACCTATTTTAAAATCTACATAAAATTCTAAACTATTAACATCTATTATTAATAAAAGAAAAAAAAAACTATATTCCCCTTTTTCTTTATTATTCTAAAAACAATTAAAACTATTTAAAATCTTATTTATTCTAAAAATCTATTTAAAAATTCTATAAAATTCTAAAAAGAGATTTAAGCTATTAAAAAAAATACAAAAACCCTATTTAAATTCCAGAAAAATCTATAAAGCCTATTGAAAATCCGCAAAAGTCTATTAAAATCCTAAAATGCAGATGAATGCAAATGACCGCCATAGAAGAGCGCACGAGACCAGATCGAATCGAACAGAGATCCCCGGGCATCAGAATATCCTCAAAATCACTGTGCAAGCTAAAAATCACCGAGGAGCGCACAATTTCCCGAAAATAAAACCCTGGTGATCTGGACTGGATCTGCCATATCTGATAGACGAAAATCAAGCTGTAACCCTGATATCCCCTGTTTTGCACAAAAATCATATGCCTGAGTTGCGAATATGAATTTAAACCACGAGTCAGATAGGAGAACCGGTTGGTCAAATTTTAGGGTGCAACAGGCTTGTCTTGTCTTGTTTGTGTTGTTGCAGGTTTCATAACCGTACGAGGAAGATGATCGAAAGATTGCAATAACGAAAGACTCAGCCTTCACGCGGGTCATGCAGGTTCTTCCTGAAGAAGGATCGAACTCTCCAGCTAGTCGTAGCTTATGCAAAAAAAAGGATTGACGATTCCAAGATCGTAAGGCTGTATTCAGACAGGTTCATCTTTCCCCGCAGGGTCATTCACTCTCCCCCAGCAGAGTCAGTGGATTTCCCCCGAGAGAATAGTCCCACCCCCAGCGGAGTTCTCTCCTTGCAGCAAATGGAACCCGGAGATCAGGACTCTCCCCAGCAGGGTTGGTGGTGGGTCCTGTCATTTATTTTGTCAGGGATACCGTGTAATATCAGTTCACTCTCCAGCAGAGAAGTCCAATCATACTTGGCATACCTGCTATTCCTCAGCAAAGTTATATTCCCCAGCAAGGGGTTACCTCAACAGGGTGTTTGGGTCGAGCTCCCAATTTCCCAGCATGGTTGACTTCACCCTTCCAGCATTTATTTTTGCTGGAATAATTCTGTAGCATCTGGCTATACCCAGCGGAGTTGGCATTATCTTCAGCATTTATTTTGCTGAAGCAGTTTCTGTATTATAGCAGTTCAGGTGAAGAGAGCACTTGCTCAAATGAACTACCAAACACTCAAGATCTCGGCATGAGATATTCAATGATAATGTCAGTTTCGGCCGTATTCCCCACAGAGCTACCAGGATAAGTCTCTCTTTATTTCCAAGCAGAGTTATGTGTCATCAAAGAGTTCCATGAATCAGAATTTCAGAAGGGGCCTCCGGTCATCAGAACAGGCATCCGGTAGTTTGGTTTCCAGATATCCCCAGTAGAGTCCGCCCCAAAGTCGCTGTCACGTCGGTGCTAAGAAGTTTGTGGGTGGGGATCAACGGAGAACTAAGTCCTGACGTGGACAATTTATTCCTATATTGACGGGATTTCTTCAGAAGTGGGCATCCTAACATGGACAGGTTTATTTCCCCAGGTTGGTGAAGTGTGTTAGTCCTAACGTGGGCAGATTCGGGTTCTCGAAATTGGTGGAATGGGAAGTCATGACGTTGACCAAAGTGATTACTCTTTGTGTTGGTGTCCTGACGTGGACCAATTACTCTCAGCAGTTATCTTTCTTCGTGTTGGCAAAGCGTGGATCCTTACGTGGACAGATCAGACAAGGGCGTGAGTCCTGACGTGGACAAGTCTTATTTCCTCGGAGGGTCGAAGATGCCGGAGCCCTGACGTGGACAAATCAAGACGAAAGAGGGGTCCTGACGAGGACAAGTCTATTCCTTACATGGGAAAGAGGTTTCAGTTCCTGACGTGGAAAGATGAAAAGTTTATTCCTTACGTGGAAAGATGAGATTCCTTACGTGGAAAAAATGGGTTTCCTTACGCGGAAAGATCGAGTCCTCACGCGGACGTATCAAGTTTATTCCTTACGTGGAAGGAGATGCATTCCTGACGCGGAAAAGAAGTTGATTCCTTACGCGGAAAGTTTGGGGTACTTACGTGGACAGATCGATATAGAAAGGAGATTGTTTCCTAACATGGAAAGATTGAGTCCTTACGTGGACATATCAAGTTGGAGTCTTGAAGTGGACAGAAAGAAGTTGATTCCTTACGCGGAAAGATTGGGGTCCTTACGTGGATAGATCAAGAATTTTACTCCTTACGTAGAAGAAAATTGGTTTCCTTACGTGGAAAGAAGACGTAGTTCCTTACGTGGAAGGATGGAGTCCTAACGTGGACGGGTCCAGACGAGGTTATTCCTAACGTGGACGGTGTTATTCCTAACGTGGAAGAGTGTTATTCCTAACGTGGACGATTCAGTTTATGGAAAGGTAGACAAATTATTCCCCAGCGGAGCTGCCGAGATTTTCTGGGTTAACAGCAAGCGGAGTCCTAACGTGGACAGGTTTTAGTTGAGATCTCTTCGTGTTGACAGCAGACAGAGTCCTGACGTGGACAAGCAAAGGACGAAGTTTCCGATGATTCAATCTTTTTCAGGATGATGAGAAGAATCCCCAGCACGGTCGCACGAGATCAGTGGGTTGCCGTAACAGTCATATTCAGCTGATGAATGTCGTTCCCCAAGCAGGAGCGCGGTTTATTTCTGCGGTTGGCAAATTTCTGGGTTCCTAGTATTCAACCGTCTCGTACCTCGAATGTTTGAAGGCCGTTCGCTCTTCACCCAATCGGGTTCAAGTCGCTTGAATAGGGGCAGCTGTTGCACCCTAAAATTTGCTCAACCTTATTCACTTGGTTTATTTTTCATTATCATTAGCATTTGCATATAGAGTCATGTACATAGACTAACCATCTGCATAGCATAAGCATAGCAAGTCATTCAACAGGGGACCAATCATTATTCTCATCTCTAGAGGCCTATCAAGAGGTTATTATACTAATTCCATCTCATTCAAGTCATCAGAAAAGAATTTGAGAGCAGAGAGTTCAGCAGATCAAGCCTTGAGCCTATCCCCTATCTGAGGGTATCTGAGGGTCAACAAGGGGGTTGTGAGCTGTGAATGGAAGGTATGGAGAGCATCTAGACATCATGAGAGGCTTAGAAAGTCATTTGGGGAGGAAAACAAGTTGTTGAGGTGACCACAAGGATTGCAGTGGAAGACAGTCAATTAGGGTTTCATCTGGGTCAACCCTAGGTCAACCCTAGGTCAATTGATTGATTTAAGGGCATTCAGGTCTATTGAAGGGATGTGGGGCTCATTATTTGACATGGAGAACAAGGATATGTTGTTATGATAAGAAGAAATCAAGAGAAATCAAGGAGAAGAGGAGTTTCTGATGGATGCAGTTTTCACTGGTCCAAACAGATCAATATGAAGTAGTTCTAGTGGTTTGGAAGTAGAAACAACATTTTTTGATTTAAAAGTTGTTTTTGAAAACTTCCCTTTTTGGCATGCTTCACAAAGAGCATCTGAAGTGAACTTCAGATTAGGGAGTCCTCTGACAAGATTAAGTTTATTAATCTGAGATATACGTCTCATATTAATATGGCTCAATCTTTTGTGTCAGACTCATTGCTCTTCATTAACAGACAAGAGGCATTTAACATTTTGAACTTTAAGTTCAGAAAGATTTATTTTATAAATGTTGTTTTTCCTCTTACCACTAAATAGGATAGAGCCATCCTTTTGACTTACAACTTTACAACATTTTTGATTAAAGGTAATATCATAACCATTGTCACTTAATTGACTTATGGACAATAAGTTATGTTTTAAGCCTTCAACAAGTAAAACATTAGTTATAGAGGGAAGTTTACCATTTCCAATAGTGCCAGATCCAACGATCTTGCCTTTCTGGTTCCCTCCAAACTTCACGTCACCTCCAGATCTAAGTTCCAGGCTTTGGAACATAGACCTTTCTCCTGTCATGTGTCGTGAGCATCCAGAGTCCAGGTACCATGACTGGCGTCCGGATCTTGCTGCTAAGAACATCTGCAACAGGGATTATTTTATTTTTAGTTACCCAGATCTTCTTGGGTCCTGTAGAGTTAGTTGGTTTGTAGGTTTGCCTAAACTTCTGTTTTTCAACATAATGTTTATTCTGACTTGCCTTGGGTTTAAACACATAAGTATTCTTCTCAAAGCTTGTGTGTTTAATGTCATTTAAGTGACCAAACTTAAATTGAGAGTACAGAGGTGTCTTCTTGATGAAGAGTTTGTCAACAGATTTTGGATTACTTCCAGAGGAAGATTCATATCCAATACCTCTTCTGTTATTCCCACTAACACCATAGATCATAGAAGCCATCTTGCTTCTGTCTATGCTCTTAGTAAGGAATCTCTGAAAGCTAGAGTCATATTTTTCTAAAATGTTTTCACATGACTTAGTCTCAGATTCAGATTCTTGTTGAGTTGTTTCAAAGTCACTTTTGATTTTCAGATTAATTTCTTTTTGCTCAACAAGTTCTGTCTTCAGAAGATCAATCTCAGATTGAAGACTGCTTTTCAGCTTCTTGTATTTGAGTTTGATATTGTTATAACTTTTCAGAACTTATGATAAAACTTTTATCAGTTCTTCTTTAGTAGTTTAGCCATTACCTCTTCAGCGTCATCGTCAGATTCAGAATCTGATTCATATCCTGAGGTTCCTTCCTCCTGATCTTCTGTGCTGGCCATCAGTGCAACATTTGCACATTCTTCTTCTGATTCAGAAGATGATTCAGATTCATCTGAGTCATCCCATGTTGCCATCAGAACCTTCTTCTTTTTGTCAACCTTCTTCTTAGATTTTTCTCTTTGAAGTTTGGGGCAATCATTCTTATAATGCCCAGGTTCTTTGCACTCATAGCATACAACTTCTTTCTTGCCAGATCTTCTGTGCCCAGAAGATCCCTTTTTATGATCAGATTTTCTGAAGTTGTTGAACTTTTTTCCCTTGTGCTTCCAGAGTCTGTTGATCCTTCTGGACAGCATGGATAATTCATCTTCTTCTTCAGAAGAAGATTCTTCAGAGCTTTCTTCAATAACCTGCAAAGCTTTAGTAGATTTATTAGATTTTAAAGCAACAGATTTACCTTTTTCTTTCTTCTGAGGTTCATCTTCCTCAGGCTCAATTTCATGGCTCCTCAGTGAGCTGATGAGTTCTTCTAAAGAGATCTTGTTCAGATCTTTAGCCATCTTCAAGGCAGTCACCATTGGTCTCCATCTGGTAGGTAGACTTCTGATGATTTTCTTTACATGATCTGATGTAGAGTATCCCTTGTCCAGAACCTTTAGACCAGCTGTAAGGATCTGGAATCTAGAAAACATAGTTTCTATATTTTCAGATTCTTCCATTTTGAACGCTTCATACTTCTGTATAAGCGCCAGAGCCTTGGTCTCCTTCACTTGAGAATTTCCTTCATGAGTCATTTTAAGTGACTCAAACATTCCATGAGTTGTTTCTCTGTTAGTAATCTTTTCATACTCAGTATGAGAGATTGCATTAAGCAATATTGTCCTAGCCTTGTGGTGATTTTTGAAATCCTTCTTTTGGGCTTCTGTCATTGATTTTCTGTCAACTTTCTTGCCATCCTCATTTGTAGGATGTTCATAGCCATCAATAACCAAGTCCCACAGATCATCATCATACCCCAGGAAGAAACTTTCTATCCTGTCCTTCCAGTAATCAAATTTTTCTCCATCAAACATGGGAGGCTTTGTGCTGACTCTATCCCCTTCATATTTTTTACAGTTGGATGTAGATGTGTCACCCATAATGACAAACAGATATTTATCAAAGTAACTTTTCTCACTGGATCTTTACTGACACGGTTAAGTGGTAGCACACGCAGAACCGGAGCTCTGATGCCAACTGAAGGTGAGAAAATTACTTAGAAGGGGGGGTTGAATAAGTATGACAAATAATCCAAGATTCAAACACAATTATTTTTATCCTGGTTCGTTGAACTCAACTACTCCAGTCCACCCTCTCAAGAGTGATTTGCCTTTCTCAGTCAAGGACTTAATCCACTATTTAATCAAACAGATTACAATAGTAACACCTAAGAACAACTGTTCTTAGTCTTCTCAAGAGCTACTGATCCCAACTGGATACTCTTAAGGAAAACCTTTTACAATCAGTGTAAAACAATTACAAGAGTAAGAATGCTTCTAAGAAGCTGTTATCACAATTGTGATATTTCTCTTAAGTTTAAGAACAATGTTACAGCAAGATAAAATATAAGAGCTTTGAGAGATTTGCTTTGATGAGTGATTTTTGCAAGTTATTCGTTTTTGAAGAAGATGGAGTGGACTTCTTTATATAGGCACTTAGATCCATGAAGTCTTCTCAATGTTGAAGGCTGTGCTGAAAAGCCTGGAGCCTTTTTGTCTTTACATTGGAGGCTGTGCTGAAAAAGCCTGATGCCTTTTGTCTTTTACTTTGCAGAAACTTTCCTTAGAATGGAATGCACAG
This sequence comes from Lathyrus sativus, assembly GCA_963859935.3. NCBI lineage: Eukaryota > Viridiplantae > Streptophyta > Magnoliopsida > Fabales > Fabaceae > Lathyrus > Lathyrus sativus. The sequence continues at coordinate 523,311,598 of OZ012740.1, read as the reverse complement.
ATAAAACCTTTTTGTCTGTGTTCTTGTGTCTAACACAAAATAGGAAAGAGCTGTTGAGATATGCCAACGTATATATTCAAATCTTCTTCACTAAGTAAGTTCAACTATCAACATTAGAGTCTGGATCTTCAGAATCTCCAGAGTAGAGATCTTCTGGATCATCAGAGTCTTGGGATGTTCTTCAGATTGTGCTGAATCAGAGTATGAGCAGCTTATGTGCTTGAGTGTGTAATTCTGTCAGAGCAGAGTCTTCTATATCAGATTCTCAATACTTATGCAGCGCAGTATCTTCAGAGTCTTCTGATGACTAAGCTTCTGATCTCTCAGAGTCTTCTATTCTTTAGAGGCTTTTGCTTCAGAATCTTTAGTAAATAGCACTCAGATTCTTCTTGAGGCAGCGTTCAGATCTTCATCTAAGATGCTCTTGAACCTTTGAAGCCTTTCATAATATCATTGTTCAGATCCAAATTTTCTCTTTTAAGAATATTTTCTTTAGTACCTGTAGCAAACAGTCTAGAACAAATTTAGAGTATATAATTCTTGAATACAAAATTCATAAGTGTTATCATCAAAACATAGATATATAACTAAGAAACAATCTGTGTTCTTACAGATATGATCTGGAAGGTGCTCAGACATGGCTCCAAGAGATTGAGAAGATTTTTTGGGTTATGGCTTGCATTGATGCCCAGAAAGTGATTTTAGTACTCAAATGTTGTCAGAATAAGCTGAATATTGTTGGGTTAATGCGTGTTAGAGAATGGAAATTGATGGTACTGAGATTACTTAGATTGTGTTTAGATCGAAATTCCTAAAGTATTTCCCGGTTGATGTGCAACATAAGAAAGAAATTGAGTTCCTTAAGTTGAATCAAGGAAACATGAATGTTGCTAAGTACACTTCTAAGTTCGAAGAGCTGGTGAGATTTTATCCACACTATAATGGTGCGCCAGTTGAAGGGTGAAAGTGCACCAAGTTTGAAAGTGGCTTGCGTCCTGAAATCAAGCAATTTATTAGTTATCATGATATTTGTTGGTTCTTTGTGTTAGTGAATAAGTGTAGGATATATGTTGAAAATAACAGAGCTAGATCTACTCACTACAAGAGTGCTAGTGAGAAGAAGAGTGGAAATCAGTTTCGTGGGAAACCGTATCTGACTCCAGCTTATAAAGGGAAGTAGAAGTTTCAATAAAAATCTACAAGTGTGAAAGAGATAAGTGGGGGAGGAGCTCCTAATCCTATGAAGTGTTTCAAGTATGGAGAGTTGGGCTACCATGCTAATGAATGTAACAGTGCGGGTTTGAAATGCTTCAAATATGGGAAGACTGGTCACTGCATTGTTGAATGCGAGAGTAATGTGCCGACTTGTTATAAATATGGGGACCAGGGTCACATCAGTACACAATTCCAGAAACCAAAGAATACGTCATTTACTGATGCTCGGACTAATGGTCGAGTATTTGCTTTGAGTGGTGCAAATGTCTCGAAATCATATAACTTGATTCGAGGTACGTGTTTTATTCATGGTGTTGCGCTGATTGTTATGATTGATATTGGGTACAACTCATTTGTTTATTTCTCTTGAATGTGTTAACAAACTGAAACTTGAAGTGTCCTCTATGAATGGAAGTATGGTCATTGATACCCCAACTAATGATTTAGTGACTACTTTTGCTAGTATGTTTGAATTGTTCTTTGATAATTGTTGGTTAGAACTTTGGGATGTGTTGCACCCTAAAATTTGCTCAACCTTATTCACTTGGTTTATTTTTCATTATCATTAGCATTTGCATATAGAGTCATGTACATAGACTAACCATCTGCATAGCATAAGCATAGCAAGTCATTCAACAGGGGACCAATCATTATTCTCATCTCTAGAGGCCTATCAAGAGGTTATTATACTAATTCCATCTCATTCAAGTCATCAGAAAAGAATTTGAGAGCAGAGAGTTCAGCAGATCAAGCCTTGAGCCTATCCCCTATCTGAGGGTATCTGAGGGTCAACAAGGGGGTTGTGAGCTGTGAATGGAAGGCATGGAGAGCATCTAGACATCATGAGAGGCTTAGAAAGTCATTTGGGGAGGAAAACAAGTTGTTGAGGTGACCACAAGGATTGCAGTGGAAGACAGTCAACTAGGGTTTCATCTGGGTCAACCCTAGGTCAACCCTAGGTCAATTGATTGATTTAAGGGCATTCAGGTCTATTGAAGGGATGTGGGGCTCATCATTTGACATGGAGAACAAGGATATGTTGTTATGATAAGAAGAAATCAAGAGAAATCAAGGAGAAGAGGAGTTTCTAAATTAGGGTTTCTATGTAAAATCCCCTAGTTTAGGTCAAATTTCCAAGCAAGATAAGTCAAAATGCAAGCTTCAAATGGCTTCTTGGCCAACATGGAACTTGTAGAGGATCTCAAGACCTTTAATTTGAGTGGTGGAAGACATCAAGGAGATTTATAGAACTCAAGTTAGGGTCCTTGCAAGTTACAGGTCATCTGAGGTATCTGAAATTTTGTCTGTGAAAGTGACTTGACTTCCAAGCAATTTTTTCCCCTCAAGGAGATTTCAAATGAATTTCTGGTCAACATAAGAATTGTTCCTCATTGTCTTAGATTTCTAGAATGGTATGGTGTGCCTTCATATGATGTGTGGAACTCAACTTATGGTCTTGGCAAGCAAAGGGTATTTTGGTCATTTGTGAGTTACAGGTCATTTTAACCTATGTCCAAAACTCATACAAGGAGGCCTCAAATGGAAAAACTTACAACATCAAACTTGCTCCAAATGACATTTTGAGTCTAGAAAAGTGACCATGAGAGATTGGAAATGTCCATAGCACAAGGTTTCAAAATTGGTGAATTTAATGAAGGAAAATGGCTTAAAAAATGGTATTTTTCATGCCTTGGCCAAATGATGCAAAATTATAGGTCATTTTGAATGGAAAAGGCATTCTAAAAACATTGGCTAAAGTGGAATTTTGAGCTTAGGTCATACTTTGTGAGTTATCCATGGTTGCTTGAATTGAAAGTAACATAATCCAAATTGAAAGGGAAAAGTGTAAGGAAAATTTCTCCAATGTTCTAGGAGGTTCTAATGCAACCTATATATTCATGCAAGCTGATTCATGCAAGGGTTGGTGCTCCCATTTGTCCAAAATCTCCATTTTCATCCATTCTTTCACTCTTGCATAAACTACTCAAACTCTTACAAATCTCTCAAAATTCTCACATCTTTGGATTGAATCATCATCATCATCATTCAAACCCTAGGATTCACATCAAGAAGTGGTTGAATTGATCAAGGATTATACCCATTATCTTCTTCACTCCAAGTTGCATTTTCATCCAAAATCCATTGAAACTTCCTCCATCATTCTGATTTCTGTCACTATCATCATCCACTATCATCATGGAGTAATTGGCACAAGAGATTGGAGAGAATTCGTGGCTGTGTGAAGAGATTCAGTTTGAAACTCCAACTTGCATGAAGGATGGAATAGAATGATTCACAAGGATTAAGCACAAATCACTGCAAACAGAAGCATACTCATTCATTGGAGATCATTTTCATCAAGTATCAAAGGTTGAATTGAGGTCTAGCTACCATCACCATCATCAAGTGCAAGGTATGTAAACTTCTTCGAATCTCACTATTCTAGCTGGTAGAGATCATGTGGTTAGGATAATATTGTTTAGAAACCCTAGAGGATCGATTCTTGAAGTTTAGGGATGGATTCGTGGAGATCCATGACGGGTTGCCATTTCTGTTGGCTTCGAGAATAAGCTGTGTGTTGGATTATAATCAATGTAATGAGGCATAGAGTAATGAGGCAAGTATGTAGAATATCTATGGATCATCAGGTTTGAGTTCTGGCAACTTTGACATCAGGCAAGCATGGTGCACCCTGAATTTCGTGCTCTCTGTTTGGAGTTTACAATGAGAGTTAGGGAAAACTAGGATTAGACATGGATTCCTTGGGTTTTGTAGAGTATTTTAGGGTTTGGAATTTTTAATTTTCATCAAGAAAGCATGGAGAACGATTGAATGGAACCTTCGTGCATGGAGTGCATGACTGAAACCCTAGGCGCTGGAGGTTGAAGAAGGGTGGAGGGCCGTACGATGGAGGTTGGACTTTTGACCTGGGGAGAGTATCCAACGGCTGTGGTTAACGCTTCAATCTGATTGGGCTCAGAGAGCTATTCGCACCCCCCATTCTGATGGGCCCAACGCGCTGAACTTGGTTTTCCTGCTATTTTCACCCCCTCCATCTTATTTCTTCATATTTTCTTTTATTTTCTTTAATCTTTTCATGCATCTTCTAAAATTCATAATAAATAGCAAAATCATCATTTTTAATTCATTCTTTTTGCATATTTTTCTTTAAGATGTCTAGAAAATAATAAAAAATAAAAATTGCATTTTATTTTTTATTTGATATTTTTCCCATATTTTCTAAATAAATGACATTTTACATAATTCCATTTTATACATGATTTTGTTATTTTTTGTTCTATTAAATGCTTTCATATTTTTCATCCATTCTTTTTAGGTTGTTTAGGTTAGACATTGAACTTGTAGAAATAATTTAGTTTCTATTTTTTAGAAGTTAAATTTAGGTGCTTAGTGTAAGTGTGAATAACATGGACAAATTAGGGTTTTTAGGTGATAACTTAGGAGATTTGATTCTTTCCCCTTAGGACTTAGAGATTGAATAGGTTAGCTATGGGGCTATAGGGGCTATGGGTAGTTATTAGATCCCCTTAGAAAAAGTCAGGCTTCCCCTATTGCTATTAATACTCTGTATATATCTAATTGACTGGTGTGGTGTGCCCTCTGGGGATTATTGCTTGCTTGCTTGGGTATTGGGGTTGTCTGGGGACTTGGGAGAGCTGAAGATTTGAGGAGATGAAGACCATTGGAGATCCAGAGATTGAAGATCAACTGTCAGAGTTGAGGAGTAGGTTCTTGCCAGCAGCTGCTGAGGAGACTAGGGTTTAGGAGCTAGGCAGAGCTCTAGATTAGAAAGCTTGCTTCTCAAACATAGATGGCTTTGTTTGCCTCTATCCTTTCTCCATGATTCAAAGTCTCTTTCAAATATCCACCTCCTTCCTTTGGAAGGATCAGTGGAAGTATTTGGAAGATAGAACTTTTGAGAGAAGCCTGTCTGCATAATGTTAACAGTTAATAAGCCACCCTTGGTAGGCAGTTTACTGTTTAACATTCATCTCCTCTTGTTGACTGATGTTTATCCCTGAAGATTGGAGATTTGAAGAAAAGCCATGGTAAACGGAAGACTGATGATTCAAGCCCTTGCCTGAAGGCCATGAAGATGGAGATTGATGCTTGTTGAAGCCTGTAGCTGATTGGAGATCACTTAAAGCCAGATGTTGATTCAGAGCTGCTGATGCTGTTTCTTTTGCTGTTGTATTTCATTACTGATGTATTGATTGGTTTTCTGGACTGTATTGTGTGCTGTTTACCCTGTTGGGTTGAAAGTGAAGCCTGGTCACTTTCGCCTATTGTTTTCTAGGTTCGAGGTTGAGTGGGACTCCCTTGCCTCGCTTGTACTGTTGCATCCATGCATTTTACTGTTTTGCTGTATATACCTGATATTGTTTCTGTTTCTGCCTATCCCTTAGGATCTCTGTTTCTCTCTGTGCAAGAGAGGAGCATGATAGACACTAGGTCTTAACCCATGCATGATAACATTAGGTTAGTTTGTTTCCTTTCGCAACCGTAGGTTAGAGTTCTGTCTCTTCTTCCTCAAAACAAACAGAAAAATACCATAAAGATTTCAAACACAATAAAAGACACTTCTTTCGTAAAAGAATGTGAACTCATCAAGACGTCATTTTTGTCCGCTTGGACTGTTAATCAGAAAAACCCTTTTCAGAAGGAATAAAATCAACCAAGACAGACTTGTGTCGTACGTGGCCCGAACTACGTTTGCTCTGATCTTTCATGCTGTATGAAAGTACGTAGGCATAGGATGCGATATCCTAGCGAGCAACCTTCCCCTCCTTTCCCGTAGGTAGGCGAACTACGTTGACTCTGATTTCTCGTTACAGACGGGAATACGTAGGCATAAAGTGCGATACTTTGCCGAGTCATTTTCTTTTCTTTTTAACCCTTGTCCTTTAGAGTAGATAGAATAACAATCCATACCCGAAAACAAGCGTGGATCCCGTCGAGTACGACGGACGTGAGGGGTGCTAATACCTTCCCCTTGCGTAACCGACTCCCGAATCCAGGTTTTGGTTGCGACGACCATACCTTTCCCATGTTGTGCGAGGTTTACTCTGAGCGTTTCCTTTCCCTCCCGTGGGATAAATAACGCACGGTGGCGACTCTTCTGTCAGCCGGCGCCGATTTTCGCAGTAGCGACAGGATGGACTTGGTATGTTTGTCGTTGGTTTAACTCTATGTGATTTTGGGGATAAATTGGCTAGAGTTCAACCATGTGCACATCAACTACTTTGACAAAATTGTGTTATTTCTCGAACCCAAGGAGAATACAAATTCAAGATTCTTATTTGTCGGTCAAGTTGAGATTTCCTTAAGGGAGAATGATCAGGTACTTGTGATGTTCGCTTCTCTAAGAGTGGAGAATGATGTGGCTGCTAGGGATATGCCTGTGATGTGTGAATTTCCTGATGTTTTTCCTAAAGATATTTGTAACTTTCCTCTGGAACATGAATTTGAGTTCGTCATAGATTTAGTACCTAGTACTAGGCTTGTGCTGATGACTCCATATAAAATGTATGCATTAGAGTTGGGCTAGTTGAAGAAATATTTAGAGGATTTGCTTGAGAAGAAGTCTGTTTGACCTAGTGTTTACCGTGGGGGCCACTGGTGTTGTTGGTGAAGACGAAAGCTGGTAGCATAAGGTTGTGTGTTGACTACCGACAACTAAATAAGGTCATAATTAAGAACAAATATCCTCTTCTGAAAATTGATGACCTTATGGATCAGTTGGTGTTTACCGTGAAAATTGGTAAACAACCGTTGGTCTTCAAATATTGGTTAACTTACAAGATCAATCGAATCCTAGGACATATGCTAATGCATTTTAAATTAAAGTTTGAGAGATAATGAACACATCGACAATATTCATGATTTGAAAGTAATTTACTTTGAAAATGTAAAAGAAATTATGTTGCACGAAAATAATCGAAAGTGCAGTAAAACACGTCAAAAGTAACTTGTGCGAATAAAGAAGATAAATTTATGGGCAAAAGCATAAACTGAATTTGATTAAAATGTAAGAAAATTGTGTTTCATCAAACGTACATTTCTCAATAAATCTTTTCTTTACACACTGGGTACTTTGAGTAATTTGAGTGACTTGTACAAACTTGATCACACCCGAAATCATAACGTTAAAACCTCTTATTTATACTAAATCGAAATAACTTCCTTTAACTAGGGATGGCAAAAATATTTGTACTCGCGGATATCCACAGATAAAATCCGTCACGGATATGGGGCAGGTAGCTTAATGGATATCCACAAATAAAATAAATGGATATTTAAATATCTATTTGTTAATGGATATGGATACGGGTTTAATAATATCCGCGCCCGCGGATATCCATATCTGTTAATAAATTATAAAAATTATTTAAATATCATTGGTTTATTATAACTTATCTTTTCATCTTCTTAAATAAATAGTCTTATTATATTATTTTTTATTTTTTAAATAATTTTCTTTAAAGAAAACCTTTCACATTTCATTCAAATTCTATTACCCATTTCATATTTAAACTCTTCAATACTTCATACCCCACTTCAACAATTTCACAATTTAACCAACTAGTGTTGTCATTCCTCTATCGCACCAGTGTTTCTTTGCCTACTCCTCTGTCGTTCGCTCTTCTACCATAACTCACAATCACAATATCTTTTATTTGTTTGATTAAAATGAAATATATCGATATTATGTTTGGATCCAATTATATTTTGGTGAATACAAAGAATATTAATATGATGAAATTTTATTGTTAAATTAAGAGCGAATTGTATGGATGTTATGTGATAATAATTTTGTATCTTTAACGACCTTTCTCCTAAGGGTAATTTCGACATGTCTTCATTTCCTTAACATGCTCCATGTGTCTTCTTTTAAAATTGGATAAGAACAAAGTTCTCTCCTTTATTCAAATTCAAACTTAAAATTGAATACATCATTATTAGCTTCTTCATCGAACCACATTTTCAAACTTAGAAATTTTCCCTAAGTCCAACCAACCCTTCCTTCTTGCACAAGGGTGACTTCGATTGGACTTCCATAATTACACTGTCCTGTCGAAGTCCATCATAACTTCACAGAAATTCTCTTTGCTTATTTATTCCACCAATCCAATCCAGGCGTCGAAATTACGAGCTAACAAATTACCCTTCCCCCCCCCCCAAATGTCATTTTCGACACCAAATGAAGAAAAAGGCATTTTTTTGACAACACAATCCAACGCTACAAACTATTCAACATCATTAACTATTCATGTACCTCAGCACAACTATGACGTCACAGTCACCATGACACTTTTTTTGAAACATCTCCTCAATCTCATGCAAGAATCTTTCACAATCATCACACCTCCTAGATCCTAGGAGATAGTGGGGGTAGGCTTTAAATGCCAATGTCCCATCGTAAGATCTTGGAAGACACGTGTCTCACTCACTTCTTAACCATAAATATTGATTTGAACAGAAAAAAATAGGCTTCGAGTGAGATTGAAAATGTGGATGGAACTATAGCAGTTGTATGAGATGCTGTTACCGAATCCCATGCCAGAGTTGCAGAACTAGAAAACAACCAAGAGCAAAATAGAGCAAAGGTCAAAAGCTATAATCAGGACATTGCATCTTGAGAAGCAGAAATAAAGGATTTGCAAGCCAAGATCTCTAAGGCTAAGGAGCATCAAGTTGAACTTTTGAAGTTCAATGACTCTGAACTGACCAAAGAGATTGAAGTTGGGCTGAAGCACATCGACATGGCTTAAAAACTAGAGGAAAGGATTGAAACCTTCAGATCAAACAAATTTGTTTGTGAAAAGCGTCTGGCGCTTCAGAAGTCAAAGTGTCTTAGCATGAAAGCTTCTCTTCAATTTTAGTTCCAATATCTTTATTTTGGCTTTGCAAGATTTTATTTTTTTGATGCAGTGACTTTGAGCCCCTTGTGGATTTTAATGTAATGACTTGAGCCATTTTAGAAACATATATGTTTTTATCTTACCGTGTTGGCTTCGGCCATTTTGTATGCAATTGTTCCTTTTCTATTTTTACTTCTTGGAGTGCAGATTTGTATTTTTTTTCAAATACTTCCCATTCACCCTCAGGATCCTTTTATCTTCATTTAATTCTTCGATTTTGTGTGCACCATTTGAAAAGATTTGTATAATCTGGAAGGGACCCTCCCACTTAGAGGACCATTTTCCTAAAGTTCTATCCTTTCGATCCATGAGAAGGATTACTTTCCAGACCAAGTCTCCAGGCGAAAATGTTTTAACTTTGACCCTTTTGTTGTACGATTTCTCTATTCTCTTTTTCTACCTGTTCAACAATTCTAAGGCACTTAGTCTTTCTTCATCTAAATCAACGAACGCATCCAACATCATGTTCCAATATGACTTGGATGAGATCTCATAATGTCTTTGGATTTTCGGTGACTGTAAGTAGATTTCAACCGGCAAAACCGCGTCATGATCGTATGCTAGTAAAAAAAGAGTAGTATTAGTAGCTTCCTTAGGGGAGGTTTGACATGCCCAGAGAATCTGGTCTAATGTCTTATGCCATTTCTTTGGCTTTTTCCCCACATGTTTCTTAATCAAACCAATCATAACCTTATTTGCTACTTCGACCTGACCATTGGCCTGTGCATAATAAGATGTAGATGTCACCAATTTGAAACCCATGTATTTAGAAAATTCTTGCACTTTTCGACCAGTAAACACAGATCCTTGATTTGTCGTAATAGTCTCTGGGATTCCAAAAATATAGATAATATGCTTTTGGAAGAATTCGATTACAACGTCTTGATCCATGTTCGCCAGTGGTATAACTTTGATCCATTTTGTAAAATAATCGATGCCAACCAAAATATATCATTAACTTTTGGATGATGCTGGTAGAATTTCTCCAATCAAATCCAAAGCTCAACCTCTAAAATTTCAAGGTTTCACTATAGAATGCAGTTGATTTGCAGGAACATGTTGTATACTTGCGTGTACTTGGTACTCTTGGCATCCTTTGGTGAACTGAATACAATCTTTCAACATGGTGGGCCAATACATCCCTTGTTGAAACAATAACCACTTCATTTTATGGCCTACCTGATGTGACCCGCATGCCCCTGCTATGGACATTTGAAAGGGCTAAATATGCCTCATATTCACTAAGGAATTTGACCAAAACTCCCTCAGGAGTCTTTTTGAATAATTAATTTCCCAAAAGAACGTAACTTAAAGCTCGATACCTGGTTTTTTGCTTCGCAGATGTTGTTAAATTTTGTAAGTACTCTACTATTGGCTTTCTCCAATCTTCATCCATCATGTTGTCTATATTCAGTATCTCGAAATTATTTTCGTCAGTGTATCTCAGCTTCATTGTTTCCAGATCTGATGGGGATAGTCTGGCTGACACAACCCTTCCTCTAACTTCGATTGCATCTTGCAATTTTTCTTTTGAAATGTTATACCCAGAGGTAATTTGTGCCAAGTTATTGGCCTCTTGATTCTATAGTCGAGGGATGTGTCGAATACTAACCATCTTGAATATTTTCAAGAGTCGATTGGCTATCACGAAGTACATGATAAGATTTTCCTTAACGCACTTGTACTCCTATGTAATTTATTTTATGACTAACTCTGAGTCACCCATTATTTTGACTCGAGTTGCCCCCAATTCCAACAATATCTCAAGTCCGGCTATTAGGACCTCGTATTCAGCCTCATTGTTTGAACAAAGACCTTTGACTTTATACTTGAATTTTGTTGGAATGTTGTTAGGAGAAATAATTAGGACTCCTACACTCGTTCCATCTATATGACTAAAATTGTCGAAATACAACTTCCAAGGCTTAAGTTCAATGTAGTTTAATAAATTCTCAGTTATAGTGATCAACTATAAAGTCGGCTACCACTTGTCCCTTAACAGCCTTTAAAGGCATATAGCTTAAGGAATATTCAGTTAAAGTTAATGCCCATTTACTAATTCGACTATGCAAGATTAGTTTCAACAACATATGTTTTATAACATCAAAATGAGATGAAACAAAAACATCCACTGGTTTTATATAATGCTTTAACTTCGTACATGAGAAATACAAACATAAGCATAATTTTTCGACTATATTATACCTAATTTCTGCATCGTTCAAGACCCTACTAAGGTAGTAAGTGGCTATTTCGACACCATTTTGATCCTCTTGAGCCAACATGCTCCCTAAAGTCTTGTCCGACGCAGATATATACAATCTCATACTTCAATTCCTACAAGGTGGCATCAAAATTAGAGTGTGGAACAGGTATTCCTTGATCTTGTTGAAGGCTTCTTGCTGAGCTTGTCCCCATTCAAAATCTTCCCTCTTGAGTCGAAGCAAAGGTGAGAAGGCTTGAGTCTTGCCGCTAAAGTTCGAGATTGTTTGTTAGTTTTGTGATTGGTAGCAATTTTGGTAAAACTTGGTGTTATCACAAGATGTCCTATATGATGTCTTGACATGTGATCTTAACGTTCTGCAGGTGGTTCTTTTTGTTATTGCCGGGTTTAGTTCATGATTACTTGCACAAATCAAGGTGTGACATTATTTGAAGCAAGAATGTTCTGTTTCCTTTTGAAGAATGGTTTGTTGTTATTTTTGTGCAAAAAGATATGGAGAATAATTAACTTTAATTATGGATTACTTTTGCCTAAGCCCATGAAGAATGGTTTCTATTTAAAGACGTGTTAACCCTACTTGCAAGGTAGAGAGAAGATTTTGAGAAAGCTGAGTTTTGTTTTTTGTTAGGATTTGAGTCTTTTGTTAGTTGTTTTCTTGTGAGCCATTCATTCATCACTTTAATGTGTGAATTGGATTGAGTTTTTTGAGCTGTAAGTTGTCTATTCTAAGCTTTTAAGCACGAGTGCATTGTTCTTGATTGAAGCTTTTAAGCAAGATCAAGTGTTGTTCTTGAAGTGTGTCTTCTACTTTTTGATCTTCTGTTTTTATCACTACATGTGATTGAGGGGGAGTGAGAGGTGTCTCATATCTAAGAGTGTCTTAGATAGAAGTTACATGGGTAGAGATTAGGTGCGAAGATTGTAAACTATAGAGAGTTTGCTGAGAGTCTTCAAACTAATTATGTTTAGTGAATTTCCTTCCTAGCTTGGTAGCCCCCAGACGTAGGTGTGTTTGCACCGAACTGAGTTAACAATTGCTTGTGTCTCTTTACAATTGTTAACTGCATTTTATCTTGTTCATATATTGGTAATTGTTCAGATATTAGTGTCGTGGCATCTCTTTCGACATCTCATATCTGATACCATAATTTCAATTGGTATCAGAGCAGGCATCCTGCTCTGGTTCTGGGTGAGATCTAAGGACGATACTTCCTGGTACTATGGAAAAAGAGGGAGGATTTGTGAACAGACCACTTGTTATAGATGGAGATAATTATGATTGTTGGTAACCTCGCATGGTGGCCTTCTTGAAATCATTGGATAGTAAGACCTGGAAAGTTGTCATAAAAGGATGGGAACACCCTGTCACTATTGGGAAAGATGGAAAAGCTACATCTGACCTGAAGCCTGAGGAAGAATGGACTAAGGAGGAGGATGAATTGGCTCTTGGAAATTCTAAAGCTTTGAATGCTTTGTTCAATGGAATTGATAGAAATATATTCAGATTGATGAACAATTGTGAAGTTGCCAAAGATGCTTGGGAGATACTCAAAACTACTCATAAAGGTACTTCTAAGGTGAAGATGTCAAGACTTCAATTGCTAACTACCAAATTTAAAAACTTAAGGATGAAAAATGATGAAAGCATACATGATTTTCATATGAATATCCTTGAAATAGCCAATGCTTCAAGTGCCCTAGGTGAAAAGACGTCAGAAGGAAAGCTTGTAAGAAAGATTCTCAGGTCTCTTCCCAAGAGATTTGATATGAAAGTAGCTGCCATAGAAGAAGCTCAATACATCAGCAAGATGAGGGTGGATGAACTTATTGGATCTCTCTTAACCTTTGAAGTGGGGATAAGTGACAGATCTGATAAGAAAAAGAGCATAGCCTTTGTATCCAATATTGAAGATGGAGAGGATAAATGTGATGTGGATTCTGATGAAAGCTTATCTAATGCTATAGTGCTCCTTGGAAGATAGTTTAACAAGGTAATGAAGAGGATGAACATGAAGTCAAGACCAAATGTTAAGAATAACTCATATGACATCAGCAGGTCTACTGATGCTGGTAGAAGAGCAAGGTCTAAAGAAAAGTCCACTAAAAGCAAAGGGATTCAGTGCCATGGATGTGAAGGATTTGGTCATATTAGAGCTAAATGCCCTACTTACCTCAAGAAACAAAAGAAGAGCCTAGCTTTATCTTGGACTGATGAGGATTCTGAAAGTGATATTGAAGAAGAATCTGCTAAACATGTGACTGCTTTGAGTGGGAGATATGCCTCTAATAAAGACTCTAGTGATGATGAATTAACCTTTGAAGAACTTGCAACTTCTTACAAAGAGTTGTGTCTCAGAAGTGAAGAAGTATGTCATCAAGGAGAGAAGCAGAAGAAACTTATAATCAAACTAAAGGCTGAAAAGGAAGAGCATCTTAAAACTATCTCTGAGTTGAATAATGAAGTTACATTGCTGAATTCTCAACTTGATCAAATGTCCAAGCCTGTCAAAATGCTAAACAGTGGAACTGACACTTTAGATGAAATCCTTCAGGTTGGAAAAAGGGCAGGAGACATGACTAGGATAGGGTTTGATGGAGAAAATAAACCCTCTTCAGACTGTAGTCCCTCTTTACACCATAGTCCTTATAGGCCTAAGCGAAATATGTCACGATGTCTCAACATCATAGCAGAGGACAACCCAACCACCCAAGAGGAAGATTCCAAAGATGGAGATGTCATTACTATGGATGTTTTGGTTACATAAAGCCTTTCTGCTTCAGGCTATATGGATATCCTAAACATGTTCCTCAACCTAGACCCAATCACAACATTCCTTCTAATAGGAAGCAATGGGTTCCTAGAGTTGTTGCTACCAGTTTGATAGCTCATATGTCTCTCAGAGTCTCAGCCAAAGAGGATTAGTATTTTGACAGTGGGTGCTCCAAACACATGGCCGAAATTAAAAATCTCTTATTAGACATCAAATCCAATTCTACTAGCTATGTGACTTTTTGTGATGGAGCCAAGGGTGAAATCAAGGGGGTTGGAAAGTTGAACTGCTCAGGAGTACCAAATCTTGATAATATGTTGTTGGTTAAAGGGTTGACTGCCAACTTGATTAGCATCAATCAACTGTGTGATCAAGGATTCAATGTCAACTTCACTAAATCTGAATGTTTTGTTACTAATGAAAAGAGTGAAGTGATTATGAAGGGAGTCAGATCTAAGGACAACTGCTATCTATGGGTTCCTCAAGATTCTAGTTACACCTCCATATGTGCTCTAGCCAAAGAAGATGAAATGAAACTATGGCACCAAAAACTTGGTCATTTGCATCTAAAAGGGATGAAGAAGATCATCTCTATGGAAGCTGTCATAGGAATTCCTAAGCTAAATATTGAAGAAGGAAAGGTATGTGGTGAATGCCAAATTGGAAAGCAAACTAGGATGTCATACCAGAAGATTAAACATCTCACTACTTCAAAAGTGTTGGAACTCCTTCACATGGACTTAATGGGACCTATGCAGGTGGAGAGTCTTGGTGGAAAGAAGTATGCTTATGTGGTGGTGGATGATTTTTCCAGATATACCTGGGTTAATTTTATAAGAGAAAAATCTGAGATGTGTTCAAAGATTTATGTCAAAGAATTCAAAGAGAAGAAGGAGGAAAGCTCATGATTGCTCAAATCTATGTTGATGATATTGTGTTTGGTAGGATGTTTGATGAGATGGTTCAACATTTTATCCAACAAATGAAGTCAGAATTTGAAATGAGCCTTGTTGGTGAATTAACCTATTTTCTTGGGTTGCAAGTTAAACAGATGGAAGATTCTATATTCCTATCTCAGAGTAAATATGCCAAGAATATAGTTAAGAAGTTTGGGATGGAGAATGCCAGTCACAAAAGAACACCTGCTCCTACTCACCTTAAGTTGCCTAAAGATGAAAAAGGTGTAAATGTGGAACAAAGTCTCTATAGAAGTATGATAGGGAGCTTGTTATATCTTACAGTAAGCAGGCCTGACATTGCTTTTGTTGTAGGTGTGTGTGCTAGATACCAAGCTGAACCCAAAGTGAGTCATATCAATCAAGTAAAGAGGATTCTGAAGTATGTTAATGGAACAAGTGAGTATGGAATGTTATAGACTCATGAATCTGGCTATGTGTTATCTGGGTATTGTGTGTAAGGTATATGTATGCCTAGGAGGGGGGGAGGGGGGGGGGGGGTGAATTAGGTTCTTAGACACTTTTTCCGGTTTTTTGATGATTCTTGGATATTACTTTCCTAAGTGCTTCTAGGTGATGAAAGGCGGTAAATGCGGAAAGTAAAGAACACAGCGATGTATAGTGGTCCCCCTCACAGTCCGAGAGTACTCCACTCCCCTTTTAATATGAAAGAGTATTTTACTATCAATGTTAGATTTCTTAAGACAATTCTAACAACCAAGAACACCCTTTTTGGATTTACAAAATTTTAAAGTCCTACCGAGAATGAATATCTCACACAAGGACCTCTTGTATCCACAATCCGGATAACAAGGAAAACCCTACACACTTATCTTTAACAATCCTAAAAATAAGTTGTAGTGAATCTGAATTTTTGTATAAGTAGCAATTTGAATGTTTATCAATACAAATACTGATCTTCTTCTCGAAACAAATAATACTCAGATATAATATACAAGTGTTCTTTTTGTGAAAGAAAGTTGTGAAGGTGTGAAAGTTAATTTCAATGGCTTCTTTCAAAAAATTCTGGTTTGAACACTTTTATGAAAATTCAAAAGGTTGAAGACAAAGAGTAATTTTGAAATTTGTTTCTTGAAGGTGATTTTGATTTTGAAAATGAAATCAATTTATAGAAGTGAAAAACCTTTCCAAAAAGGTGTGATTTTGGGACAACAAAACATAGCCAGTAAGAAATCTTAGAACAATGCAATCTTTCATGAAAAGCTGCTATTTTTGCTCACTGGTCCAGTGTTAATCGGTTAACCAAATAGGTTAATCGGTTAACACCTTTCCAACGTTTAAAAATATTTGAATTTTTCATGTGTTAATCGGTTAACCCATATGGTTAATCGGTTAACACTGTTAAAACGTCCCAAAAACATAATTTTGAAATGTGTTAATCGGTTAACCAAATAGGTTAATCGATTAACACTGAAGGTTTTTCTAAAAATACTTAATTTAAAAATATAAAGAGTATTTTAAAAAGTTTTTAAATACTTAGTGATAGTGGTGTAGTGAAGTGTGATTAAAAGAACACTTGTATAAATATTTCTAAGTAAAATATGTTATACTGTTCCTTGTATCATCAACACCGCTTGAAGCTTGAGGACGAAGCTTTGATACATAGCGCCATATGCGACTTTGTCTTGATCTTGATAATTGATTCTTGTTGATTTCTTGCGCCTCTTGTTTTTTGAGAAGTATTCAGAAGAAATGTGCTTCTGGTTTTATCTTCAGTATATATACCCCCACGGGTATATTGTATAAGCATATTCAATACATATACCCCCACAGGTATATAGCATAAGTACCTTGTGTGCCAAGTTTGTATGAGTTGTCTTCATCAAAACACAAAAGCCTTGAAGCTTGATTCTACAATCTCCCCCTTTTTGATGATGACAACCGTTTCTTTGAAAATTCTTTCTTTGATACTTGATTCACAACATTTCTCCTCCTAAGTTGGATCTCCCCCTAAATACAAGAGAGAATAGAACTTTTTCTGCATATCGAAATGTTAGAACCACAATCCTTCTCCCCCTTTGTCATTAGCAAAAAGGAAAAGTGGCAATGAAAAAAAACAGCACACAAGCATTCATAGTAAAAACAACAATCACTTATCACATAAAACATAACTTGATTGAAATTAAAATGAAATAAACATTGTACGAATACACAAACGAGTACGAAACTGAAATCTTAACACTTAAACATAATCAGAATTTAAAAAGCAATAAAACAGTAGCAAATGTTTCTAAATATCATCAGCCGACATTTCCTCATCTTCATCCTCCTCTTCTTCACTACCATCCTCATCTTCATCCTCTTCTTCATTGTAACCGGGGTTGGGGTTTTGAGATTTAAGCACAAGGTTGCGAAGAGAGTTAATCGCTCTACTGGTTTCGCGATGAAGGTTCGGGGTTTCTCTGTATTGATTCATCATTATGGTGTAGAGAAACTCGTTGGTTATGCCGTCTTCTAGAATGGTATAGGATTGGTTTGAGGCGGAAGATCCTTCATCGGTGTATCTGTAAGTTCCGTTGGTGTCTTTCACAATGCCGATATTTTTAACAATCGTAATCTCATTTATCTCATTTGCCGTTGATTTCATGGTGATTTCCAGTTCGCGGTTCAAATCCAGATCTGTCAACTCAAGTATCCTTGAAATCAGTCGAGCATAAGGAAGCCTTGTGGACAAAGAGAGTTGTTGCTGTAGATGATACATCATCGTTAGAATCCAATTAACCTTTATCTTGTTCTTGATAGCATACAACAGCTGCATCTCCAAGTCATTGATTTGAGAGTGGTTGGAGTCCTTCGGAATTAACACGTAATAGATAATATAATGCAACATTCTATCATTAACCGACATATTCTTCACATAGCACAACATGTGAGCAGTCCTTTGACTCGCAATAACAGTTTCTTTTGGGAACCTGCTGATACGATAATAGTACTCCATCTTATCGTATTTAACTCATGGACCATCCTCATGGTTAACACCTTTTCTGAGAAAATATCCTTTGTACGGTATCTCTAAGGTTGTAGCAATGTCGGACAGATTTTCATTCAACTGACAATCTCGAATCGTAGCTACCAACATGTGTTGATCATCAACATTGAGAAAAATAGACAGCTTATTCATAAACGATTTTACCATATCAGGGTAACATCTTTCGTTATCAGACACAAACTCATCAATCCTTTGAAATTTCAACAGAGCCGGGAAATCAAACGTAGAAGCAGGAAAAGCTTTGAGATTAACATACTTTACCGGGAACAGATTACGAACTCGGACTTTGAAGTCTATTATGCGCTTCTTCGTAGATTCCATAGGAGCACAATCTTTATCAGAGGTAGAATTGCTTTCCGGTAGTTTTCCTTTTCCTTTGTTGTTGGGAGCCATTCAAGGATTTGGAGCTTCTGAGGGTTTGGAATTGCTTCTGAAACTTTTGGGGTTTTAGGGTTTGTGAGGAAGAAGGTAAAGTGATACCAATTTATAGTGAGAGAGTTTAAGTGGGTTTTTAAGTTAGGGTTGGAAGTTGGAAGAGTAATTCACTTGTAGTCAAACAAGAATAAGAGATTTCCAAGGATAGTGGTTGTGATATTTAAAAGACACATGCACCACACATAAAAAGCATTTAACACACATTTATCTAAAATTTGCCCAATTTTTCATTTCTGATTTTTTGAAAAACTATCAGTGTTAATCGGTTAACACATTAAAAATTTTAATTTTCAAAATAAAAAGTAACAGTGTTAATCGGTTAACCCTATAGGTTAATTGGTTAACACATTAAAAAATTAAATCAGAATTGAAAAATTAACAGTGTTAATCGGTTAACCCTATAGGTTAATCGGTTAACACACACGAAATTTCAGAAAATGTTTAAAAACAGAATGTAAACAGTTGAAAACATACATTCTTCATACATTCACATATGAAAAGGTTAGATGTCACCTTCATCGAGAATTCCAAGTTCTCGTCGAATCTTGAAGAATGGTTCTCTTGCCAGTGGTTTTGTGAAAATGTCGGCGAGTTGGTTATGCGTATCCACAAAGGTAACTTCGACGTCTCCATTAAGCACATGATCGCGTAAGATGTGGTGTCGAATATCTATATGTTTGGTTCTTGAATTCATGACGGGATTTTTTGTTATGTTGATTGCACAAGTGTTGTCGCACCGAAGCGGAATGCATCCGAGATTCAATCCGTAATCATTAAGTTGTTGCTTAAACCAAAGAATTTGTGCACAACAACTTCCCGCCTCTATGTACTCTGCCTCATCCGTACTTAGAGCAACACATGCTTGTTTCTTGCAAGCCCATGAAACCAATGCATTTCCTAGGATGTGACACGTCCCACTTGTGCTCTTCCGATCTGTTTTACAACCTGCATAGTCCGCGTCAGAATAACCAACTAAATTGCATATACTACCTTTTGGATACCATAGGCTGACGTTTGATGTTCCCTTGAGATACTTCATAATTTTCTTCACTGCGGTGAGGTGTGACTCTTTTGGATTTGCTTGAAATCGGACACACAAACAAACACTAAACATAATGTCAGGACGGCTTGCCGTCAAATACAGTAAGGAACCAATCATTCCTCGATACTTTTTTATGTCGATAGAAACACCAGATTCATATTGATCTATATAGGTTCCGGATCCCATAGGTGTAGCCATTTCCTTACAAATATCCATATCAAAGCTTTTCAATAACTCTTTACAATACTTGCTTTGGTTGATGAAGATATCATCTTTCAATTGCTTGATTTGAAGTCCAAGAAAGTAGTTCATCTTTCCCATCATGGACATCTCAAATTCTCCTTGCATCATGGATGAGAATTCCTCACATAGGTCTTTGTTAGTTGAACCAAAAATGATATCGTCAACATAGACTTGAACTAATAAAGTATTACCTTTATCTTTCTTGATAAACAGAGTCTTGTCAACCTTACCTTTAACAAAACCTTTTTCGCATAGGAAATTGCTAAGCCGATCATACCATGCCCTTGGTGCTTGCTTTAAGCCGTAAAGAGCTTTCTTCAACTTGAAGACATGTGAAGGATTCTTGAAGTCTTCAAAACCCAGGGATTGTTTGATATAGACTTCTTCATTGATGTAGCCATTCAAGAATGCGCTTTTGACGTCCATTTGAAAAAGCTGAAAATTTAATGAACAAGCATAAGCAAGCAATAGACGAATCGCTTCTAACCTTGCAACCGGAGCGAATGTTTCCTTGAAATCAATCCATTCCTCTTGATTATAGTCTTGGGCCACCAATCTTGCTTTGTTCCGAATGATAATTCCATTCTCATCCAATTTGTTCTTGAATACGCATCTTGTACCAATGATGTGCTTATTACTAGATCTAGGAACAAGTTCCCAAATTTGATTCCTTTCAAATTGGTTTAACTCTTCTTGCATAGCGATAATCCATTGATTGTCATTTAGAGCTTCACCAACTTTAGAGGGTTCGATTTGAGAAACAAATGCCATGTTTAAGCAAGCATCTTAGAGATTGAGTCTTGTTGTAACGCCTTGACTAATGTCACCAATAACTTTGTCAATTGGATGATCTCTATGAGTTATCCATTCTTTAGGTAGACCATGGATATTATCATCTTGCTGAATTTCTTCTAGATGTTCCGTTTGATCATTTTTAGCCACATCATATTGAGGAACTTCTATGCTATCATCATCATCATCACAAACAATATTATCCTCCTTGGAGGGGTTAGATTCATCAAATTTAACATGCATAGATTCTTCTATAGTTAAAGTTATTTTATTATAAACTCTAAATGCTTTACTAGTAAGGGAATAACCGAGAAATATACCTTCATCCGATTTTTCATCGAACTTACCAAGATTGTCTTTGTCATTGTTGAGGACAAAGCACTTGCATCCAAAGATATGAAAGAAAGCAATGTTTGGTTTCCTTCCTTTGAAGAGTTCATAGGGGGCCTTCTTAAGAATCGGTCTAATGTTAACGCGGTTACTTACAAAATATGTCGTGCTTACCGCATCCGCCCAAAAATACTTAGGAAGATTTGAGTCGCTAAGCATTATCCTTGCAAGTTCCACTAATTACCTATTATTCCTTTCTACAACACCATTTTGTTGAGGAGTTCTTGGTGCCAAGAAGTTGTGTGAGATTCCATGTTTTTCACAAAATTCTTCGAATAAAGTATTTTGGAATTCTCCACCGTGATCGCTTCTAATGGAGGCTATTGTGAGAGACTTCTCATTTTGTATTTTTTTTGCATACTTTTTGAACACTTTGAAATCATCACTTTTCTGTACTAAAAACATTTTCCAAGTATATCTAGAGAAATCATCAACAATAACTAAAGCATAGAAATTACCTCCGAAGCTTTTTGTTCTAGATGGACCAAAAAGATCCATATGCAACAGTTGTAGTGGCCTTATTGTGGACACCACATTTTTGGATATGAAAGTTGATTTAGTTTGTTTCCCTTTTTGACAAGTGTCACACAATCTATCTTTGACGAATTTGATCTTCAGTAATCCAATCACCAAATCATGTTTAATTAATTTGTTCAAGTGCTCTATGTGAATGTGAGTGATCCTTTTATGCCATAGCCATGACTCGTTGTTGTTCACCATAAGACATTTAACCTTCAAAGATACATTGTCAAGAGAAATCATAAAAATACTATTGATTCTATTACCTTTTAACATAACCTCATGAGTGACTCCGTCTTCTATCAAACATTCATCTTTGTTGAACTTGATTTTGAATCGTTTGTCACAAAGTTGGCTAATACTAAGAAGATTGTGCTTGAGTCCTTCAACATAAAGTACATCTTCTATTGTTGTAAGAGGTAGTGAACCAATAGTGCCTATGCCAAGAATCTTGCCTTTATTATTATCACCATAAGTAACATAACCCTTGGCTTTAAGCGTTAGTTGTTAAAATTTGTTTATATCTCCCGTCATATGCCTTGAACACCCATTATCAAGATACCAATGATTTCCGGAGGTCTTCAAGCATACCTACAAAACAGGATTAGGTTTTGTTAGGTACCCAAATTGCTTTGGGTCCTTGATAGTTAGGTCCCTTTTTCACCCACACATAATGCCCTTCTGGAACACTAAAGTTACGAACATAACAAGCATTAGGTGTGTTACCTTTAATTCCACAATAAAAACAAGTTGGTTCAAAATTGCTTTTATATATAAGAACATAAGATTTCTTCTTAGCAAAAAATTTCTTTTTAGAATGTTGATGCATAATTTTAGGATTGTTTACTTTTTTCCTTAGGAATTTGGTTATTAGGCCTAACAAAGATTGTTTCATTTGAACTTGGTTTAGAGAACTTGGAATATCCAAGTCCACTTTTATCATTAGAAAATCTTTGATGCCTAAGAACTTCTTCCAAACCAATTTGACCTTTCTCATATCTTTCAATAACTCTTTTAAGTTGAACAATTTGAAATGAGAGAGATTCACAATTCTTACATACAAAATTCTGTTTTTCACTCATTAATTTTTGTTTCTCATCTTCAACATATTTTACTAATTCAATGTTCTTTTCTTCTAAAGATGCCATTAGTTTCTTTTGAGATGAGATAGTCTTATACAGATTTTTGCATTCAAGTAAAAATTCATCAATAGCGTCTTGTGCATCATTATCATAAATAGAAAAATTGCTACTAACCTCATCTTTTTCGTCATCGGAGTGGTGTGAAGCCATTAGAGCCATATTTGCACATTCATCGCTTTCCGATTCCGATGAGGAACTTATCTTATTATCTTCCCAAGCAATATACGCCTTCTTGTTCTTGAAGTCCTTCTTGCCTTTAAATCCTCCTTTCTTTGGAAGCTTTGGACAATCTAGTTTTATGTGGCCTTGCTTTCCACATTCATAGCATGTAGCATCTTGCATTGATGTGGACGCCTCCTTTTTTCTGAAATGTTTATTCTTTTTATCATAAAGGGATTTATCATTTTTATTGAAAAACTTACCAAGTCTTTTTACAAGGAGCATGAGTTGTTCATCTTCCTCCAATGCGTCATCATTTTTATTTTCTTTTGACTCCACTTTCAAGGCAATTCCTTTGGATTTCTTTTCTAGATTTTCATGTTTCTCAAGCCTTCCAAGTTCTAACTCATGTTCTTGAAGTTTTCCAAAAAGTGATGCAGACGTCATTGTTGAAAGACTTTTCTTCTCCGAAATTGCCGTCACTTTTGGTTGCCACTCCCTGGTTAAGGATCTAAGAATTTTAAGGTTCATATCATCGTTAGTAAAGGTCTTACCGAGAGCGATTAAGTGATTTGTCAAGTGAACGAATCTTTTCTGTAATGCCACAATGGATTCTCCGGGAAACATTCTAAACATTTCATATTCTTGACTTAGTGTGTTCAATCTGGATCTCTTTACTTCGGTGGTGCCTTCTATTGCACCCTAAAATTTGACCAACCGGGTCTCGTGTCTGACTCGATGTTTCGACGCATTTCGCATTCGCATTTACATACTGCATATAGTGCATTTCCTCAATCATGTTGATTTTATCGGGATTACAGCCCTGCTGTCGCATTTCAGGTATCTCAGACCGGTTCGGATAATCGGAGGTTATTTTGTGAAGTCGCGCGCTTCCTGGGTGTTTTCAGTTTGCAGTGATTTTTGAGTTTTTTGGTGTTCGGGTTGCCGTTTACTTCGATCTGGTCTCGTACTCTCTTCTATATTGGTTATTTGCCTTTGTATGCATTTTTTAGAATTTAATAGCCTTTTTATAGATTTAAATAGATTTTTTTATATTTTTAATAGGCTTTATAGATTTTTCAGAATTTAAATAGATTTTTTTAATGTTTTTAATAGCTTTAAAATCATTTTTAGAATATAATAGATTTTTAATAGATAATAAATAGATTTTAATCTTTGTTTTAATAGTTTTAAATCAATTTTGTAGAATTTAATAGATTTTGATTTAGATATTATATAGCTTTTAAATGTTTTTAGAATAATATAGAATGATATAGATTTTTCTTTTATTAATAATAGGATTTTCTTTTAAATAAATAATATAGATTTTATTAGAAATTTAATAGAAATATATAGATTTTCCTTTATAGAAATAATATAGATTTTTTATAGGATTTCAATAAGAAATGGTAGAAAATAGTTTTAATAGATATTAGTTTTAGTTTTAAATAGAATATTAGAAGGTTAAATAGATTTTATAGTTAATTGTTTGTTAGTTTAATCAGAATGCTAATTGTCTAGGGTTATTAGTTGTGTTTAATTAGAATTAATTGTATAGTTTCAATTAGCCTTAATCATTGTTAATCCATTGCCATTTTAGTACCCCTCGTTTTAATCTTCCCCTTGACCATGTTAATTAATCCATTATCTTCAGTATTAAGTCATTGGGCCGTTTTATCCAGTGTATTCCAAGGCCCAGTTCAAACGAGTCCAATTGCCAGCATTATAAAGACTGATCACCACGTGTATTCACGAGAAGAGGCCACATCACAATACTCATTACACTCAGAACAAAGACACGCGTACTCCACTATCTCAGCCTCCCCTCCACGTGTGCTTCATGCACGCTCCCCCCGTGACACCTGTCTTCACCCAACCTTCGCCGGAGCTCCACCGGTTGCATGGCCGGCGGCCATGCAACCACCGCGCCTGAAACCCTAACCACCTCGCCGGTCATCTTCCAACTTCTTCCGACCACCGCAACTGTCGCATGAAACCCTAACCACCTCGCCGGAAAATCCAAGTTCGCCGGAAAACCATTTCTTGCCCAGAAACCACCGCCAATCTTCATCTTCCTCCTTCAATTTATCATCATCATGTTTATGATTCGTCATCAACAATCACCATCGGGCATCATTTTTTCCAGAAATTGTTCTTCGCCGATCCAATGTTCATCATCCAAATTCCAGAAAACCTTCATCCGTTCATCACCTTCATGCATTTTTCTTCCAGATTTCCGAATCATCAAGAACTTCATCTGGTTCATCATCCAAATTCCCCAGATCTTCAACCGTTCATACTCGTCATTTTCCAGAAAATCATACCAACATACATCCAGATTCACGTGTTCATTCAGTTTCCCGACTCAAGATCCATAGATCTTCGACCACTTCCACGTAAAAACAACAAAAATTCTTTCAAGATCCTCAATCGAATTCCAAGAATCATCTTCGTCTACGAACAACTGACGGCAAAGGTCTTGTTCATCAGTTTTCCGTCAAAGATCCTCCATGGAATCAACTGATCTCAACGGAGATCCTTCGATCTTCGAATCTAACGATATCCACCTTCAAAGTCGAAACCGCGTTCATCCATTTACTCTCCAGATTGTCCAGTTCAACATTGTTCATCAACAAGAACATCGACTTCAAAGCGAAATTCCAGAAGTCATCCAACGAACCTCAAAAGAAACTTCTTCGAAGGTCTTCAAGAACATCCTGACGAACATCAGCATTCGTCCACCATCTCCAGTCACGGCTGAGTTTGCTCCGATGAGGTGTTTATCATGGTTCGCTGGTGATTACAAGGTTGAGAATGCTCTGGTTTGTGATGTGAACGACATGGATGAAGGATCGAATGAAGTTTTGTGTGAATAAAGCAGAAGATTGAGGACGGAGAGGGGTAGAGGGAGGAGTAGTGTTGACGGCGCCGTGAGAGAGAAGGAGAGCTTCTAGGGTTTCAGAAAGGGGAATGAGAGTGAAAGGAGAGTGTGGGGAAGATTGGACCGGGTTGGGTTTGGGGCCACTAGGCCCAGAGTTTTTTTTCTTACACCTATCCCTCCGTTTTTTTTGCTGAAGGACATTGGGCCTGGGCCCAGCGGATGCTGCTGCACCCTCCGTTTTTTCTTTAGTTTCCCCCTCCCCTTTATTTTGTGTTGGTTTTTTTTGTTGGGCTTAGCCCAGTTTCCATTATTTTTCTGCTTGTAATCCCCCTGTAATAGCTAGTGTATCCCCCCTCTCTTGTATTTTCCTTTTCTTTTTTTTTTTACTTTTTCTTTCATTTGATTAGTTTGAAAAAGAGAAAAGAATATGAAAAAAGGAGAATAAAAAGAGTATTAAAAAAGAAAAATAGTTTGAAAAAGAAAAGAACAAAGAAGAAAGGAATATTAAAAAAAATATTTTGAAAAAAAGAAATATGAAAAAAATAAAGAAAAAGAATATTGCAAAATTATTTTGAAAAAGAAATAAGAAAAAGAAATATAGAAGAAAAATAGTAAGAAAAATAGTAAAAAATATTACTTTGTAGATTCAATATTTTTTATATAGATATTTTTCATAGGAGTTTGTTTCACCTTTTTAGAGGTAGTTTTAGAAGTCCACTTGTTAGGGGACTATTTTCCATTTGATTTTTTCCAGGATAGTTGGATAGTATTTTCTAGGAGTTTATTTTCCGTATTCAATCATTGTAACCATTTTTCAGAATATTAATAAAACGAGATTTGAGTTGTGGTCCCGAAAGTAGCCGAACTACAGCTGCTCTGATTTCTCGTACCAGACGAGAATATGTAGGCATAGGATGCGATATCCTAGCGAGCACACTAACAACTAACCTTTTGTTCTCTCGCTGCTGTGCGATCGAGACTTTCCCGCTGACGACTGATTGTTTTTCCTTTCTCTTGCCCAAGGGCATTTGAGACCAGACCGTAGTTTTTCCCATAGGTTCCCGTACCTTTGAAACCAGTTTGATTTCTCGCTCCTGTGTGAGAACACCCAGCCTAGCCGTAGTTAGCCTGAACTACGACAACTCTGATCTTCCATGCTGTGTGGAAGTACGTAGGCACAAGACGCGAAGTCTTGGCGAGCCAATTCCCTGTAGTTTCCCGAACTACGTTGACTCTGACTTTCTCTCTTGAGAATACGTAGGCGTAGAGTGCGACGCTCTATCGAGTCAATTCCCTTCCGTTTAGGTTTAGCAGCCGTAGATAGATTGTTTTGCATCCTTTAGACAACCCAAGCAAGCGTGGATCCCGTCGAGTACGACGGACGTGAGGGGTGCTAATACCTTCCCCTTGCGTAACCGACTCCCGAACCCAGGTTTTGGTTGCGATGACCATACCTTTCCCGTTTTTTGCGAGGTTTACTTCGAGCGTTTCCTTTCCCTCCGTTGGGATAAATAACGCACGGTGGCGACTCTTCTGTCAGCCGGCGCCGATTTTCGCAGTAGCGACACCTTCATGTGTTTCCACTAAGGTGTCCCATATTTCCTTTGCCGACTTGCATTGAGAGATACGGAAGAACTCATCCATACTCAAGGCACTTTGTAATATGTTGATAGCCTTTTTCTCATTAAGAATCCTTTTCTTGTCATCTTCATCATATGGTGATTTAACCTTTGGAGTTCCTATACCATTAACGACACTTGTTGGTTCATGAGGACCATTTTCAACAGTTTCCCATATTCCTTCTCCTTGGGCTTCTAGATGTGCCTTCATGTGAATTTTCCAAAAATCAAAATATTCTCCAGAAAACAATGGGGGGTTTGTTACTACTTCCATCGTCTTTGAAAACTGGGTTGGTGCTAGCGGAAGCCATTCTGGATCGATAGGAACAAGTTACCTTAACCTTCTCTGATGCCAATTGTAAGGTATATGTATACCTAAGAGGGGGGGGGGGGGGGGGGGGTGGTGAATTAGGTTCTTAAACACTTTTTCCGGTTTTTTGATGATTCTTGGATTTTACTTTCCTAAGTGCTTCTAGGTGATGAAAGGCGGTAAATGCGGAAAGTAAAGAACACAGCGATGTATAGTGGTCCCCCTCACAGTCCGAGAGTACTCCACTCCCCTTTTAATATGAAAGAGTATTTTACTATCAATGTTAGATTTCTTAAGACAATTCTAACAACCAAGAACACCCTTTTTAGATTTACAAAATTTTAAAGTCCTACCGAGAATGAATATCTCACACAAGGACCTCTTGTATCCACAATCCGGATAACAAGGAAAACCCTACACACTTATCTTTAACAATCCTAAAAATAAGTTGTAGTGAATCTGAATTTTTGTATAAGTAGCAATTTGAATGTTTATCAATACAAATACTGATCTTCTTCTCGAAACAAATAATACTCAGATATAATATACAAGTGTTCTTTTTGTGAAAGAAAGTTGTGAAGGTGTGAAAGTTAATTTCAATGGCTTCTTTCAAAAAATTCTGGTTTGAACACTTTTATGAAAATTCAAAAGGTTGAAGACAAAGAGTAATTTTGAAATTTGTTTCTTGAAGGTGATTTTGATTTTGAAAATGAAATCAATTTATAGAAGTGAAAAACCTTTCCAAAAAGGTGTGATTTTGGGACAACAAAACATAGCCAGTAAGGAATCTTAGAACAATGCAATCTTTCATGAAAAGCTGCTATTTTTGCTCACTGGTCCAGTGTTAATCGGTTAACCAAATAGGTTAATCGGTTAACACCTTTCCAACGTTTAAAAATATTTGAATTTTTCATGTGTTAATCGGTTAACCCATATGGTTAATCGGTTAACACTGTTAAAACGTCCCAAAAACATAATTTTGAAATGTGTTAATCGGTTAACCAAATAGGTTAATCGATTAACACTGAAGGTTTTTCTAAAAATACTTAATTTAAAAATATAAAGAGTATTTTAAAATGTTTTGAAATACTTAGTGATAATGGTGTAGTGAAGTGTGATTAAAAGAACACTTGTATAAATATTTCTAAGCAAAATATGTTATACCGTTCCTTTTATCATCAACACCACTTGAAGCTTGAGGACGAAGCTTTGATCCATAGCACCATATGCGACTTTGTCTTGATCTTGATAATTGATTCTTGTTGATTGCTTGCGCCTCTTGTTTTTTGAGAAGTATTCAGAAGAAATGTGCTTTTGGTTTTATCTTCATTATATATACCCCCACGGGTATATTGTATAAGCATCTTTAATACATATACCCCACGGGTATATAGCATAAGTACCTTGCGTGCCAAGCTTGTATGAGTTGTCTTCATCAAAACACAAAAGCCTTGAAGCTTGATTCTACATTGTGATGCTGATTAGGATGGAAGTGCTAATGATAGGAAAAACACATCAGGAGGTTGCTTCTTTTTGGGGAACAATCTTATATCATGGTTCAGCA
This sequence comes from Lathyrus sativus, assembly GCA_963859935.3. Lineage (NCBI taxonomy): Eukaryota > Viridiplantae > Streptophyta > Magnoliopsida > Fabales > Fabaceae > Lathyrus > Lathyrus sativus. Next base: position 523,282,383 of record OZ012740.1, on the reverse strand, counting down.
AGAAGCAAAATTGTGTCTCTCTGTCTACTGCTAAAGCTGAGTATGTAGCAGCTGGAAGTAGCTGTTCTCAATTGGTGTGGATGAAACAAATGCTGACTGGATATAATGTCACATAAGATGTCATGACATTGTATTGTGACAATTTAAGTGCTATAAACATCTCCAAAAAATCCTATTCAACACAGTAGGACCAATCATATTGATATTCGCCATCACTTTATAAGGGAACTTGTTGAAGACAAGATCATTGCCTTAGAACATGTTGCTACAGAGAAGCAGCTAGCTGACATCTTCACTAAGGCATTGGATGCTAGTCAATTTGAAATTTTAAGAGGCAAATTAGGGATTTGCATTTATGAGGATTTGTAACAGTTATTGCTGAGTGGAAATATCATTCAAGAGGCTTTGTATTTTCCAAAAATAAAGTGTCTCCAACTAATGCAATCATTTCAAAATACCTTAAAAGATATTTTCACTCGCTACCCTAACCTCACTTATCATTCCAACTGCTCTCTCATCTCCCATACTCTCACAGATCTTTTGCTTGAACACCATCATTCCATACACAAAATTCTCAAGATGTCTCAACAACATGGTTCAACTCCTTCCAAGTCTGCTAGGTCGGAATCAAAGACAACGGCTTACCCTGTGAGCATCTCAATTGATGATGTGATAGATGTGGCTCCGCTAGCCATGGTTCCCTGTGACGATGTTGAGTTGACAAAGCCCACAACCTCTCATGCAAGCAGTTCCAAACGTGCTCCTATAGGTAACACTTCTAATACTCCTCTTGACTCATCCTCTGAAAATAGGACCAAAGAGGATAGTTTGTATATTGATAGAGCCATTAGAAAGTTGGTTACTAGGGTTTTATATGGAGGTCACAATGTTCCTGGGATTTCAACCCCACTTTCTCAAATGGATGCTATTCCGACTTCAGATGCTAACCAAAGTGAGAAAAGAGATGTTGATTGTTCTCATTCTGAGAAGAGCACTGATATTGATAACCTGCACAAGTTGGCTAACTCTGTGCTTAAGGAAGGGAGGATTGAAGGTGATGTTGATGTTGGTGCTGATATTTCAGGTGTGGAGAACAAGATTGGTGGTTCTGATCAGAGTAAGAAAAGGACTAATGTCTCTGATGATGTTGTGGATCTTGACAATTTTCCATCTAATGATGAATTGATTGTGAATGTGGCTCCTGGGATTGCTAAAATGTTGAAGACAAGGATATGCAAAGCTGTGATTGATAACTCTCCTTATAGGAGTAGTAAGAAGAAGACTATTGTTGGACCTCCTAAAACATGGAGCAAAGTTACCACTGCTTCTAAGAAGAGAAAGGCTATGTTTGACACTGAGTCTGAAGAGGATGATGTCCAGAACATCACACCTGTCAGAAAGTTTGTTACCAAGAGACCAACTGATACAGTGCATGATGCTCCTTTAGATAATGTTTTTTTCCACTCTATTGATAATGTGCCGAAGTGGAAGTATGTGTACCAAAGAAGAGTTGCTCTTAAGAGAGAGTTGAGCAAGGATGCTTTTGAGATAAATGAGGTCATGAAGTTAATTTCTGATGCTGGGTTGATGAAGATTGTGGCTAGTTTTTCCAAGTGCTATGATATGCTGGTCAAGGAGTTCATTGTGAACATCCTTGAGGACATTGCTGACAGAAGAAGCAAAGAGTTTAGTAAGGATTTTGTGAGAGGGAGATGTGTTGAGTTTTCTGCTGCTGTTATTAATAGGTATCTAGGAAGGGGTGAGCAAGAAGCAAGTGAACTTGAGGTGACTAATAATCAAGTGTGCAAGGTGATCACTATAAACCAAGTAACTGCATGGCCCTTGAAAGGAAAACTGTCTGCTGGTCAACTGCGTGTTAAATATGATATCCTGCATAAGATTGGAGCAACAAACTGGGTGCCTACCAATCATACTTCCACCATTGTTATTGGGTTAGGAAGGTTCATATTTGATGTTGGCACAAAGGTGAAGTTTGACTATGGTAGCTATATTTTTTATCAGATTATGAAGCATGCTACTACCAATGCTGTCAAATTACCCATTGCATTTCCTTCACTGATTTGTGGGATCATTCTAAGCCAGTATCTTGGTATTATTTCTAGTAATGATATGGTTTGCAAAAGGGATTTTGTGCTGTCTCTCCATTATAAATTGTTTGCAGGAAGACATGTCCCAGACATTGTCTTGACATTTGTTGAGAAGACACCCTCTACCAAGACTGGGCTTATCTCAAAGTTGAAGGAAACTTGCAAAGATTTGGGAGAAGTCATTCGTGTAACTACTACAAGGAAGCTGAAACTGGAAGCCTTGATTAGAAGTCTGGGGCAGGCTGAAGGTAATGATGTTGAGGTTGCTGATGCAAATGAAGAGGGAGTTGGGGAGGATTCTACCTCTGATGAGAGGACTGGTGATATTGAGGGTCATGATTCTGGGTCTACTGCTGGTGATGAAGTGAGATTTCTTTAATTATGGATAAAATGGGGGAGAAGTAGTATGAGGGATGTTATGTTGTTGCTGCTGTTTCTGGGTTGAGGGGAGTATTTTTTTTTGGTGTTGTGGTATGGTTCTCTGGCACTTTGGTTTGAGGGGGAGATTTATTTTTCTTTGTGACATGTTAGGCTTTTTTGTGTTTTTCTACTGCTGCCATGCTTTCTAATATGTTCTGGTAGCTCTTGTGATCAATTGGTTGTTTTAGCCAAAATTTGCCAAAGGGGGAGTTTGTTAGTTCGTGATTGGTAGCAATTTTGGTAAAACTTGGTGTTATCACAGAACATTCAGTCAGAATGTTATGTTTTGTCTGTTGCATTTTTTCTGAAATCTTTTGTGTGCCTTTGTTAAGTGATTGCTTGCACAAATCAAGGCGTGACATTTTTTGAAGCAAGTATATTTTGTTTCCTTTTGAAGAATGGTTTGTTGCTATTTTTGTGCAAAAAGATATGGAGAATAATTAGCTTTAATTATGGATTACTTTTGCCTAAGCCCATGAAGAATGGTTTCTATTTAAAGACGTGTTAACCCTACTTGCAAGGTAGAGAGAGAAGATTTTGAGAAAGATGCGTTTTGTTTTTTTGTTAGGGTTTGAGTCTTTTGTTAGTTGTTTTCTTGTGAGCTATTCATTCATCACTTTGATGTGTGAATTGAACTGAGTTCTTTGAGTTGTAAGTTGTCCACTCTAAGCTTTTAAGCAAGATCAAGTGTTGTCCTTGAAGTGCGTCTTCTACTTTTTGATCTTCTATTTTTATCACTGCATGTGATTGAGGGGGATTGAGAGGTGTCTCATATCTGATTGTGTCTTAGATAGAAGTTACACGGGTAGAGATTAGGTGCGAAGATTGTAAACTAGAGAAAGTTTGCTGAGAGTCTTCAAACTAATTTTGTTTAGTGGATTTCCTTCCTGGCTTGGTAGCCCCCAGACGTAGGTGTGTTTGCACTGAAATGGGTTAACAATTGCTTGTGTCTCTTTACAATTGTTAACTGCATTTTATCTTGCTCATATATTGGTAATTGTTCAAATATTAGTGTCGTGACATCTCTTTTGACATCTCATATTTGATACCAGAGTTTCAGAGATAAACCTCCTTAAGAAATTAATCTTGCCAAGCAGTGACTGCAACTTCTTTTTGGTTGATGGCGCTTTCGCCTCCATTATGGCTTTGGCCTTGCTCTGGTTTATTTTGATTCCTTTTTTTGGACCACGAAGCCTAAGAAATCTCCCGCCTGCACACAAAAAGCACATTTGAGAGGGTTCATTTTTAGACCATGTCTCTTTATCCTTTCAAAGGACTGTCGAAGATGGTCTATATGACTCTTCCCTAAAATAGACTTAACAACAATATCATCAATATAGATTTGCATAAAAGTATTGATGAAATCATGGAAGATCGAATTCATTTCTCTTCGATATTTTTTAAACCAAAAGTCATTAGGACCCACTCATAGGTGCCTAAGGCTCTAGGGCATCTAAACACTGTATTTGGGACGTCTTCTTCAACAATGAAAATTTTATTGTACCCAGAATACTTGTCGAGCATACTAAGGTACTCATGTCCTACGGTAGAATTGACTAACATTTCCGCCACAGGCCTTGAATATTCATCTTTCAGGGTTACAGAGAGTCTCGAAAATCTATGCACACCCTTAACTTGCATTTTTCTTAATAACTGGAGCAATATTGGCAAGCCATTCGACATACCTGGTCATGCGGATGAATTTACATATGAGAAGTCTTTCAATCTACTCTTTGATCTTCGAGGGAACTTCAGGTGCGAATCCCCTTGGAGTCTGCTTGACAGGCTTCTCCTCGGGGTTTATTGGCAGCTTCAGTTCAACCAAATTCATGCTCAAACCAGACATATTATCATAATCCCATGCAAAGAAGTCTTTGAAGTTTGAAATCCTTCAGCAATTGGATTACTTCAACCTTGAGCTGTGGTCTGACGTTGGCGCTGATGTATGTCAGTCTATTCACTGCCCCCTCTCCCAGGTTAATCTCTTTAAGTGGATCTTGTGCCAGCATTTTGATGTTGCTTGCTAGCAGATTCTTCTCGAAGCCCGAAGGCTCATCATCATAGATGGCATCGAACCTCTGGCCTTGCACCTCTTCCTGAACCTTATCATGTGGTTCTGGATCGAAGTCCTTACCAGGACCTCCTTGATGTGCTTCAATTTTCTTGGCTTCGACAACCGTAATTTTTACTTCAGCCTCTAAGGCCTCTTTTAGTTTGTTTTCGGCTATGTAATCCGAAATCCTTTTGAGCACCAGTGGGATAGAGAAGTCATAGGCGAAGAAGATTATGTCTTCAGAACAACCCAAATCCATCGTGTCTTCTGGTTCCTCTACCTCCATCACTTGGTCGTACTCTCTAGGAAGTACTGACACCATATTGCACATGATGTCTAGTGAGGATTTTGACTCAGAATTGAAATCATTTATCATTACACTGTCTTCGTGATCAGACTTTAGACGCCTCCTTCTAAGGAGAAAACAATTTTCTCTCGACAGGTTTCTTTTCCTCTTTCTTCGCCAGTATGTTGCTACTGGATTCAGGCTTCACCTTCTCCATGGTTTCCTTTTCGGCTTTTCTCCGCCTCTGCTGTCTCCTCCACTGGGATCTTGACATTAGATTCTTACCTTTATAATTCTTTAAAGGATATGTTACCCGCTTCGACGCTTGGAATTTTTTCGGTATGTCAAAGAAGAGCCTTTCTGAACTTTAAAAATTTTCTATTTTTGCTGGCCCTGCTCTCGATTTTCGATTGGTTTGATCCATTTGTCTTTGGGAGCCTCCGTTGTAGGTTTTAAAGTAGTGGGTTTGTTGCCACTGAGCCTTTGTCTTGCCTGCTCCTGTCTCCTAGGGTCACTCCTGTTGTCAAAAGTCTAGCGGCCATGAGAGACTTTTCAATTTCTTCTATTCTTCACCCTATGAACGCCTTCGAGATTTTGAGCTGCCTTCTTGTTGAATACCACGCTGTATCGAGGGCATATCATAAATTTTGATTTCTTCCTTTGACACCTGTGAAGGAAATTAGTAAGGCTTTCGTCATGCTTTGGGAAAGCCACCTTATTGTATTCTTCCTATTGAAGGTCCTCGTCAACCTCCATCGAAGTTTCCTGAGACTTCAACCATGTTCACACCCATGCTGGCCTTTTCAACAATGTGTAACTCTTCTAGTTTCACCTTAAGGCCATCAGTAGCCTCATTCAGATTATCAATTTTCAAGAAACACTCCTGGTTTCTTTTGTTGTTATCATCGAGTTGAAATCTTCAATGATTCCTTTGTTGGATCCTTCAGTGACTCTATGAGTTCAACTATCAGCAGTTTGTTTCTCAAAACCCTCAGTGGTTTCTATGGTGAATCCTTCAGTGACTTCATGAGCGAAATTATCAACATTTTTTTTCTCGAAACCTTCAGTGGTTTCTGTGGTGAATCCTTTAGTGACTTCACAGATGAAACTTTTAATGATCTCTCTGTCGAGATCCTCTGTAACCTTGACCATGACTGCTTCATTGGCAAAGTATTCAATAACTTCGACCATGTTGATTACAGATGAATCTGTGTAGTGGACATCGACCACTTGAAAAGGATCTGAATCAATTTTCATTTGGGCCTTCGACTTCTCTCCAAATCTGAGACTTTCATCCTTAATTGCATTATGAACGAGATCCCTGAAAAGAAAACATTGAGATGTTTTATGACCCAATAAATTATGATACTTACAAAAACCTCTCTTTTTTCTTTGTTCTAAAGGAGGCATTTTTGCATCAGGAGGCACTATCATTTTCTCATCTTTAACTAACAAATCAAATATTTCGTCATAATTTGTGATGTCGAAAGTGTAAGTTTTCTTAGAAAATCTATCGTTCTTTTCTGGTTCGAATGGTTTTTTTTTTCATTCGAAGGAGTTAAGGCCTTGCAATAGTAAGGTGGCCCTTGCTTTAGTTCAGCAAGGTCAATTTCGTTTTCGTCGAAGTCTAAGGACTCGTTATATATTCCTTTGTTGTCTTCATTAAATTCGACATAGGCTACCCTTCTATTATTTTTATTTGCCCTTTCCTTTTCCTCCTTCAGGTGTTCTAACTTTCAAACCCTATCAGCTAATTAGGTCATATCCCTTAAGTACAGGGTTTTTAGCTTCTTCCTAATAGAGTAGTCAAGTCCCCCAACATCCATTTTAACCAACTCATGTTCTAGCACCTGTGTGAATCATCTGGCTTTGAGTTGGAAAAATCTGCTCAGATAATCGTCAATTGGCTTAGTAAAATTTTGTTTAATACTAGCCAATTCTTTTAGGTTAATCTTGGTTTGTCCCATATAAATTTTTTCATGGAACATTCTCTCCAATTGAGTCCATGTATGGATCGAGTTTTCTGGCAAGGTTGTGAACCACGTGTTAAATAACATGCACTTAAAGGGATCATCAACGCTGAAGTAACTTTTTCGGTCATTCACAAGCTGCGCATGCTCGTCGGGATCTAATTTTTCATCGTAATCTCATAGCTTGGGAGGCTTTTCCATGGAATTCAGGATCTTGCTCTCCAGGAATCTTACTGACACCGGGTGCTTTGGTTGTGCCTTTCCCGAATGAGTTTCTACGTGCTCTAGGGAAGGAGCGTGACTACTATGATCTTCCTCGAAGCTCTGAGGGGGAGTATGATGATTCATGCTCTTACACCAATCCTTCGATTGAAGGACCTCATCTCTATTCGTCCCAACTGGTTCCTGGATGGAAGCGTGAGTCTTTCCTAAAGAAACTTCTTGGACCGTATATTTTAGAGAGGGAGTGTTATTAAGGCTTTCTTCCAAGCATTAAAGCCTCATTTCAAGTGCATGTGAGTTTTGTTGTCGAACGATGTTAAACATGTTATTCAACAGTTTGTTAGCATAACGCCGAGGTTCACTTGTAGAGTGTGGAGGCTAGACAAAGCTTTAGATTGTTCAACTAGAGGTGGAATAGTAATCTACATCAGAGTAGCTTGAATATATCTAGCCAAGTGTGAAGCTTGACCGTATTTGGATGTAGCGAAACGACCACTCCAGGATCTATGACATTTAAGGGAGGAGGGAGAGGTGGTTGATTGTAAATTGCTAGAGCATTGGGAGCTATTTCGCGTGCAGCGGGGAATCGAGTGGCCTTAGATCCAACCATCACCGAAAATTATGTGAATTGAAAGTCTGAAACATTGAAGAAACAAAATTGAGATCATGATTGATTAAATTAAGACACGATGGATCTTCGTGATTGGTTATGAGTGCTTTCGCTCTGGTGATTTAAGGAGTTTATGAACTGCGAAATTGTATAGTGAATCGTGAATTCGTAGAAATTGAAGGAGTCATAAGTCGTTTCCCACAGACGGCACAATTGTTCTATTCTAGAACTAGAAAATGAGAGGAGAAATGATGATGATGGCTGATTGTGGCTTCTGAAGCGGTGAAATTGCAGAACCTGTAAGGTTAGCACTCAAACGCTTAAGTTAATGAGGAGGAAGAGTGAAATGAAATTGAAATTGAAACATGTAGCATCATATTTGTAAAAGAGATGAAGTGTTAAGGCTCGCCTGATCGTGTCTGTCTAAGTGGAAAGAGTCTTGTAAAAGTAGAAGAATAACGTATAAGATATTAAAGCAACTCACAGACACACTTAAAATCCTTGAAGAACATCTCTTTATTTACTAATATCACCTAAACACCTTTTTAAGGCCTAACTAATTTATTAGAAAATTGTTTGATCATCTGTGAGTTATTTTACAGCTAAATAATCAATTAGCTTTAAGGCTCTAATAGATTATTGTGCTCTTTAACTCTCAGAATCATTTGGAACAAATCTCTTAATAATTTGTAATGTATAAATATTAAAACATTTTATTTGTGCAATGAAGAATCGTTTATTCATTAACTCGTTAAAACACCCCATTAACTATTTTCTTTTAGAAATATCTTCTCCTCATTTGATAATACATAATAAATGTATTATAATTGGAAAAATAAAAAAATAAACCAATATATAATAAATGTGTTTTAATACCTATTCTCATACTCCAAATTTTACCCTCAAATTCTTTGATCTTTTGCATACCATTTAGGTCAATCACCATATTGCACAACTAATCAGTTTATCAGCTCTTGCTTGTTTTGTTTCACTTATGAATCAAGGTTTGGTTTCAAAAGCTTCAAAGGAGGTTTAATTAGGGTTTTGGACATAATATTTTCTGTTAAGTCGGATTTCTATTGTTCAGAGGCTGTTTCTTTCGATTATTATACTCAAGTTTGAGGCCAAGGTGTTGGGTTTTCAATTGTCATGAGCAGTTCTTATTAGAGGTTTATCAAGGTACGACTTCAGTTCTCTGAATGACCACAAGGGTGTAGTTTGTTTAAGGTTCATCAGTAGTTTGACTAGAAAGGTCCTGGATCAAGATATTGGAATATTAGGGTTACTCACCCTTGGTGTTTATGGTCGGAAAATGTTGTTTAAGTTGAGTTTCACCTGAGGCTAGCAGGTCCATTATGTGCAGTACTGTTTTAGTCCAATTGAGGTGGTCTGATCTTGGTTAAGGAAGAGAAGATTACTTTATTCTCAGGATGGATTTGTCCTGGATCAGTATCTTATACTCAATGATCATCAACCAAGGTTTTGTGCAAATTCAAATTCATCTGGTGAAGTCACTTTTAGATCCATGTTCATACTCATTTTCAATTATCCAATAATCCAATATCCATTTCTTGGAATTATTAACCATTTTCTTTCCAAAATACCAAAATCCACTAAGTTATTTAAATTATAAAAGATACCAGAGATCCATTACCATTTTAAAGCCCATAATCAAAATTCACAACCACTTTTCACTTTCACCATCACCCAAAATTCAAGTCATAACCAAATTTCAAGTCTCAAATCTATGAGTTTATTCCTGGATTCTAGTTCATTTTCAAGTTTCAATGTTGAATTCATTTTTAAGTTTCTTCCCATGTCAAGGTTGCAAGTTACAATATTTCTTTACAACTTCATGATAAGTTTCAAGTTGCAAGCATGTTTCAAATGCATAGCCAAGTTCAAATTTCAATAAGCCCATGATACATTTCTACTAATAACCAAAATGGAAAAAATAAAAGGAAAAAACTTTTATGAATATTATTATTCGAGTTGCACAAAAAGCCACAACATCACCGTACCATCCTGCTATTCTTGCTACTACAAAAGCAATACTACATGATTTCATACACAAAAATTGCAAAATCCTGCACAACTAAAAAACTTTGACCAAAATATTTTTCATAAAAAAGAGACGACATGTTTCTCTTGATACCACACCTGTTGACTTGTTCTTTCAGGGATCAAAACTAGTATTTTACAGTAACATTACAAGCCAACAAAATCAACCACAAAAACCATAACCTGCAGTACGAAGCAAAAATGTTGTTACCAACATAACTTTGCTACAACCTGATAGCTCATGACATTAAAAACAACTTCACACATACAACACTCCAAAACCTGCACTCAGCAAGGCTTTAGTACAACCTGCTACATTCTGCAACACTGCAAAAAACCTGTCTGCTACCCAAACCAAGACATGTGAAAATCCGCTCCACATTTACACCAAAATTGAACCTGTCCACTATACTCCAAAACCTCTGCAAAGAGCCAGGCCAGAAAATTATTGCACCAATCTGATGTGAAAAGGATTTCACAATCCAACAAACAAAAGAATTTATAAGATGGAGGTTTTTGGGAGTTAAAGAAAAAAAAGAGGGGAGGAACAAAAAAGAACGGACCTGGTTATTTGAGGAGATCGCCACAATCATTTTGAACGACCGAATTTTCTCTTTCTCACCTGAATATTTACAAGATCCTTTTCAGTTGCAGAACCTTTTTTTTGTTCCATCTGGAACCTCCCTCAAACCGACTTCTACTGTGTAACAACTCCTACAACCACCATAACTTCAACCTCTGCATCATGTTGCTCACCACCAATATTTATATTGATCTCACTTCAACATATCTCACACTGTCAAAACTACAAGCCTCCATCCTTCAACAATCCACGCCCAAATCAGTTTCAATATCAAAACAGAGAGAGGATTAAATATGGATTGAGCGAGATCGAAGTGAAGTCAATACCAAACCTGAGCAATCGGAGTCAAATCTAGCGAGGTCGAAGCGATTGGAATCTGCAAATAAATTGATTAAAGACGAGATGTGAAGGAAATCGAATCTGAAACCGAATTGGAGAAGGTTAGATCGAACACGTGAGCACCGTTCTTCAATTTGTTTTTACCGTTATTTTTGTTTTGGATTCAATAATGTTGTTGCTCTGATGAGTCTGGACCGTGTTTGACTTATCTTTCTTTTGTTCCTTTTAAAAAAGATGCAGCGTATTTTGTTTTTCTAAAGAAGGGAAAAGAGAGGTCTGATCATAGCATTGATACAGTGTTTGTTTTGATTGATCTAATTTTATTTTGTTTTTTTTTGTAAAAAAAGATTATTGGTTTTTTCTTCTTGCTACACTTGAATGGTGAGCTTAAGGCCCATATGCACTTCAAATCCATTTCACACACACCCACAATACTCACGCCTTCCCCATCCTTTCTCTCATTTCATTTTTTTAATTTAAAAAGAAAACATTTATTTTACAATGATTAGTTGATTTTTAGTTTTGTTTTTTTTATAACTTAATCTTATTTCAATTTTCATTAATTTTTCATCTTAATTTTTGGATAGCTTTGATTGTAGACTATGTAGTTTAGTTTAAGATTAAAAGCTTCAAAGAAACATGTTCTTATTAGATTAATCTTTAATTTTCAAAATCATGTTTAGAACGTGAATATGTAGGATTTATTTATTATCATTTTTTATTTATTTTAATTTTGAATTATTTTGTTTTCTTGACCATTAACTTATTAACTTGTGATTTAGATTCTTTCTGTTTGAGCTTAATCTTGATCCTTGCATTGACTATGCCTTTGCTCACTATGTTGTGTTTATCATCTTTGCCTGATTCTATTCTGTGTCCAGTATATTCATGACTTGATCCTCTTTTATAGTATTAATTGCTTGTTTGCTTCCACTCCAAAGAAAGGGGTTTACCTGTTGACTTGTAAGTCATAGCTTTAGGATAGTTAGTATTGCTTTCCTACCCACTTTGTGACCTCGTTAGGATCTTTGCTTTGGCCTCGTTAGAGCCATTCTACTTTTTAGCTTGGAATTAGGTGTAGAGTTTGTAAACTCTATGTGAATATCATGGTTATGTGTACTCACTTTCCCTTTTGACTTTTGTTGAAGTCAACCCTAGTTAGGTTTTTGAATTTAGATTTAGTAGAGTTCGTAAACTCTATGTAAGTGTCGTGGTGATTAACGCTTACTTCCCATTGGAACCTTGATCATTATCAAGTGTTCCTCATCCTTAGTTAGGTGAACTACGGTTGCTCTAATTCCATCCTAGTCAGGATACGTAGGCACGAGATGCGATGTCTTGGTGAGCATACTTAGTATATATACCTTAGGTCTTTACCTTAGAACCTTTCCCTTAGCAAGCAAACTTTAGCATAACACAAATACTTACAAGAGGTTCCTGTAGAGTACTACAGATACTTAGGATTCTAACACCTTCCCTAGGTATAACTAACCCCCGAACCTTAGATCTCTTAGCCGTGTTGTTACATAGCGCATTTAGGGTTTTTCTTCGATCTTTACCCTTTCCTTTGGATAAATCAAAGCTCGGTGGTGAACTTCATGATTTGTCAGTCAAGTTAATTAATAGCTTGGTATCCTTTTCTCACCATAACAAAAATGGCAACTTCACTAGGGAAATAACAACATTCCCCTAAGAGGGTTAAGCCCACCTTGTTTGTATTTGTGTTATTTTATATGTTTGCTTGCTTGCATATCTGTATATTTGTAAATATCTGTATATATATCAGTTTGTGCTTGGGTTTTCTGTATGCAGGGTTGTCACTTTAAGTGGTGAGGATAAGTCCTATACCCGGACTTGAGTGCACCTATGATAGGAAGGTTGTATATTCAAGAAGGCTTATAGGTATTTGATTCCCAACCAAGCTAACTTGAAAAACCATCGCTCAGTGGAGGCCCTCTTGGGAGTAGTTTTGTTGAACGAGTATTTGTGAAAACATTGCTACTTTCGACCTAGGAGCCCGTAACACTGAGGACCTTTAGATTACTGTCATACCCCAAATTTGTCCTACCTTTTTTTTAAAATTTTCATCTTCCCGATTTTGTTTTTAATTTACCTCGCTTATACAGCGTAGCGTAATTTTCAGCAAAAAAAAAACAGGCATTTTCTTTTTTTTAGCCCAATAAATTTTGACACGTGGCATTTGTTTGTGATTTATTTATGCTACATAACATTTGTTTTTGTATATATTTATAATTATTTTTGTTTCATAATTTCTTTTTATCTTTATAATATGTAATTATAAGGAATTCCATATTTTTTAAATCGATTTTATTTAATTATATGTTATTATAAGGAATTCCAATTATTCTTTCTTTTTTTTAAAACAAAATGTATTTCAAAATCATTATCGAATTAATATTCTAAATATTAAAACTTTTTTCAAAATTATACTTTATTTAAAACCTATTTCTTCTCAAAGATATTAACTTTTTCAAAACAATTAATTATAGTAATATTTTAAGTATTGAAAAGCTATACTTTATTACTTGAATTGGAACTTTTCTAAAATATTAAACTTTTCCCAAATCAAAACTTTACAATTGATTAATTAATTTTATAGAAATTAAAACTATTTTTCTTAATTAAATTAAACCATTTTTCTTAATCATAATTTTTAAAATAATTAAATTCTTGGATCTCGCCTTCCTTGAATTTTTTTTTAGCGACCGCTCTCGAGGTGCACACCTCGAGTTGTGGCCCTTTCGATCTTATTTTCTAGAGTACATGGCACGTCTAGTCCGAGTACGCTAATCCATTCAAATCGTTTTCATAATTAAATCACGAAAGAGTCGAGTTCTTGGAGTCGCGCATTCCTCGAATTCGAGAGTGGCTACCATTGAGGCGTACGCCTTGAATGGCGTGTCGCTCAAACTTTCGTTCTTAAAATACCTCCTTTAATTATTTGGGCAAGTACTTTCACTGTCCAGCAAACACTATTTTATAATTAATGGGATGAAAAAGATCGTCGTTGGGATCTAGCATTCCAACGATATCCCAACTAATTGATTACGAGGCCGACGTCTCGTTTATCGAGTAGTCGTCATTCCTCCTATTTTTTCAATCCGCATAATCTCATTTCTCACCCTCGTGTGATTGAATCAAAACCTCCTTCAATTCAAAACTGTTTCGCGTCTAAACTATCCATCAAACATCTTTCGAATGAAAAAGGTATCGTTGGGATCTAGCATTCCAACGATATCCCGATTAGTCGATTGCGAGACTGGTGTCTCGTTTATCGAGTAGTCGTCATTCTCTCCTAAAATATTCAACCCAACTTTCTTCTCTCGCCCCGTGCGATTGAGACCTTCTCAAACATATTTCGTAGAATCTTTCGAATGAAAAAGGTGTCATTGGAATCCAGCATTCCAGTAATTCCCCGGCTAATTGATCGCGAGGCTGACGTCTCGTTTATCGAATAGTCGTCATTCTCCATCAAATTGCCTAACTAAACTCCTCTTTCTTGCCCCCGTGCAATCAAAACCTTAAACCTATTAAAATCTACCCTCCTTTTCCAAAACCAAAACACCGAATGCGATAAACACAAATTCCTCGCCCTCGTGCGATCTCCAACCTAAATACTTTTACCAAAGAACATTGTTTAGTCCTTTCTTCCGCGCATGACAAACTAGTGCTTCAGCCTCCCCTAGCGAGCAGACAAGCCAACGTTTAGCAGTTAGAATGCGACCTAAACACTCGTTCGTTTCACAAACCTTTTACCATAGTTAGCCGAACTACGGCTGCTCTGATTCTTCATTCTCTTCCGAATGTAAGATGCGTAGGCACAAGATTGCGATGATCTTGGCGAGCACAATCCCCTCTTTTTCCCGTAGTCCCACGAACTACGAACGCTCTGATTTTCCACTTCTTACAAGTGAAGATACGTAGGCACAAGGGCCCCAATCCTTGGCGAGCACCCTATATTTAAATCATCCGTCCCCCCATAGGAGAAACCTTAGAAGAAAATAATCAAGCATAGTTAACTTTACTCTCGAATCGATCAAGAGGTTCCCGTTGAGTACAACGGACGTAGAGGGTGCTAATACCTTCCCTCTGCGTAACCGACTCCCGAACCTAGAATATTGGTTGCGATGACCATGTTCTTATCTCTCTTAAAGGTTTTATCGATATTTTCCTATTCCATCCTTGGAATGAATAAAATTCGGTGGCGACTCTGTTTCGAACAGTATTTTCCGCGTCCATCACGAGGATCGTATTTTTCAAGGTACGACAATTACATCTTTACCCCACTTTGGCCTTGTTAGGACGTAATGTAATAACTATGAGGGAGTAGTCCTGAAATAGTTGATACGCGATACTACACTTGGATGAGACTCTCTTGAGAATATTATCGACTACCGAGTTATTTGGGAAATTGATAATATCCGAAAGATGGGTTGTTGACTCTGGGAACCTCTTAGAACCCTGCTCTGCGAATTTGAGAACCTTTAGTACACATCTTTTGGGATGGGTAGACCATGTCTCAGTGTTCTTTAAACCTAGGCCCTTGTTTGTTTATCTGTTTACTTGTGTGTGTATATGTGTATCTTTGTTTTCCTGTGTTTGTGCATACTTGCATTCATGAGCATCATATCATAAAAGTTTCGTGGAACTTAGAATTTCGCTTGTAAACATCAGGTTTGTTATGGACAGTAAAAGGAAGAAAACTTTGAAGTACACATACAAGAGTCTTAACTTGTATGACCTAAGGAGGTTAAGTACCTTGGTGACAGATCCAGAGGGATTCAAGAGAAGATATGGGAAACTGTTGTCATTGTTAAAGATAAAGATGGATAATAGACTGCTCTCCACACTTCTCCAGTTCTATGATCCCGTCTACCATTGCTTCACTTTCCCTGACTATCAGCTCGTGCCTACACTAGAAGAATACTCCTATATGGTTGGTTTGCCCATTCTTGACGAGTATCCCTTCCCAATCACGGAGGGAGACTCTAAGGAGAAGGATATTGCTAAGGCTACATACTTGGGATTGGTGGATATTTAAAATAACATGACTACTAAAGGAGGAGCTTTTGGCTTGAATGCAGAGTTCTTGGTAGGGAAAGCTCATTATTATGCTGATCATTTGAGCATGGACACGTTTGAGGCTATCCTTGCCTTGCTCATTTATGGTATCTTTTTGTTCCCTAGCTTTGAAAATTTTGTGGATCTCAATGCCATCAAAATCTTCTTGAAAAAGAACCTTGTGCCTACTTTGCTAGCGGATGCCTATCATTATGCTTATCTGAGGAATTTCCACAATGGAGGGATGATCACTTGCTATGCTCCTTTACTATACAAGTGGTTTATTTCACACTTGCCTAAGGTTAACACTTTTTGGGATCTTAAGGAAGGTCGGTGGTCACAGAAGATCGTGGCTCTCACTCACTCTAACATTGATTGCTACAATCGTGACTATGATGGAGTAATAATCATTGACAGCTGCAGAGACTTCAGTAATGTACCTCTCCTTGGTACTAATGGAGGGATCAGTTACAACCTAGTCATTGCTCGTCGACTGTTAGGATGCCTTTGAAGGAAAAGCCCAATAGTGTTCATATGGAAAGCATTTTCTTCAAGGAAGAGAAGAATAATCAAGAGCTAAAAGAGAAAATCCTAAAAGCTTGGAGTCATTTGCATAAGAAAGGGAAGAAAGACCTAGGAAAACCTAATTGTGTTGCTTTGAAACCATATCTCCAATGGGTCTGAAAGAGAGCTATCGAGTTGAAGATGCCTTATTCCCAGCAAGAACCCATGGTTTTGAAGGAGGAACGCACTTTGATCTTCATGTCTGAGGAGGAAAAGCTGAGAATCACTTTGAACAAAGCACGACAAACAGAATACGCTTGGAAGCACAAGTATCAAGTGGTTGTCGAAGAAAATGCAGAACTTCAGAAATAACTGTAGTTGAAGATGTCGCATCGCTGCGAAGAGGGGCCGGCAAAGACAGAAGAGTCGCCACCTTTCTTTATTTGTCCCAAAGAGAGGGAAAGGAAACGATCAGAGAAAACCTACGGAGAGAGAAGATAGGTCATCGCAACCAAATCTTGGGTTCGGGAGTCGGTTACGCAAGGGGAAGGTATGAGCACCCCTCACGACCGTTGTATTCAACGGGATCCACGTTTGTTGTCTATCTAAAAAAAAGTGTTAAACTATCTAAGCTACAGGCTCACAGGGGTAGCAGAAAAGAAAAGAGACTCGATAGAGCATCGCTGCTCTATGCCTACGTATTCCCTCGTGTAATGGGAAAGTCAGAGTCAACGTAGTTCGGGAAACTACGGGTGAAAGGGGAAGGTTGCTCACCAAGACATCGCCATCTTGTGCCTACGTATCCTCGTCTGGCACGAGAAATCAGAGCAAATGTAGTTCGGGCTGACACGACCATAGATTGGTTGAAGTGTTTTAACCGAGTAGGGTTAAACCTTAGTTCTAGCTGTTAGGTGTATTGCTGCTCAACCATTGGAGACTTAGGCGTTACCTGTTTGCGGCAAAACCAAGAGTTAACAACACTCTTTTTGAAAATGGTTTTCAGTTAATCCCGAAGGATAAAAAGGTTTGATGTTTTCGGTTTTGTGTTTTTTAGACAAAGAAGTGAATTGAGTTATAGTTTGAAACTCATGTTGCACTAAAGACTACGACTTGAGAGCGAATGCGTCGCATATCTCCCAAAGGGCATACGCTAAACACTCTAGACAGTTGAGTGGAGTCCACCAAACCATCATTTCCCAAGTACTTAAGGCTCATAGCGCACAACACATGTTACTCTTTATTAAGTGTTTTGAAGTGTTTAGGAGATGAGAAGAGAAAGACACAAACTAAGGGAAAACTGGACCCTAATGTTGTCATACACAATGCTCCTAAAGTTGGGATGAAATGGAAGAACTACCCTAATGTTGTCATGCATAGGATTGAACACCTAATGTCTCCCTTACTCCCATCCTAAACGGAAGTACTAGGAATCCTAGGGGGATCATGACACAATGTCAAGTAAACAGTAAATAACTCAATCACAGATGAAATAGGAAAGAAATAAAGTTGACTTGAACAAGTTAACATGCATTTGCAAACAAATGAAATACAAAGAAGGATGCACAAACAAAGAAAAGAGGGAGGAAAAAGTATGGGGAAGCCACCACCACAAGCACATCTCAACCAACATTTCTTAAAGATTCACACAAAAATGATGCAAACCAAACAATGCAAATCAAAGACCAATATCCATGATAAACTCAAAACACAAATAATAACACCAAATCAACATGGACAAGTGGTAAACCACATGGGGTAGAAGTGCAACTTAAAGGAAATGATCCAAAATCAAGCAACAAACAAGGAGCAAAGCACAATCACAATCATAGGAAGTGAAGGAAACAAAGTCCTAACACAATCTCAACACTTAAACAAGTGGAGAATCATGATTCTCAAGTGACTTGTGATGCAAGTTAAACATGCCATTGACCTCTAATCAAGAAAGGAAGCACCTCAAGCATGTTAGAAAGATATAACAAAGCTCAAAAGGTGTTTAAGGGATCACTCATGATCATATCCCAAGAATTAGGTCAAGACTAGCAAGCATAAACAACCCTAAAAATGACTTGTCTTGCAAGATTCATTAAAAATAGGAAAAAGGCTCAATAAATCCCAAGAAAATTGCACAAGATACCCGAGTCAAGTGTAAAACAGTAGCCAAAACCTCAAGTCATAATTTCACTCAAAGCATCACCAAACAAAAGTCAAAGCAAAACCAATTGAAAAATGATTATCAATGGACCAAATCAACCCTCAAAGGAACCTAAATCTCTCACCTAAGTGAGGGAGAAGCCATGGTCATAGGGGATTTAAAATTGGGGTCCAAATAAATCATTCAAATTAGGGTATAAACCAAAACACACTTTGAATCATTAAATCAAAGTAAAATAGCAAAATAAATAATAAATAAAAAATAAAAATTTGGAAAATTAAATAACATAATAAAATGTCAAGAAAATATTTTTGGGTATTTTTGTGATGTTTGGAAATATTTTAAAATAATTAAAAGCTAAACAACAAATAAATAAAATAAATAAAAGAAATAAACAAAGGGTGGGGTGCATTAGCAAACTGGGTTTGAACTGAAGTTAATTGAAGTGCGCGCATGGGCCAGACACGGTGAGTGGGAATAACACAAATCTTAAGCCCATCACTTAAATCCAACAACCAAACAAAAAAACCACAAAAAAATGAATAAATGAAACAAGGCATTTTACTTAACCCTAACGCCACGTCATCACCCCTAACCTTCAGCCAAAATGTAAAATCCACCATGCATCGTGATTTTCAGCAAATGGACCTAATACTTCTAGTTATCATATCTCCTCCATGACTCAACTAAATGCAAAGGTTCAAAGATCAAAAATGATCTATGCAACGCAAGGAATACAACCATACCAAATATATCCATAAATGAACACTCTAAGGCACAAAACATTTAACCTAAAGGTATGGGTCCAAGTGAAAAACTCAACATATAACTCAAACAAATATCAAACAGAAATAAGGTAATAGCTTCAAGAACCTCAAATACCATCTTAAATCATTACAAACACGAGCAGAAATGGAGAAGAGTTTGGAAATTCTTACCTAGTGGAGAATGGTCCACTGCCTCTTCCATGCGAGCTGGGACTTCACCAAAGAATGAAGAATCAATCCTTGACACTTGAGGGAGCTTTAGCTTGGTTTGAATGTCTCTGAATGCCTTTCTAAAACTCCACACGATTTTGAGCAGTTGGAAAGCAAAGTGTCTACAGTCGGTTTTTAATGCAACCAGAGGAAAGAGTGTGTTGCAGTGATGATGTTTTGATGGAGAACTTGTGAAAATGGCTCAAAGAGGAGTGAGCTTCGAAGGTTTTTTTCAGAGGTTGCAAAATGTCAAGTTATGGTGTTTTGCTCAAATGGTGGCTAGGGTTGTTCTTTCTGGATGCAGAATGACTCTCTCTACCCTAATGCTCATTATTTTCCTTTTATATGAAGCCCTTGTATGGTTGGCAGAAAAATTTACCATGGTTAAAGTCTTGAGTAAAACCACATGCAAAGAGAGAGAGGCACGAGTTGCTTACTATAGTTGTGCACTATGGTTGCTTTTTGGTGTGGTTGGAAAGACATAATAGAGGGAACACTTTGCTGTGATAGTTTTGTTCATGTCTTATTTTGGTAACACAATTTGAAAATATGCATGGGAGGTACACAAGATGTTTGGCTTGTTTGGGTAATGGTAGGTTTTATGTGTGTAATTTGTTTAGAGCATGAGGCTGCATGAAGTAGTGATCAAAAGTGTGCCAAAATGTTTCATGGATGGTATTTTGCAACAGCTCCAAGATGCCCTCTTCAAGCCATCATAAGTGAATGAATACTCAAGCAAATGATGTGATGTTTGAACAAGAAATGAATATTGTATATCCATGAACAATTTTCATGTTGAGATGAGTTTGATACAAGGCCAAAAATGGTGCGAAAAGTTCACTTGAAAATTTGTCCACAAGAAACTATTCTCCATACTTAGTGAAATTTCACTAAGTTTCCACACTTGCCAACTTGAAAACCCTACCTTGAGAACACCATAACTCATGCTATAATGGATGAAAAGTTAAGTTCTAGCCATGATTGAAAAGCTTGAAAGAAGGTCTACAACTTTTATGTTTAAATAAAGTTAAAATGGAGTTGGGAAGATCATGAAAAGTGATGTTGAAAATCATGGCACAAAATCTGCCTAGAAAGAACTTGGAAAAAATTCTAAGTTATGGATTTTAAACTATTTTTCTCCAACTTTGAGTCTTTATAACTTGAGCTACACAAATCATATGGAGGACTTCTAGGACTTTTTAGAAAGCTTGTAACAAGATATACAAGTTTCATTTGGGACCAAAGTTCATTTGGCATCAAGAACTTGATGGAAATTGGCTTGCAAAAGAGGTGCAAAAATCTGCCTAAACTTGACAATTTTGAAGTCATTGAAATCCCCAACTTTGAATTATCATAACTTGAGCTCCAAGTACCATATGGTGATGAATTGATACTCAAAAGAAAGCTTGAAATACAAGGAACAAATTTTATGTTGGCCAAGTTCTCATTTGAAACCTTGATCATGGAGAAAAATGGCCATGAAGATGGCTTGTTCAACCATAAAACTTTCCAAAAATAGCAAGTTTTTAAAACCCTAATTTCTCAAAATGGTAACTTTCAACATTTCTTGATTTTTCATGATTCCCTTGACTTTTCTTGATCAAATTCCTTGAGGAACATGATCTTGACCTCAAAAAGTCAGGAGTTGACTTTTTCACTGCACAATTGACTTTTTCCCTAAATCTCTTGATTTTCAATTAATTGATCAATTGAAGCCCTTCTGATTAAAATTGATGGTCAATATCTCATACCTAAACACCTTAGGACATATGGAAGACCATGGAAACAAGTTTTGCTTCAAGAAATAAGTTTATCCTGATTAAAAATGAAACCCTAATTTCCTGTTCTTTGCCTAGGCATTCTGCAGATGAACTGAGTGATCATTCCAACTCCATACTGACCTCTGAGGTACTCAACAAGCCTCTACCTCATGGTTACACTAATGATAAATCTTCATGGTCCTCTTGACAACCCTCTGATGGTTCTTTGACAATATTGTGGCACACCTTCCCTCTCTAGGAGCTCAGATGTCCTCATGATGATGACACACATACAACAACCTCTACCAATGTCTCTGCTTGAGCTTGAAGCCAATAAAGCTCTCCTCTTGCAAGGCCCACATACACAGTCACTTGGTCCCCTTTAAGAACAATTCTATGCAAATGCAAGATGCTAAAATGCAATGAAACATAAGCCAAAGATTAAGAAAAGGGGTTCGTTAAATTTTGGGGTACAACAGAAGAATGAAGAAGTACTTTCTTGTAAGAAGAGGAAAACGCAAGAGGATTTATTTTCTTCTAACCCTCAATTGACTCTGTGGAATTTGATTATTGATAAGCTCATTCTTGAGAAGTCCTAGATGGAAGAAGAGATCAAGAAGCTCAACATGAGGCTGTTAGGAGAACCTTCTTAGGACTTTTGTTAGCTTTTATTTAGCTTTCTGTTTAAGACTTTTGTAAGGAGTACCGATATTTTGTAATTCAATCTTGTTGCGCAATGAAATTAAGTCTATAACACTATTTGATGTTTGCAAATATCTGAGTTCCATGACACTTTGTGCATTTGCATTCATATTTTATTAACCATTCAAGGAACTAAAGTTTGTTTTGCAGATATTATAGAATGGATTCCGAAAAAAGGACAACTTTAGAGTTTGTGTTCCAAATTCCAAATTTGGAGAACCTGAGAAAGCTGGGAGGTCTAGTAGAAGACCCTGAGGTGTTCAGAAGGAAGTATGGGGACATGTTGTCGTTGTTAACACTTCAAGTGGATGAAGAGATGTTGTTGGTGCTTGTGCAGTTCTACGATTCGATCTATCACTGTTTCACGTTTCCAGATTACCAACTACTACCAACTTTGGAAGAATACTCTGCGCTGATGGGATTAGGCATCACTCCTAAACCATTTTCTGGAAGAGATGAGACTCCTAGCGAAAGGGTAATTACAGAGGCTACACATTTGGAGATGACTGAAGTACAATCTCACATGACTGCTAAAGGAGGTTTCTATGGATTACCAGTTGTGTTCTTATTTGAAAAAGCTCAATACTATATTGAGTCGAAGAATTCTTAAGCATTCGAGGCTAGCTTGGTTTTGTTAATTTATGGACTCTTCTTGTTTCCAACTACTGATAATTTTGTTGATAAGAACGCAATCAACCTTTTCTTGATATAGAATCCTGTACCCACTTTGTTGGCTGACGTGTATTTTTCCATCCATCGAAGAAGCCATCATGGAGTTGGACAGATTATATGTTGCACCACTCTTCTCTACAAGTGGTTTATTTCACACTTGTCGAGACTACCAGCACTCTGGGATATGCATAATGGACTCTCATGGATAGAGAGATTGTTATTACTCAAACACTTAGACATTAAGTGGTATGCCACTATGTATGGAGGGATTGCCATGATTCAAAGCTCCGAAGTTTTCCCAAATCTACCACTTATCAGCACTAATGGTTGCAACAACTACAATCCTATCTTAGCTCACTGCCAGTTGGCATACCCGATGAAGAATGAACCTGGCCCAGTGCTCTTGAAAAGTTTCTACGTTGAAGAAGGGAAAGATCCAACCCACAAGGGTCGGATTGTGTATGCTTGGCGTCACATTCACATGAAGGGGATGACTGCTTTGGATTACCCTGACATTTCCGTTTCAGAATCCTACTTATCGTGGGTGAAAGAAAGAGCATTGAAGATGTTCTACTCCCGCTTTGAGCCAAGCCCTACAAAACCCACTCTTGTTGAGGAACTGAAAGTTGCTTTGGGTAAAGCTGAAGGAGAAGGGAAAGCTTGGAGAGATAAATATTTCAGGATTATGCAAGAAAAAGAAGAGCTCTAGAAGTTGATCCATCAGGGTGGGAAGAAGAGTCAACCAGAAGATGAGGGACCCTCTTGTTAGAGGATTTAGGATCCTTTTTTCCTGTGTTTTATCATTAATTTGTATTGAAGATTTGTACTTCAGTTTCGAATTATTATGTAAAACTCTTAGTTGCTAATTTATGAAGACTTTGAACTTGCTTTATACCCCATTGTTATAATGTTTGTGAATATTTCTTTGGATTCCTTGAATGTTTAATTTTGCATTTGCACTCATAAGCATTTCATGTGCATTTCCCATTCTGTGTCTCATCTCGTTGTCTTATCTTCAGAGTCACGCTGAATTCCCGACATCAGTACAACACATGAGCCCAAGCTCATCAAAGAATGGCAGAACAAAATTTGGATTTGGATAGGGTCGACAATGAACTTGAAGAGCTACGAGGAAGTGTAGGGCGGACTATGGAGGTTCTACAAGTCATTAATGCAAAGATGGACACCCAGGCTATTGCAGTTTTTAAAGCCACTACATAGTTGTGGAGCCGATCCCAATGGCGGTCATTGTTGCAAATATACCACCCTATGGATTACCAGCTGGTTTTGTACCTCCGCCTCTTACAATGTCGGTCAATCAACAGTTAATTTATCTAGGGGCAGAGATTCCTCAAGCTGTTCCAACCTACACTCCAACCTTTGTGCAAGCTCAAGTGCATCCTGTTTTTCATAATCATCAACAGGTGTTTGAAATTCCTGATGGGTCCAAAGAAGGAAGTGGACGACATGAGAAATTGAAGGAAAGCGTATAAACCATAGGGAGGAAAGTTAGGGTAATTGAGGGAAACGATATCTTTGGTACTGATGCCAGGGATATGTGTTTAGTATCTGGATTGGTAATTCCACCAAAATTCAAGGTCCCCAACTTTGATTAGTACTCTGGTGCTACTTGTCCTCGGACACACTTGATCATGTATTACCGAAGAATGGCCGCTCACGTAGAAGATGATAAGCTAATGATCCGTTGTTTCAAAGACAATCTGAAAGAAGCATCTGTCAAATGGTATTTGAGCCTAGATCAGTTTCGCATTCACAACTTCCAAGACTTGGCTGACGCTTTCATAAAACATGGATTTAGCCCCTAACAGAAGACAATTATTGAGTATGTCACAAAGAAGTTCTGAATCTTTCAAAGAGTATGCACAATGTTGAAGGGAGACCGTCTCTCAGGTGGAACCTCCTTTAAATGAAAAAGAGTTGACAGATTGGTTCGTAGACACTGTGAGACCAGAATTTTATGAAAAGATGATTAGCAGCATAACGGTGAGTTTTTCTGATATAGTGGTTATGGGGGTGAGAGTTGAGTTGGGATTGAAGAACGGAAAAATGACTAGTAGCTTCAGTGGTCCCAACAACAGTAATGTTAAGAAGTTCAGTGGTAATTTTCATAAAAAGAAGGAGGGAGAAACAAACATCATAGCAGTGGGGAGAAAGAATCAGACTTGGAAGCAACCCTACCGATAGTATTAGCAGGCTCAACAAGGCTATGTTCAGCAACCTCAGCAAAATTTGACTCAACAACCTATGTATCCAGTATAATATTCCCAACAACCATGTGTGGCAGCTGTCACACCTGCTTTCAGTCATTCTGTTCCAACTTATCAGACGGTGCAGCAAGCACCTATATATCAACCAATTCAGCAGCAAGGGTATCAACAAGCGTCCAACACTCCACCCTATCAGCAATACCAGTAGCCTAGGGCTCAAGCGGCAAGGCAAAATTATCAAAATCAAAGACCAGCAGCGAGACCTCCAATTCCTCAGATACCAATGACTTATACAGAGTTGTACCCATCTTTGGTGCAATAAGGGCTGATAACAACACGACCGATAGGACCACCTTCAGACACCTTATCTCCTCACTACAATCCAAATAATCATTATGCATTTCATGTGGGTGCTGTCGGCCATGACTTAGAAGGGTGTCTTGCCTTGAAGCATCTTGTCAGAGAGCTCATGGAAAAGAAGATTTTGTCTTTTGATGACGTACATCCCAATGTCAAAAATAATCCATTGCCAAATCACGAAGGAGTTCATGCCGTAGAAGAAGCGTCAGATGAAAGGATAGTTCGTGATGCATCAGAAATCAAGACCCTGTTGCGGTTACTTCATGAGAAATTGTTAAAAGTGGGATTGATTGAAGGTACCCATGATGATTGTGAAGAATGTTCTATTAATCCTAAAGGGTGTGGTGTGGTTCAAAAGAATGTGAAAATTTTGATTTATGATGGATTTTTGCAAGTGTGTAGCAAAACCAAGAAGGAGGAAGTCTCAGTAGTTGAGCTTATCTTTAATCTACCGAAGAAAGGTGAAAAATTTCCTGTGTTTAATATGACCAGTAAAAATGTGAAGCTTGTTTTCAACAAATCTACTATTCTTCAGCCCCGACCAGTTATCATCCAGAAGTCGAGATCGTTTCCTTTTGAGAGTAAAAAAGCGGTCCCGTGGAGATATGATATGACTGTGGTGGACCAAAGATTAGGGAAAGTTATTCAAAATAAGGAAGTAAAAACTGACCAAGTTGACGTAATGAATATTGCAGGTACAAGCAAGATGATCCGTAGCGGTTGAATATATCAACCCAAAATAACAGTGGTTCCTCAAAAAGAGGTTACCTCTGCCATGTCGACAAAAGACAGAGAAGTTCCAACAAATGAAGGAGATGCTGAAGAGTTTTTGATAATTATCTGAAAAAGTGATTACAGGGTTGTTGATCAGCTTCATCAAACTCCCTCAAAAATATCAATCTTGGCCCATAGAGAGGCTTTACAAAAGGTGTTAATGCAGGCACACATGAAAAAAGATATAACCATTGGCCAATTTGATTAT
This sequence comes from Lathyrus sativus, assembly GCA_963859935.3. Lineage (NCBI taxonomy): Eukaryota > Viridiplantae > Streptophyta > Magnoliopsida > Fabales > Fabaceae > Lathyrus > Lathyrus sativus. The sequence goes on along the minus strand of OZ012740.1, from coordinate 523,256,312 downwards.
GTGATAGCCAACATCACAACCTGCAACACTTTCACTTTCAGTGATGAAGAGCTTCCAAGGGAAAAACATAATCATAATCGTGCGTTGCACATATCTGTCAGATGTCAAGAAGATGCTTTGGCACGGGTTTTAGTTGACACTGGCTGTTCTTTGAATGTATTGCCTAAAAGGACGCTTGCAAAATTAGCATACGAAGGGGCAGAGATGAAGTCGACATTGTTAATTGTAAAGGCTTTTGATGGTTCGAGGAGGACGGTTGTTGGGGAAGTGGAGTTTCCGATTATGTGTTCCGATCACGTTTCAGGTGGTGGACATTAATCCAGCTTATAGCTATTGTCGCTACGCGAAAAATGACACAGAGTCGCCACCGGATTTTATTTATCCCAAGATGGGAAAGGGAAATAGCGATAAAACCTTTGGGAAAGGAGCATGGTCATCGCAACCAAGTCTTAGGGTTCGGGAGTCGGTTATGTGAGGGGAAGGTATTAGCACCTCCTCGCATCCATCGTACTCGATGGGAACCTCCTAGGTTATTTCGCGTGAATGGGTGTTTTATTCAAAAAGTTTGCTTGTTTAAAGAAAGAGGGATTGGTGTTTATTAGAGTGCTCGCCAAGGATTAGGGCCCTTGTGCCTACGTATATTCACTTGTATGAAGCGAAGAATCAGAGCATTCGTAGTTCATGGGACTACGGTGGAAAACAGGATGTTGGGTGGACGATGCTATCGTGCGCATTCTAGCAGTTAGGTGTATTGCGGCTTGCTCTTGGAGTCTTATGCGTTACCTGTTTGCGGTAGAACGGACGTAACATGTCCTTGGGTAAAGGGTATGGATGATTAAAGATGGGAAAAAAAGAAAATTATGCTCGCTAGGATCATCGCAATCCTATGCCTACGTATTCTCAACATGTGTGAGAAATCAGAGCAGCCGTAGTTCGGCCACTTAAGAAATAATTGTGTATTGGTTGATTTTATACCTTGAAAAAGGATTTTTGGATTGATGCCCTAGGGCAAAAATAATAGTTTGATGAGTTGATGTTGTTTTTAGGTATTTTAAGAGAAATGGTTCTTGACTAGGATTACACCAAAGGACTTTGGACAAAGACGAATGTTTCGAATAGCCAAGTCGAGCGCCTTGTATCCAAAACATTCAGAACGACTGTAGGAGGATTCCATTCTCATTCCTTCTCCACCACCTTAAAATCCATGGTGTACAACCGTAACCATATATTTATTGCATTTTGGGTTTTTTATGAGAAAAAGGATCACTTGATGTTGGATCAAGGTTTATTGTTTGTAAAGATATATTTGAAGCGATACAGACAAGATCGATGGCGATGTGCAAGGCAATCGACTTACAAGGTTAAAGATGGCTCGATAAAATCGAGAGTTTATTTTTGAAAATGGTTTTTGGAATCAAAATTCAATAAGGACAATAGCAATATTCACATGCTAAAATCATACAAACATATTGGGTTAGTCGACTAAAAAAATCGAGACATGCAAAAAAAACGGCGAACTCCTTGAAAATTTTTTTTTAAGGTAAAAATAGCAAAAAATAAAAAAAAACTGATCAGTTCGCGCCGCGAAGGGTGTTTGCACCGCGAACCGAGAAAAGTGGACATTTTGTTTTTTGCATGTTCGCGCCGCGAACTGAGAAAAGTGGTCATTCTGTTTTTTGCATGTTCGCACCGCGACCTGAAGCGAAAAATGCAGTATTTCTTTCCTTTGCTGTCTTTTGTGATTTTCTTTCCTTTCTATTGGTTCTTAAAAATGGTTTCTTGGTTCCCTTGGGACCTCACACTATACACCCAACACAAACACACTTAACAAATGATAATAAATGACAAGTGCAGAAATATAAAGAGAGAAAAAGTTTGAAATGGATACCCAAGAGGTTCCTCCTTCTTTGTTAAGCTTCCACTGGTTTGGTTGTGTGTTTTCTTCCTTCTTCCTTCTATGCTTTAAAGATGCTTCTCCTCAAAGATTCTCTATAGGTTTCTATGGAACTCTCTTGATTTTTGCTGGTTTTCTTTCTCACTCTTTTTTCTGGTTTTCTCTCTAGGGTTTCTTGCTCTCCTTCTATGTTTTTTCTCAATGTCTAGTGAATGATGAATCAAATGTTTTGCAGCCCCTCTCCTCTTCTTATCCCCCTTTTTCTGCTGTACCAAAACAATAGCTCTTGCACAAGCTTCCATTTTCAGAATTTCCATTCTTGGCAACACTTATTACCACTTTTTTAGTGCAGCCCCTACCTTTTTCCATTTCTAGCATGTTTTGTTGTATTTTCTTTTGCAGCACTCTACATTGCCATCCATCCTTGTACCCATTGGTTGGTTATGCTTGGACATACTCATGTAGTCAATACCACTACCTTTTGGACAGAATTTTCAAATTCTGATTTTTGATGTGTAGATGCATCAACCTAAGTTTATCCCCTTGGTTTTGTGACATAAAAATGATTTTGTAACATATTGCCACTTCTTGCATGGGTCTGTTTTGGATTGCATCCATATTGCCTATGGTTGAACACACATGGTCTTGATCTTGAAACATACCAATGTTAACTCTTAAGTATTTTTCTTTGGATGTTTGTGGGCATAATGTAGCACATGAAAACTTGGTGTGGCATGAAGATTACCATATCATGGATTTAATTAGAGACTTGAATGAAGATTAGAAATAAATTAGTTTCTAAACATTACTTAGAGTTGGAAATCTTGTAACAAATGACATTCGTGCAAATGTCATGAAATTTCTCTTTGTAATATTCTTAAATCTAGTCTTGAGTTCATGAATCTTGGACTTTGAATGATGGATTCTCTTATGCCATCATATAAAATAAAGTCTTGAATTATGCACTTGTGATCTTGACTCATGCTTTGCAAATTTGAACTCCACTTGACCAAGAATTTGAAACAAAATTGGATAAAGCAAACTTGAATTTGGCCTTGCATTTCATGTTCATTAGGAATATTTATCTTGAATATCCCAATATTTTCAAGTAACTTCTCCTTGAAGGAATCTACATGAGTAGACTTTCCATCTTAGATCAAAACTTAGGTGATGAACCTTTTCTCTCAAGTAACCCATGATAAGAAAATTGTCTCATATTTGAAGTGGAAAACAATGAACCGACCCAAACCTTACCTTGTGAACCCACATGCTAGATATGTAATGGAATAATGTGTGATATGACGAATGCAGAGTATGAAAGGCTAAAGGTGAAAATGAGGGTGTGACAGCTGTTTGTTGGGACGACCTTGGATTCATGCGGCTGGAGAGGTGACTTCCACTTTTCATCAAAGGATGAAATTTGTTGTGAATGACAAGCTGATAATTGTACATGGCGAAGAGGACTTAATGATGATAATTATAGAAGAAGCAGTGGTAAAGAGTGGTCCATCTTTTGCATTATCCTAGAGCATAAAATCTACATTGAAAGAAGGTACTCCTGCAGGCTGAGGAGAGGTCATCGAAGTAAAAGCAAGATTGGGTCGCTAAGGGTTAGGTTACAAACCAACTCATGATGAAGCATCAACACTTGTTGAAGGACGTACGAAGACTATTCAAGAGGTGTTCATCAATGGGGTATTCCAAGTTAATGTTGTGGGAGAAGACTTTAAAGATGAGGATGTTAAACACTTGGTATATCATTGTGAGACTACGTTAAGCAACTGGGAATGTGTTGAGATTCCCGCGATCTTTCTTGTGTTAAAGTAATTTGTTTGTTTTCTTTACTTGTTGTTGTTTTCCGAACCTCCATAGTCGTGCCCAAGGCTATAGGATATTTTTTATAGGGCCTCGTGCTTTCAAGAATATTATGACTAATGAAGTTGTTTTGTTAAATTCTTCGTTTGTTTCTTTGCGTATTTTAATAAATTAAGTCATTTCAACGTGCAGTGATACCCAAAAACCCATTGAATCCAATGACTTTGTTTTCCCTCCTGACTTCGACTCACCTATATACCAAGCCGAAGATGAGGATGAAGATTTCGAGATCCCTGATAAACTGGAAAATATGGCATATTATGAGTACACAGACCTTCAACCTCACAAGGATCAGGTGGATGTTATTAACCTTGGCACTGAAGAAGACATGAAAGAGGTCAAGATTGGGGCAACACTTGGGAAAAAAATCAAACAGCAATTAGTAAAACTTTTAGAAGAGTATGTTGATGTATTTGCTTGGTCATATCAAGATATGCCAGGTTTAGACACTGACATGGTGGTTCAAAAGCTACTGCTTCGACCAGAATGTACACCCGTCGAAAAGAAGCTCCGAAGAACTAGACCTAATATGGCTCTCAAGATCCAGGATGAGGTGAAAAAGCAGATTGATGCAGGTTTCTTGGCAGTATCCAAATACCCAGAATGGGTGACCATCATCGTGCCCATACCGAAAAAAGATGGGAAAGTCAGAATGTGTGTGGATTATAGGGATCTAAATAAGGCCAGCCTGAAGGATGATTTCCATTTGCCACATATTGATACTTTGGTAGATAATACGACTCGCTTTGCAGTTTTCTCTTTTATGGATTATTTCTCCGGTTACAACCAAATCAAGATGGATCCAGATGATATGGAAAAGATTACTTTCATCACTCCTTGGGGAGCTTATTGTTATAAAGTCATGCCTTTGGTTTGAGGAATGCTGGTGCCACTTATCAAAGAGCCATGGTGACATTATTTCATGACATGATGCATAAGGAGATAGAAGTGTATGTCGATGACATGATTGCCAAATCTCAGAGTGAAGAAGATCATTTGGATCATCTTTTGAAGTTGTTTAAGACACTTAGGAAGTATCAGTTGAGAATGAATCCTGCCAAGTGTACCTTTGGAGTGAGATTTGGGAAGTTACTCGGTTTCATTGTTAGTCAACAAGGAATTGAGGTAGATCTAGATAAGGTTCGAGCTATTCAAGAGAAGTCGGCTCCGCAGACTGAGAACTAAGTTAGAGGTCTCCTAAGAAGATTGAACTATATATCTAGATTTATTTCCAATATGACTCCCACTTGTGAGCCAATTTTCAAGCTGTTGCGCAAAAATCAGACAGTTGTTTGGAATTTGGATTGTCAGCAAGCTTTTGATAAGATTAAGGGTTACCTTCAAGAACCTTCAATCTTAATTCCTCCTGTTCCAGGAAGGCCTCTTTTCATGTACTTAATGTTTCTTGAAAATTCAATGGGTTGTGTGTTAGGTCAACAGGACGAGTCTGGACGTAAAGAGCACACCATCTATTATTTAAGTAAGAAGTTCACTGACTGTGAAAGCCGATATTCACTTTTATAGAAAACTTGTTGTGCTTTGGCATGGGCTGCCAGGCGTTTGAGGCAATATATGATCTGTCGTACTACTTTATTGATTTCAAAAATGGACCCAATAAACTATATTTTTGTGAAGCCTGCTCAGACAGGAAGGCTCGCCCGTTGGCATATGTTATTATCAGAATACGACATCCAGTATGTTGCTTAGAAGTCTATCAAGGGTAGCATCTTGTCAGATTACCTTGCAGATCATCCAGTAGAAGACTATGAACCGCTGAAGTTTGACTTTCCCGATGAAGACATCATGTTGGTAAAGAAAGATTATGAAGAGCCAAGTTCAGATGAGGGTCCCGAGCCAGGTTCCCGGTGGAAGATGATGTTCGATGGTTCCTCCAATTACAATGGGCATGGTATAGGCGCCATTTTGATGAACCTAGATGGTGGATACACTACGTTCACAACCATATTATGTTTTGAATGTGCCAATAAAATTGTCGAGTATGAAGCTTGCATTCTAGGCCTTGAGGCAGCAATTGATCTTCGAATAAAAATCCTCGAAGTGAGAGGTGACTCAGCCTTGGTGATTTATCAAGTCAAAGGCGAATGAGAGACCAGAGATGAAACACTGATCCCATATAGGGCGTACATTTTTGAGATGATCGAGTACTTTGATGAGATTACTTTTAAACATGTCCCGAGGGATGAAAATCACATTGCTGATGCATTGACTATGCTGGCCTCAATATGGAAGGTCAGATTTGTTAATGAAGTGACACTCATCCAAATTGAGAGGAAGACATAGCCAACCTACTTCCAAGTGGTAGAAGAAGAGACAGACGGGAAACCATGGTTTTATGATATCAAGAAGTATCTTCAGAATCAGGAATACCCAGCCAACGTTACATCCATTGACAAGAAAACTTTGAGGAGATTGACATCCAAATTCTTTCTCAGTAACGACGTGTTTTACAAGATAAATTACGACATGGTCCTGCTTAGGTGTGTCGACAGACGAGAAGCGGATTTGCTAATGCAAGATATTCATGAAGGAACATTTGGCACTCACTCCAATGGATATGCCATGTCCAAAAAGACTATGAGAGCTGGGTACTACTGGTTGACTTTGGAAACCGACTGCATCCAATATGTCAGAAAATGCCACAAATGCCAAATTTATGCGGACAAGGTGCATGTGCCTCCAGCATTGCTAAATTTTTTATCATCACCTTGGTCGTTATCTATGTGGGGCATTGACATGATCGTGGTAATTGAACCAAAGGCTTCTAATGGGCACCATTTCATTCTAGTCACTATTGATTACTTTACAGAGTGGGTCGAAGCTGCATCTTATGTCAATGTTACTCAACAAGTGGTGGCCCATTTTATCAAGAAGGAGATTATCTGTCGATACGGAATCCCAAGCTGAATCATAACAGATAATGATACAAATTTGAATAAAAAAAATAATGAAAGAGTTGTGCAATGACTTTATAATCGAACATCACAACTCTTCTCCCTATCGTCCCAAGATGAACGAATTTGCCGAAGCTGCGAATAAGAACATCAAGAAGATTTTGCAGAAAATGGTGAAAACCTATAAGGATTGGCATGAGATGTTGCCATTTGCCTTGCATGGGTATAGAACATCTGTTCGTACTTCGACAGGAGCAACCCCTTTTTCATTGGTGTATGAGATGGATGCAGTACTTCCTATTAAGGTTGAGATACCTTCATTAAGAGTCATAATGGAACCCAAGCTTGAAGAAGCAAAATGGGTGAGGGAAAGGTTTGATCAGCTGAATCTTATTAATGAGAAGCGCATGGCTGCAATGTGTCACAATCAGTTATATCAGAAAAGGATCAAGAGAGCTTTTGACAAGAAGGTTCGCATCCGAGAGTTCTGAGAAGGGGAGCTTGTACTCAAGAAGATTTTGCCAGTTCACAAAGATACGCGGGGTAAATGGATGCCTAATTATGATGGCCCATTTGTTGTAAAAACAGTTTTCTCAGGAGGCTCGTTAATTCTCACAACAATGGATGGAGATCAACTTGCACACCTAGTGAATTCTGATGTAATACGAAAATATTATGCCTAAAGAACCCGATAAGTCGAAAACCCGCAAAGGCGGATTATGCAATAATGGGTATCTCGCTGGATCATAACCTATGAAGAAGGTCCAGACAAAAGTTACAGATGAAATAAAAAAATGAGTTCGCTAAGTCGAAAACCCGAAAGGGCGGATTAGGCAAAAATGAGTGTCCCAGAAGAGTCGCCACCGTGCGTTATTTATCCCACAAGAGGGAAAGGAAACACTCAGAGTAAACCTAACGCAAAACGGGAAAGGAATGGTCGTCGCAACCAAATCCTGGACTCGGGAGTCGATTACGCAAGGGGAAGGTATTAGCACCCTTCACGTCCGTCGTACTCGACGGGATCCACGCTTGTTTTCTAGTACGAATTGTTATTCTATCTACTCTAAAGGTATGCGTTAAAAAGAAAAGAAAAGAGAAAAGAGACTCGATAGAGCTTCACCGCTATATGCCTACGTATTCCCTCGTGCAATGGGAAAGTCAGAGTCTACGTAGTTCGCCTACCTACGAATGAAGGTGGGAAGGTTGCCCGTTAGGATACGACATCCTATGCCTACGTACTTTCATACATCATGAAAGATCAGAGCAAACGTAGTTCGGGCTACGGAAGACACAAGCTTGTCTGACTGTTTTTTATTACCTTACGAAAGGGTTTTTCTTGATTAAGAGTCCAAGCGGACAAAATGACACTTTGATGTTTGTTTTGAATCTTTTACGAAAGAAGTGTTTTTTAGTTTGTTTGCAACCTCTGACGCACTAGAGACTATGATTTGAGAGTGACTACGTCGCGTGTCACCCAAAGGGTACCACACTAAGCAGCCAGACCACTGGAAAGAAGCTCTCCAGTAACCCTTTCTCAAACAGCTTAAGGCTCGTAACGTACGACATCGATTAACCTTATTACTGTATTTTTGAGTTGTCTTGAGATAAGAAGAGAAAGAAGCTCTTAAAACCTAGGGTTGAAAAGGGAATAAAAACTAACCTAATGTTGTCATGCATGGATAAGAATCCTAATGTCTATCATAATTCCCTCCTGCACAGAGGAAATCAGAGATCCTAGGGGATAAACAGAAAAGAAAGCAAGCAAATACAGTAAAATGCATGCAATGCAGCAATACAAGCGAGGCAAGGGAGTCCCACTCAACCTCGAACCTGGGAAAACAACAGGAAAAGTGAATCAACACTCACTTCAAATCTAGGGGGCAAGCTGCACAAGCCAACAAACAATACAGAAAACAAAACCCCAAAGCAGAGGAGGCAGCCCAAGCAGCAGCACCAAACTCCTACAGCAAACAGCACAAGCAGCAGCTCTGACATCAACAGGTTGATTAAACAGCAAAACGTTGACAGCAACAACCTTCATCTTCATGAATATCTCCTATCTTAAAGCTCCACTAAAACTTCAATCTTAAACAAGCACCAAGCTTCAACAAGCTTCAAACTTAAACCAACAAACTTCAACCAGTAAACAGCTTCAACAAGCTCCTAACTTCAGCTTCAACAAGCAGCAAAACCCTAGCTTCAACAAGCAACCAGCCTCAACCAGCACAAACCCTAGCTTCAACAAGCTTCAACAAGCACTGAAATTTCTCTTTACCAAGCTTCAAAAAGCACCTCCAAGGGAGAATCATTCAACAAGATCAAGTTAAAGTGTTAAGAAACTCAATGACAACCAAGGGAAGCCATTAAGATCTTAACACTGTAATAGGAAGGCATCATCAACGTTCTACTCTTAAAGCATGCCATTCATCCCTCCAAAGGAGAGATGTGACTTCTTTAAGAGGACTTTATGTCATTAGATTGAATGGAGATGAACAATATACTCCATGTTTGAAGAAAGAAACAAAACTAGTCTAATGCTCTTCCTAAAACCCTAGTTTTCCTAAGCTCCTGACAAGCAATCCACAAGATGAGAAATTCTTCACATTCAAGCTCCTTCAATCACTCCAAAGCATCTTCAATTGGTCTTCATCTTCATCCAAGAACAAGAGCACCACCACCCTAATCTAAGGGGAACTATTGAATTAAACTAGTCAAGTTAGTTCATTAGAAACACCTAAATGTTAGTCTTAAATCTAATTCTAACTAAAATACCAAAAATGATTGTAAAATCCTATGAAAAATTCTAAGGGTTCCTAAACCTCTTAAGAATGACTCTATACAAAACCAAGGGTTTAATCAACCATTAAGACCTAAAACTATTCCCTAAACCTAAGGGTACTATCTTAAAACCCTAATTCTACACCACTTAATGTTCAATGTTCAAAATAGCCTAAATTTATCTCACAAAAATATGAGAAAATTACTAAGGGTACATGCATATCTAAGCTAAATAACCCAAAAAGAATCATCTCAAAATCACACACCAATAATCCATACTAAAATCAGCAAGATCAAGCATCAACCATATTGAAAATAAAAGCAATTAAACTTCAAAAAATGCAATTAAATTCTAAAATGCATTAATTAATAATTTCTCAATCCTATTAAATTCTATACTCTTTAAGGAGTCAGGGGAAAAAAATCTAACCTAAAAAGACTAATTTTCCTATTTATTGTGAATTTATTCCTAACTATATGCAAAATGATAAAATAAAAGAAATAACAATGAAAATAGAGAAAAACGCGTGGTAAATAGCAATACAAACCAGTTGTTTCCCAGACCTGGGCCCAAGAGGGGGTGTCAAAAGCGCTATCTGACTAAGCCCAAAACAAGAATAAAAGAAATCAGATAAAATTGGGAAACGTTGTGGCAAATAGCAATTGTTTTCAGTGTATTTTCTCATTGGGCCTTAGTGCAGGGTGTGGTTAGCAAGTGTTGACTAAGCCCATCCAACCTGAATAAATGAAACGATGCGTTTCATCTAAACTCAACTCTTCAGAATGCGAAACAAAATCGTGGCCGTTGGTTTGTGTTTTGGTCAAGGGTCAGACTAAGATCCAACGGGCTGGGAGTCATCTTCCCCAAATATTTGAACCTGGGAGGGAAAGTTCAGGACGGTGGCCTGAGCTTTACGCCACCGTCGTCTCCGGTTAGGTCATCCCCAAAGTGCATCAAACGCCAAACCTAAACATCCTATCCTACTTGAAATTTCATCCTGAGTTCAATTCCAACCTCTAAAATCCTTGATTCTTGCTCCAACTCAAAAACCGATCAAATGTTCAGAGAAATCACCAAATCTTGATTGTCACAAAACTTAAAATTAAAGATCCCAATCTCATCTACACGCATCAGGCTTCAATTCTTGCTATCCAAACATGATCAAAACCTCAAGAATCTCAAGATATACGCTTCAACAGAAATTGCATCACACCTAGTTTGGTTTCTAATCATTCAATTCTTGTGCCTAAATCCATCCTAGCCTCATCACTAACCTAACCAACTATCAAAACCTAAGCAATTACCTATAAATTGGAGCAAAAATTGAAAGTTGTAAATCTGGTTTTAAGGGATGAACATATGAGGTTATGACTCGAATCAACCTCCAATTTCTTCCAGAATCACTCAAGAACCACTTCCCATGCTATTCCAATGATCAATTTGCACTGAATTCTCCTTAATCTCCAATCACGATTCCTGATGCAGATGAAGAAATTTCAATGGCTTCCTCTGATTCCTTGCTCAATCCTTGCCAAAAAACTATCTGAACCCATTGCAAATGTTATATAGAAGCTGTTGGATACCTCTAGAACCTTCAACAACAACCACAATGAGAAATTGAAATTCTCATATTCCTTGAAAATCTCATATGTGACAGTTATGAATGTGCCCTGTTCTCAGCCTGATTTTGCTTGAATTGTTTATCTCATGAGATATTGAAGTGAATGGGATGTGTAATTGCCTTGCTTTTGATCTTATGGTGTGTGATTGTTATGTTACTTCAACCTTAAGGTACAAAAGGGAACCATGTGTTATTGGCCTCAAATCCAAAAAGTGGTAATGTCATCATTCTTGGAATGCATTTTCTGATTAAAATGACATATAATATGGACTTGTTTGACCCTAAATCAAGAAATCACATTTTTGTTGCCTTTGAATGACTTTTAATTTCTTCTTTTTTAAGCCATCTCAAGTGAATTTGTGTTCCAAGCCAATTCAAGCTCTCATGACCACTTGATTACACACAAAACATCATTTTGAACAAGTTTCATGTTGAACAATTTTCCATTTGAAGCTTGCAAGTTGGAGTTATGGACCTATGATCACAAATGACCTATAATCATCAATACCCAAAATACCCCTGGATTGCAAAGACCATAACTTGAGTTCTACAAATCCTATTAAGGACTTCTAGTACTCTATGGAAATCTAAGACTAAGATCTACAACTCTCATGTTGGCCAAAAATCCATTTGAACACTCCTTGAAGGGAAAAAGTTGCTTGGAAGTCAAGTGACTTTCACAGATAAATTTCATAGTCATCTGATGACCTGTAACTTGCAAGGACCATAACTTGAGTTCTATAAATCCCCTTGAGGACTTCTAGTACTCAAATTAAAGGTATTGAGATGCTCTACAAGTTTCATGTTGGCCAAAGATCCATTTGAAACTTGTATTTTGACTTATGTGGCTTTGAAGTTAGGCACTAAATAGGGGATTTTACACTGAAACCCTAATTTAGCAACTTCCCACATTCTTGATTCTTCTTTGCTTGATCTTGGAACAAAACCACACATGTATCAACATACCAATCCATGAATCCCATGCCCTCAAAGTAGGCTTTGATGCTCTCCAATTTGCACAATTGAACTAGGATTGACCCAGATGAAACCCTAGTTGACTGCACCTCAACTGTGGCTCTTGTACTTGAATCAATGACTTGTCTCAGCTTCAATAGGGCCCTATAGGCATCCCATGAGATCCATACACCTCACATTCACATTTCATGTTTCACATCCCACTGATGATTCTCAATATCCCTCAAGATAGGAGCAAAACCCACATGTAGACACTCAAACTTCTCAAGACTTCAACTCTTGATGACTTGGATGACTTCTCATACTTTGACAAGACCTCTTGCTAGGCTCTTCTCTTGATAGACACCCTTGATCCCCTGTTGGATGAGTGATATGCTATGATAGGCAAATGATTAGAACTATGTGAATGATGTAACTATGCAAATGAAATGCAATGAAACATAAATCAGGCAAGAAAAGGTTGAGCAAATTTTAGGGTGCAACACCCATTTGTTGTAAAAACAGTTTTCTCAGGAGGCTCGTTAATTCTCACAACAATGGATGGAGATCAACTTGCACACCCAGTGAATTCTGATGTAATACGAAAATAATATGCCTAAAGAACCCGATAAGTCGAAAACCCGCAAGGGCGGATTATGCAATAATGGGTATCTCGCTGGATCATAACCTATGAAGAAGGTCCAGACAAAAGTTACGGATGAAATAAAAAAATGAGTTCGCTAAGTCGAAAACCCGAAAGGGCGGCTTAGGCAAAAATGAGTGTCCCAGTGGATTGAAAACTTGAAAGGGCAATCCAGACAAAAGTTAGGGACAAAGGCATTTCACTGCATCAGATGGTTGTCACTTTCGCAGAAGATTATACAAGAAGTTCATTTCAACGGCTCTTGTCAGAAGCGAGGTTTTGGAGGACTCTTAGTCATTAGGGATAAATTGTCATTGGATTCAATGTAAACTTTTTCCGTGTTGCCATTTTCAATTGTAATGTTCCATGGAGCTTTGTCATTTGCAAGCTTCTATTCTTGAATAAATCAGATTTTTGGACCATTAATTTGTTTGCAATTTACTGTTTTCCTCTATTTTTATTTGTTATGCAAAACATCGTTTATTGATCAATAATGATTTTTGAAAGCAAAAGGTTTGAAGTTTAAGATATTTTTTGAAAGCTTAACAAAACATAAAGTTGATTTGGCTCACGGAAAGATTCAATGGAAATCATACGCCCCCAGGAAGTCTTAAGGTGGCAGAAGCGTTGATGTGCAATCTCAATACATTTTCCATTGAAACACCAGTTGAGTTGATTTGTTAGGTTGTTCCTTCGGTCGTGAGTGGTTACCAAGATTGAAGGCGGTCTCTCCAGTATTCTCCACGAGATACGTTTTTTTGATAGTGTAAAGACTCATCCTCAGTGGAGTCATCCAATGTCTCTACTGAAAGTTACGCTGCCTTTTCCAGCAAGCTTGCCTAAGCTTTTATATTTCCCAAGTGGCGTGGGTTTATTTCCCAGCGAACCTTCGGACGCTTTGTTCCTGGAATTCAGTGTGATTATTTGCTTCCTCAGTGAGATAGATATCCTTATCTATATTTCCCCTTTGAGTCTCCAGATTCTCTGTCTCTCGTTAGATTCGACTCTTGTATATTATCAATCATTTGCACCGTGACATATCATGTGCATCTGTCTTGCCTCTGGCTTTTTTTTGTTACCTGTTGTCTTGTTTGTTAAGACCGTTTGTCACGGGCATCCTCTGTTTTTTCAGGTTGTTGATCATCACCAATGTCTCTACTTCAGTTGTTACTGACTCTTTTTATGGTTGTGGGTCGTCACCTGTATCCCTTTCAGAGTCTAGTTGTTACTAGCACCTCTGGTCGCCTCCATCTGCTATTGATATCGTTTACTGGTCGTTACTAGTCTTTCTCTTTGAAGTCTAGTCGTTACTAGCAATCTCTGGTAAAGTCCAATAGCAATTGGCATTTCTTTAAAGTCCAGTAGTGAATGGCATCATTCAAAGCCTAATAGTAATTGACATTTCTTTTGAAAGTCCAGTAGTGACTGACATTTTTGAAAGTCCAATGGTAATTGGCATTTATTTTAAAGTCCAGTAGTGACTGGCATTTATTTTAAAGTCCAATAGTAATTGGCATTTCTTTTGAAAGTCCAATAGTGATTGGCATTGTTGAATGTTCAATGATAATTGGAATTTATTTTAAAGTCCAGTAGTGACTGGCATCTATTTTAAAGTCCAATTTATTTGGCACGTGCGGAGTTCATTTTTTTTCTTTGTCTTTTCCGGTGTTTCTTGAAGATCCCGTTTGAACTCTTCATTTTAAGGAATTGTCGGAAAGTTTGTTTGTTTTCCGATGTTTGCCTGATCTTTGGTCAGAAGATTATTTCTCAATTCCCTTGGTATCTGGTTAGAAGACCACTTTCTTTGATTCTCTTGTTAGGAGATTAACCCTTTGTTAAAATTGATCCCCGAGGAGATCATATTTCTTTCTGGTCTTACCCCAGTAAAGAGTTTGTTTTTGTCTTTATTCTAGCGTGTCGTCTGGTCATGTCTGAATTGTATGATCCACTACTCTAGATTATTCCCTAGTGGAGACCACCTCTTGATTTTATCTCCAGTAAGGATCTTTCCTTTCTAAAGTGTCATCCGGTCACGTTTAAACCAGTTTCTCAATCACTTTAGATTTCCCCAGTTTGTTTCAGTGTCGTTGTCTTTCCCCAGTGAGTGGTTTCTCATTGTGTCGACTCCATCCTTGTTTTCTTTCGTTGTCGTTTGCATTCTTTGCATTTAGAATTCCATAATTTTCATCATGCTAGAATTCATTGCATGTCAGCATTGCATAGTTTTTCTTTTGTCCATAGCATAACATGTCATTGCATCTAAGGGAAAAAATTCCGGTTATCTGTATTAAATACCTTCCACCATGATTTCATGTGGATTTTCGTCACTCATGTCATCTGGTGAGGATGTTTAAATAGGGGAAACTTTCATACCCCAAAATTTACCCTCAAATTCTTTGATCTTTTGCATATCATTTAGGTCAATCACCATATTGCACAACTAACCTGTTTATCAGCTCTTGCTTGTTTTTTTTCACTTATGAATTAAGGTTTGATTTCAGAAGCTTCAAAGGGGGTTGAATTAGGGTTTTGGACAAGAGGTTTTCTGTTGAGTCGGATTTCTATTGTTCAGAGGTTGTTTCTTTCGGTTATTGTACTCAAGTTTAAGGTAGAGGTGTTGGGTTTTCAATTGTCATGAACAATTCTCATCAGAGGTTTATCAAGGCACGACTTCAGTTCTCTGAATGATCACAAGGGTGTAGCTTGTTTAAGGTTCATCAATAGTTTGACTAAAAAGGTCCTGAATCAGGATTTTGGAATATTAGGGTTTCTCACCCTTGGTGTTTATGGTCGGAAAATATCGTTCAAGTTGAGTTTCACCTGAGGCTAGCAGGTCCATTATGTGCAGTACTGTTTTGGTTCAACTGAGGTGGTCTGATCTTGGTTAAGGAAGAGAAGATTGCTTTATTCTCAGGATGGATTTGTCCTAGATCAGTATCTTATACTCAATGATCATCAACTAAGGTTTTGTGCAAATTCAAATTCATCTAGTGAAGTCAGGTTGCAGGGCTCTGGTTACGTGGTCCAGGATTCATGGTAGTCAAGGTCTAAGTGTGGCTCAAAGATGGAGGTGTTTTGCAAAGCCCGTGTTTACTTTTCCTAACCCATTTCCAAACCATTTTTGTGCATTTTAACCATTCACTTTTAGATCCATGTCCATACTCATTTCCAATATCCATTTCTTGGAATTGTTAACCATTTTCTTTCCAAAATACCAAAATCCACTAAGTTATTTTAATTACAAAATATACAAGAGATCCATTACCATTTTAAAGCTCATAATCAAAATTCACAACCACTTTTCACATTCATCATCACCCAAAATTCAAGTCATAACCAAATTTCAAGTCTCAAATCTATGAGTTTATTCCTGGATTCAAGTTCATTTTCAAGTTTCAATGTTGAATTCATTTTTAAGTTTCTTCCCATGTCAAGGTTGCAAGTTACAAAATTTCTTTACAACTTCATGATAAGTTTCAAGTTGCAAGCATGTTTCAAATGCATAGCCAAGTTCAAATTTCAATAAGCCTGTGATACATTTCTACTAATAACCAAAATGGTAAAAATAATAGGAAAAAGCTTTTATGAATATTATTATTCAAGTTGCACAAAAAGCCAAAATCCACAACATCACCACCGTACCATCCTGCTATTCTTGCTACTACAAAAGAGACGACATGTTTCTCTTGATACCACACCTGTTGACTTGTTCTTCCAAGGATCAAAACTAGTATCTTACAGTAACATTACAAGCCAACAAAATCAATGACAAAAACCATAACCTACAATACGAAGCAAAAATGTTGTTACCAACATAACTTTGCTACAACCTGATAGCTCATGACAATAACAACGACTTCAAACATACAACACTCCAAAACATGCACTCAGCAAGGCCTTAGTACAACCTGCTACATCTTGCAACACTGCAAAAAACCTATTTGCTACCCAAACCAAGACCTGTGAAAATCCGCTCCACATTTGCACCAAAGTTGAACTTGTCCACTATACTCCAAAACCTCTGCAAAGAGCCAGGCCAGAAAATTGTTGCACCAATCTGATGTGAAAAGGATTTCACAATCCAACAAACAAAAGAATTTATAAGATGGAGGTTTTTGGGAGTTAAAGAAAAAAAAAGAGGGGAGGAACAAAAAAGAACGGACCTGGTTATCTGAGGAGATCGCCACAATCATTTTGAATGACCAGATTTTCTCTTTTTCACCTTGATATTTACAAGATCCTTTTCTGTTGCAGAACCTTTTTTTTCTTCCATCTGGAACCTCCCTCAAACCGACTTCTACCGTGTAACAGCTCCTACAACCACCATAACTTCAAACTCCGCATCACATTGCTCACCACCAATATTTCTATCGATCTCACTTCAACATATCTCACACCATCAAAACTACAAACCTCTATCCTTCAACAATTCACCCCCAAATCAGTTTCAATATCAAAACAGAGAGAGGAATAAAGATGGATTGAGCAAGATCAAAGTGAAGTCAATACCAAACCTAAACAATTGGAGTCGAATCTAGCGAGGTCGAAGCGATTGGAATCTGCGAACAAATTGATTGAAGTCGAGAAGTGAAGGAAATCGAATCTGAAACGGAATTGGAGAAGGTTAGATTGAACACGTGAGCACTGTTCTTCAATTTGTTTTTACCGTTATTTTTGTTTTGGATTCAATAATGTTGTTACTCTGAAGAGTCTGGACCGTGTTTGACTTATCTTTCTTCTGTTCCTTTTAAAAAAGATGCAGCGTATTTTGTTTTTCTAAAGAAGGGAAGAGAGAGGTATGATCATAACATTGATACAGTGTTTGTTTTGATTGACCTAATTTCATTTTGTTTCTTTTGTAAAAATAAATTATTGGTTTTTTCTTCTTGCTACACTTGAATGGTGAGATTAAGACCCATATGCGCTTCAAATCCATTTCACACACACCCACAATACTCACGCCTTCTCCCTCTTTTCTCTCATTTCATTTTTTTAATTTAAAAAGAAAACATTTATTTTACAATGATTAATTGATTTTTGGTTTTGTTTTTTCTTTATAACTTAATTTTATTTCAATTTTCATTAATTTTTCATCTTAATTTTTGGATAGCTTTTATTGTAGACTATGTAGTTTAGTTTAAGATTAAAAGCTTCAAAGAAACATGTTCTTATTAAATTAATCTTTAATTTTCAAAATCATGTTTAGAATGTAAATATGTAGGATTTATTTATTATTATTTTTTATTTATTTTAATGTTGCATTATTTTTTTCTTGACCATTAACTTATTAACTTGTGATTTAGATTCTTTCTGTTTGAGCTTAATCTTGATCCTTGCGTTGACTATGCTTTTGCTCACTATGTTGTGTTTATCATCTTTGCCTGATTCTATTCCGTGTCCGGTATATTCATGACTTGATCCTCTTTTATCGTATTAATTGTCTATTTGCTTCCACTCCAAAGAAAGGGGTTTACCTGTTGACTTGTAAGTCATAGCTTTAAGATAGTTAGTATTGCTTTCCTACCCACTTTGTGACCTTGTTAGGATCTTTGCTTTGGCCTCGTTAGAGCCAATCTGCTTTTTAGCTTGGAATTAGGTGTAGAGTTTGTAAACTCTATGTGAGTATCATGGTTATGTGTACTCACTTTTTCCTTTGACTTTTGTTAAAGTCAACCCTAGTTAGGTTTTTGAATTTAGATTTAGTAGAGTTTGTAAACTCTATGTAAGTGTCATGGTGATGAACACTTTGGAACCTTGATCGTTATCAAGTGTTCCTCATCCCTAGTTAGGTGAACTACAGTTGCTCTGATTTTATCCTAGTTAGGATACGTAGGCACGAGATGTGATGTCTTGGCAATCATACTTAGTGTATATACCTTAGGTCTTTACCTTAGCACCTTTCTCTTAGCAAGCAAACTTTATCATAACACAAATACTTACAAGAGGTTCCTGTAGATTACTACAGATATTTATGATGCTAACACCTTCCCTAGGTATAACCAACCCCCAAATCTTAGATCTCTTAGCCGTGTTGTTACATAGCGCACTTAGGGTTTTTCTTTGATCTTTACCCTTTCCTAAAACTCGGTGGTGAACTTCATGATTTGTGATTCAAGTTAATTAATATATTGATATCTGATTCTCACCGCAACACCTATATTATTTTCTCTTAATTAATATAGATTTCTAATCACGTGTGAATCGAATTATTAAACCATCAATTTTATTAACACAATTTTAGTCTCACATATATTTTTGGAATTTTTTTGATATTTAAAAAAAAATTATTTAGTTTAAAAATATAAATTTGAGACAGAGAAATTGTGCATAAATTTTTTTTAAATGTAGTTAATATATAAAAATATTTTTTATAAACTTCCAACCTTCAATTTACTATAAATAGTTTTGTATTGACCTCGAAACAAATTTATGCTCCGTTAAAAAGTCTTAGTTATAAAAATCCACGTTTTCGCATTGACTGTTAATAAACATTATTTATTATGATTTTGAAATAGGAAATAAAAATAAAGGGAGTATAGTTTACAATCTCTAATCATATCAAAAATAGAAAATTTCAACCGATCAATAAACAATGAGAGGAAAAAAAAACCCCATAAATTACAATATTATTCACATTTTCACGTTTTCTGAGTCAATGACTAAATGTGAGCACATGCTATCGTGTATCACCAACCAATAGGAAATATTAGATAAATATAAAAAATTCCAATATAATTATTTAACGTGAGGAATGATGGAATAAATTAAAAGGTTTGAATATTTGTGAGGAACAAAACAAGCTTCGAAGTCTGTTGTAAGAACAGAGAGAAAGAAAACACGTTGGGTGCTATTTGTTTGTGGTAGAGAAAATGTTCTGCGTTCCCGCTCCTTTCGTCAACTAACTCTCTAATCTTCAAATTTAATGTATTAACAAAACAAAATTTATTATGTTTAATTAAACTTACGAATTTCAATTACGTTTATATGATATGATCAATATGATCAAATTCAATGATCATCACGGTCACTGTCCCTAATTCTTCATCTTCTTCGTATCGCAATACAATTGCGTCTTGCTTATTTCAATTTTGATTCTGTTCTCTGAATCTTGCAATGCCTGACATGAAACCATCATCTTCTCGGGTAATCGCTTCTTTTTTTCCTTTCAATCATGATCATGCAATGATTTTTTATTATAGGTTTTCTATTTTGAAATCGAGGATATTATTTAAACCTAATTTCATAGTTTTATTTTTTAAATTTCTCTAACCTTGTGTTTATGTTTTGAAGCCGACGGTTTTGGTTGCTGAATCAAAGACTAAAATCTCATGTCTCTATGCAATCTTACCAGCAGCACTATTATTATGTGTTGTTTTGTTTTTCACAAATTCTATTTTCTCTCAAAGCTACAAAGAGGTACTTATATGATCGATTTGACTTTTGAGTTTGCCAAGTAGAAATTGTTTTCGATTCGTTGATTTTGTGCTATGCAGAAACTATCAAGCTTTACGATAAATCAGAGTATGGGAAGTTCTAGTAGTTGCAAGGTCTGTTTTCCCTTGATCATGTGTTATTTTCGATGCTTTTGGGTTTGGTGCTTATATTTGTTTAGTAGAAGAAGTGCAGGCCTATTGGAAGCGAGGCGTTACCGGAAGGTATAGTCGCGAGTACTTCAAGTTTGGAGATGAGACCTTTATGGACTCCTCCTCACTTTAAGAGGGGTCAGCCTCATGATCAAGAACCACATGTGAGTTTCACTCAACTTTATGTCTATTGTTCTGTGATTGCGGTTGCAACCAGGCATCACGTTTTTTTGTGTGTTGATGTCGTTGCAATTGAGGTCACGTCAGTTGTATTGGACGAGTCTGATTCTTAGCAATTTCAAAGATTGTGATGTGGCCGGACTTAAAATCTTTATACTTAATCTCACTATTCAATTGCTTACATCTTGAATAGGTTAAGAGAAATGTATCAACAAACTTGTTTGCAATGGCAGTCGGGATAAAGCAAAAAGACCTAGTTCATAAGATGGTCAAAAAGGTATTTCAATGTGTTATTTTTTGTTAACATGATTTATTACAACTAATACTCTGTTTAATCTATGGACCATGACCCTCTTTCCACACAAAATCACAGTTTTTAGCAAGTAATTTCAGTGTAATGCTTTTCCATTACGATGGTGTTGTTGATGAATGGAAGAAATTTAAATGGCATGGACGTGTCATTCATATATCCGTAGTCGATCAAAGCAAATGGTAGGTGTATATGTGATTGATTTATTTCACATTCAGTTCATGTATTCAGAATTTGTGTACATGTTTAATCATCTTATGTGTTATGTACTTCTCTGAACATGTTTTTAACGGATAGGTGGTTCGCGAAACGATTCTTACACCCTGACATAGTTGCAGAATATGATTATATTTTCCTTTGGGACGAGGACCTAGGCGTCGAAAATTTCCATCCTAAGAAGTATGTAGAACTAGAATATGTTTTTAGTTTGTTTCCACCGGATTATTGATCAACATCATTAAAGATTAGTGTTTTTTATTTTTTTCCTTTATGATTTTTAAGGTATGTTTCTATTGTCAAAGAAGAAGGCCTTGAGATATCACAACCAGCACTTGATTCTAAACTATCGGAAGTTCATCATCAGATTACCGCTCTTGGGAGGAGGTCGAAAGTGCATAGGTTCACGCGCATATCTATCTTATTTTTCTTATCCACAATCACATTTTGTAAGAGTTTAATTTTGATACACTGTCACTCTGTAAAATGTTTTACACTGTCAACAAATCACAATGAAACGTATGCACGATTTTAGACCTAGTTATGATCAAAACATACTGCTCACAGGAGAACATTTAAAGCTGCTGGTAGTGACGGTAAAGGCTGCGACGAAAGTAGCACTGCTCCTCCATGCACCGGGTAAAAATAACATTTTTGGCAATGACAAATTCAATGTTGATTTCCATTTATTTTATGTGTTGAAGAAATACGAACTTATGCATTTCAGGTGGATAGAAATGATGGCTCCTGTTTTCTCAAAAGCCGCTTGGCGTTGTGTTTGGTACATGATTCAGGTGCGCATCGTTTTGTGCCATTCGCGCAGTCGCAAAAGAATTACTTTGTAAAACACGATTTCGTTCATCATTTATCGTTTATTTTACAGAATGACTTGATCCATGCATGGGGACTAGATATGCAACTTGGCTACTGCTCTCAGGCAAGTCATATACACATGCTCATTATGTCTTACTTCATATCAACAAACCGTTATTTTCTACGGATCCATGATTGAGGGAACCTCTGACATTGTTTATGTATGATGAATAGGGCGATCGAACAAAAAATGTTGGTGTCGTGGATGCTGAATACATCGTCCACTACAATCGTCCCACTCTTGGTGGCGTAGATAAGACTACGGTAAAAAAATTGGCATCTCTATTATAGATTTCAACTATGGAAAAATGTTCAAGATTTCTTAAGACTACGATTTCATAACACGCATGTTATTTAAGATGCGGATTTTCGTTCTACCTGGGTTGGAACGGAGACTTATAAACTGTTACTTGCATTACAGGTTTCGGTTTCGGGTTCATCTCAGGAAAAGGATCATAGAGTTGATGTAAGTTTTACTATACTTGGCTTCTTTTTGATTATTTTTCCATTGACCTTCTAGAGTTTGGTGCAATAATCAACTTAAAATATAATCTTTGAAGAGTTTGAAAATGACTTGTGACCAAAAATGATAATGACTTATAGCTTATCTAAATAATTTCATAATAATTTGTTTTCTGTGACAAATATACAGGTAAGGAGGCTATCATACCAGGAATTAGATATTTTCAGAAAACGATGGGAAAAGGCGGTCGAGAAAGATAAATGTTGGGTGGATCCATTTGAATAGCAAAATTGTGTACATTTTGTGCAAAAAAGAAAAAAAAAACACATCATTTTTGTGAATTGTTTAATCAGTGGATTTACTCATATTTTTATTCAATCTGGTTTGAACTTCATTCATATCACGTTTTAGAGCAATGCTATTGATTTGTTATGAAGTTTTCACAATTTTTTTTCTTAAAAGTTAGAGAATCCAAAATTTTGACAGTTGGAAAGGCCCCATTTGCACATGGTTTGAGGATGTTGAGATATGATGAAAAAAATGATAATGTGTATAGTAGTCAATTATCATATTTTTTATAAATTTAATTAGAGTAGCTTAGTTGTCTAATCACTCTTTGCGTATTTTGTTGTTGAGTACATGTCTTGTATTGCAATTTCCTTTTATATATGATTCATTTTATTAATTTAGTGTAACGTAGTTGTATCATATTTTATAACCTTTTTCCTTAATCACTCGTTGCGTACTCTGTTATTGAGAATAAGTCTTATAGTGACGTTGTTTTTACAACCATGCAATGTATGAAGTATCCACTAATGTTGTTTTTTAGTGTGACTAATTCTGGCATTAAAATAATTAACCCAAAGTGTGAATCCTTCTCTCAATTAGTTTTGCTCAATAAATCAAAATGTTACTTCCTTTTCCTGATTAGGGAGCTGAAATTAATCAGATATTCGAATTATTTATGTCATATGTATATTCAATTAACTGTTAGTACGTATAATTTTAAGAAATACATTAATATGATTTTAGAATTTTAAACAAATTTATAATTTGGACGTCGACATCTAAAATAAAAATCAAACTAATCTACTTTTTAAAAATAAAAAAAATATTTTAAATTAATTTTTCTAAAAAATTAAGTTTTTTAATTTTTCTTAAAAAATAGTTTTTTTTTGTAATTTTTATTTGCAAAAACAAAAAATACGATTTTTTAAAAATATTTTTGGATAGGATTTAAACTCGGTTTCTTATGCAAACTAACGAAGAACGTCATGAAAATTTGTTACTTTTTTTCTTAAGTGATCTTACAACGAGGGAAAAGATTTATTGATCACGTGTTCGATCTCAAACAATTTTTTTTTTTTCAAAGTTGGAGAGCATACCCCATTTTTTCCCTCAGTTGTATGAATCACCGAGATAGTAGGTTTCGTCTTAATATTTATATTATTTTAAAAATAACTTTTACTCATTTCTTAAACAGAAACATTCTTATGTACAAAAAATATTTATTATTTGCACCAATTGCAAAGTTAAAAAGGCATAAACATTATCTTTTTACAACAAAATTTAAATAAATGATTAATCAACAAAAGAAAAAACTAAAATAGAAATTCTTGTACGACAATCCAAAAGTTTTCTTCTGTGAATTTTGTAACCGATCGTTAAACACCTATAATTTGAACCACATTTAAAATCAATTAAAACAATCAACAACAACACCAATAAATTTTAAAGAATTGATCACAGCAACAACAACAACAACAACAGCTTTCAAACTTCAATCTCAAAAACAACAACATTCTAACTTCAATCACAATAACAACAACAACATTCAAATTTCAATCTCAACAACAACAACAACAACATTCAAACTTCAATATCAACAACATGCATCAATAACTACAACCAACATAAATAATTTATAAGCATATATGAATATCACTGCTCCAGACTGGCCCAATGGCTAGACATGGCCCAATCCACTTCTGCTCCTAAAACGGACGAATAGCCTTCGCCCTACCAACTAAGGGCAAAGTGAAGCTCCTTTTCCTCTGCCCCTCTGTCGAAGAAAGCTGGCCAGCTGACCCCCATAATCAGTTGTCCCTCGTCATATTCTTGTCCGTCACGCACGGTTTCACCATCCAGAAATAGTCACGATGCTCGTGCCCACGACCGCGCCCTTGCCCGTGGCAACGACTAGTTTCAGGCACTTATGCCCGTCCCAACGGCTAGTTTCTGGCAGTTACCTATTCTTTGGGGAGCGATTATCTCGCTCCGAAAATAGGGACCAATAGCCAAGCATTAGGGGCACTATAAAACCCTCTTACTTGAGAGACTCAGGTATTCTAAATCATTCCATATCAACCTTAGACATACACTTTTTGTACTTGCCTTCTCTTCGCCCGATTCTTACTTTAGCATTGGAGTGCCTTGCAGTTACACTCACTCCTCATCCTTGCAACTCAGCATCACCGATAAAGCCTCTGACCCATTTCAGGTTCTGATCAACCGTCGAGATCAGTGGTGCCATTTGTGGGAAACTCTGTTCTCCCCGTCTTCTTTTTTTCGTGAATTTAAGATCAAAGCAATTCTTTCATGATTCTGATCATGGCCAACCATGACAACGTCTGTGATGCTCGCAATGCCATCCTCCCCGTTAGCAAGACAAACGCTGACGGAGCAACCCCCTTTCTTGGGAGTGAGGTCCATCAGCAGAGAGATGGAGCCATCATGTCTCCTTCCCCCGATCATGCTGACAACGTCGGGGCCTAGGCCTCTAAAGATCATCAGACCATTCCGATTCCGCTTAACATCGTCCCGACCATGGAAGCTCTACTCAAAGTCCTCAACAAAAAAATCTCCTGATCCTCCAACAGAACGTGAGGATTGGAGCCTTAGAAGAATCTCGCCAACCAAAATCTTCTCCATCAAGGAAAGAACGCTGAAGATCCCGAAGTCTTTCTCTTAGACGAGGAAGAGGTCGTTGAGCACAAGTAGATCCAGACTATCTGGCAGTAAGAAAGCGCGACCATGCCTTTCCCCAGAGCCAGCACTCCTCAGGGGCTAAGAGAACCATAAGGGATATCTGAAAAGAGCGTCATCGTTCACCTCCACTCAGATCCAAGGCCTGAGCTCGGAGTCCATCTTCCGTAGAGATCGCAGTCCTCTCCCCGAACAAAGTACCCGCTCTCGTTCGAGGTCTAGCAGCAGCAGCATCGACAATGAGCCTCACGACCCATTGTCCCAAGAGATTATGGCCATGCGCCTATCCAGAGGGCTGGAGAAACCCCCACCCTTGGGCACGTATGCTGGAACTACATATCTAGACGACCATATCGAAAATATCGATGATTTTCTCGATTACCATGGAGAATTCGAGCTTGTCCTACCCATCCAATGCGCCCCATCCCAGATGGAGAATTCGAGCATGTCCCGCTTGGCAACGACCCCTGGCGAGGAGTAAAGATTGAAGCTAGCCTCCTTGAGCTAGTGAGGAAACAACTGAGAGCATGCCTCTAGGAGAATGCAGATCTGTTTGCGTGGAGCACTGCAGAGATGTCCGGACTAGACCCTGAGGTGGCCTGTCACCATCTCACCATCGACCCCGCCGTCAGAGTAGTTTCCCAACACAGACGACGGTAGTCCTCGAAGAAAATGGTGGCTGCTGAGCAAGCTGTAAAAGACCTCTTAGAGAAATATTTTATATCAGAGGCCAAGTACTCAACTTGGTTGTCAAATGTGGTACTCGTTAAAAAGAATAATGGAAAATTGCGCATGTGTGTTGATTATACCAATCTTAACAGGGCTTTACCCTAAAGACGCATACCCCCTCCCCAATATAGATAAAATAGTTGATAATTCCGCCTGTTTTAAATTGCTATCTTTCATGGACGCCTACTCGGGCTACAACCAAATACCCATGGCAAAAAGCGGCAAGAAGTACACGACCTTCATGACTGAATCGGGCAATTATTACTACAATGTAATGCCCTTCGGCTTGAAGAATGTTGGTGCTACCTACCAAAGAATGATGAACAAGGTCTTCCGAGGAGAAATCAGGGACATGCTCGAAGTCTATATGAACGATATGATCGTGAAGTCCCATGATGAATCCGATCACACGGCCCACTCGAGGAAGGTTTTCGAGCAAGCCAGGAAATACAATATGCGGTTTAACCTGGAGAAATGCACGTTCGGGGTTCGAGCAGGAAAGTTCCTCGATTTCTATCTAACACAACGAGGAATTGAATCTAACCCCGACAAGTACAGGGTGTTGTACCCCAAAATTTGCCCAACCTTTTCTTTACTTGGTTTATGTTTCATTTCATTGTTCTAGCATATTGCACTGCATAGCATTTTACATTCTTACAGGGGATCAAGAGATGTGTGTGCCAATGGTTCTAAACCTAATCAAGGGTTTGTTTTAAAGTTGTCAAGTGGTTATCATCATCAGAGACAAGTCAAAGCCTTTTGGATAGGCAGAAAAGTGTATGTGTTTAGGAGGCCATTTAAAGGTAATCTGAAGACCAAAAGCCCATGGTTATGGAGGGATATTATCACATAAGCTTATTGGAGACCTTGAGGGTCATTGTGGAGCTCACCCAAGTGTTCATATCAAGTGCAAGTGGCTGCAGTTGAAAAAGGTGAAATTAGGGTTTCAATTTTAATCAGGACAAATTTTGTTTCTTCAAGAAAACTTGTTTCCATGGATCTACATATGTCCTAAGGTGTTTGGGGATGAGAGACTGACCATCAATTTTAATCGTAAGAGCTTCAATTGATCAGTCAATTGAAAATCAGGAAATTTGGGGAAAAAGGTCAACTGTAGTTTGACTTTTGGTTTAAATGGTGTTCCAATGGAGGGATAATGGTCCATGAAGTTCATATGGCTTGGTGAAGTCTACTCAAGAAATTTCAAGGCCTCAAAAGACTCGGGACAGCCACAGTCGACTCGGTAGTCATCGATCGATCGTTCAGTTGGCCGAAAAGTTAACTCTGCAATCACAAGGAATTTGACTTTAAAGTGTGAATAGAAAATGTTCCTAATGGCATATTGAACTTACCCATGAAGTTTCATGACCATTGGATCAAGGATGGAGGACTAATCGCAAAAATCGGGAATTAGGGTTTTGAAAGGGGCAAGACCATAACTCCCTAACCACACATCCAATTGAGTTGGTTCAAAGCTCATTAGAAAGCTATTGGCAAGTCCTACAAAATTCCCACAGTGGTCCATGAGCAGAAAATGCATAGATTTGGAGTTATGGCCAAATTCATTACAAAAGGGAAAAATAACTTAGAAAAATTCTAAGTTATTGAACTTTTAGACATGTTTTTCAGCAACTTTGAGTGGATTTTTGACCTAGTTCCATTTGGAATATGAGGATCATGAAAACATGAAAGTTGTAGAGATACACGAGGGCTTTCCAAAATGTACTAGAACTCCTTCATAACCCTTATGAGTTGAGAGTTATGAGTCCAACAAGTTGAGGTTTTAACACTTGAGTTCAACATTTTCACTTTTTCATAAACTCACCTTTTGATCACTTAAGCTATTCTCAGCTATTGGATCTTGTTTCTATTTGTTATTTAGAGAGTATGATGTGAAAAAATGTAGAAAATCAAGAGGATTCATGAGTCTTGCAAGTGGGAAGCAAGTGGCATTATTTTAATGGAAGAAATGAGGAAAGAGAAACTTTTGGGAAGAAAAGTCTTGCAGCTGCAGTTCTCCTACTCCTAGCCATACCTCAGTCACTTCTTTGTCATTCATGCCACTTGATTTATACATAAAATATAGCCAAAAGCTTGGATTTGGAGTTGTCCACAATCTTGAACAAAATTGCACTTTACAAAATCCCTCCAAAATGCAAAAGACAAATCTGTCCCAAGCCTTTCCTTGCCTATAAATATAGGTCTTCTCTATGTTGATAGGTACACCATAGCACTCTACAACCCCATAGAAACTCATTGCTCTCATACTACCTTGTATTTTCTTACAAGTGAAGAAAACCATCCCAAAAACACTCAAAAATCTGTCTTGAGCAAAACAACCTCCAAAACCATTTTCACTCAACCAAAATCACCACAAACCATCCACACAATCCATAAATGATGTGTGAGAGGTGTTCAAACTCTTAAACCATCCATAACCCTCATTTTCCCAAAAGTAAACTTTCAACTAAGGAAAGTTTGACTTCATACTCAAAATCTGCCAAAACACTAACCAAACCTGTTTTGATCATTGTAAGCCTCCAAACAACCTTGGTTTATGATGTACCAACTGTCCATAACTTAAAAAACCATCATCATCACTTGTTTCAAGTTCTGTCCTAAGGGTTCACTTGTTTACTTCAAGTGCAAGAAAGGTTATCATCTTCATCAAGGCTGGATTTTATTTGAAGGCTTCAAGGTTTTCCATATTGCACAAACTTGCTTGGAGGTCTACAAGAGGGTTGTAGTTACTATACCCCATTAAACTGTCATGATATTGTTTGATGTGCATTAGTTTGGTTTGAGATTAAAAGCAATGTGTTTTGAAAGCAAGGCACTTCATGTTTAAATCTGTCCTATTCTGCTTGTTTGCTCATCAATGTGTATCACTTTGCCATGTTGTATTGTTATTTTCTAAATCTTGTGTTTCTCTCAAATGCTACCAAGTATCATGTATGAACAAGTGAAAATTGGTTTACAATTGTTTTGAAGTTTGATGTTGTCCAGTTTGTGAATATTGTTGATTTGTTTCTGTTACAACAGCATTTTTGAATCATGAACATGTTTGTTAGCATATTGACTTGGAAATACCTATATGTTGGATCCATGTGGTGCTGATCTCATTTGAAACTAGTTTGGTTTGGTTCTGCACTTTTCTGTTCTTGCATTTTTTTCAAAATCATGTGCCTTTTCAACTCATAGGTCATTTTCATTTCTAGCTCATTTTTGAATCATTTTTGTGCTCAAACCTGGTTTATGACACATTTTGAGTATGCTTGTAAGTTGTTTTGTGCTATTGGATTTGGGATGACTCATGTGAAGTTGATGACCAATACCATTTTCTTGCTGTTTTAATTCGTGTGGCTGTCATGAGAACTTGATCTCTACCCTTGTCATGTTAAGCATACCTTTATGGTTGGTTTGAACTGCTGATGGTGAATGGCCTATGTTTGCTAACATGAAAGTGTGAAATTCTTTGAACCTAACTGTTTTTGACATTGTAGTAGGGATGTATGGAAACCATGATCTATCCATACCTTGCTTGCATTTTTCAAACTGTGATAAGCCTGTATTGTTTTGTTTTGATATATTACAAGCCTTTGGTGTAAATCTGTTTTGAATTGCTGTTCAGCCTCATTGGCCAATTTTATGAATACTTGCATCCATATGCCATTGAGACACAAACTGTCATGATGCCCTTGTTAACTTGCAACTGTCATATGCATTAGGGGTATTAGGACTGATTGATGATTTGTGCTAGCCTTGACATTTTGTAAAATCTACACCTGCTGCTACAACTGCCTGATTTCATGAACATTACCATGCTGCTATGCTTTGTTTTCAACCTTTGCCAATCTTGCTTGTCTTGATCTGTTGTGAACCAGAACATGTTGTTTAGCATGCTAGAAATAAGTTTTTCTGTTGAAACTGGTTTGTATTCATTACTATAGTGTGGTAACTTCCAAGGCATGAATTATTTGAGGTGTTTGATGCTACTTCTGTTTCTTTGATTGCTATACTAGTCATCATGTTTAGTTTAAGGCCAAATTGTCTTGAAGTGTATGCATGTTGTTTTGATAACCAACTTGCTGTCATAATGTTTGATCCATGCTCAATCTTTTAATCATGTCTTGTATAGTTTGTGTTGAGATCAATTTGCGTTGGTATAGATTGTGTGTGTGTGTGTGTGTAGAACTTATCATGAAAATCTTGTTTTGACAAGCACAAGTTGCTGCCAGTTTCTGTTTTATGCTTTCAATTCATGTGCCATCTGTTTTGATCTTGCAAGATACTTTGAATACATGTTTTGTCAGTTGAGAATACTTTAAAGTGTGGTGATTGAATTGTGTATGTGTGTTGAACTGATCTTATTCTTCAAAACCCCATATCAAGCATTTTGGTCCATAATTGCAACTTACATGCCAGTTTTGGTTTGGAGTTGTTCTTGACTGATCTAGGCATGTAGAATCATTGGTTTATGTATTTTGAAGTTGTGCATACCCTCACCTGTCCATATCCGTTTCTGTTTTGAGTTGTGGTTTTCAAATTGCATTTTTAAGCTTCACCTTACCACTTGCATATCCGTTTTTGATTGGAGTTGTTTTTGTGTGATTCTTGCACCTAAATTCCATGAATGACATATCTGAAAGTTGCTCAGGCCATTACATGAGTTTAAAGGCATCTGGTTTGATCCTTGGTTTTCAAAATGCACTTCAAAGCTTCACATGACAACTGGTATCGAATTTCAATTTGGGCATATTATCTTGAAAAACTGACAATGCCATTGCATTCCTTGTTGAATTTCACTCAAGATAGACCTAAATTTTGCTGAATTTGGTTGAGTATTGATTGAGTTATGGTGTTCTCGTTTTCATGTTGTTACCTTGTGTTTTGCCCACTTTGGCTTGCCCAGAAATCACGCTTGTTTGGTATATGAATACATGGGGTGGCATTAATACTTGGATGTATCACCACCCCAGTGGTTAAATGCCTTGCCTTTCACTATCATATCCCCGGTTCAAGCCCAGCTTGGGGCGTTTTGCTTTTTTATTCCTTTTACTTTCCATGCTTTACATTTATTGTTTTTCTTGCTTTTAATTTAACACGCGCGCTCCTTGGCTCACTTCGTAGGATTTTGAGTTGGCAATCATATGGTGGTGGGTTCAACACCCACCAAGCGCATCTCCCATCTTTTTATCACTAAAATGTTTATTTTTCCAAAATTCATAACTTTGTCAACTTTTGTTATTTTTGATTGGTTCTTTTTGCAAGTTTATCATATTGTTGCATATTTTCATATGATATTCTAATATCCTAGGTTTTTTAATTTCATTTTGAATTCATCCTTTTATTTTCTTTCTCATTTCATCTGCGATTGATTTATCTGTTGTTTACTTGGTCTTATGCCATGATTCGCCTAGGATTCCTAGTCCCTCCGTTTAGGATGGAAGTAGGAGAGACATTAGGTGTTCAATCCTTTGCATGATAACATTAGGATAGTTTCATTCCATCTCATCTCAATCTTAGGATCACTATTGTATGACAACTTTAGGTTTGAGTTTAGTCCCCCCTTTTAGTGTCCTTTCTCTTCTCATCTCAAAACGATCATAAAACACTTAATAAGGTTAATGAGTATTGTACGTTACGAGCCTTAAGCTACTTGGGAAATGGTTGTTGAAGGGTTTCCTTTCAATGGCTTGATTGTTTAGTATAGCACCCTTTGGGTGATATGCGATGCAATCACTCCTAAGTCATAGTCTCTAGTGCGATATGAATTGCAAACCAATTCAAAAACACTTTTCCTCTAAAAAAACACAAAAAACAAAAATCATTCAAACTTCTTTTTGCCCTTTGGGGCCTTTAACTTTAGGAAATCATTTTCATAACAAGAGTGTTGTTAACTCTTAGTTCTACCGCAAACGGTAACACCTAAGTCTCCCATGCTCGAGCTGCATACACCAACTGCTAGAACTACTTGTTAACCCTACTCAGGCCTAAAAAAACAGTTGAACAAACCTGTGTTCCCCCGTTGACCGAACTACGTTGACTCTGACTTCTCATTTTAGATGAGATACGTAGGCACAAAGCGTTGTTGCTTTGCCGAGTCATTTCTTTTTCTTTTGCCCTCAAGCCTTTAGCTAGATAGTTTCAATCACCCTTTTAGATAGACAACAAGCATGGATCCCGTCGAGTACGACGGACGTGAGGGGTGCTAATACCTTCTCCTTGCGTAACCGAGTCCCGAACCCGAGATTTGGTTGTGATGACCGATCTTATCCCTCTTTTCGTTAGGTTTTCTCTGAGCGTTTCCTTTCCCTCTCTTGAGATAAATAACGCACGGTGGCGACTCTTCTGTCATTGCCGGCCTCGATTTTCGCAGTAGCGACAGCTGGTGACTCTGCGTGGGACAGGAATATCCCCTATGCAACTCAATCCTAGCGCTTGTTTGTTTATTTTTGGGGTGTGTACATATGTGCTTTATCTTTATTTGCTTTCCGCATTTTATTTTTCGCATCATGTATCATTATTGATGTGCTGTGGGGAGGGATTGTTCCGTTGAGAGATAGGCCAGACCCAGGGTTGAGTATAGACTTAGCATTAGAAGTGGAAAGTAGTGGTGACCATGTATGCCTTGCATGCACCAGTTAGCCATGAAATTCGCGCTCAGACGAGATTCTCTTTGACGATTTTCTTTCTGGACCTTTGGGCTCGAAGGAATTTTGGATCTGGGGATTGTCGACTCTGGGAACCGATCACTTATAAGTCAGCTAAGTGAGGCCTCTTCAAGAGATGATGATGCCAAACCAGAAATGGTGAACGTATCATCATTTCTAGAAAGTCTATGACGCTGATGAACGCATAAGATACCAAACCTTGTCAGTTGATATGTCCTTACTTGTGAGAGGGATGGGGGTGCAGGAAACTCTAGCTTTCAGACTACCCGGTTCTTTACAGTTTGGATTCATGTTCGTGATGTCAAGGGGTCCTAATGTCAGTGTGTGGTTATGACTAAAGCGAAACGTCGGTCGTCTCAAATTACAACACATCAATCTTGATCTCCTGTTTGCATGTGCATTTGCATTTCGTTAACATGTATTTATGTTAGAGGTGTATTTTTCTCCCCGATTCTAGTGATCTTTGTTCCTTTTCTGACATGGAGACTTTGAAGAAGACAGTTGCCTACAAGCTCCCTTCTCCTGACATCAGTTCCTTGTTGAGTTTGGTTGCTTTAGCAGATCAGAAGGTGAAAGTAGAGTTCAAAGAATCTTATGGGAAACTGCTCAGTTTGGTGTGCAAACCTTCAGTGTTCGAGTTGAATGGTTTATATGCTTTGTTACAGTTTTATTACCCTCAGTTGAGATGTTTTATCTTTCCTGACTACGTCCTGGCGCCGACTTTAGAAGAATATGTTATGTATTGGATCAGATGCCTTTTTACCATGTTGATACCAAGCCTGATCTAGCTAAGCTTGCTGCAATTATTCATCTTGATGCTTCAGAGTTCTCAGGAAGATTGTATCTTGCTTTTTGTATCGACCATCATCAGGCTTGTTGATTGAGGTCGTCTATTATTTTGTACTCAGTTGATGTATGTACATTGTTGGTTGGCTTATTTTTATACGAGGAGTTGTTATTCTATTCACTTATCTGTGGGATTTTTCATGGTCACTGCTTCTTTTGGGAACTAGAATCGAGGGGGAAATTACCCTGAAACATATTTACATGTCTGCATTTTTCATTTTTCGCATCCTTCATCATTTTGCATAGCAGGTGTTCTTGGGACCGTTAATCTTATGTGGTTTTCTTCAATTCACAGGATAACAGACCCGACATTCCATAGGTACTCTATGAGGGGGAATCGACAAAGGATTATGGAGCAAGTTCAGCTTGAGCTTCAAGAGTTTCGAGAGAGGATGGCGCAGTTTATGGACATGATGCAGGGCGTAGCCAACGACCAAGAACAGTTAAGGACATTGGTGCAACCTCTAGTGTCAAGAGTTGATGGTAGTGGGGTTCTACATGGTGGAACCGCTGCTGTACCACCTCCTCCAGAAAACAGTACGCCACAGACAGATGCTATCCCATCGGTTATCCTTCCGGGCGGAGGAAACCAGACTGGAATTCCCATCCCAGTTCCAATGGGCCCTGTACAAGGTAACAATGGTCCCCAATGGGAACAAGATGATCAAAAATATATTTTCTCTCTAGGAGATATTGGGGCAGGATTGCAACCCGATGCTGATAGAAGATTCAAGGCGATAGAGGAAAAGATGAGAAGCCTTGAAAGCCAAAACACTATGGGTCTGGATATGTCGAATCTAGGATTGATTCCAGGACTCAGGATTCCTCCAAAGTTCAAGGTGCCAGATTTTGATAAATACAAAGGAACAACGTGTCCAAGGGTGCATCTTCGCTCCTATTTTCAAAAGATGTCTGCATACTCCGATGATGAGAAGTTACTGATGCATTTATTTCAAGATAGTCTGTCAGGACCATCCCTCGAATGGTATATGGGTTTAGAGCTAGTTAATATCAGAAGCTGAAGGGATTTGGCAGAGGCTTTCGTTAAGCACTACCAATACAACAGTGACTTAGTGCCAAACCAAGTGCAACTTCAGAATTTATCGCAGAGAAGTAACAAGTGTTTTAAAGAATACGCACAGAGATGGAGAAAGCTTGCTGCTAGGGTTCAACCTCCCATGGAGGAGAGAGAACTAATTGATCTATTTGTGGCCATGTTACCCGAAATTTACTATGATAAGTTAGTGAGCAGCATGTATGGGAGCTTTTCGGATTTGATTATTACCGATGAGAGAGTCGAAAACGGCATCAAAATGGGAAAGATTCAAGTTGCCCTTGACTCCTCGAAATATGCAAAGAAGCCTTATGTTGGGAAAGAAAGAGAAGCTAATGTTGTATATGCTCCAACCGTTGCTCAACAGCCAGCCCGTCGCCAACCACCTCGTTGTCGCTACTGCGAAAATCGGCGCCGGCTAAACAGAAGAGTCGCCACCGTGCGTTATTTATCCCAAAGGAGGGAAAGGGAACGCTCGAAGTAAACCTAACGCAAAGACGGGAAAGGAATGGTCATCACAACCAAATCCTGGATTCGGAGTCAGTTACGCAAGGGGAAGGTATTAGCACCCCTCACGTCCGTCGTACTCGACGGGATCCACGCTTGTTTTCTAGTACGAATTATTATTCTATCTATTCTACAGGTCTGGGGTTAAAAGAAATTAAAATGACTCGGCAAAGTATCGCACTTTATGCCTACGTATTCCCGTCTGGAACGAGAAATCAGAGTCGACGTAGTTCGCCTACCTACGGGAAAGGAGGGGAAGGTTGCTCGCTAGGATATCACATCCTATGCCTACGTACTTTCATACAGCATGAAAGATCAGAGCAAACGTAGTTCGGGCTACGGAAGACACAAGCTTGTCTGACAATTTTTTATCTCCTTATGAAAGGGTTTTTCTTGATTAAGAGTCCAAGCGGACAAAAATGACACTCTGATGTTTGTTTTCAGTCTTTTACGCAAGAACTGTTTTTTATGATGTTTGCAATCTCTGACGCACTAGAGACTATGATTTGAGGGTGACTACATCGTATGTCACCCTAAGGGTAACACACTAAGTAATCAGATTACTGAAGAGTGACCCTCCAGCAACCTTTCTCAAATAGGTTAAGGCTCGTAGGGTACGACATCGATTATCCTTATTACTGTGTTTTAAATTGTTCTGAGATAGAAGAGAAATAAGTTCTAAAAAATCCTAGGGTTTGAAAGGGAATCAAACTACCCTAATGTTATCATGCATGGATTACAACCTAATGTCTGTCATAATTCCCTCCTGCACAGAGGAAATCAGAGATCCTAGGGGATAAACGGAAAAGAAACAACAAAAATACAATAAACAGTAAGTATGCATGAGATGCAGCAAAACAAGCAAGGCAAGGGAGTCCCACTCAACCTCGAACCTAAGAAAGCAACAGGCAAAGTGAATCAACTTCACTTCAAGCCTAAAGGGCAAGTAGCACAAGCCAACACACAATACAGAGAAAAACAAAGATACAGAGGAGGCAGCCCAAGCAGCAACAACAAACTCTTACAACAAACAGCAACAACACGCTCTGAACAGCAAAGTTGAACTGACAGCAAAGGTCTTGTCTTTGAGCTAGGTTCCATCCTCAAGCTTCTTTAATCTTCATCTCCAAGCTTTAGCAAGCACACTCCAAGAAAGGATTTGTCATCCAGATCAAGTTGCAATGTTGGCATACTTGCTGAAAACCAAAGGAATTCATCAAGAACCAACATCGAAGTGGAAGTGTATCCTCAAAAGTTCTACTATCTAGGGTATGCCCCACTTCCCTCCTAAGGAGAGATGGAACTTCCCTAAGAGGACTTTGCATCATAGGATAGAATAGAAGCAAACAATGCATTCTATGTTTGCTGGAAGAAATGAAATAATTCTACAAAAGCTCTCCCTAAAAGCCTAATTCTACCAACTCCTAAAACAAACTTAAAAGAGAAAGAAAGCTCCACTCCAAGCCCAACTCTTCAATCCAAAGCATCTATATCATGTCCAGAAGCTCCTCTAAAAAGGAATCCAAAGTCTTCAAGCTCCAAGTCCACCAACCGCTCCAAACAAGGCAAAGCACTCAAGAGAGAACACCGAAAGCAACAATCATTTGCAAAACCCAAAACAAATAGCAAATTAAATTGTAAAATTCTAATAAAATTCCTATGTGAACATGTATGTTTGAACATTCTAAAATTCTAGAATCAGGACCTAAATCAATTTCTAGGTCATCTAAACAATTCCTAAATGAAGTTTGGTCATGGATAACCATTATTTGGGAGGGCTCTAAACTACACACCTAAAACAGAATCTAATCAATTTTAAAAACTCTAAGAAAATTCCAGGGGAAACCTATGTATTTCCTATAAATCATATCGAAAGAATCAACTCAAAAGCATAAAGCATCAAAGAGAACAAAATTAAACAAACAGCAATATCAATTATGCATAACAATGGATATTAGCACAAAAGAAAATTCGTAACTAATTCAAATAAAATCCTAAAAATAAAAACTCAACTCCTACAGTTTCTTAATACAATCAAGATCTACAGAAAAAAATTTCATAATTTTTTGATCATTTTTACTATTTTTAACGCAATTAATCCAAACAGCTATTAAAACAGAAAAAAAAGAACGAAAATGAATTAAACTAAGTTAATGTGCATTGGGCCAGGGTGCGAACAACAGAATTCCAAAGCAATGTCCGTGTGGGCCTCGCGAGTGGGGGTGAGAACAGTACCCGCACGGTACTGTAGCTGTTCCAGCGGTGACATTTTTTCGGAAACTTCCGAGCAACATAACTCCATCGATTCTTAACCGTTTCGCACGAAATTTTAGTCAAACTTGAAGGGAAAAAATCAAGGATTCCAAATATGCTCTTGGATTCCATCAAAACTCCATGATCAAAGAGATATATCATCATCAAGAAAACATACTCATCCAAAAAAGTCTCTAATCCTTAATTTCTTGATCCTAATTTCATCTATACATTTTCCAGATCCTAACCACATGAATAATCTAATCTAATTCGTCCTAAAACCATAGAAAAAGTGAATTTCACATACCAGCTTCGGAGCGTCGAAACAGAATAGTTGAAGCTTGTTTTTTCTTGCCAAAAAGTGCGGAAAACCTTTGTTGAAGTTTGTTGGAGAAGATTAAATTCTTGATAACTCTTGAAAATGCCTTGAATCCAACTTTGATCTCTCACTTTTTCTCTTCCAAACTCCAACGTCAATCTATGGTTTTTGCACAAATGAATCACCAACTCTTACTCTGAACCTCTTCACAAGTATATATAGAATGTATTTGAAGACCCTAGAAAGTTCTAGATTGATCCAATGAGAAAATCAACTTCTCATGTCATGAAAATCTCTTCTTATGCTATGCACATACCATCTCATGTTTTGGCTTGCAATTCACTTGGTTATGAGTTTAAATTCTCTCCTAATGAGATATTGGAGGTGTATGAATGGAAAGGAGCCTTGCATTTGCTTGGAAGTGTGGTTTTGCATATGTGCCTTATGATGCAAGTAGCCCATTTACAAAGCAAGTCCTTGAAATAACCCTCAATTCAAAATTGTGGCAATTCCATTGTCTTTAAAATGCATTTTACAATCAAATTGGTATGTCATATGGCTTGTTTGTGACCTCTAACCCAAAATTTGATTTTCCCACCAAACTTTATTTGACTTATTCCCTTTTTTTAGGCCATTTTAAGTGACTTTTTTGAAATAAGCCGATCAATCCACCATGATGACTTATTTGACCTAAAAATATAATTTTAAGCACATTCCATGTTGAACAATTTTTCATTTGAGAAGTGGAACATGGAGATTTTGACCTATGCTCAAAAGTGACTTGTAATTCAACTTTCCCAAAATACCCCTGGATTGCCAAGACCATAACTTGAATTCTACAAATCCTCTTGAGGACTTCTAGTACTCAAATTAAAGCTAAGATCAAGATATACAACTATTATGTTGGCCAAGAATCCATTTGAAAACTCCTTGATGGGCAAAATTTGCTTGGAAGTCAAGTGACTTTCACAGATAAATTTCAGTATCCTCTAGGGACCCATAACTTGCAAGAACCATAACTTGAGTTCTATAAATCTCCTTGAAGACTTCTAGTACTCAAATTAAAGCTAATGAAAAGCTTTACAAGTTTCATGTTGACCAATAATTCATTTGAAACTTGCATTTTGACTTATCTAGCTTGGAAGTTAGGCCTGAATTAGGGTTTTTTACACTGAAACCCTAATCTAGTAACTCCTCTTCTTCTTGATTCCTTTTGATTTCTCCTTGGCACAACACCACACATGCATCCAAATACCAATTCATGAATTCCACATACTCCAAGTAGGCCTTTATGCCCTCCAATCAACCATTTGACCTAGGGTTGACCCATATGAAACCCTAGTTGACTGCATTCAACTGTAGCTCTGGTACTTGTATTAATGATTTGTCTCATCTTCAAAATGACCCTCTAGGTCTTCCATGATCTTTGTACACCTTCCATGGCTCACACACTCATTGATGATCTTCAACATATCTCAATCTAGGAGAGAAATCCACTGCTTGAACCTCAAACTTTTCAAAGCTTCAACTCATTTCTTGATTACTTGGATGGTCTTGATCTTGAATAAAACCCCTTGATGGGCCTCTTTCTGATGAAAATGGCACTTGATCTCTTGTTAGATGCCTTGTTATGATATGTTATGCAAATGATTAGACTATGTACATGACTTAGTATGCAAATGACAATGCAATTGAAACATAAACCAAGTGAAATAGGTTGAGCAAATTTTAGGGTGCAACAGCTGCCCCTATTCAAGCGACTTGGACCCGACTGGGTGAAGAGCGAACAACCTTCAAACATTCGAGGTACGAGACGGTTGAATACCAAGAACCCGGAAATTTGCCAATCGCGGAAATAAACTGCACCACTGCTTGGGGAACCCCATCCATCCATTGAACCTGGACGACTTCACTGGGGAAGTACTTCTGGCAACAAACATAACTCTGTCAACGATACAGGAAAAGAGCTCCGCCATCACTACGGGAAATACCACCGCCACCACTACGGGTAATAACACCGCCATCGCTACGGGTAATAACTCCGTCACCACTACGGGAAGATAACACCGCCATTGCTACGGGTAATACTCTGCCATCGCTACAGGAAATACTCTGGGAAAATACCACCGTCATCACTACGGGTAAACAACACCGCCATTGCTACGGGTAATACTCTGCCATCACTACAGGGAAATAACACCGCCATTGCTACGGGTAAACAACACCGCCATCGCTACGGGTAAATAACACCGCCATCGCTATGGGTAATACTCTGTCATCGCTACAGGAAAAAAATATAACACCGCCATCGCTACGGGAAATATTCTGGGAAAATAACACCGTCATCACTACAGGTAAACAACGCCGCCATCGCTACGGGTAATAACTCTCTGTCACCACTACAGGAAAATAACACCGCCATCGCTACGGGTAATACTCTGCCATCACTACAGGAAAATAACACCGCCATCACTACGGGTAATAACTCTCTGTCACCACTACAGGAAAATAACACCGTCATCGCTACGGGTAATAACTCTCTGTCACCACTACAGGGAAATAACACCGCCATCACTACGGGTAAATACTCTTGAATACAGCTCCTCTGCCTATCTTTGCAGTAGCCAACTCGATCAGTCAAATGGTTAACACATAATGGTCCAATCTTTCAATCTTTAATGCTGACATGGCAATAAATCTGAAAAGGACTCTACTGGGGATTTTCTGAACTCAAACTGCTAGACACCTACTTCGACATAGGCGGTAGCTTCTACAACTTGATTCGCGAAACCTTTTGATAACGTCATAACAACAATCTTGAAGAAATACTCCGCTGGAGGGGTAAGAGAAACTTAACCAAGCAACTCTGTGGGGAATAATGACAAGGCAAACATTATTGCCACGTGTCTTATGCTGAGACATTTAATATTTGGTAATTGATCTGAGCAAGAGCTCTCTCCACCTGCAAGGGAAACAACACTTGGATACCAAAGGTAACCAACCTGGCCTATGTTTCAAAATGCGCATGTTTGACAATGACGTAATGCTCCGTACAGCACGGATATGCTACGCGTTTTTAGGTAGATGCAAATATGACACTATATGCAAATGCAAATGCAGGCTCAAGCTGCTGGGGAAACTTTGACAAGCTTGCTTCAACACAGCTGTTGAGAGAGAATATCACCATGTTGGGGATGAACGGGTATCATAAAGTCCTCCGGCCAAAATAAATGTCGGGCATACAACCAACTCTGCCGAGGAGATTAAACTTTGATTTCCATTGGGAGGAAAGAACACCTGTTGGGGAGAGTAATTCCGCTGGGGAGGAATCGACTCTCTTGGGGAAAGTAAACTGACTGAGCAAGAAACGACTCAGCTGGGGAACGATGAAGTCCCTGTGGAGGAAACGATGTTGTCTGGACACAGCTTACAAACTCGGAGTTACCGCTCCACTGGGGATAATCATCCTGACGAAGGCATGAAGACCTGTGGGAAGAAAACCATCTTCTATGGGAATAATCCTTCTGAACCAATTATGACTTGGCTAAACTCTGCGGGAATCCTCCAAGCTGGGGATTGATCGCTCACATACTCGACTCTCTAGGGAGTGCAACCTCTGCGAAGGATACTGATTTTAACTGGCTGGGGATATTCTCTGGGGATAAGCTGCGACTAGCTGGGGAAATTGATCCCTCTGGGGATGAAATGCGACCTGCATGGGGATTAGCATCATACAAAATCAAGTCTTTCACCACGAACCTCCGGCTGGGGGCCATAAGTTCTGAGTGTTCATTTTAAAGGTGAGAACCCTACAAAACACAAACGAGACAAGACAAAATCTACACAACCAAATCTATTCAGGTTAGTGTCTGTGACATTACTTCAGTCAATTCGAAGTTTTATCAATTATTGGCAAGGGCTAGCAAAGTTATGCACATGCAAATTCATCAAAACATCAGCGTTTTCCACATACAAAACAGTAAAGCACAAACATCAAGTACTAAATAACATGTGTTATTAATAACAGGCCTCTGAATAGGTAAAGTTTTGTACATCGGATGCAACTCCTGAAAAGAGGAAGTTACGTACACACACATACATATATGCACAAGAAGCATAAAAATACAAATACAACTCGAATTTGTACACATGTCGGCAACATGGTGCAGCCTAACATCGTGAGTTGATCCTCCTATGACTCGCCCGACTCTGGCGCTTTTCCGGTATTCAATTTTCGGAAGATATTGTGTTGGATAAACGAACCCTCAGGTGCTCCCAAACCACTAATCAATGCAGGTATCAAATTCGGACCGCAGTCATTTGCTTTTTAAATCCCTAACTTTTGCGTGAACCGCCCTTTGCGGGTTTTCAATTCACCGGGATACCCTTTTTTGCCGAAGTCGCCCAATGTAGGTTTTCGACTTTGTGGGTGTACATCTTTTCAATTTTATCCCTAACTTTTGCCCGAACCTTTTATTCTGTTTTTGGTTCGCCAGGATGCCCCATTTTTGCCTGGACTCTTTTTTTTCTGTCCAGCGGGTCAATTTTTAAGCAAAGTATTTTTTAACTGCGTCTGAATTCACAGGAGACGTAAAGTCTTCACCAT
The DNA here is from genome assembly GCA_963859935.3 of Lathyrus sativus. Classification (NCBI taxonomy): domain Eukaryota; kingdom Viridiplantae; phylum Streptophyta; class Magnoliopsida; order Fabales; family Fabaceae; genus Lathyrus; species Lathyrus sativus. Next base: position 523,214,036 of record OZ012740.1, on the reverse strand, counting down.
CCATGGTGGACAACAACAATGCTCCTCCTGAGAAGACTTTTCTGACAACGTATGGTCCTTCGTAGTTAGGGGTCCATTTGCCCCTGTGATCTGTTTGTAGTGGGAGGATCCTCTTCAGCACAAGGTCGCCCGTCTGAAAGCTTCGCGGACATATCTTCTTATCGTATGCTTTCTTCATCCAGCTCTGGTACAACCGACCGTATGCGAGAGAAGCTAGCCTCTTCTCATCCATTAAGCTCAGCTGATTCAGTCTAACTTTTACCCATTCTGCCTCGTCAAGTTGGACATCTCGTAAAACCCTCAAGGAAGGAATCTCAACCTCTAACGGTAACACTGCCTCCATTCCGTATACTAATGAGAAAGGGGTTGCCCCGGTTGATGTGCGTACCGTCGTACGATAACCGTGCAAAGCGAAAGGTAGCATCTCGTGCCAGTCTTTATAAGTCACGACCATCTTATGAACAATCTTCTTTATGTTCTTATTGGCCGCTTCAACAGAGCCATTCATCTTGGGTCGGTAAGGAGAAGAGTTGTGATGTTCGATCTTAAAATTCTGGCACAGCTCTTTCATCATCTTGTTATTCAAATTCGAACCGTTGTCGGTGATAATCCGCTCAGGGATTCCATATCTGCAGATAATATCTCGTTTGATAAATCTGGCGACCACTTGCTTGGTGACATTGGCATATGACGCTGCTTCCACCCATTTGGTGAAGTAATCAATTGCCACCAAGATGAACCGGTGCCCGTTTGATGCCGTAGGCTCGATCTTTCCAATCATATCAATTCCCCACATCGAGAATGGCCACGGTGATGACATCACATTCAGAGAACTTGGGGGTACATGGACCTTGTCCGCATGAATTTGGCATTTATGACACCTCTTTGCAAACTTGAAACAGTCTGTTTCCATAGTTAGCCAATAATAACCTGCCCGCAGCAGCTTTCTCGTCATGGCATGCCCGCCGGCATGTGTACCAAATGTACCCTCATGTATCTCTTCCATGAGCAACTTCACCTCTTTCTCGTCTACACAGCGTAGCAACACCAAGTCGTGGTTTCTCTTGTATAGGACACCGTCCGGGTTCAGATAGAAATTGCCAGCCAATCTCCTGAGAGTCTTCTGATCACGACTGGATGCCCCAGCCGGATACTCCTTGTTCTTCAGGAAATTCTGGATGTCATAGTACCAGGGTTTATCATCCGATGCTTCGTCAATAGCAAATATGAAGGCAGGTTTGTCGAGCCGAGAGATAACAATCTGGGGAGCCTCGTTCCATAAGTTAACTTTATACATGGAAGACAATGTGGCAAGCGCGTCAGCCATTTGATTTTCTGCTCGCGACACATGATGCAATTCCACCTTGTCAAAGAAAGGCAACAATCTCCTTGCATAATTCATATATGGTATCAAATTGGGCTGACGTGTCTCCCATTCTCCTTTAATCTGGTTCACTACCAGAGCTGAGTCTCCGTATACATCCAGATGTTTGATTCACAAATCAATAGCTTCTTCAAGACCCATGATGCAAGCCTCACATTCAGCTTCATTATTGGTAACCGGAAAGGTCAATCGAGCAGTAAATGGGATGTGCGACCCCTGAGGAGTAGTAATAATTGTGCCTATTCCGCTACCATAGGAATTCACAGCTCCATCAAATATTAACTGCCATTTGGAACCCAATTCTGGTCCTTCGTCCGACAACGGTTCTTCACAATCCTTCATCTTCAGGTACATGATATCCTCGTCAGGAAAATCAAACCTCATCGATTGGTAGTCCTCAACAGGCTGCTCCGCAAGGTACTCTGACAAGACGCTACCTTTAATGGCCTTTTGTGAGACATATTGAATATCATATTCGGTTAACACCATCTGCCATCGGGCAATTCTTCCGGAGAGTGCCTGCTTCTCAAACACGTATTTGATAGGATCCATCTTCGAAATGAGCAGGGTTGTATGATTTTAGCATGTATTGCCTCACACGTTTGGCGGCCCAGGCTAGCGCACAACACGTTTTTTCGAGCATTGAGTATCTGGACTCACAGTCAGTAAACTTCTTACTCAAATAATAGATCGCATGCTCTTTACGCCCAGTCCCGTCGTGTTGACCGAGAACACAACCCAGACTTTCCTCAAGAACTGTCAAATACATAATCAATGGTCTCCCGGCCACTGGGGGTATCAAAACAGGAGGTTCCTGCAAGTATTCTTTTATCTTGTCGAACGCCTTTTGACAATTTTCATTCCAGGCCACGACCTGGTCCTTCTTTAACAACTTGAATAATGGCTCGCATGTTGCAGTTAGGTGAGATATGAACCGAGCAATATAGTTCGACCTCCCTAAAAAACCGCGTACTTCTTTTTCTGTTTTAGGCATCGACATTTCTTGTATTGCTTTTATCTTTGCAGGATCAACCTCTATTCCTTTTTCACTCATAATAAACCCCAGTAGTTTACCCGATCTCACCCTAAAGGTGCACTTGTTAGGGTTCAGCCTCAGCCTGAACTTCCTAAGCCTCTTGAACAATTTCAGCAGATTAACCAAATGCTCCTCCTCCGTTTGGGATTTGGTAATCATATCATCAACATAAACCTTGATCTTTTTATGCATCATGTCATGAAAGAGAGTCGTCATAGCACGCTGATATGTTGCCCCAACATTCTTCAATCCGAAGGGCATCACTTTGTAGCAAAATGTTCCCTAGGGAGTAATGAAAGTAGTCTTCTCCATGTCTTCTGGCGCCATTTTAATCTGATTATAGCCCGAGAAGCCATCCATGAAGGAGAATACGGAGAACTGAGCAGTGTTATCAACCAGCACATCGATGTGAGGAAGCGAAAAGTCGTCTTTCGGGCTCGCTTTATTCAAGTCACGGTAGTCTACGCACATTCGCACCTTACCGTCTTTCTTTGGTACTGGCACAATATTAGCGACCCATGAGGGATATTTCGTAACAGCTAGGAAACCAGCATCCCACTGTTTTTGAACTTCCTCCTTAATCTTCACAGCCATGTCCGATCTAGTTCTTCGGAGCTTCTGCTTAATAGGCGGGCATTCTTCTTTTAATGGCAGACGATGAACAACCATATCCGTATCCAACCCAGGCATGTCCTCATACAACCAAGCGAATATATCACTGTACTCCTTGAGCATCTCAATCAACCCTTGCTTGACGTCGCTCTGCAGCGCAACCCCTATACGGACGTCCCTTTCAACCCCTTCCGATCCCAAATTGACAATCTCAATGACTTCCTCGTGAGGCAGAATGATTCTTTTTTCTTGTTTCCATAACTAGGTCAGCTCTTCTGGTACTTCTCCTTCTTCGACAATCTCTTCCTCAACCTGAAATACCGGGTGCTCGAAGTCGTAACGAGTCATAGGCGGTTCATAGATGTCATATGAAATAGTAATCCTGCAAAGGAAATGGTTAAATGCTTCAAAACGCATACAAAGCAAATAACCACGTTGCCATTTTATTGCAAAAGATAAAAACAGGAAAAACAGGGATCACAACATTTGTATATGAAAAAACGCCTTTATTCATGACTAATCAATGTAATGTACATAACCAAATGGCCCTAAGCAAAATCACTATGCCCTGGGTAGGACACAGGATTATTCAACAATTAAGAAAACAAATCATTACTGTTTAGTTGTCACAGGAACAATCTCCTGAATAGACCAATTGCAGAGACTTTGTCCTGGCACGCTTGGCTTGATTTATGCGTCCATATCACAGTGGCTATCTCCTTCTTCAGAATCGGAAACAACATTGATAGTCTCGAAGCACACGCCGCTTGGCGTAATGGTTAATCGCCCTCTAAACTTGGACGCTCCGGAAGAGGATGCTGATGACGAAGGATGATATCCAAGCCCGAACCTGTCGTTCTTCACGGGAATCTCCAACACCTGACCCCAGCCCTTGGTTTCGCCTGCCTGCACTAGAGCCCGAGCCTCTTTATAGGATGATACTGCCACATCTGATATCTTGGGTGCTGGAGCCTTGTCTTTAACTCTTAACCCTTCAAATGCCTGACAGGGCGTTTCATGAATCTCTCCGTCGACTTCCACGTATCTGATTGAAGACAGATGGCTAACCAGAATATCTCCTTCTCCACAAACAGTGACGACACTATTCCCCACCATATATTTCAACTTTTGGTGCAACGTGGATGTGATTGCCCCAGCAGCGTGAATCCATGGGCGTCCAAGAAGGCAACTATACGCTGGCTGGATGTCCATTATGTAGAATTCAGTTTCAAATACTTCAGGCCCCACCTGCAATGGTAATGTTATTGATCCGAAAACTGACCTCCTCGTTCCATCGAACGCCCTTACCACTAAGTCACTAGGCGTGCAGAGAATCCCCCTGATATCCAACTTCATCATGGCTTTCTTCGGAAGCACATTCAAGGAAGACCCTGTATCCACCAACACACGGGACATGACTGTGCCCCTGCATTCAACTGACACATGCAGTGCCATATTATGCTCTCTCCCCCTCGGGGTCAAATCAAAATCGGTAAAGCCCAAACTATGGCCTGCATTTACGTGCGCCATCACCCCCTCTAACTGATTCACCGAAACATCTTGGGGTACAAACGACGCATCCAAGATTTTCAACAAGGCATTCCGATGAGCCTCGGAACACAATAGCAGCGACAAGATCGAGATCTTTGAAGGAGTTTGTTGAAGGTGCTCAACAATTTTATAGTCACTTTTACGGATGAGCCTCATAAACTCTTCCACATCCTTAAGCGATGTTTCCTTTTCCTTTATCTGCGAGGGGCCACTCTCGTCTACCTTGGCTTTCCCCTTCGCCAATCTTTCTACCTCTACCTCAGGCGATGTGAAGATTCTCCCACTTCTGGTCATACCTCCTGTTCCAACAACATTGTCTACGACCCCAGCTGGTTGTTTACTTACCTCAATTTTCTCACCATCGCAATATACCTCCAACCCGTAAGTCCATGGCACTTCTTTGGTATTCTCGAAAGGAATCGGTCCCGCTTTAGTAATAGTGATTGTCGGCCGCCTAGCAGGCGCTGTTATTGTTATTGTTTTCCTTGGAATTGTCACAGTGGCAACATCGTTCAGCCCATCACACACCGCCTCTACAGGCTTTTCAACTGCGGTTCTGTCAAACTGCAATGTTCCTTCATTCATCAAAGCCTGAATACCCTGTTTCAACTCATTACAACCTTCTGGCTGCATCCAACAATCCAAGCAAAATTCGTCGCACCCCGGGAATACACCCCCTTTTAACAACCTGCTTTTGATCTCACCCAACGGTGTCTTCAGCTCGTTGACATCTGTCACTAGATTCAAATTTTCCTCGGTCAGGATGGCGTTTGCCCCGTGATTGGGCATAGGATGTTGTACTATATTTGGACCCGCCTGTCCAAAGTTGATAGCTTTGCTGTCCAACAAGTCTTGGACTTTATGTTTAAATGCATGATAGCCTTCAATATCATGTCCGGGTGCCCCAGAGTGAAACTTACAGTGTTTACCAGCATCATAGCCAAATGGAGGATTGCACGTTAACGGTGCCATGGTCCTTTTCTCAACCAACTTTAACCCTAACAATGTTTGAAGTAATTCGGCGTATGTTGAAGGAGGCGTTTCAAATACTCGCCTTGGCTTACCCTCTAAGATTCTGCGTTGGGCGGGGTGTTGCCTTTGTTGTTGTCGCGGCTGTGGCTGCTGTTGTTGTTGCTGTTGTGGAAAAGGGATGGTAACACTAGCGACCTGTTGATGCTGAGCATACTGACTTCGTCCTCTACCCCGGCCTCTGCCGCCAAACACAGCACTAGAATCACCTTGACGCCTACCACCGAATGCTTTTCTTGTACCTCCTGCGGGGGCAGACTCACCTGCTTGGAATCTTCCAACCTTAATACTGTCTTCGACCATCTCACCCATGAGAATCAAATCTGAAAAACTGCTCAACGAAACGTTGAACAACTTTTTGTAATATATCCCCGTAAATGTCCCAATGAACATGCTATTCATTTCTCTTTCCGCCAACGGAGGATGTACTCTTGCTGCCATATCGCGCCATCTCTGCGCATACTCTTTAAAGCTTTCTTCTTTCTTTTGCGAAAAACCTTGCAATTGAACTCGGTTCAGGGCCAGATCACTATTATATTTATAATATAGGACGAAAGCATCCGCCAATTGCTTCCAGGTTTTGATTTGAGCGGGCTCCAACCCCATGTACCACTCGAGTGACGGTCCTGACAGGCTGTCTTGAAAGAAATGCATAAGCATCCTTTCGTCGTCTGAATACGCCGACATCCTTCTGTAATAAGCGCGGACATGCACCTTCGGGCAAGTGTCCCCCTTATATTTATCGGACGTGGTCGCTTTGAATTTCAGTGGTACCTTCAGCCCAGGCACCAGGCCCATAGTAGTCAAGTCTAGTCCGGTAGAGTTCTGATTAGCCATACCCTTCACCTGTTCTTCAAGCATTTTAATCCTCTGAGTATTGTCAATGGGCCCTTCAAATCCCATGCCTCTTCCAGAAAAGGCGTCCTCCTGGCAGTCTTCGCCCCAGTTCACATTTTCATTTCCGTACCCGTTATAACTAGTGTTGCGACCAAACCCTTGCTGAGTAGTCATGGGACCTCGTCCCCCATTACCATAACCTAGATTGACCCCAGCATGCCTGAAACCAGTGTTGACAAGAATCAATCCAGCACTATTTCCACCATAACCCTGGTTAGCGTTACCGAAACTGTCGTAGCCGAAACCTTGGGTGTTGAAGCCGAACTTTCCGCCCTGATTTCCGTACTCAAACCCCTGGTCATTATATCCGAATCCATTGTTACCAAAACCATTACCACCATTGAAGTTACCACCTCCCAGATTGGCGTCTCCGAACCCAACATTATTAACAACCGTCTCGTTTCCATTCCCTGCGTTACCATTGCCAGCGCCAGCGTCATTGTTTATGACCACAACAGGTTGGGTCACTACAGGTGGGACCACAGGCGTAGGGGGACCATCCTCATGAAGAGTTTCAACATGCACAGAGTTGTGGTCATTGTTGCTGTTCCCATTAGCCCGCGTCAGCAGCGGCTGCACCAAAGTCTGGAGATTCTCCTGGCCTTTAGCAATACTCTCCATTGCCTGCATGAACAGGTTCAACTTCTCGCGAATCTCTTGCATCTCTACTTGGACTTGATCCATGATTCTCTTGCAGTTATTTCGGGTTAAATAGCGGTGAACTCTTTGTTCATCAATCCTGGAAACCTGCGGATGCAAGGAATAAGATACAGATTCGAGAATACCGATTATGCAATATGAATGTAGATGCAAATATGTAAATATGCTACAGGTTATATTCCCCCCGATTCTAGTTTCGGAGAAAACGCCATCATGACAATAGAGTCCCTAGCAAGCAAGCAAGGAATCAGAAAACCCTCATATATAACAAATGCCAAGAGGCTGAGTACAAGAGTACAACTGAATACAACTGAAGAGACCTCAGCCAACAAGCCTGGCGATGGTCCAAATACAAGTACAAATAACAAAGGTAAGGAAAAGATAAATCAGGCCAAGTGGCATGCTCTGACGTCCTCCAATATCCTCATCGTTTCCGAGTGCCCTAGTCGGGAGATCAGCTCCTGAATCAGTAGAGCATGCCGCTCGGTAGTGGATCTCAGCTTCTAGGCGTCATCCTGGTAGGTTCCTTTGCCAGAACTCTCGTCAAATATGTACCTCTTGGAACCGTCCTTCTCTTCATACCCTCTCGGCTTCTCGTCAATGTCACTTACTCTGAGCTCCGCAGCGCTCCTAAGTGATGTCGCTTCAGCAATCTTTGCGTCTTGGGCTCTAATCTGTGCCTCTAGCGTGGCAATCTGCAGCTTCAGTTCGTCTTCCCGCTCCTTCCGCTTGGTAAGCGTGGCATTCCACAAAGCTTCCCACTTGCTGATACGGGCATAAGCTTTGCTTAGAAGTTCCTTCTTGGAAGTAAGCACCTTGCTAACACCGTTTAAGGCTATTCCCACTTTTTCTTTCTTGTTGGTCTCTTCCGTCAGCTCCGATCCCAACCTGTTAATCAACTCAATCTGTTCCTTCACTGTAAAGGTGGCTTCCTTCTTCTCACGACGTAATTGGAAGATCTCCTTCTCTAACTCCTTGTTGGCTTTCTTCAGCTCCTCATTTCCAGCCAACAATTTGTTAATCTTTCTCACTCTCTTCTGCAGGAGGTACCTCAATCAATGGAAGATACAGGGGTTCCACAGCAGGATAAGGCATCAAGGAAGTACTAGCTCTCTCGCGGATCCACGCCAAATAAGGATCATAAGCTCTGCTGTTGCTCTTACCGAGCAAAGCCTTCCCCCTCCTATGGATGTTAGCCCATGCATGTCTCAATCTGATCAAAACTGCCGTGTCCGATAAGCCCGTGAGATACAGAGATTCCTGTATATCCTTCTCAATAGGAGCGTCCCTCAAAGCATAATCGAACTGTCGTACCAGCAATGAATGGTTATAGTTGATACAACCTTTCCGTCCAATCAAGGGGACATTCAGGAAGCCACTGCAACTATATATAATGTCAGTACCCAGCATACTTCGATCAAACCAAATGATATTCTCAGCAGACAGCCCCATCAACCGGGAAGCCCAATCCAAAGTATCAACAGCATCCACAAAAGGTCCTGTCTTCGGGAGGTGCCCCTGGAACCACCTGTACAGGAGAGGAAGACAACAGGAAACATTCTTGCCACGACATTTCTCATTCTTGTAGTGAATGGAATGATAAACATCGCCCAAGAGAGTAGGAACTGGATTCTTCGAGGCAAGAATCAGGAAGGCATCTGAGTCGACAAAGTCTGGCACATTAGGAAACAAGACAATCCCGTAGATGCAGACAACTAGAATGGCACTGAAAGCAACCCAACATCCACTCTTCGTGCACTGTGTAGCCTTCTCAACTAGGACAGACAAGTGAAAACCATAAGCTCCATTCAGCTTGACCAAGCCTCCTGGAAACTCAGAAGCGTCCAAACTGACAATCTCAGTGAGCGTAGCTAACTCAGGCTCAGTATCAACATGTACAAAGGGGATTTGGTCCAACACAGGAACTCCCAACATCACAGAATACTCCTCCAAAGTGGGTGCCAGAATATAGTCTGGAGATAAGAAACATCTCAACTGCGACTCATAAAACTGCAACAAAGTATACACCCCAGTCGTCTCAAATGCCGAAGGTCTGTACAACAAGCTAAGCAATCTCCCATAAGATACTCTGAACTCAGCCCTCACACTCTCATCTGCCAGAGCAACTAAACCCAGCAATAAACTGATATCTGGTGAATGCAACCGGTAAGCAACTGTCTTCTTCAGGGACTCCATGTCTGGCTAGAAGATACACTAGAATCAGAGGGGAATGATCACCTACAACATAAATACATGTTAATGAAATACAATCATTAAAATGCACATGCATATGCAAACAAGGGACCAAGTGCAATGCTGATAGACTGGGTTGCTCTGTACTGAAGCCTGAGAACCATCCAATATCTATCTCAAACCAAACTACTCAAATGAACCTTGTAACCACATCTCACTGACAGAGATAAACATGGTGTTCTGAGGTCAAAGGTTTCCTGCAAACAGACCCACCTACCCCTCATAGGTATGTACTTAACTCGCAGACGAGGTACGACATCCTATGCGGGTTCAACGTCACAGACTTTCAAGAGTGATGATACGATACCCAGAAGGTGTGGCATCATCATCCCTTGAAGCGGACTCACTTAGTTGAATCCCAATTGATAGGTTCCCAGAGTCGACAATCCTCGGGTCAGACAACTTGTCGAGCCCTAAGGGCCAGGCAAGAAGCATCAAAGAGAATCTCGTCCGAACGTAAATTTCGTGGCTAGCTGGTGCGAGCTAAGCAAGCAGGCTAACCACTACTCTTTACTTCTAAGTCTATGTGTAACCTCAAGCCCAGGTCCGACTTATCTCTCAACAGATTACCCCCTTCCCACAGCAGCAATAGCAGTATAAGGCTGATAATAAAAGACGGAAAGTAAAGACAGAAAAGTAAATCTATACAACACCCCGACGGGAAAACAAGCGCTAGGATTGACTCGCATAAGGGATATTCCAGTCGCCAGCAGAGTCGCCAGCTGTCGCTACTGCGAAAATCGGCGCCGGCTAAACAGAAGAGTCGCCACCGTGCGTTATTTATCCCAAAGGAGGGAAAGGTAACGCTCGAAGTAAACCTAACGCAAAGACGGGAAAGGAATGGTCATCGCAACCAAATCCTGGATTTGGGAGTCGGTTACGCAAGGGGAAGGTATTAGCACCCCTCACGTCCGTCGTACTCGACGGGATCCACGCTTGTTTTCTAGTACGAGTTGTTATTCTATCTATTCTACAGGTCTGGGGTTAAAAGAAAATAAAATGACTCGACAAAGTATCGCACTTTAAGTCCTTGGCACAACACCACACATGCATCCACATACCAATTCATGAATTCCACATACTCCAAGTAGGCCTTGATGCCCTTCAATCAACCATTTGACCTAGGGTTGACCCATATGAAACCCTAGTTGACTGCATTCAACTGTAGCTCTGGTACTTGTATTAATGATTTGTCTCATCTTCAAAATGACCCTCTAGGTCTTCCATGATCTTTGTACACCTTCCATGGCTCACACACTCATTGATGATCTTCAACATATCTCAATCTAGGAGAGAAATCCACTGCTTGACCCTCAAACTTTTCAAAGCTTCAACTCATTTCTTGATTACTTGGATGGTCTTGATCTTGAATAAAACCCATTGATGGGACTCTTTCTGATGAAAATGGCACTTGATCCCTTGTTAGATGCCTTGTTATGCTATTTTATGCAAATGATTAGACTATGTACATGACTTAGTATGCAAATGACAATGCAATTAAAACATAAACCAAGTGAAATAGGTTGATCAAATTTTAGGGTGCAACACTCGTGCTCCTCGGCAACAAAACAACCGGCGCCAGAATCAGAATAGGCCTCGCAGCAATAATCTGGAAAGAAGGAATGCTCCTCTTCATTCAGTGCCTATGCTACACAGTGATATTCTTCCACAGTTGATTCAGAACTCTTTGGTGGAGCCCAAGGCTCTCAAACCGTTTCCAGAGCCATACCCTCCGGGGTACGATCCCAACGCTCGATGCGAGTACCATGTAGGATCCATGGGGCACGCAACTGACGACTGCAAAGCCTTTCAAGCCAAAGTGCAGCAGTTGATGGACAAAGAGTACATTTCCTTTCCCGAAGGAGATTTGGTTGTACATGTCGACCTCTCATCTGATTAAATTTGAAGACTGCAAGGGTCATGTCCTCCAGCAGCCAGCAAGATCTGAAAGCCCAATTCCTCGAAGCTGACAATCTTTGTTTTATCTTGTCATTTTCTTTGCATATTTGTAAAACTTGTTTGTTTTCGATTGATATTAATGAAATGAATATGCATGTTTTGATTAAATCCATTTGTGTTCACTTATGTTTTTAATTGATGTCTAACGTTTGTTTAAGCAGGGACCCGGGGAGGATGACGAAATTGAAAGACGCGTAAGCTTCGAATTGTATGCTTTTGAAATAAAACCTGCTGATGATGTACATGCATTATTTCAAATCCCTAAATACTGGAGATATAAGGAAGATAATCCCTCGTTAACCCCTTCGAGCCTAGTAGTAGGAGTTTCTTTCTGAAAACGAAAAACCCTCAATCTTAACCTGGGGCAGGGTAAGTATCAGTTAATTCGACTAAAACATCCAGATTGCAGAAGGAGTGTACCCATTCGAGGACCAATCATAATCCCTCTCTAGAGGTCGTACCTAAAAAAAACCACAATGGTTAAGCTTTAGGAGTGAGACAGTCACATTATTCCCCAAAGAGTCAGATAACCAGTGTCACATGACTTGTTCAAAAAAAGAGAATCAAAAGCCCGCTAAGTCGAACTTGAAAACAAGTGGCTTAGGAAAAATTGGGGCATCCCGCTGGACTTCGAAATCAAAAGAAACTCAAAAGAGTCAGTCCAGGAAAAAGTTAGGGAAAAGACGGAAAAAAATGAAAAAAGCAAAAAGGATTACCAAAGAAAAATCCTCGAAAGAACAAGTTGTGTGACTCCAGGCACCAAAAGACCAAAAGTGTGTGATTGTCACTCCGAAAACTTGTGGTTTCCTGAACCATCACTCCTGTCATACAACCTCTGAGAGGTGGGCGCTAGTATCGAATTAGCTGAATATAGGATTGGAGAACATCAAGGAGAATGGGTGGGTTAAAATAAACTTTGAGCCTTTATCCTTTCTTTCTTAAAACCGTGAACCTGACCACGTTACAATCTGAAAAAATCCTAATTGAAGCAGGTTTGTTTCGAAATCATATTTCGGTAAAGATCGCGTTGAAACTGACTCCTAAAAGGATTCCTCTTACAGCGTTGTATTAATGTTGACATTTTGATAAGTAACTCATACACCTTATGTCACAATTTTTTTTCCAATGAACATATTGGAATTTCAAAATTGTCATATGCATTGAATTTAATATATCTTTTATGAAGGACAATTGGTTTTACTTGCGAGTAAATGCTTGATAGTAGGAAAGTTTCCATAGTGGAAAGAGTGATCAGGATAGAATGTAGAACGCCTGGTACATCGGGAAACCGAGGCAGTCTGTATCAAATTATCGCAGCATGGGAGTCAGCCACCCAAAAGTCAGTTAATCTGAGGCAATCAGGTCAAGATTCAATGAATCTCTCTCGCAGCCAAGAAACACTTTCCCCACAAATCAGGGGTAAAGTCATCGCAAAATTGGGGCAGGTCACCTTAAGCGAAAAGGGAATGTTCCCTTCCATATCTTCAGAGCTTATCAGAATTATTCAACCAAGGACGAATCTTTTCTTGGTACAGATTTGGGGCAAGCCATCTCGAGATCGTCTCATGGCAAACTACCTTTTTCTCAAAGTGAACTCTTTCCCAAAGATCAGACTGGGGCAGTTTGTTCAAACAAGCTTGTTCTTGTCAGCAAGAGTTGAGTATTGTGGAATCGTGTCATTACCTCATCAAATAACCTGAAACCTGTTACATGTCCAACTTTGTAACCAAGATCATTTCCGAATCCCAATTCTCGCCTGATAAACCAGTTCTTGTCTGGTTAACCTTCGGTAAATACCAGTTCATGTCCGGTACATGTCATATTTTTGACTAGTTCCCGTCTGGTCACCCTTTTTGTAGCTCACTGTTTAATCAGTCCTCGTCTGGAAAACACAGTCTCAAAGTCCAGTTCATATCCTCCAACCAAAAAGCAACTCTCGATATCTAAAACCATAAATCAGTTCTCGTTTGATACCTGAAAGTAGAATCTCATTTCTTGCCTGACAACCTAACCTCTTGATTCCAGTACCCGCCTGGTAATCCGTTCTCATCCAACCTTTTAGTAGATTTCAGTTCCTGCCTGGTAATCTGTTCTCGTCCAACCTTTTGGTAGATTCCAGTTCCTGCCTGGTAATCCATTCTCGTCCAACCTTTTGGTAGATTTCAGTGCCCGCCTGGTAGTCAGTGCCCTCCTGGCCTTGTTTGTTGAACCCAGTCCCCGCCTGGTAGTCAGTCCTTGCCTGACCCGTTTTGATAAACCTAGTCCCCGCTTGGTGGTCAGTTCTTGCCTGATAGCCTAACCTTGTTAACACCAGCTCTCGTTTGGCGGTCTATCCTCGGATACTAGTTCTTGTCTAGTCAGTCCCCTTTTAAATCCATTCTTATTGGTAACCAGAGATAAATCCAGTAACAATAAACTTGGTCATATCCTCAAACCAAAAGCCCAACCTTGCTTGGCACATTCCAACCCTCATCCAGATAACAGTTTCAGAGTCTAGTCCTTGCCTGGCTTGTCTTCCTTTTGAAGCTCAATTCTCGTATGATAGGTCTTCATAGAATACCAGTTCTTGTCTGGTAAGACACATTTGAGTCCAGCTCTCGCCTGGTAAACGTCAGCTGTTCAAACCAGTACCCGTCCGGTCAATGTTTCTTTAGCCTACGGTTGAAACTCTAGTCCTCGTCGGGTGGTCAGTTGTCTTTAATACCAGTTCCTGCCAGGTAAAGAGCGTTTCAAAGTCCAGTTATCATCTGGAAAACCACAAAAGTAGTTCATGTTCAGCACAAAAACATGAAACTAGTTCTCGCCTGACTTTTTTTAAGACCCAATTCTCGCCTGGTTGTCAGTTTTTGCCTGACCCATCTAATTCAGATCTAGGAAGTTTTCCTCAGCAGAATTTGATTTGATCTCTAGCAAAAGTCTAATCGTACTTGGTACACCCGGTCTACCCAACGGAGTTGGTTTTCGTTCCTCCAACATTTATTTTGCTGGGCCGGTTCCTATGCATTTGCATCTTGCATAGCATCTACCCACATGCGTAGCATTTCCATTTCGTATGGAGCATTACACCATATTCAAACATGTGCCTTTGAAACATAAGCCAGTTTGTTACCTCTTGTTTCCGTCTCCCCAACAAATGTTTGCAGTTTATTTATGTGGTTGGCAAATTTCCGGGTTCTTTGGTATTCAACTGCCTTTTACCTTGATTGTCTGAAAGCTCTTCGCTTTTCATCCCTTCAGGTCAAAGTCGCTTGAATAGGGGCAGCTGTTGTACCCCAAAATTTGCCCAACATTTTCTTTACTTGGTTTATGTTTCATTTTATTGTTCTAGCATATTGCACTGCATAGCATTTTACATTCTTACATGGGATCAAGAGATGTGTGTGCCAAGGGTTCTAAACCTAATCAAGGGTTTGTTTTCAAGTTGTCAAGTGGTTATCATCATCAGAGACAAGTCAAAGCCTTTTGGATAGGCAGAAAAGTGTATGTGTTTAGGAGGCCATTTGAAGGTCATCTGAAGACCACAAGCCCATGGTTATGGAGGGAGATTATCACTTAAGCTTATTGGAGACCTTGAGGGTCATTGTGGAGCTCACCCAAGTGTTCATATCAAGTGCAAGTGGCTGTAGTTGAAAAAGGTGAAATTAGGGTTTCAATTTTAATCAGGATAAATTTTGTTTCTTCAAGAAAACTTGTTTCCATGGATCTACATATGTCCTAAGGTGTTTGTGGATGAGAGACTGACCATAAATTTTAATCGTGAGAGCTTCAATTGATCAGTCAATTGAAAATCAGGAAATTTGGGGGAAAATGTCAACTGTAGTTTGAATTTTGGTTTAAATGGTGTTCCAATGGGGGGATAATGGTCCATGAAGTTCATATGGCTTGGTGAAGTCTACTCAAGAAGTTTCAAGGCCTCAAAAGACCCAGGAGAGCCACAGTCGACTCGGTAGTCATCGATCGATCGTTCGGTTGGCCGAAAAGTCAACTCTGCAATCACAAGGAATTTGACCTCAAAGTGTGAATTGAAAATGTTCCTAATGGCATATTGAACTTACCCATGAAGTTTCATGACCATTGGATCAAGGATGGAGGAGTAATCGCAAAAATCGAGAATTAGGATTTTGAAAGGGGCAAGACAATAACTCCCTAACCACACATCCAATTGAGTTGGTTCAAAGCTCATTGGAAAGCTCTTGACAAGTCCTACAAAAGTACCACAGTGGTCCATGAGCAGAAAATGCATAGATTTGGAGTTATGGCCAAATTCATTACAAAAGGGAAAAATAACTTAGAAAAATTATAAGTTATTGAACTTTTAGGCATGTTTTTCAGCAACTTTGAGTGGATTTTTAACCTAGTTCCATTTGGAATATGAGGATCATGAAAACATGAAAGTTGTAGAGCTACATGAGGGCTTTCCAAAATGTACTGGAACTCCTCCATAGCCCTTATGAGTTGAGAGTTATGAATCCAACAAGTTGAGGTTTTAACACTTGAGTTCAACATTTTCACTTCTTCACAAACTCACCTTTTGATCACTTGAGCTATTCTCAGCCATTGGATCTTGTTTCTATCTGTTATTTAGAGAGTATGATGTGAAGAAATGCAGAAAATCAAGAGGATTGATGAGTCTTGCAAGTGGGAAGCAAGTGGCATTATTTTAATGGAAGAAATGAGGAAAGAGAAACTTTTTGGAAGAAAAGTCTTGCAGCTTCAGTTCTCCTACTTCTAGCCATACCTCAGTCACTTGTTTGTCATTCATGCCACTTGATTTATACATAAAATATAGCCAAAAGCTTGGATTTGGAGCTGTCCACAATCTTGAACAAAATTGCACTTTACAAAATCCCTCCAAAATGCAAAAGACAAATCTGTCCCAAGCCTCTCCTTGCCTATAAATAGAGGTCTTCTCTATGTTGAGAGATACACCAGAGCACTCTACAACCCCCAGAGAAACTCATTGCTCTCATACTACCTTGCATTTTCTTACAAGTGAAGAAAACCATCCCAAAAACACTCAAAAATCTGTCTTGAGCAAAACAGCCTCCAAAACCATTTTCACTCAACCAAAATCACCACAAACCATCCATGCAATCCACAAATGATGTGTGGGAGGTGTTCAAACTCTTAAACCAGCCATAACCCTCATTTTCCCAAAAGTCAACTTTCAACCAAGGAAAGTTTGACTTCATACTCAAAATCTGCCAAAACACTAACCAGGCCTGTTTTAATCATTGTAAGCCTCCAAACACCCTTGGTTTATGATGTACCAACTGTCCAAAACTTAAAAACCCATCATCATCACTTGTTTCAAGTTCTGTCCTAAGGGTTCACATGTTTACTTAAAGTGCAAGAAAGGCTATCATCTTCATCAAGGCTAGATTTTATTTGAAGGCTTCAAGGTTTTCCATACTGCACAAACTTGCTTGGAGGTCTACAAGAGGTTGGTAGTTACTATACCCCATTAAACTGTCATGATATTGTTTGATGTGCATTAGTTTGGTTTGAGATTAAAAGCAATGTGTTTTGAATGCAAGACACTTCATGTTTGAATCTGTCCTATTCTGCTTGTTTGCTCATCAATGTGTATCACTTTACCATGTTGTATTGTTATTTGCTAAATCTTGAGTTTCTCTCAAATTCTACCAAGTATCATGTATGAACAAGTGAAAATTGGTTTACAAATGTTTTGAAGTTTGATGTTGTCCAGTTTGTGAATATTGTTGATTTGTTTATGTTACAACAACATTTTTGAATCATGAACATGTTTGTTGGCATATTGACTTGGAAATACCTATATGTTGGATCCATGTGGTGCTGATCTCATTTGAAGCTAGTTTGGTTTGGTTCTGCACTTTTCTGTTCTTGCATTTTTTTAAAATCATGTGCCTTTTCAACTCATAGGTCATTTTCATTTCTAACTCATTTTTGAATCATTTTTGTGCTCAAACCTGGTTTATAACACATTTTGAGTATGCTTGTAAGTTGTTTTGTGCTATTGGATTTGGGATGACTCATGTGAAGTTGATGACTGTTAGATGCCCAATTGTGCTTATTAGAGCCATCAAATATGGACATCTTTCACTCCTTTTTATGCCAAAAACGTATTTATTAAGCTTTGCTTTTGTTAATGTGCATCACTGTGTCAATTTCTTTTGGTCCTTTTGATTTGTGTGTTATTGTGCAGGATTTAAGTGTGAAAGAGCATTATTGAAGGCACAAGAAAGTTGGCAAAGGAATCAAGCAAAGAGCATAACAAAAGTTGGTTCGCTCAGCGAGAACTTGGCGAGTGAGTAGCGAGTGTTCGCTACAGCCTCGCCTAGCGAGCACGTAGCGAACAACTCCAGACTTGGGCATAATGGTTTTCAACATCAATCTTGGTTAGCGAGCAAGTGGCGAAGAGGCTCGCTAGGTGAGCTCCCAGCGAGCACCTAGCGAAGCAAAACAGAATGTCCCAGGCACCCTTCGTTGGCTCATTCGCTGCAGCGAGCACCTAGCGAAGCATAACAGAATGTATCTTGTAGACCTCGCTGGCAGGTTCGCTAGGCGAGGCTGTAGCGAGCGTTCGCCAGCAGCTCGCCTAGCGAGTAAGTAGCGAGCGTGCCCAGATTTGTCACTTACTATAAGTAGCTTGGGCCACTTTTTGGAGAATATCTTCTTTTTCACTTTTACATTTGTTTTGCTGCAAGAAAGGGTTTTGTGACCTAAAAACCTATTTTGGCTTATTTTCCTTCATCTCTTAACATAATCAAACAACAACAAGGTGGATCATCATCAAAGTTGGATCATTGGACTTGGATGTTCATCAACCGACTTTAAAACTTCTTTTGCAAGCTACCATGAGAATGTGTAGCTAAGTTCATCTTGTTTTCAAAGATAGATGTAGGTAATCATTGAACTTTGTATTTGTATGGATGATCTTCATTTGTAAACTCTTGAATGATTAATGTATGGTGAAAACTTTGTTTTATTCATAATCTTTTGTGTTGGTTAATGATTGAGAAATATTTATCAACTCTTGACCTAGGTTTTCACCCATCTCTTTTCTTGAGCTAGAAATAGTCTTGGATGATTTTGTTCACTTAAAATGTTGAACTTTAAAGTTGTCATTTTGATAGATTGTGTGAGAGATCAACAATGGATTAAAATGATAAACTTCACAATATGAGTTAGAGATAATCATATTGAGAGGATATTGTGAATACATTGATCATTTGAAAGAGTTTATTAAATGTTGATCGGAAGTATGCATGCAAAGTGATTACCAAAACCTAACTTTGACAATCTTTATTCAAACCGTTAAAACCTAACTTTTATCGCATTTATTCCTTTCATGCAAAATACTTGTTACCTTAAACACAAACCCTTGGATACCACTAAACTATAAATTTAACAATTGTTGAACGGCAGCAATATCTGATATTCCCTGTGGAGACGATAATATAAACCCGACACTTAACCACTGTTCTAACAAAATGGCGCCGTTGCCGGGGAATATAAATTGATATTGCTAGCATCGCGATAGTTGCCGAATTTTTAGTTTTGAAGTTTTTACTTGTGCTTGTAATTTGTTTGGTTAGTGTGCAGCCCTTGTTTATGCGAGGACAGATTCCTGAGGACCAAATTCTTTTTGATCCTGAGATCGAAAGAACCGCAAGGAGACTGAACAGTAGAGCAAGACGCAGGAGGCAACAAGCTAGGCAAAGACAAAATCAAGGAGAAAGTTCTTCGACTTCCACATCACTACCTCATTTCACACCAATCATGGCAGAACCACCACCCCCTCCACCAGTTTCTACTCCATGCACAAACAGTCCTAGACATACAGCTCAGTTTGCACGTAATCTCCAAAATGGAAGACAAGCGGAAATGAAAACGGGAATCCTAGCTCTTGTCTATCAAAATCCTTTCACAGGATTAGACCATGAGGATCTGTTTACTCATCTTACAAAATTTTATGAGATTGCGGGTGCAACTGGAGCTACCGAAGCTGACGAAGAGTCATTGTTTAGGAGATTATTCCCTCATTCCTTAATTGAGAAATCGAAGGAGTGGTATCTTGACCAATCGACAACAATAATGACCGATTGGAATCTCTTAGAAGAAAAGTTTCTTGAACGGTTTTTTCCACATAACCGGTTCATGGAGGCTAAAACTGCAATTGCAGTATTTTCGCAAGGAGCTAGTGAATCGCTGAATGAAGCGTGGGAGCGTTACAAATCTATGTTGAGAAAATGCAAGGGACATGGTTTCGATGAGCTAACTCAAATTCATATTTTCCGAAATGGACTCCTTTCGGTTCATAAGACCCTATTGG
This sequence comes from Lathyrus sativus, assembly GCA_963859935.3. Classification (NCBI taxonomy): domain Eukaryota; kingdom Viridiplantae; phylum Streptophyta; class Magnoliopsida; order Fabales; family Fabaceae; genus Lathyrus; species Lathyrus sativus. The sequence goes on along the minus strand of OZ012740.1, from coordinate 523,194,338 downwards.
ATGCAACAACGGGAGGTTCTTTAATGTCAAAAAGCGCCGAAGATGCAACTGCGATCATTGATAAAATGGCACTCAATGATCACCAAGGGAACCACAACCGAGGGGTAGCTCAAAGAAATCCGGGTGTGCTTGAGTTAGGAACAAATGATGCTATACTTGCGCAAAACAAGCTCATCTCACAACAGGTGGAACTTTTAACTCAACAAATCAAGGAGCTAAAAGAACCGTCAAAAGCTAAACAAATAGCTTGTTGCGAGCTTTGTAAAGGCGAACATGACACGGGATTTTGTCCGCCTCCCGGATTCGAAGAAGTGAACTACATGGCTAACCAGAGAGATTACCAACAAAGGCAACCACAACAACAACCATACCATCATCCTCAACAACAGCAACAACAACACTATCAAGGATACCAACCTAGAGGTAACTACCACAATAACCAAGGTTATGGGGGAGGAAACTCTAACCGTCAAAATCCGTATGTACCTCAACAACCGCCGGTTGCGACTTCTAAGCTAGAAGATACATTGACGCAATTCATGCAAATGTCTATGGCAAACCAAAAAAGTAATGATGCGGCTATAAAAAATCTAGAGACTCAAGTTGGTCAACTCGCAAAGCAATTAGCGGAACAACAAGCCGGACCATCTTTCTCGGCAAATACGCAAACAAATCCGAAGGAGCATTGTAAGGCTATAAGGACGAGAAGTGGGAGGGAGTTGATTGACGAGAGTGAAAAAAAAGAGGTAGATAAAAAAATTGACGATAAACTTGATGGTGAAGTAGGTGAATGGAGTGAGGAGGAAGTAGAAAATAAAGAAAAACATGGTGAAGTTGAAAAAGACATAGTGGTTGGAGTTGAAAATAAAAAAAATGGTGAAGTTGAAAATAATGAAAATGATAAAGAAAAAGAGGATGAAGTACCAAAGAAAAGAGAAAGGAACCCAAGAGCATCTAGAAGCAAGGAGATGGTGAGCACCACTCCGGTTCAAAATTTGCCTTACCCGCACGCTCCATCTAGGAGAGAAAATGAACGGCATTACGCACGGTTCATGGACATTTTTAAACAATTACAAATCAATATTCTGTTCGCCGAAGCTTTGGAACAAATGCCGAAGTATGCCAAATTCATGAAAGACATACTTACAAAGAAGCGGAGGTACACGGAACCGGAAACAATAGTACTCGACGCAAGTTGTAGCGCTATCATCCAACGTACTCTACCAAGAAAATAAGTTGATCCGGGGAGAGTGACATTGCCGGTTACCATTGGTGATGTTTATGTTGGAAAAGGATTGATTGATTTGGGGTCAAGCATAAATCTTATCCCGTTGTCTATCGTGAAAAAGCTTGGCAACATTGAGATCAAGTCCATCCGAATGACGTTACAATTAGCCGATAAGTCTACTACTCATCCTCATGGAGTAGCTCAAGACGTGTTGGTTAAAGTGGACAAGTTTTTCTTTCCGGTGGATTTTATTGTGATTGATATGGAGGAAGATGATGACGCGCCTTTGATTCTTGGAAGGCCTTTCATGAAAACCGCTCGAATGATGATTGATGTGGATGACGGTTTGATGAAGGTAAGAGTTCAAAACGAAGAGGTCACTTTTGACCTTTTTGAAGCAATGAAGCATTCAAAGGACAAGCATGATAGTTTTCGAGTTGACGTAATTGAGGAAGCTTCCTTTGAAGTTTCAAAGCATGTTAACGACATAACCCCCATGGAGCTAGCCCTTAATAACTCCTTTGAAGTTTTCACTCTTGAAGAAGAGGAAGCTCTAGAAGAATGCTTGAGAGAGCTTGATAGTCTTAAGGATTTGGAACCGTGGGAAGTAGAGGAAGAGGTCTTAAAAAAAGAGGTCAATGAAGAAAAGCCAAGCATTGAATTAAAAGATTTACCCAACAATTTGAAATATGCATTTTTGGATGAAGCCGAGGAGAAGCCGGTTATCATTAGCAACCTCTTGTCAAAAAATGAAGAATCTCTTTTAATTGATGTGTTGAAGAAAAATCAAGAAGCAATGGGATGGACTCTTTCCGACCTGAAAGGAATTAGTCATTCTTATTGTATGCACAAGATCTTAATGGAGGAGGATTTCAAGCCGGTAGCTCAACCGCAACGCTGTTTGAATCCAACAATGAAAGAGGTTGTGAGAAAAGAAGTTGTAAAACTTTTGGATGCGAGAATGATCTACCCTATCTCGGATAGCCCTTGGGTAAGTCCGGTGCATGTGGTTCCTAAGAAGGGGGGCATTACCGTTATTCGCAATGAGAACAATGAGTTGATTCCTACTAAGGTAGCAACGGGGTGGAGGATGTGCATAGACTATAGGCGGTTAAATACCGCAACTCGGAAGGACCATTTCCCACTTCCGTTCATGGATCAAATGCTTGAAAGACTCTCGGGACAAGAATTTTATTGTTTTCTTGACGGGTATTCCGGGTACAACCAAATTGCGGTTGACCCGGCCGATCACGAAAAGACGGCTTTTACATGTCCATTTGGAGTTTTCGCTTACCGTAAAATGCCCTTTGGGTTATGTAATGCGCCGGCAACTTTCCAAAGGTGTATGCAAGCCATTTTTGCCGACCTTATAGAGAAAACAATGGAGGTTTTTATGGATGACTTTTCGGTGTTTGGGGGATCTTTTGGTTTATGTTTGGAAAATTTGACAACGGTACTTGAAAGGTGTGTGAAAACAAACTTGGTGTTGAATTGGGAGAAATGCCATTTTATGGTGACGGAGGGGATTGTTCTCGGCCACAAGGTCTCGTCAAAAGGACTCGAAGTGGATCGTGCTAAAGTTGAGGTGATAGAGAAGTTGCCTCCTCCGGCGAACTTAAAGGGAATCAGAAGTTTTCTTGGGCATGCCGGTTTCTACCGACGATTCATCAAAGACTTCTCAAAGGTGGCTAGACCTTTGAGTCATTTGCTTGCCAAAGATCAGGTATTTCTCCTAACTGATGATTGTTTAAAAGCTTTTGAGACATTGAAAGAGAAGTTGGTCACCGCTCCTGTCATAGTCGCCCCAAATTGGAATTTGAATTTTGAGCTAATGTGTGATGCGAGTGACTATGCAATTGGAGCGGTGCTTGGCCAACGAAAAGAAATTTTTTTTTATACCATACACTATACGAGCAAAGTCCTTAATGAGGCACAAGTTAATTATGCCACTACTGAAAAAGAATTGCTCGCAATAGTGTATGCACTTGAGAAATTTCGTTCATATCTCATTGGCTCAAAAGTTATTGTCTACACCGACCATGCGGCGATTAAATATTTGCTAACCAAGCCGGATTCTAAGCAAAGGCTTATCCGGTGGATCCTTTTGTTGCAAGAATTCGATGTTGAGATTAAAGACAAAAAAGGATCCGAAAATGTGGTAGCAGATCATTTATCTCGCCTTGTCAATGATGAGGTGACCGCCTTAGAAAAAGACATCCGAGAAGAGTTTCCTGATGAAAAGCTTTTTAAAGTGCAAGTGAGGCTGTGGTTTGTGGATTTTGCAAACCACAAGGCGAACGGTTTTGTGCCGCACGACCTAACTCTTAACCAAAAGAGGAAATTCATTTCGGATGCCAAATACTATGTGTAGGATGATCCCTATTTATTTAAGCTGGGCGGTGATAATTTATTGAGAAGATGTGTTACGGGCGATGAGGCCCAAAGTATTTTATGGCACTGTCATAACTCGCCTTATGGTGGTCATTTCAATGGGGCTAGAACGGCGAATAAAGTCCTTCAATCGGGATTTTATTGGCCTTCTATTTTTAAAGACGCAAATGCCCATGCGCAAAATTGTGACAGTTGTCAAAGGAGTGGTGGAATAGGAAAGAGAGACGAAATGCCTCTTCAAAATATTCAAGAGGTTGAATTATTTGATTGTTGGGGCATTGACTTTGTCAGACCATTTCCACCGTCTTTTGGAAATGAGTATTTGTTGGTAGCGGTTGACTATGTGTCAAAGTGGGTTGAGGCGATTGCCTCACCAAGAGCGGATGCTAAAACGGTAATAAGCTTTTTAAAAAGAAATATTTTTTCCCGTTTTGGAACCCCTCGAGTGTTGATTAGTGACGGAGGTTCACACTTTTGCAATGCGCCACTTGAAAAAGTTTTGCAACATTATGGTGTAACGCATAAAGTGACCACTCCGTATCACCCACAGGCGAATGGTCAAGCCGAGGTCTCGAATAGAGAGATCAAAAGGATTTTGGAAAAAACTGTGTCTAACTCGAGGAAGGATTGGTCTCAAAAGTTAGACGAAGCTTTATGGGCATATCGCACGGCCTATAAAGCTCCGATTGGGCTAACTCCATTCCAATTGGTTTTTGGTAAAACTTGCCATTTACCGGTTGAGATGGAGCACAAGGCCTTGTGGGCGTTAAAATTTTTAAACTTTGATCAAGAGTTAGCCGGTGACAAGAGAAAAGTGCAACTTCTTGAGTTGGAAGAAATGCGCAATGCCGCATACCACTCAAGCTGGTTGTACAAGGAAAAAGTGAAGGAGTACCACGACAGAAAACTCTGCAAGAAAGAATTTGCGCCGGGGCAGCTTGTGCTTTTGTTTAACTCCAGGTTGAGGTTATTCCCTGGAAAATTAAAATCCAAGTGGTCTGGTCCGTTCCGCATCAAAGAAGTGAAATCTTTCGGAGCTGTGGTAATTGAGGACATGGATGGGAAAGACAACTGGACTGTGAATGGTCAACGCCTAAAAATTTACCTCAACGGGCATGTGCACCGTGGAAGCTGTGCAATTCTCCTTGATGTTCCAGCTTGAACATCATGGACCGTCGAGCTTATCCGACGTTAAACAAGCGCTAGTTGAGAGGCACCTCAACATTGTAAGTTTTTTTTATATGTTATGTGGGGACTGATTTTGATTTATGCTTGAATTGGGATCTGCCTGCTGTGTATTATTTTTCAAAATTCTGTCATGCTCGCTAGCTTCTCGCTAGGCGAGTACGCAACGAGCGTTCCCTAGCAGTTCGCTAGGCGAGCACTCAGCGAGCGTTCCCTAGCTTCTCGCTAGGCGAACCTCGCGAACCTGACAATTCTGTTTAAGTGGTGGGCCACTTATTGGGCCCAAAAGTTTGATTAGTTGCTTCTATTTTGTTCCCCCATCCCTTTCTCACTCTCACACTCACTTTCACTCTCACATATCCTAATCTTGAAACCCTAATTGTGCTTCAGATCATCTGCACTACTGCACCAGGTTTGCCAAGTTCCTCATCTCTTTACTTTCTCTGTTTTTATTTTTTTTGAATTGAGGGATTAGGGTTATTTTGTGCATGTTAGGGTTTGAGATATATTGAGTTTCATGTGTTTTTAGAACAAACCTTAGCATTGTACACGTTTGGTTTCTGGGTTTAAATTTGTGTAATGTCGTTTGTGGTTTCTGATGCCAGCAGTGGCTTTCCTGAAAATTTCGCAGCGATTCGCTAGCAGTTCGCTAGGCGAGCTCGTAGCGAGCATTCGCTAGCAGTTCGCTAGGCGAGCTCGTAGCGAGCATTCGCTGGCATCTCGCTAAGCGAAGCTGTAGCGAACGTAGCAGACTCTGTTTTGTCTATTCTATGCTGCTTACTAACGTTTTGCTATGCTGTTGTTTCTCTGATGTTATGAATGCAGATGGCCTCAGCTAATTTTGGGAAAAAGCGAAAGGTGGGATCCACCTCTAGGACGGTGCCTATCCAGTTCGACACGGACAAATTTGTGGGGGCAAAGCAAGCTGCCCGGTACCAGGCGCTGCAAAAGCGAAAGATTTTACCGGAGAGAAGGTTCATGATTGACTCTGAGGGAGAGTACCGCAACTTTGCAGGGTTGATTGATACAAAAAAATGGGGCATGTTGACGTCCCCTGTGGAGAGCTACAGTTTGGAGGTGGTGCGCGAGTTTTATGCGAACGCGCTGCCTGACGATGATGAACCGTTCACCTGGTCTACGAGGGTGTTCGGCCGTCAGATAGCTTTTGAAAGGAACGCCATCAACCATATTCTTGGAGAACCCCTCCACTTGGGTCCTAATGAACTGGATGCGTATTCAAGGACTCTGAGGTTGCATCCGAAGATTGATGAGATGTCAGCTGCTCTCTTACTGCAAGGCAGATCTGTTGAGAGGAATCACTCAGGTGAAGCTATTAGGTTTAAAAGGGAAGACATGACACCTATGGCTCAGTTGATTTTAATGTTTGTTCTGTCCAACATTAAGCCGAAGTCGCACACGTCCACCATGCCGATCCCAGTGGCACGGCTTGTTCACGCTATTTTAACTAATGTGCAAATTGATGTGGCTGGTCTCATAGCACGTGAATTGAAGTCTGTCATTGAAAGCGGGCTTCAGTCGGGGGCGCGGGCTAATTGCCCCCTGGCTTTTCCCTGCCTTATTATGGCATTATGTGCACAAACCAGGCTGAAGCTTCCCTCCAGAAGTTTGGTCAAGATACCAGCAGCAATTGATGATAGCTACGTGAATAAGTACTGTAGGCCAAAAGTTGATAGGAGTGGTTCATCTGCTGGTGGTGCCAGGACTACTGATGGTTCTGGTGGTTCATCTCGAGGGTTTGATCCCTTCCAGCGAGCAGTGTGTAACTACAATTGGGACTGGATGGACGCGACTCAGCGCGCAATGGTGGACTTACATGATTCGATGCAAGTCTTGCAGTTGCAAAACCGTGATCCTACTTCAGAGCAGTCAATTATGACGCGTGAGCAGTTCATGCAGCACGCGAGCTGGCCTGTGGTCAGGCCTGTTTTCTCTGAGGGGGCAGGTGCGGATGCAGATGATGATGATGAAGAGGTTGAGGGTGAAGAAGATTTTGATGAGGAGGGCACTTCGGAGTATGAGTCTGAGGACGGAGAGGAGTGATGTGATCTGTGATTTGTTCTGTTTCTGTTTTAGTATGTTTTGATGTTGATTTGTACTATTGGGGTGTTTTGTCCCCCACGCACATTGTTATTTCTTTAAGTTCTTTAATTTCAGTACTGTTGATTTTCAATTATTTTGGTTCAATAATTTTTTGTGATTGATTTTTGTCCAAACCTTCTAGATTGGTTGCTCTCTTGAAAGAAGTATCCAATGAAGGTGCATCCGAGCTTGGATGGCGATGATAAAATTTAATAAGTGATGAAAGCTAAGGTACACTGTTACCTTCGGTTAGAACTGTATAATGCTTGTGGAACTTTCACTTCCTTTTGTGATAAAATATTTTCCGATTGCAACTTAATTGATTGAATGATTCACTTAGGACTTTTAAACCATCAATTGTGAGGAAACCTCCATTATGTACTTAAATGCTGGATTCTGATAAATTGTGTTGATTCATTTTATTCATGCGTTGTCTTTTATTATTATGAATTGTGGAAGTAGTTGATATGATCAAGGCACTTGTTTCTCTCGAGCATAACCATTTCCAAAGATAAAGATACCCGTGAGCAGAGAGAGTATTTGTAACCCAATTTTGAGCCTAAAGAAGTTGAATCCTTGCTTGGAATAAAGCGAGTGTCAAAAATCTTTTTCTTGAAACCTTGGAAATTTGGATTAATTGCTCTTCTGATGCAAAAAGAAAAGAAAAGGGCATTCATTTAGGGGAAAAGAAAAGACAAGTTGGGGAGAACAAATTTGTAAAGAGTAATTGGTCACAACTCTTGTTAAACTAGCAAGCATATATCTAAAAAAAAAAGAAGAGAAGTAGAGAAACACTCATTTTTTTGTGATTATGGTGTAGAAAATAAGAAAACAAATGCTTGCTTGGTAGAAAAAGTGTGAAAAACAAAAGGGAGTTGTGAAGGGTTCAAATAAGGAATTGGTGGAACAAAGTTGAAGAGGTGTAAATAAATGTATAGTGAATGTCTCTTTTGCATCGGAAATTTCGTTCAAAGGCCTTAGATATGTCCCTTGTTTGTTAACCCGACCAAGTTATAACCGGAAAAGACCTTAGTGATCTTCGTGCTTCCATAGTTTCATGTAGAATTGTTAGACATTGTATGAATAAAGTTGATTTTGACATTGTTTATTGGAGAGTGAAAATTCCCCTGCGCTTTCATGTGCGACATTTTCTTCAATCCTTTTTCGAAGAGGAGAGTTAGGGTGATTCGTTCATGATATCATTGTTGTGATTTGATGAATGTTTAGTATTGCTTAAAAGTTTTAGTTCTGGAAGCATTGTTTTGTTTCTAACCATTGGAAACTTGTGTCTGGTCAAGTCGCTTGCAATTTGAGCCATATGATCCGGTCTCGGAAAAACCTGACTCTTTAAGCAAATCTTCTTGGTTACTCGAGAGGCATACTTTGCTTGAGGGCAAGCATGATTCTAGTTGGGGAGAGTTGTTAGATGCCCAATTGTGCTTATTGGAGCCATCAAATATGGACATCTTTCACTCCTTTTTATGCCAAAAACGTATTTATTAAGCTTTGCTTTTGTTAATGTGCATCACTGTGTCAATTTCTTTTGATCCTTTTGATTTGTGCGTTATTGTGCAGGATTTAAGTGTGAAAGAGCATTATTGAAGGCACAAGAAAGTTGGAAAAGGAATCAAGCAAAGAGCATAACAAAAGTTGGTTCGCTCAGCGAGAACTTGGCGAGTGAGTAGCGAGTGTTCGCTACAGCCTCGCCTAGCGAGCACGTAGCGAACAGCTCCAGACTTGGGCAGAATGGTTTTCAACATCAATCTTGGTTAGCGAGCAAGTGGCGAAGAGGCTCGCTAGGCGAGCTCCCAGCGAGCACCTAGCGAAGCAAAACAGAATGTCCCAGGCACCCTTCGCTGGCTCATTCGCTGCAGCAAGCACCTAGCGAAGCATAACATAATGTATCTTGCAGACCTCGCTGGCAGGTTCGCTAGGCGAGGCTGTAGTGAGCGTTCGCCAGCAGCTCGCCTAGCGAGTAAGTAGCGAGCGTGCCCAGATTTGTCACTTACTATAAGTAGCTTGGGCCACTTTTTGGAGAATATCTTCTTTTTCACTTTTACATTTGTTTTGCTGCAAGAAAGGGTTTTGTGACCTAAAAACCTATTTTGGCTTATTTTCCTTCATCTCTTAACATAATCAAACAACAACAAGGTGGATCATCATCAAAGTTGGATCATTGGACTTGGATGTTCATCAACCGACTTTAAAACTTCTTTTGCAAGCTACCATGAGAATGTGTAGCTAAGTTCATCTTGTTGTCAAAGATAGATGTAGGTAATCATTGAACTTTGTATTTGTATGGATGATCTTCATTTGTAAACTCTTGAATGATTAATGTATGGTGAAAACTTTGTTTTATTCATAATCTTTTGTGTTGGTTAATGATTGAGAAATATTTATCAACTCTTGACCTAGGTTTTCACCCATCTCTTTTCTTGAGCTAGAAATAGTCTTGGATGATTTTGTTCACTTAAAATGTTGAACTTTAAAGTTGTCATTTTGATAGATTGTGTGAGAGATCAACAATGGATTAAAATGATAAACTTCACAATATGAGTTAGAGATAATCATATTGAGAGGATATTGTGAATACATTGATCATTTGAAAGAGTTTATTAAATGTTGATCGGAAGTATGCATGCAAAGTGATTACCAAAACCTAACTTTGACAATCTTTATTCAAACCGTTAAAACCTAACTTTTATCGCATTTATTCCTTTCATGCAAAATACTTGTTACCTTAAACACAAACCCTTGGATACCACTAAACTATAAATTTAACAATTGTTGAACGACAGCAATATCTGATATTCCCTGTGGAGACGATAATATAAACCTGACACTTAACCACTGTTCTAACAATGACCAATACCATTTTCTTGTTGTTTTAATGCTTGTGGCTGTCATGAGAACTTGATCTCTACCCTTGTCATGTTAAGCATACCTTTATGGTTGGTTTGAACTGCTGATGGTGAATGGCCTATGTTTGCTAACATGAAAGTGTGAAATTCTTTGAACCTAACTGTTTTTGACATTATAGTAGGTTTGTATTGAAACCATGATCCATCCATACCTTGCTTGCATTTGTCAAACTGTGATAAGCCTGTATTGTTTTGTTTTGATATATTACAAGCCTTTGGTGTGAATCTGTTTTGAATTGCTGTTCAGCCTCATTGGCCAATTTTGTGAATACTTGCATCCATATGCCATTGAGACACAAACTGTCATGATGCCCTTGTTAACTTGCAACTGTCATATGCATTAGGGGTATTAGGACTGATTGATGATTTGTACTAGCCTTGCCATTTTGTAAAATCTACACCTGCTGCTACAACTGCCTGATTTCATGAACATTACCATGCTGCTATGCTTTGTTTTCAACCTTTGCCAATCTTGCTTGTCTTGATCTGTTGTGAATCAGAACATGTTGTTTAGCATGCTAGAAATAAGTTTTTCTGTTGAAACTGGTTTGTATTCATTACTATAGTGTGGTAACTTCCAAGGCATGAATTATTTGAGGTGTTTGATGCTACTTCTGTTTCTTTGATTGTTGTACCAGTCATCATGTTTAGTTTAAGGCCAAATTGTCTTGAAGTGTATGCATGCTGTTTTGATAACCAACTTGCTGTCATAATGTTTGATCCATGCTCAATCTTTTAATCATGTCTTGTATAGTTTGTGTTGAGATCAATTTGCTTTGGTATGGATTGTGTGTGTGTGTGTGTGTGTGTGTGTAGAACTTATCATGAAAATCTTGTTTTAACAAGCACAAGTTGCTGCCAATTTCTGTTTTATGCTTTCAATTCATGTGCCATCTGTTTTGATCTTGCAAGATACTTTGAATACATATTTTGACAGTTGAGAATCCTTTAAAGTATGGTGATTGAATTGTGTATGTGTGCTGAACTGATCTTATTCTTCAAAACCCCATATCAAGCATTTTGGTCCATAATTGCAACTTACATGCCAGTTTTGGTTTGGAGTTGTTCTTGACTGATCTAGGCATGTCGAATCATTGGTTTATGTATTTTGAAGTTGTGCATACCCTCACTTGTCCATATCCATTTTTGTTTTGAGTTGTTTTCAAATTGCATTTTTAAGCTTCACCTTGCCACTTGCATATCAGTTTTTTATTGGAGCTATTTTTGTGTGATCCTTGCACCTAAATTCCATGAATGACATATTTGAAAGTTGCTCAGGGCATTACATGAGTTTAAAGGCATCTGGTTTGATCCTTGGTTTTCAAAATGCACTTCAAAGCTTCACATGACAGCTGCTATCGAATTTCAATATGGGCACATTATCTTGAAAATTTGACACTGCCATTGCATTCCTTGTTGAATTTCACTCAAGATAGACCTAAATTTTGCTGAATTTTGTTGAGTATTGATTGAGTTATGGTGTTCTCGTTTTCATGTTGTTACCTTGTGTTTTGCCCACTTTGGCTTGCCCAGAAATCACGCTTGTTTGGTATATGAATACATGGGGTGGCATTAATACTTGGATGTATTGCCACCCCAGTGGTTAAATGCCTTGCCTTTCACTATCATGTCCCCGGTTCGAGCCCAACTTGGGGCGTTTTGCTTTTTTATTCCTTTTATTTTCCATGCTTTACATTTATTGTTTTTCTTGCTTTCAATTTCACACGCGTGCGCCTTGGCTCACTTGGTAGGATTTTGAGTTGGCAATCATAAGGTGGTGGATTCAACACCCACCAAGCGCATCTCCCATCTTTTTATCACTAAAATGTTTATTTTTCCAAAATTCATAACTTTGTCAATTTTTGTTATTTTTGATTGGTTCTTTTTGCAAGTTTCTCATATTGTTGCATATTTTCATATGATATTCTAATATCCTAGGTTTTTTAATTTCATTTTGAATTCATCCTTTTATTTTCTTTCTCATTTCATCTGCGATTGATTTATCTGTTGTTTACTTGGTCTTGTGCCATGATCCCCCTAGGATTCCTAGTCCCTCAGTTTAGGATGGGAGTAGGAGAGACATTAGGTGTTCAATCCTTTGCATGATAACATTAGGATAATTTCATTCCATCTCATCTCAATCTTAGGATCACCATTGTATGACAACTTTAGGTTTGAGTTTAGTCCCCCGTTTTAGTGTCCTTTCTCTTCTCATCTCAAAACGATCATAAAACACTTAATAAGGTTAATGAGTATTTTATGTTACGAGCCTTAAGCTACTTGGGAAATGGTTGTTTAAGGGTTTCCTTTAAATGGCTTGATTGTTTAGTATAGCACCCTTTGGGTGATATGCGACGCAATCACTCCTAAGTCATAGTCTCTAGTGCGATATGAATTGCAAACCAATTCAAAAACACTTCTCCTCTAAAAAACACAAAAAACAAAAATCATTCAAACTTCTTTTTACCCTTTGGGGCCTTTAACTTTGGGAAATCATTTTCATAACAAGAGTGTTGTTAACTCTTAGTTCTACCGCAAACGGTAACGCCTAAGTCTCCCATGCTCGAGTTGCATACACCAACTGTTAGAACTACTTGTTAACCCTACTCAGGCCTAAAAAACAGTTGAACAAACCTGTGTTCCCCCGTTGGTCGAACTACGTTGACTCTGACTTCTCATTTCAGATGAGATACGTAGGCACAAAGCGCTGTTGCTTAGCCGAGTCATTTCTTTTTCTTTTGCCCTCAAGCCTTTAGCTAGATAGTTTCAATCACCCTTTTAGATAGACAACAAGCATGGATCCTGTCGAGTACGACGGACGTGAGGGGTGCTAATACCTTCCCCTTGCATAACCGACTCCCGAACCCGAGATTTGGTTGCGATGACCGATCTTATCCCTCTTTTCGTTAGGTTTTCTCTGAGCGTTTCCTTTCCCTCTCTTGGGATAAATAACGCATGGTGGAGACTCTTCTGTCATTGTCGGCCTCGATTTTCGCAGTAGCGACACAGGGTATTCTCCGAGTTCCCCACGCTAGATTCAAAAAAGTCCATCCAGTCCCTCAACGGGATGCTCACATCGCTTTCCCGCTTCGTAGCCAAATCTACCCAGCATGCCCTCCCTTTTTTCAAACTCCTTCGCAAGGAAGCCGCATTCAAATGGATAGAGGAATGTGACAAAGCTCCCCTCCACTTAAAGCAAGCCCTATCTGCACCTCCAGTCCTCTCCCGACCAGAAAATGGGGAAACCATTTTTCTCTATCTCGCTGTTGCAACCGAGGCTGTGAGCGCAGCCCTCATCCGTGAAACCCATGAGGGGCAGAAGCCCATCTATTTCATGAGCAAGGCGCTTCAAGGGCCAGAGTCATGATATCAACAGATAAAGAAGATGGCTCTTGCCCTTATCAACATTGCAAGGAGACTAAGGCATTATTTTATGGCCCACGCTACTGTGGTACGCACGGACCAACCCATAAAGCAACTACTAGCCCACCCAAACATGTCCGAAAGGATGCTCATATGGTCTCTAGAGCTATCCGAGTTTGACGTCCGATACGAGAGCAGAAAGGCCCTGAAGGCTCAAGCACTTGCTGACATCGTAGCAGAAATGACTTTCCCCAGCCAATCAAATGAGGGTGCCCACAGGTGGGTTATGTTTGTTAACAGGGCCTCTAGCTCGGCGGGTAGCAGAGTAGGCGTCATCCTCATAAAAGTCTCACTCAGGCTGTCCTTCTCAACCTCCAACAACCAAGCTGAGTACAAAGCCTTTTTGGTCGGTCTGCGCCTCGCCGAAGATTTAGGAGCGGGCGAAGTTGTCATCTGCACCGACTCTCAGCTAGTAGCCCTCCAAGTCCGAGGAGATTACCAGGTCAAAAACGATAACTTGTCCGAATATGTGACTTTTGTAAAGGAAAAGATGGCGAAGTTCTCCTCTGTGGAACTAAAACACGTTCCCTACGAACACAACGTCTGAGCAGACATCCTCTCAAAACTAGTCAACACGAAGAAGAAAAAGGGAAACAAATCTGTCATCCAGGAGATACTCCTGTAACCTAGCATCGAGAGAACGTCCACGACCCTCGACGTGCACGTCGTCGGCGATGACCACTGCTGGATGACCCTGGTGTACAACTACCTCGCTAAAAATGAGCTGCCATTTGATCCAAAGGAAGCCAGCGTGGTAAGGCGTAGGTCGCGTTCATACGTTCTAGTCAAAAACAAAATGTACAGACGAGGATTCTCCATACCTCTCCTCAAATGCATCAAAGAAGAAACTATCGCCCACGTCCTACGCGAGATCCACGAAGGAATCAACGCCCAACACCTAGGTGGAAGGTCCCTCGCGAGGAAAGCTTTGCGAGCAGGATACTACTGGCCAACCATGCAGAACGATGCGAAAGAACATGTGAAGAAATGCGACAAATGCCAAAGGCACGGGGACATGCTCCTGGCGCCTCCCAATGAACTAAAGGCCATGTCCTCCCCATGGCCTTTCGCCTGGTGATGCCTGGACATCCTGGGACCCTTTGTCGTAGGCTCCAACCAATATAAGTACCTAATAATGGACGTGGATTACTTCACCAAGTGAATAGAAGCTGAAGCCCCGACCAAGATAACAACCCACAACATACTTCGTTTCAACAAAAGAAACATCTTTGCCTGTTTTAGTGTTCCTCAAGCGATCTTCACAGACAGCGGGACACAGTTCACGGACAAAAAGTTCCAGAAGTTCGTCGCTCAACTAGCACTAAACAACACTTTGTATCCATTGAGCACCCTCAGACTAATGGGCAAGCCGAAGTGACAAACAGAGTAATCCTACGGGGTCTCAAACGAAGGCTAGATTAAACAAAAAGGAAGTGGATAGAAGAGTTGCACAGTATGCTCTGGGTCTATTGCATTACACCTCATTCGTCAACCGGGGAATCCCCTTTTTGCCTAGCATACGGGACAGAGGCGGTGATCCCCATTGAAACCCACATACTGACCAGACAAACTGAGACACCTTTGGACGAAGAAATAAACAGCGAGACCCTGAGGGAAGAACTCGACCTCATCGAAAAGGTTCGGACAAGGGAGGCCCTCCACGAAGCCTAACTCAAGAAGAAAATAACGATTAGGCACAACGCCAAGGTCATCCAACAAGATTTCCAAGTGGGCAACTTCGTCCTGAGAAGGAATCACAAAGATTCCCAAGAGGGCAAGCTCGCCGCAAACTGGGAAGAACCCTATCGCGTTAGAGCAAAAATGGGGAACGGGGCCTACTACCTAAAATACCTAACCGGGGAAGAATTAACTCTGCCATGGAACACCGAAAAGTTGAAACAATATTACAACTAAGGCCCCCACTGCCGACGTGTCTCGCTAAGATGGCGGACACGACCGACTGACTAAGGTTGCATGCCCAGGTACAAGCGATGCACTACCAAAAGAATCTAAGCAAGGGTTTGGCGAAGATACCTACCCATGCTCAACGGTGGTTCCTCGACCGAGCTCGCCGTCGTCGCAGTACCATGAATGGCATGTCGCGGACTCAGGCCACTACCGTTACCTAAGCTTCGCCCTGCCTAGAAACAACCCAGGCCTTTCGATCAGTTCCCCGCACTTTCTAACATCATACATCGAGCATACCCAGAACATAACAAATAACTAAGTGCCTCTGACGACCACGTTGGACGTTGTAGGACACTTAGAGAATATTCAGCAACATACAAACATACAGACATACAAACATACTACATATTTGTGCATATAATTTAACACGACCACAAAGGACCGCCATTGTGCATGATACAATGAAAAGGGGACCAAGCCTCACATAATACAATTACAATAAAAATGCACATAATCAAACGGCACGCAGGCTAAAAGGTAAGACTACTCCTCTTGTTAGACTTCCTCGTGCGACACCTGCCCCTGGTCATCCCCGCCCTAGGTAAACTGGAGGAATTATGGAACGACTATCTGTCCGTCTTTGACTGTGTGGAGGAACCATGTGCCCTCCGTAGTCAGCTCGACCCCCAGGTTCACCCCGTTATCTGATCCATTGCATTTTGGAAGGCCTCATCGCCAATGGCCACTAGGTCGTCAGCAGCCTAGAAAAACCGAGCAACCAGCTCTGAGCGAGTCGTCAGCTGCTTCGTATCTTCAGGCTCGTCCTCAGCAGGGGCAGTGGCAGTCTACAGGTTCTCCACCAGGTCTTCGGCAACCTTCAGCTTAGCGACAGCCTAGAAAAACCGAGCAACCAGCTCTGAGCGAGTCGTCAGCTGCTTCGTATCTTCAGGCTCGTCCTCAGCAGGGGCAGTGGCAGTCTACAGCTTCTCCACCAGGTCTTCGGCAACCTTCAGCTTAGCGACTACAACATCCTTCTCCAGATCCAACTCCTTGCGGCCTTTACGGACATCATCCTCAAGCTCCTTCTCCCTCTCCTCCTGGAGTTTCTCGACCTTCTCTTCCAGGGCCTTCACTGTAGCCTGGGATCTCTTCAGCTCTAGCTCTAGTGGAGAGACCTCCTCAGTATACACCATGGCCGTTTCCAGGACCTTCATTAGAGCAGACGCATCCAGGGCAAGATTGACCCGTTTACTGCGACGGTCCATTTCCTCGAGCTTTAGAGATTCCGCCTAAGGAATGGATAGAAAGGACCCCTAGAAGAATTTCCTGTTATAAAAGCAGGGTGGCAGCTCATACTTGCTTTTGGTGGACTCCTGGCTAAGCTCCACGACCTTTTTTAGACGGACACGCTTGGGCCTCAAGCTCACGGATAGAGGCGAGGTCTGTGTGGATGGAGGAGTTGAGGACGATGTCCCTGACCCTGTCTGAGGGGGGACCGTTCACTGACCGAGACGACTCTTCCCTAGAGCAGAGCCACTCTTCATCTTCCCTTGGGCGTGTTTTGTAACATCCCAAATTTCATTAAATAATTAATTGTAGTAATTGATTGATTTAGTGGGATTTTTATTAATATTGGAAATTTATTTTTTATTAATTGGAATTAATAGAGAATTGAGAAGGAAATTGGAAGGAAGGAAAATAAAGGAATATATAAGAGAGAAAGAAAAGAAAAGAAAGATAGAAAACATTTTGGAAAGAAAGAGGAAAGAAGAAGAAAGGAGAGAAAGAGAAGAGAAGAAGAGGAAAAGTGGAAATCGTCAAGAACCAACATCAAAGCTCCGATTAATCGAGGTAAGGGTGAGAAATGTTTCTATTTGATCATGGTATGATGTTATGTATGATGGGTTAGGGTTTTAGTAGAGTTTCCATCACTTTCCATTTAGGGCAAAATGTTGGATAATCGGTAGATTGATGATTTAATCGGTTGAAATCGAGTATTAATGCCGTGGAATAGTCGGGTAACATGTATTGATGTTGTTTATACTGATTTGGAGGTGTAAGAGAGGGTTGATGATGGATTGGTGAAGGAGGAACAGAATGGGGTTCTGTTCTGCGCAGGTTCGCTGGCTCTCGCCAGGCGAGCGAAGGCGAAGCTTCGCCAGGCGAAGCTTAGCGAATGTTGGCGAATAATTATAATTAAGTCCCAGTAGACTTCGCTGGTGGGTTCGCCAGGCGAAGTTGGATAGCGAAGGTTCGCCCAGCGAAGGTGCTGGCGAGTGGTGGCGAATGAAGTCAGTAGCTCCTGACTTGGGCTCGCTGGGAAGTCTCGCCAGGCGAAGCCTAGCGAGTGTTCGCTGAGAGAGTTCGCCAGGCGAAGGCCAGGCGAAGGTTCGCTGCGAGGGTTCGCCAGGCGAATGAAGGCGAATGTGACAGTATATTTTCTTTGCTGTGTTATCCAAATGGGGATTGTTTGGTTGATTCGCATATGTTTATACTTCTATGTTACGAATGAGTATGTGAACTATTATGATAACATGTGCTGTGGGTAGCCTTCGGGCGTGAATCCTAGAGTTGTGATATGAATGATTAATTGTAATCGGTTAAAATACATGAGAACATAATGAGGATTATGTGTGTATTAATTGATGAGTTGTGAATACCTTGATTGTTGTGATAATTAGAGATACATGGGAATACAATGAGGAATGTATGTGTATCGTCTAATGAATTGTGAGTGCATATTTATATGCGATTGATTGTGTGAATGCATGGGAACATATGTGATATGTGTGCATTGTTGTTGAATATGATGATGATGTGTGAAATGAATACATTGATAAATGTTTGATATATGTTGTATGTGCAATCATAATGAAATTCTCGAAGGGGTGAATTATTCGAATGCATGGGATTAAGACGCGAGAACGGTCTTAAGTGCATTTATTGTGATTGGTTGATTGTACATGCATCATTCAGTCAAGAGGCAATATCTGTTAGTTTCGTGGAAACTAGTGGCTTGTCCCAAACCTAGAAGGGTGGGTTTGAAGCCTAGGGGACGGGCTTGGATGTTATCGGTCTAGAAGGGTGGACCCGGTTTAAAGTAAAAACCGAAAAAATGATAACGAGTTATCGGTCTAGAAGGGTGGACCCGGTTTAACGTAAAAACCGAGAAAAGATAACGAGAGTCGGTACCGCATAGCATTGAAATGTTGAGTCACATTGCATAATATTGTTGTGGTACAAATGTGCTTGTGATTGATTGTGAAATTAAGCATGAAGGGATGTGCTTGTGAATGTTCATAATGTTGATATATGTGAACAAATATGATTTATGATTATGAGAATGAAGTGTGGTGAGAAATGTGAACATGTGTTATATGATACCTATATATATATAATCTTATGCTTTGATTATTATGGTTATATTTCTCACCCTTCTGCTGTTTTTATAATGCTCTATGAGGCATTGCAGATTAGGATGCTGGAGTCCTTTTGTGAAGAATAGTCTTCATTCTTTTGAGTCTACTGCTCTGATATGTAACACCGGGTAGTTAGACTAGTGCAGTCATTCTTTTGTGATACATTGCGATGTATCAGCTGATGTGGTTTTGTAATCTAACTGATATGATATATTAATTTAGATAGCTTATGTGCACGTGGATTAATATTTTGAAAACGATCAAATGATTTTATCTTCCGCTTAAATTGAAAATGTTACATATTTTCTGGAGCAAATTGTGAAAGTGTTTTATTGGTGAAATTGTGGCATTCTTCTTTTATACCTTATTATAAAATCTTTTTTTTTACTCTGATAACTTGTATGTGCTTAGTTGTATTATATGCATTTATTTGGGGTATAGAAGGGGGTGTTACAATAGTGGTATCAGAGCAGGTCGGTCCGTCCGGCCAAGTTGTTAGAGTGTTTTTCCCTGTGTGTTATTGATATGCGTGTGATGCATTATCAATATTGGTTGTTCTTACGTTGTTCTGTTGTTGGAATTAGTAAGATGGTTGCAGGGAGGAACGACGAAGCGATTGCGGAGGCATTGACGAGATTGGCGGGGGCAATTGGGCAGAATCCTCCGGCCAATGTGAATGTGAGGAATCATGCTGATGATGGATTCCGTGCTTTGGGGAAATTCCAAAAGAATAACCCTCCGGTCTTCAAGGGAACTCATGAACCGGACAAGGCACAAATTTGGTTGAAAGCTGTGGAAAAGATTTTTCGAGTTATGAATTGCTTGGATGCACAGAAGGTGCAGTTTGGGACTCATATGCTCGAAGAAGAAGCTGAAGATTGGTGGGGTAATACTCGCCAAAGATTTGAGGAAGATGATATTGTGATTACGTGGGATTTGTTTAGAGAAACCTTTCTGGAGAAGTACTTTCCAGAGGATGTGCGGGGGAAGAAAGAGATCGAATTTCTTGAGTTGAAACAAGGTAATTCGACGGTTGCCGAGTATGCGGCGAAATTTGAGGAGTTGATCAAATTTTGTCCTCACTATAATACTGGTAATGCTGAGAGGTCTAAGTGCCTCAAGTTTGTGAACGGTTTAAGACCTGAGATTAGACAAGCTATTGGATACCAGGAAATCAGGCGGTTTTCTGAGTTGGTTAACAAGAGCAGAATTTATGATGAAGACAGTAGGGCTAGGTCTAGCCACTACAAGAGCCTAAGTGATAAGAAAGGAAAAGGTCAATTCAGAGGAAAACCTTATGTGACTCCTGCGGACAAAGGGAAGCAGAGAATGGGTTATGGCAAGAGGCCAAGTGGGGGAGTTTCTACTCCGGTGAGATGTTATAGGTGCGGTGAAGCGGGACATCGTGCTCCCGAATGCAAAAGTGTTGAGAAGGCGTGTTTTAAGTGTGGCAAGCCAGGCCACAAGGCGCTTGAGTGCAGAAGCGGTACGGGTGTTACTTGCTATAACTGTGGTGAGCAAGGACACATTAGTACGAAATGTGATAAGCCGAAGAAGAATCAAGGGAGCGGGAAAGTGTTCGCTCTTTCTGGATCTGAGACTGCTAGCGACGATCGATTGATCCGAGGTACGTGTTTTATTAATGGTATACCTTTGATCGCTATAATTGATACCGGAGCTACGCATTCTTTTATTTCTTTGGATTGTGTTAGAAGGTTGAATCTTGAGTTGTCTGTGATTGGTGGCGGTATGGTTATTGATACTCCTGCTATGGGTTCGGTAACTACACCGTATGTTTGCTTGAATTGCCCGTTGAGTATTTTCGGTAGAGATTTTGGGATTGATTTAGTGTGTCTTCATTTAGATCAACTTGATGTCATTCTGGGAATGAATTGGTTAAAATTCAATCGTGTGTATATTAACTGTTTTGACAAAACGGTTATTTTTCCCGATTCGGATGTTGAAAGAGATTTGTTTATGACGAAGAAACAAGTGAAAGAATCGGTGCAAGATGGGGCTAAGGTATTTATGCTTATGTCAACTTTGAGGACTAGTGAGAGCGAAGAGATTGAGGCTTTGCCCATTGTTAGAGATTTTCCGGAAGTATTCCCTGAAGAGATAAAGGATTTACCGCCGGAGCGAGAAGTGGAGTTTTCGATAGATTTGATTCCTGGAACTAGTCCGATATCGATGGCTCCATATCGTATGTCGGCCTCGGAGTTAAAAGAGTTGAAGATTCAACTTGAGGATTTGCTTGAAAAGAGGTTTATTCGTCCGAGCGTGTCACCGTGGGGTGCACCGGTCTTGTTGGTTAAGAAGAAAGAGGGTTCTATGAGGCTCTGTGTGGATTACAGACAGTTGAACAAGGTGACTATTAAGAATAAGTATCCACTTCCAAGGATTGATGATCTGATGGATCAGTTGGTTGGTGCAAGCGTGTTCAGCAAGATTGATTTGAGATCTGGGTATCATCAGATCCGTGTGAAAGCTGAGGATATTCAGAAGACGGCTTTCCGAACGAGGTATGGACACTATGAGTATTCCGTGATGCCATTTGGTGTGACTAATGCACCAGGTGTATTTATGGAGTACATGAATAGGATTTTTCATCCTTATTTGGATAAGTTTGTGGTGGTGTTTATTGACGACATCTTGGTTTATTCGAAGAGCGAAGGAGAGCATGCCGAGCATCTGAAGATTGTGTTATCTGTGCTGAGAGAGAAGCAGTTGTTCGCGAAGCTTTCTAAGTGTGAGTTCTGGTTGAAGGAGGTTAGTTTCCTGGGTCATGTGATTTCGAGTAATGGTATTGCGGTCGATCCGTCGAAGGTTGAAGCGGTGTCGCAATGGGAGACTCCGAAGTCAGTTTTTGAGATCAGAAGTTTTCTCGGTTTAGCCGGGTATTATCGGAAGTTTATTGAGGGATTTGCTAAGTTATCATTGCCGTTGACGCAGTTGACTAAGAAAGGTCAAGCCTTTGTTTGGGACGCCAAGTGTGAAGCGAGTTTTCAAGAACTTAAGCGAAGGTTGACGACAGCCCCTGTTTTGATTCTGCCAAATCCGGAAGAACCATTCGTTGTGTATTGTGATGCTTCTTTGAGGGGTTTAGGAGGTGTGTTGATGCAGAATAACCAAGTTGTAGCTTATGCTTCGAGGCAACTCAAAGTGCATGAGAAGAATTATCCGACGCATGACTTAGAGTTGGCCGCCGTTGTGTTCGTGTTGAAACTTTGGAGGCATTATCTATTTGGCGCAAGATTTGAAGTGTTTAGTGACCACAAGAGTTTGAGGTATCTTTTCGATCAAAAGGAATTGAATGCAAGACAAAGAAGATGGCTTGAACTTTTGAAGGATTTTGATTTTGGCTTGAACTACCATCCGGGTAAAGCGAATGTAGTAGCGGATGCATTGAGTCGGAAATCATTGCATATGTCGGCATTGATGGTGAAAGAGTTAGAATTGGTCGAGCAATTTCGAGATTTGAGTTTGGTATGTGAGAAGACTTCTTTTGGATTTAATTTGGGTATGTTAAAGCTGACAAGTGGTATTTTGGACGAAATTCGAGAAGGACAGAAATCGGATTTGAGCCTAGTTGATCGGTTGACTTTAATCAACCAAGGCCAAGGTGGTGATTTTCGGATTGATGAGAATGGTATTATGAGATGTCGGGACCGAGTTTGTGTTCCAGATGCGATTGAGCTTAAGAAGAGTATCCTTGAGGAAGGACATCGTAGCGGATTGAGTATTCATCCGGGTGCTACTAAGATGTATCAGGATTTGAGGAAAGTATTCTGGTGGCCTAATATGAAGAAAGATATCGCGGAATTTGTGTATTCTTGTTTGACTTGCCAGAAGTCAAAGATTGAGCATCAGAAGCCATCGGGGTTGATGAAGCCGTTGTTTATTCCTGAGTGGAAATGGGATAGTATCTCTATGGATTTTGTATCAGGATTGCCGAGGACGCCGAGTAATTTTGAGGCTATTTGGGTTATCGTGGATAGGTTGACTAAATCCGCTCATTTTATCCCTATGCGTATGGATTACCCTTTGGAGAAGTTGGCTAAGTTGCATATTGAGAGGATTGTGTGTCTGCATGGTATTCCGTTAAGTATTGTTTCGGATAGAGATCCGAGGTTTACTTCGAGATTTTGGGAGAGCCTGCAGAGTGCTTTGGGTACTAAGTTGCGTTTGAGTTCAGCGTATCATCCTCAGACTGATGGTCAGACGGAGAGGACGATTCAGTCGCTTGAAGATCTTTTGAGAGCTTGTGTATTGGAAAAGGGAGGAGCTTGGGATAGCTACTTGCCTTTGATTGAGTTTACCTACAACAACAGTTTCCATTCGAGTATTGGTATGGCACCATTTGAGGCGTTGTATGGTAGGCGGTGTAGGACACCATTATGTTGGTTCGAGTCCGGAGAGAGTTCGGTTGTTGGACCCGAGTTAGTTCAACAGACTACTGATAAGATCAAGATGATTCAAGAGAAGATGAGAGTTGCTCAAAGTCGTCAGAAGAGTTATTATGACAAGAGGAGGAAGGCACTTGAATTTCAAGAGGGAGATCATGTGTTTCTTCGAGTCACCCCGATGACAGGTGTTGGTAGGGCACTGAAGTCGCGCAAGTTATCGCCGCGTTTCATTGGTCCTTATCAGATTTTGCAAAGGATAGGAGAAGTGGCCTATCGTGTGGCTTTACCACCGTCGCTTGCTAATCTTCATGACGTATTCCATGTATCTCAGTTGAGGAAATACATTGCGGATCCGTCTCATGTAGTCCAAATAGATGATGTGCAGGTGAGAGATAACCTGACTGTTGAGACATCACCTATACGGATTGAGGATCGGAAATTGAAACAGCTTCGAGGTAAAGAGATCGCTTTAGTGAAGGTCGCGTGGGGAGGATCGACTGGTGGAAATGTTACTTGGGAGCTTGAGAGTCGGATGAAAGAGTCTTATCCAGAACTGTTTGAATCAGGTAACATTTTCGAGGACGAAAATTCCTAAGTGGGGGAGGGTTGTAACATCCCAATTCATTAAATAATTAATTGTAGTAATTGATTGATTTAGTGGGATTTTTATTAATATTGGAAATTTATTTTTTATTAATTGGAATTAATAGAGAATTGAGAAGGAAATTGGAAGGAAGGAAAATAAAGGAATATATAAGAGAGAAAGAAAAGAAAAGAAAGATAGAAAACATTTTGGAAAGAAAGAGGAAAGAAGAAGAAAGGAGAGAAAGAGAAGAGAAGAAGAGGAAAAGTGGAAATCGTCAAGAACCAACATCAAAGCTCCGATTAATCGAGGTAAGGGTGAGAAATGTTTCTATTTGATCATGGTATGATGTTATGTATGATGGGTTAGGGTTTTAGTAGAGTTTCCATCACTTTCCATTTAGGGCAAAATGTTGGATAATCGGTAGATTGATGATTTAATCGGTTGAAATCGAGTATTAATGCCGTGGAATAGTCGGGTAACATGTATTGATGTTGTTTATACTGATTTGGAGGTGTAAGAGAGGGTTGATGATGGATTGGTGAAGGAGGAACAGAATGGGGTTCTGTTCTGCGCAGGTTCGCTGGCTCTCGCCAGGCGAGCGAAGGCGAAGCTTCGCCAGGCGAAGCTTAGCGAATGTTGGCGAATAATTATAATTAAGTCCCAGTAGACTTCGCTGGTGGGTTCGCCAGGCGAAGTTGGATAGCGAAGGTTCGCCCAGCGAAGGTGCTGGCGAGTGGTGGCGAATGAAGTCAGTAGCTCCTGACTTGGGCTCGCTGGGAAGTCTCGCCAGGCGAAGCCTAGCGAGTGTTCGCTGAGAGAGTTCGCCAGGCGAAGGCCAGGCGAAGGTTCGCTGCGAGGGTTCGCCAGGCGAATGAAGGCGAATGTGACAGTATATTTTCTTTGCTGTGTTATCCAAATGGGGATTGTTTGGTTGATTCGCATATGTTTATACTTCTATGTTACGAATGAGTATGTGAACTATTATGATAACATGTGCTGTGGGTAGCCTTCGGGCGTGAATCCTAGAGTTGTGATATGAATGATTAATTGTAATCGGTTAAAATACATGAGAACATAATGAGGATTATGTGTGTATTAATTGATGAGTTGTGAATACCTTGATTGTTGTGATAATTAGAGATACATGGGAATACAATGAGGAATGTATGTGTATCGTCTAATGAATTGTGAGTGCATATTTATATGCGATTGATTGTGTGAATGCATGGGAACATATGTGATATGTGTGCATTGTTGTTGAATATGATGATGATGTGTGAAATGAATACATTGATAAATGTTTGATATATGTTGTATGTGCAATCATAATGAAATTCTCGAAGGGGTGAATTATTCGAATGCATGGGATTAAGACGCGAGAACGGTCTTAAGTGCATTTATTGTGATTGGTTGATTGTACATGCATCATTCAGTCAAGAGGCAATGTCTGTTAGTT